>OU015753.1:8235514-8258550 GCA_907169655.1 Acomys percivali
GCTCTTGGCTAGTACCCCACTGCTACTGATAGTTCACATTGTTTTATTTAAATCCAAAATGGCCAAGAAGGATGAACTGACAATAAAGTGCTTCCTGTTTGTACTCTTCACTGTCTGCTCATTCCTTGGTGGAGGATGATGGGATAAAAATCTGGCTGAAGATAGGACACGGTCTGCACTGATCTCATATAACGCTGGACTACTTAGAATTCTCTATTCCAACATCCCAATCCCTGCACCCCAGCCTCACCATCCCCATCTCAGCATCACCGGATCACTGGCTTCAGCCTGGGAACCGAGTGTCTCAGTTCAGTCTCTGAAACCCAAGGCGCTCATGGGGATACTGCCCTGATCCCTCCCCACCCGCTTAGCTGATAACAGTGTCTAGCAGTTGTATCACAGCTGCTGAGCACCTGTGGACATCCCTGTGGTCTTTGACCTCTGCAATGTGTGTGCTTCCCACTCCGGATGCTTTTGAGGAAAGCAATCACATCAAAGGTGGACTCACTGGTGGGGGGGGGGGGGGGGGGGAAGCACTGCAGTCCCATTCTGAGGCCACAGAAGGAAGAAAAAGAAAGGAAATCACCTTCTTACATTCATCCTGACAACAGAAGGGAGAGGAAAACAGCTTGCTGCCTCTGGACGACCCTGCGGTGTCAGTTTCCCCTCGGTAAATGTCACAGGAGCATAAGTCTGGCCTGCTAGGCCTGCTGTGCTGCAGATGAATGAGATGGCACAATTCCCCACCCACGCCTGGCACAGAGGCCCTGGGGTACACAGGTGGGATCAAGGCCACCACAGCATCTCGTTAGCCACATGCCTTTCTGGCCAAGATAGGTGAGGCGGCGTTCTAATGTGATGGAGACAAAGAAGAAGCCCTTGCCGGAGACCAGCAGTTCCGGAAGGTCCCTCCCAGGCCCTGGCCTGCAGCCCAGCCTCCTGCTTGCCTCTTGTTAATGAGATCTGAGTGGCAGGTGGGAGATTGCTTACAGATGGCAAGGGGGCCAAAGGCAGCTTAAGATGGGCCAGTGGGGCCAGGGCCTCATTTAGACAGATGTGTGGGATGGAGACCAGGTTGGACCCGAGCCACAGCTGAGTGAGCAGCGGGCAGGAAGCTGATCCGTGTTGTTCCAGGCTGGACAGTGTCTTCCCAAATGGAACTCCAATCCATTTGGTGAAGAAGACACAGCATTTTCACAGAGGCCCAGGTCTCTAGCCAAGTGGCTCTGGGCTGCATATGGCCTGACCCAACCAGAACCACAGGAAGACAGGGCTGTAGTAAATGCTGGGCCAGAGAAGCTTCCAGACCTTATACAAGCCAGGAGGCAGCAGGACATTGCTTCCTTTCCCTTCCTTCCTTCCTTTTTTTTTGGTAATTGCATTAGTTTTTTTTTTTTTTTTTTTTTTTTAAATCTCTGTGACCTCAGTGCCTGACAGAATCAAGGAAGGAATGGTTGATTTGGCTCACGAAGGCCTTCCGAGGACTTCCATCCATCACAGTGGGAAGGCATGCTTGGATCATGGCTGTGGGAGCCTATGACAAGCCGGTTCACTCCATAGTGACCATGAAGTAGAGGGGACAGGAGGCAGGCAGGTGGCTTGCTTTCAAGAGCCTGCCCCCGACCCACTTTTCCCAGTTACGCTGGCCCCAGAGATTCTACTGCCTCCCCAAATTAGTGACACTAGCTGGGGACCCAGCACTCAGAACACAGTGGGAACACATCTCAGGTTCAAACCAAACAATAGTGTTACACTTTGATATTGTGTGGACTTTTTCTAGGGAGATGTGAGCAAATGCCCATTCACCCAGATTTGGCATAGATCCCCCAAAGTCCAGTCTGTGGAAGCAGTGAGCTTATTGGGGTCATGGGAGCCCAGGTGACTCAGGCAGCTGCCTCATTGAACAACCCAGCATAGGTGACGCCTCCAAACCGAATCCTGGGGTCGTGGTACCCTATGGCCTCCAGCAACTGTTTCTTGCTCATATAAGTATGGGGACAGACATCAGACATCTTGGAACTTTCTGAGCTTCTTTCATTGAGACTTAGGAGACTCCATCCTCTCTGGAGGAAAAAGTGCTTCCTTTCTGAGGAAAAAGCTATGCAGCAGATAAAATTCAAATTCACAGGAAACATGTAGAACTGGCCAGTCAGCCTCACGCAGACTCATCAAAGGGTTAAATTGTGACCCTCAGCAGCAGCATCGGCCACATTCCTTTGACCACATCTACACATGCATTGACTTTTCTCAAGCCACTGGATGGCACATCATAGCCATGTCTATGAGCAATTCCTAGAAGTGAAGTGATCCCATAACCCCAGCTGACGGACCAACTGGGGGTCAACCCTGCTACACTTAGTTCCATTATCAAAGCCCCTTGTAGTTCTAGACTATGTCAAGTGGCCTTAAGAGCTGTGTTTTCATTCCTAACCTAACACTTTGCATTTAAGTATAATATGGTTCTCTCTTCCTCTATTCTGAAATGGTTTTCATTTAGTTTTTTTTTTTTTTCACTCACTTATATGTATGTAGAAATGACTGGGGTATGCTTGTAGAGGGCAGGAGACAATTTTGGAAGCCATTTAGTGTGGTGATTTGATTTGTTTTTTTGTTTTGTTTTGTTTTTTGAGACATGGTTTCTCTGTGTAGCTTTGGCTGTCCTGGACTTACTTTGTAGACCAGGCTGACCTTGAACTCACAGAGATCCGTCTGCCTCTGCCTCTGCCTCCCAAGTGCTGGGATTAAAGGCGTGGTTTGAATAGGAATGTCCCCGTAGACCATTCATGTATTTAAATGCTTGGCCCATGGGGGAGTGGCACTATTAGGAAGTGTGGCCTTGTTGGAGTAGGTGTGGCCTTGTTGGAGGAAGTGTGTCACTGTGGGGGGTGGGCTTTGAAGTTTCCCATGCTCAAGCTATGCCCAGTGTGAGACACAGTCCCTTTCTGTTGCCAGTGGATCAGATGTAGAACTCTCCGCTCCTTCTCCAGCACCATGTCTGCCTGGACTATGCCATGATGATAATGGACTAAACCTCTGAAACTGTAAGTCAGCCCCAGTTAAATGTTGTCCTTTTATAAGAGTTGCCTTGGTCATGGTGTCTCTTCACAGCAATAAAACCCAAACTAAGACATTTCTTTCCCTCATTCTGCTAGGCAGGTCCTGGGAATCGAACTCAGGTCATCAGGCTTGGCAGCAAGCACCTTACCCATTGAATCAGTTCACTGGCCCATCATGTCCCCTCTTGGACTTTTGGGATACTGACATCTGGACAAGGCATCCTCCAGTGTGCCTTCAGACCGAGACCTCTCAAGCTCAGCTTTTTGTTTGTTTGCTTTTGAGACAGGGTTTCTCTGTGCAGCCCCAGCTGTCCTGGAACTCCTTCTGTAGACCAGGCTGGCTTCGAACTCACAGAGATCCGCCTGCCTCTTCCTCCCAAGTGCTGGCATTAAAGGTGTGCACCACCATGCCCAGCCTTCAAGCTGAGCTTTGACTTAAGCATTCAGAAAGGCCAGCACATAGTGTCATGGGGTTCTTCTAGTGCATCGTGTGAGGTGACATGTAGTGTGGGTTTGTCCTAGTACCTAGTACCAGTATTTTCACTGATGGAGCCAGGGTGGGCCATGTTTGTCTCCTGATGACTTCCAATTCCTCTCTTTGTAAATAAGAAATAATTGGTGAAGAGGCACCACTTTGAGTCTATAAATATCCTATTGTTTGAAAACTGGATGCTCTGTAGTTTTGAGTTCACCTCCTCCCATTCCCCCCCATTTCTAATTTGTTTATTTGTTGGTGGCGTGTGTTAGGGTCAGAAGTACAAAGGCTCCTAGAAGCTTCTGGAAAGAGAAATGAGCTGTTTGTGTGTCAGGCTGGGGAGCTAGTTCCTCCCTGGGAGGGGGTGCTGCTCATGTGATCATGTCCCCCACATGAGTCATGGGGGAGGAATATGGTATTTCCTAGCCTCCTCACCTCCTTCCCAGGGCCAAGCCAGCACGTCTGTAAGCAGTATTTTAGCACAGCCTGTGGGTGGTAGGGGTGCCTGAAGGGGCCCATGCATTTGGGATACAAGGAACAGGGATCTGTGTTCCATGATGCACTGGGGTGGGGCCACACTGCTGAGCCTCTTCAAGTCTCCAGGATCCACTGTTGTTCCCTCTGGGACTAGAATCTAGCCATTTTGGGGGTAAAGTAAGGCAGATTCCTCATATCTACCCTGTAGAATGGAAATGAGGGTGTCCCACAGTTTGAGAAGCCATGAGGGTTCCACAGAAGCCTTCCGAATGCTGCCAACAGGGAGCTGGTCATCCCATGCATTCTCAAGGTTGGATACTTTTGATGGATGGGGCATTCTAGAACCCTCTGTGGAATTGCCCTGGGGCCCTCCCTGGGCTGTTGCTTTTGTCTGCAATACCGCTCTAGCTTTCTGGGAAGATAGGTGCCCTGACACCCTCAGATTTTCCAGAAATGCACATCCTCTTCCCAAACTGGGTCAGAGCCTCATGCGGGCTTCCTGGGCGCCAGTTAAACCACTGTGACGAAAAAGACTGCCTTGACAAAACTCTGCCAGTTCCCGCTCACTCACGTCCAACTGGGCTTCACCCATTTGGGGGTCTGAGCTAAAGTCCACACCCCCTAGCTTTAGTGGGCTCCCTATCCATTATGCCAATGTGAGCCCCACTTCACACGTGCACTGTTCTGTCTGACCAGGTTCCCATGCCCAGATGAGATCTGACCACCCTGGCCATCGTCCCCAGGAACTCCCACCTGGCGCTGCCTCAGTCTGCTCCTCTCTTCGTTGGTGGGAGCTGGACGGGCCCCCTGCCCTGCCCCAGCGTACCTGAAATCCTCCTGCTTTTATGACCACCATCCAGCCCTGTCTGTCTGTCTGATGTCAACTCTGGGGAAGCAGGGTTATTTGTCTGGCTTTCCGTTATCCCTACCTAGAATTCAGCAGAAACTGGGGAAGGAAATTGAGGGTAAAAGTCAAGCCAGGGAAAACAGTTTTTCTCTGGGTCTCACCTGGAGTGCGTATGCTTGGGGACATGTACTGGATGGAGTGCCCTTCCTTCCTGCAGCGTGCTCTTGATGTTTCAGGGAAATGGAAGTTGAAACAAGTGACAGCCATCTACCAAAGGCAGCACAGCATCAAGGGCCAACGATACAGTTTCTAAGGCTCCTCTCATGTTCCAGAACCTTCGAAGGTCTGCAGCTGGTTAGGCAGGGTGATTAGATGGGCCGATCCGGTAATAGGGGCGTTACTGGAGCCCCACTGGGGGGATGGTTTGCAGTGAAATCACAGGACTCAACTTGAATGGGAGCTTGGGGATCCACCCATCCAGGACTTCCTTAAGAGAGCAGAGGTGGGGAGCAGAGACACTCTGACCTGGAAGGCTGCATTAGGAACTCTGACAGGAAGGGGTTGTGGGGTTTAGGGTGACAGAATGACCGTGGACACTGACGCAGAGCCCCAAGACCTGTGGGACATTTGGATGAAGCTCCATACCCCTGCGTGATGCTGTCAGGTGAGCCGGTGGCCCCTGGGAGCACAGTGTAGATTCACATACCCCAGTCACCAGCCTCACAAAGGCAGATCTGGAACATCTGCACAAGAGGAAAAGAATGTTGAAATAAACAAACAAGAGGAAAACTGTCTTCCAAAGGGCTGGAAGCAATTTGGGGGTTAACCCAGCCGGTCTCTCTAACGTTATTCTATATGATTTATTTCCTGCAAGGGCATTTGAGAAACATGGGGTCAACATTTCCATACACTCTGGAAAGGCCCTGGCTTCCATTTTAAGAGGTCACCAGCACCCAACCCAAGCCAAAACAACAACAACTGGTTCTCATTTGGAAAAACAAAACCCACAGGAAGACAGACATTCCTGAATGAGTCACCAGGACACCTCTGTTTTCCCTGAGAGAGCTAGTATGGGCCCTGCTGTGCATACTTGGGACACTGGCTCGACCTCTCTGAGCTCCATGCTGTAATCTATAAATGGGGACCGTAGTCAGCTCCCCTTGTGGGGGTGAGGTATCTGCTGAGATTGGGCTCCACACATCATAAGCTCCTACAAACAGCAGCAGCTAACAGTCTGCTAAACTGGAAACTTTGCAGGGCAGGGGACACTCACACAAAGGGTGGGGTCAGAGAGGTGGATAGTGGCAATTACAGATGAACCTCGGACAGAGAAGGGACCATACCACGTGGGCCATGTCTGCCATCCCCATGCTAAGGGTAGAGGTAGGAGAATCAGGAGTTCAAGGTCATCCTCGACTATATAGTGGGTTCAAAGCCAGCCTGGGCTATAAGAGACTATCTAGAAATAGGGATGGGGTGTCATACTCAAGGGTTCTCTCAACTATGAACAAGGTTGACATCTCATTCAGAAGAACCTTTTCATCTGAGAAATGATTTTCTTTCTTAGGGGGGAAAATGGCTTTGGGGCTGAGGGGATGAAGGTCAGCAAAGTTCTTGAGGCATATGTCATGCAAACATGAGGGTTTGAGTTTACTCTCTAGCGCCCACTGGTGGCCCACACCAGTTATCCCAGTAGTGGGGCAACAGAGGCAGGAGGTTCCCTGGGGCAGCCAGCTAGTATAGTTGGTAGGTTCCAGGCTAGTGAGACTATTCTCTCTCTAAAAAAAAAAAATGGGGATAGTGGTGTCCGAGAATGATACCTAAGGTTGACCTTTGCCCCCCCTACAGGTACACATGTGTGCATACACACACATACACAGGTGGTTGGGGTACCTTTTGTTCTCACAGCCCACCATATAGTCCCTCACGCCCCAAACATCTTCTGTCAGTTCTAGGAAGTTATAGACCAAAGAGGCTTCTGCAACTCAGGACTGGAGTGGGGTAAGATTCAGGCCCAGGGAGTGCGGTTTCTGGAAGGCATGCCCACTGGAGCCAATGCTGAGAAAGCTGGTTAGCCTGAGGCAGCCAGCCACAGGTCTCCTGAAGGCCAGGATGCTCTGTGGGCCTGACATGTGACAGTAAGATGGGGTCATCTGCCTTGCACCCTTCAAGGGCCCTGGGAGTCAAGTGCCAGTGGTGCCCTTGGGTTGTCATGGGGCAACCAAGGGACAGGCCAGCTGGCCAGGGAAGTCCACACCGACCTGAGCCTGTCTGGCTGAGCTCTAGCCTCTGCCAGATTTGAACTCAGGGCTGGATGCTGGGCTGCCCTGGTAAGCCCATTACCTCGTCAGGGCACCGTAGCAATGAAAGGAAGGAAGTCGGAGCTGGAGGCCAAGAAAGTGATTTGAGGTCAGTATTGACAGAGCCAAGCAAAGCCACTGGGGCAAGTGCAGGCAAGGACCAGCGCCCAGGATCAGTGCCTGGGTTCCAAACCAAGCAACTCCAGACCAAGCCAGGCCAGCCAGGCAGGCTGAGTCAGTACCAAGATGCTGACCAGGCTTCGAGAGGGTCTGGCATTGGGCATGGAATGGGCACCTGCCCAGGGGTTCCCAGCAGTACACCTGAGGACACAGCTGCTCACCCTGGCTGTGACTTTGGCAGCTGGAGGGACTGGAGGGGGACAGGACCAGAGTGGAACAGCGTGAGCTAAGTGTCGGGGAGGTGCCTGGGGCTGTCACTGGATTGAGCACAGGCTTGGATGGACCTCAGGGTTGGGACACTCCAACATCCTAGCTGTTCCATGAGGTGTCAAGCTCAGTGATGTGGCGATTTGTGGTCCCAGAAGTGGAGCCTGAAGCAAGGCTCCGAGTGCATACAGTTGAAGGAGATGGAGAAGTTTTCCTAGGAAGCACAGGCCAGCCTGGGGTTGTGGGGCAGGCAGGGCAGAGGCTTGAATGTGAGGTGGCCTGGTGGCTGGGGTCTTGCTGGAGCACAGACCCTGGTGCAGAAGTCTTAAACTGGCACAAAGGCCCCAGGGGGTGGATGAGAACAAAGCCTGCCCAGGGCAGTGCTTTCAGCAGTTTCCCCAAGACCAGGCAGGAATCAAGGCAGAGACCCCTGAACCCATGTGTCTGAGTTATGGCACAATGTTGGTCCAATTGACAAAGAGACACCCTAACAAACTGGTTTGAGCAGGACAGATGCCAGGCAGTCCCATGAGTTTCATTTTTTGACTTAAAGTAGTTGCGCTAGCTCCTGCCCTCACATGAAAATCCTAGACAGCAAAAAGGAAGAAAAAGGCTTCTGCTTACCAGCAGCCTTCCACTCACCATCATATGCTCGTGCCTAGTTGCAAAGGAGCCTGAGAAAATGTCCATAACTGAGGTATTCCACCATGACACAGGGAAGCCAGGATGCTGCAGAAAGACAGGCTTCTAGATTCATACCCAAAGCCGAGGTTGTATGACTCCTCCTCCTACCTGCCAAAGACTCCCACTTCGGCATCAGAAACATGGTGTGCAGAGCAGCGGACCAAGTGAGGACCTTGAGAGAGATGAGGAGCCTGCGCTGTGGGTGGGTGGGGGGAAAGGTCATCAAAAGGATCTTTGTATGAGGTGACAGAAGGTCAGAGTCAACGAGACAACCATGGTGACAGACGATAGAGGGTGAAGATGGCGGAATGGCTATTTTTGTCACCTTCCTCCCTGCTTTGACAAAATCCTCCATACAAGCAACTGAAGGAAGAAAGGGTTTGTTTTGGCTCACAGTTGGAAGGGATACAGTCCATCATGGCGAGAAGGCCAGACAGCAGGAACTTGCAGCAGCTGGTCACATGGCATCCACAGTCAGGAAGCAGAGAGAGATGCATGCTGGTGCTCAGCTCGCCTTCTCCTTCTGATGCCACTGAGGCCCCCAGTTCATGGGGTGGTGCAGTCCACATTCAGGGCGGATCGTCCTACCTCAGTTAATCGGATCTAGAAATGCCTCACTGGTGTGCTCAGAGGCTCATCTCCTAGGTGAACCTAGATCCTATCCAGGAGAGAGTCAATAGTAGTCAAACATACCATGAGCAGGAAAGAGCAGGCAGCCTCTGAGGAGCTGGAAATGACACAGAGGACACTCTGCTTTGAAACCAGGGCCAGCCCTGAGCTCTTCTTTAGTCAGGGAGACCTTGGAGGACTTGGCCTCTAGCCCTGAAGAGACACAAACCTGCTCCTGTAAGAGCCGGACTCCAAGAGTGAGAGGGGAAACAGAGGCCCTGAGTGGGACTGTGGGGTTCTCCTGGGTAGGAGCACAGCCAGCCAGAGGTCCTCCTTGTCACTGCCTGCTGGTCAGGCACAAGCAGCCATCCTCAGCACCTGTTTCCTAGACGAAGAAGACTTGAATAGGGTGGGTGACAAACTCACCAGGTGACCCTCACCATGTCCTTGCTGACGGACTGACTCTGGGGATCAGCCATAGCTCTCTTTTCCTGGTGGCTAATGGGGTCACCCAACTTGGGTGGACCAGCTCTGACTCACAAGTTACCTGCTCCCCTAAACCTGTCCAACACCCTGAATTCTGGAAGACTCTTGTGGCCTTCTCCTCCAGTCAGGTGTCATTCCCCACACCATGGCTGATGGGCTCCACCCAAAGACTTAATCCCTGATCAATTGACCTAATCTAGACATGACTGGCCTCTGTCTCCTAGGTAATTCTAGACTGTTGAACATCCAAGGGCCTGAGAAAAATCCCCAACTTGATTGATGGCTCCGCTCTGCTCTGCTTGGCTTCAGGGGCCCAACTTTGCCTGCCTTGGAGACTTCATATAAACTGTACCACCTGGGTAGGGTCTGGCTTCCTACTGCACAGTGTCTTTGAGAGTCATCGTGTGGCAGCTTGTAACAGACATCCTTCCCTTTTCGTGGCCAGTGTAATAGTCCACACTTTGTTTATTGCCACCATTGTTGTCCGGCATCTGGGCAGCAACCACTTGGCTTTTGTGACTAGGGCTGCGGTGAGCATCCTTCTGCAAGCTTTTGTATGAACACAGCTTCCCATTTCTCACGGGTGGATACTGATAAAGGGGGCTGCCAAATACATAACCTCTAGCCAGGTTGAGAAAACACAGCTTTTTTTCACAACTCATGTCATCTGCTCGTTAAGCAAACGTGCTGACATGTTGAATGGTGACCATGGGATAGTTCTAACTCACGCCTCTCTACCAGGCAGGGCGTCAGGTTCTCCAGAGTGGGATTCCCTGGAGAGGTGGTTAGGAGCCACCCAGTGTGGGTGCTGTGAACTATATTTGGATCCTCTGAAAGAACAGTAAGTGTTCTTAACCACTGAGCTATCACTGAACCAGGGTCTTTATTTTGATTCTCTCTCTCTCTCTCTCTCTCTCTCTCTCTCTCTCTCTCTCTCTCTCTCTCTGGAGGACAGAGGACAACCATGGGTATTGTCCCCCACCTTCTACCTTGTTTGAGACACAGTCTCTAGTTCAGATTGTGCAGGCCAGCCAGGCTAGCTGGCCTATGAGCTTCAGGGACTCCTGTCTCCACTTCCACCTTGGTATAGGAGTGCTGAGGTTATAGATCCACACTTCAACAGTTCAACTCAAAGAACTATTTAAAATATCATATTCTGCCAGCAAGGGTTTCATTTGTGCCCATTTCATGCACCTAATATGCCTGGGTTGCACGTGACTATGGGGGAGGGGCAAAAGGAGGCTGGGAGTGGAAGAAGTTAAGAAGGCCCATGTTGTACTTTGCTATGATGAAACACCATAACCCAAGGCAACTTGGGGAGGAAAGAGTTTATTTGTTTATGCTTCCACGGCATTGTCCATCTTTGGAGGAAGCCAAGGCAAAAACCAGGACAGGGACCTGGAGGCAGGAGCTGATGCAGAGGCCATGGAGGGGTGCTACTTACTGGCTTGCTCCCTATGGCTTGCTCAGCCTGCTTTCTTACAGAACCCAGGACCATTAGCCCAAGGATGACATGACCCACAATGGGTTGGGCCATCCCTCATCAATCACTAATTAAGAAAATTCCCTATAGACTTGCCTACAGCCCAATCTTGTGGAGCTATTTTCTCAAGTAGAGTTCCCTCCTCTCGAGTGACTCTAGCCTGTGTCAAGCTGACATAAAATTAATCAGCGCAATTGACTCCTTGTCAGCTTGACACACAACACTTCAAGACACCATCCCTCCCCTTTTTGGTTCATTCCCAAGATCTCAGATTAATAAATATCACAGAGTTAAGACATATTACAAACATAAAATAAAAGTCCCATAGTTGTTACCAATTCAAACACTTTAAAAGTTCAGTCTCTAAAAAGCCAAAGTCTCTTTTAAAAATTCAAAGTTTCTCAATTGTAGGCTCCTAGAAAAAAAAAAATCAAGAAGGAAGAACCAGCGCATGGTCACAGTCTGAACAAAGCAAAACCAAACTCCAGCAGTTTAGGTAGCTCAATGCTCAGTATCTGGGACTCATTTAGAATCCTCTGTGCTCCTCGGAAAGGCTTGCATCACTTCTCCAGCTCTGCCCTCTGCAGCACACACAGCTTGACTTCCAGGCTCTGCCCGGCATCCCCAAAACGCTGGAGTCTTCTGTTACAACTGGGCTGCACTTTCACCAATAGCCTTTCATGGACCTTCATAGTGCCAAGCCTCAACTTCTCTGCATGACCCCTTCATTCCTGCGGCTCCAGCTGCACCGTCACCAGTGGCCTCTCCTGGCCTCTCACAGTGCCAAACCTCAGCTGCTCTTCCTGATCCCTTCATACCTTCACACCAGTACCCCTTGGGCAACGCTTACGGCTGCCAACACGAGGTTCAACTTTGGCTAGCTCTGGACCACATCTTCTGTGTAGTGGCCCTGAGGAAATACATGCCAGAAGATTTCACCTTAATCATGCCGGTATCTTCTCAATCACAGCTGATTCCTCAGCCCCAGCTGACCGGAACCTGAGTCTTCACACAAATGGCCTGGTAGAATCCTTACTTCCCTTTGAAACTTCCCAAGTCAGGTACCCATCATCTGCACTGCTTTCAACACTTTTATCTTCCAAGCTCCCACAGAACAGCCCCCTTGAGCTCTCAACATTCAATGGTCTTTTTAGCTCAGAGAACTTTGAAAGTTCTTCCACAATCCTCCCCCAAAACAACACAATCAGGTCTGCAACAGCACTGCCCCATCCTCCTGATGTCTTAGTTTGGGTTACTGTTGCTATGAAGAAACACCATGACCAAAAGCAAGCTGGGGACAAAAGGGCTTATTCAGCTTACACTTCCACATCCATAGTCCATCACCGAAGGAAGCCAGGACAGGAGCTCACATAGGGCAGGAACCTGGAGGCAGGAGCTGATGCAGAGGCCATGGAAGGGTGCTGCTTACTGGCTTGCTTCTCATGGCTTGCTCAGGCTGCTTTCGTTCGTTCTTTCTTTTTTTTTTTAAAAATATTTATTTATTTATTATGTATACAGTATTATGCCTGCATGTACTGCATGCCAGAAGAGGGCCCCAGATCTCATTGTGGATGGTTGTGAGCCACCATGTGGTTGCTGGGAATTGAACTCATGACCTCTGGAAGAGCAGTCAGTGCTCTTAACTGCTGAGCCATCTCTCCAGCCCCCATTCTTTCTTTCTTAAATGCTTTTTTTTTAACCTTTATTTTATGTGCATTGGTGTTTTGCCTGCAAGTATGTCTATGTGAGTGTTTCAGATCTCAGAGTTACAGACAGTTCTGAGCTGCCATGTGGGTGCTAGGATTTGAACTCAGGTCCTCTAGAAGAGCAGTCAGTGCCCTCAACCACTGAGCTATCTCTCCAGCCCCTCGGCCTGCTTTCTTATGGAACCCAAGACCACCAGCCCAGGGATGCCACCACTCACTAATTAAAAAAATGTCCTACAGGTTTGTCTATAGCCTAGTCTTCTCCCCCCGCCCCCCACTTCAGTTTTTTCAGGATAGAGTTTCTCTGTGTTGGTTCTGGAATCACTCTGTAGACCAGGCTGGCCTTGAACTCACAGAGATCCACCTGCCTCTACCTCCCTGAGTGCTGGGATTACAGGTTGCACCACTGTGCCTGACTTATAGCCCAGTCTTCTGGAGGCATTTTCTTAACTGAGGTTCTGTCCTCTCTGATGTCTAGTTTGTGTTGAGCTAACATAAAATCAGCCAGCACATCCTGTCTTCCTGAACTGAAGGTGCCACTTCCTGGGAATCCCCGCAGCTCTCCTTGGTCTTCTCTCCAGACACCTGGATGGAGCTTGCCATGAGTTGCAAGGAGGAAAAGAAGAGGGAGCTGCCCAGATGGAGGCATCTCTGCCCTCTCTGTTGGTTCTCACACACTGTCCTGGGTGCTCTGCTGCCTCCTAGCCATGGCACCTACACAGACTGACTCCACTTAGGAGGTGTGATACCCTCAAAGCCGAGGGGCCCTGCCTGCTGGAACTCAAAGCCAGGTGCTCATATTTGTTTTCTTTTGAAAACTGGTGTACTGTCAGCCCTTTGCACTTTTGTAAAAATAAGCTCAAAATCTTTGATCCTCCTCTTCTGGGGGGGGGGGGAGACTGCCATTTTCATCCCAAGCTCATGCCTACAGGATAGGAAAGCTCTGTCCTTACTTTTATGCTTCCCCTACCAGGTAGAGAAAGGGAGGGTCCTCCTCTCAAAAGCCATGGAGAGCTACGGACAAATTGCCTGGACCCTTGTCAAATTTTAGGTTCCCCATCTACCTGAAGGTGTTTCTGGATGGAGTGCCTCCCTTTTTGTGGTTTTGGGGTTTTTTGTTTGGTTGGTTTGGCTTTTTGATGCTAGGGATCAAATTCAAGGTCTTGTGCATGCTAGGCAAGTATCCCCATACCTGTCCTTCCATAGCCTCACTATAAGTGCTGTCCCCAAATGAGAACTTCTGCAAGCTTTCCAGGTGACTGCTTCACTGGGGCCTGGGAGCCTTGTGGCTCATGGTCACAGTGGTGATGATGGCTCGGGTCCCAGGACTTATAGGGACAAGAGGCCCATTGTTTGGGCTGTGCAGGCATTGCCCACGCACCTTCCTCTGAGGCCGATGGGCAGCTGGTAGGGGCTGTGGCCCAGATGTTGGGGTCACACAGTCCTGGCTCTGTCCTTTGGCCTTGTAGCTTTCACAAGGGGCCATGAAGATACAAAGACTGTTGTGAGGTTGGGCTAGGTCCACCCTCAACAGATTGATCATCCTTGACAGCTGGTCCGTGTCTCCAGGAAGTAGCCAGCACTGACATCCCCATAGCAGCTGGCAGGGCGGGCTTCAAAGCCATCTGGAAGTTTCCAGGCCTCAAGGAACACTTACATAACTGTTGGAAGGGGAAGTTTGGAGTTTGGAAGATGGTCAGTTCAGGGGCCAAGGGCAGACTGAGAACTCTGTTCCCTGGTCAGGGCAGGGCCAGCTCAGCCTCACAAGTCTTTGCTGGACCTCAAAGGTCAGGAGAATACTAGCAGAAACCTCGTGTCTTGAATGAGTGTATGGGACATCTGTGGGCCAACCAGACTTAAAGCTTTTGGGACAAGGTCATGTTGGCCTGGGTAGTAAGTGCCCCAAGGATGTAGCCTCTGCCATCTGAAGGACCATCACATACCAGGCTTTCCACTGTCCCCATGCAGAGAGGCTACTTGGAGAGCAAGACTGGCAAGCCCCACACAGTCCTATGCACAGTGAAGGTCCCTGGGTCTCTATGTTGGTGTGCCACCCCAGAGGCCATGGCATTGTCACTGTTCCTGTAGCCCAGAAGCTGCTGCTGCTGGCCTGTATTGATGGCTGCTAATGGCTGCTACATGTCAGTGACCCTGGACAACTTTACCAAGACTATCTTGGATGCTGTCTCAGTCACTGTCCTGTTGCTGAGAAGAGACATCAAGACCAAGGCAACTCTTAGAAAGCATTAATTGGGGGCCTTCCTTACAAATTCAGAGAGTTGGGCTGGAGAGATGGCTCAGACGTTAAGAGCACTGTCTGCTCTTCCAAAGGTTCTGAGTTCAATTCCCAGCAACCACATGGTAGCTCACAACCATCTGTAATGTGATATGATACCCTTCTCTGGCATGTAGGTGTACATGCAGGCAGAACACTATATAGATAATAAAAAAAATCTTAAAAAAAAAAAAACAAATTCAAAGAGCTAGTTCATTATCATTAGGAACATGACGGGGAGCACAGCAGGCATACATGGTGCTGGAGAATTAGCTGAAACTCCATCCACAGGCAGAGACAGAGAAAGACTGGGCCTGGCATGGGCTTTTGAAACCTCAAAGCCCACCCCTAATGACACACTTCCTCCAATAAGGCCACATCTCCTCATCCTTCTAATCCTTTCAAAGAGTTCCACTCCCTGGAGACTAAAGGTTCAAATAGTGAGCCTGCAAGGAACATTCTCATTCAAACCATCACAGATACCATTGAGACTAGCAGCTACCTGACCTCTGACCTTTGGGAAAAGACCACACCCACCAATTCTCCCTATCAGGAACTCACCAGACATCTTATGAAAATCCATACTGGAATGTCCATGCAAAGGACCCAGGCTCTAGCTATGGCTACCACATAGGGATTTTTAAATATTATTTATTTATTTATTTACTTATGTGACATGGGATCATACAATGTAGACCCAACTGGCCTCAAACTCACAGCGATCCTCTTACCTCCACTTCTAAATTCTGGGATTAAAGGTGTGTGCCATCATGCCTGGCCACAGAGGGTTCTTACATAACAACAACAACAACAACAACAACAACAACAACAACAACAATGAACTACAATAACCTGCTTTTATAAAAAGGCCACTACTCTGTAGTCATAGCTAGATGTTTGTCTCAAGGAAGAGACAACAGAAGCTGAAACCAGTGAGTGAGGGTTTTCTAGAGACCAGGATGCCCAGCCGCAAGCTTTTTCTATATAAACTATTTGTATGTTCATTTAGTTTTGTTTCATTTTGCTTTTTTGAAATAGAGTCTCATATTCTCCAGGTTGGCCTCAAACTTACTATGTGACCCAAGATGGCAGAATTGAGAGTTCCAAGCCAGCCTGGGCTACAAAGTGAGATACTGTAAAAAAAAAAAAAAAAAGTCTCACATCTGGGATTTCTTTCTTTCTTTTCTCTTCTTCTTTTTTTTTTTTTTTTTAAGATAGTCTATTTATCTTTAAATTTTATGCATACTAGTATTCTGCCTGCATGTATATCTGTGTCAGATCCCCTGGAACCTGAGTTATAGACAGTTGTGAGCTGCCATATGAGTGCTGGGAATTGAACCCAGGTCCTTTGGAAGAGCAGCCAGTGCTTTTAACTACTGAGCCATCTCTCCAACCCCACATCTGGGATTTTTTTTCTCTCATCTGGGATTTCTTTTATTTTTATTTATTTATTTTTCCAAGACAGGGTTTCTCTGTGTAGGCTTGACTGTCCTGGACTCCATTTGTAGGCCAAGCTGGTCTTGAACTCACAGCAATCTCCCTGCCTCTGCCTCCCAAGTGCTGGGATTAAAGGTATGCACCATCATGCCTGGCAGTTTATTTTTATTTTTTATTTTTTATTTTTTGGTTTTTAAAGAGAGGGTTTCTGTATGTAGCCGTGGCTGTCCTAGACTCACTTTGTAGACCAGGCTGGCCCTGAACTTGCAGTGATCCAGCTGCCTCTACCTCCTGACTGCTGAGATTGAAGGTATGTGCCACCATGCCCAGCCATCTGGGATTTCTTTTTATTTATTTTATTTTTTGGTTTTTTAAGACAGGGTTTCTCTGTGTAGTCTTAGGTGGCCTGGAGTCACTTTGTACACCAGGCTGGCCTTGAACTCACAGCGATCCACCTGCCTTTGACTCCTGAATGCTGGGATTAAAGGCGTGCGCCACCACGCCCGGCACATCTGGGATTTCTTAACAAGCAAATAGAATAGATACCTACTCGGCCTCTAGTATGACACATGAGAAGGACAGAGTGTCCCTTCCATCATGCCCCTGCCCAGCACCCACATCCTGTGTCTCACTATGAACACACACTGGCCATCTCACTGGAGGCACATTCTACAAGCCATCTGCCAGTATTCTGTACCATGCCAACAGCATGAACAGAGAAGCCAAGCACACTCATCCAGATGCTAGGACACCTAAGACATGTGAACCATATAGGGCTCTCTGCGGAGACCTGCCATTCACGGCACAATGGTGACAAAAGTGCTGAAGCAGGGCCGGGAGGGAGAGGAGAAACTGCAGAATGGACTCCAACTGAGGCCAGGCTCTTCAGCTAATCTCTCCTCTGCTGGGGATGGGGCTTATGTGTAATGGTTCTTCTCATTAGAACTTTCTTCCCTGTGCTTGGGGAAGTGTCTGCCTGGGAGACACACCCACCGGAAGCAGCCACTCACAGCAGAATGATGCTAGCACCTGCATGTGATAGCTAGACTCACACTCTACCATGTGCTCAGTGACACTCATGTCAGCCTCATCTCTGCCATAACCTCACAAGACCATAGGCAACAAGACACTATTGTTTCTGCCCCTGACTGGCAAGGTGGCATATGCTCAGAGGGTAGCAGCTGTTTTCCCATGCCCCACGGTGGGCACCGAGTAGTGTCAGGCCTGCAAAGTGGGACATTGGAGTCTCAGCTCCCTAACCAGGACTTGGGGCAAGTCTTTCCTTCTCTGACCTCTGACCCCTTGATATGGCTCTAGAAACAGGCATATGGCCCATTTCTAAAGGTTCATAAAAGCTGAGAGATGGGATGTGGCTCCGAGGGGAAGTGCATGTATGGCATGTACAGAGTTCCTGGCTCAATCTCCAGCACCTCAGACCTATCATGCAACCAATCAACCAACTAAACAATCACTCCAGCAACTAACTAACCAGTCAGCCAAACCCACCACGCAACCAACCAACCAACTAACCAACCGATCAAACAAACAACTAACCAACCAACCAACTAATCAACCGATCAACCAAACAACTAACCAACCAATCAACTAACCAACTGGTCCAACAACCAATCAGCCAAACCTACCAACCAACCAAATAAACAAGCAGTCAATCAACAAAGTTACCAAACAACTAATCAGATTATGCACAAATACTAAACATCAGCAAACAAAAGCAAGCTCCCGGAGGAAACCAGGGACCTTTTCTTCCCTGACAAAGATGCCATGGGTGGAGGTCGGGTGGTCCTTCCACTTTGCTCTTGCCTCTGGCTCAGGTGATCTGGCCAGTGTCCTCTGGTAAAGGGCAGAGGGTGAGAGGCTGGCAGGCATCTTGGCCCACTAGTTGATCCCTGGACGCCACCACCTCCACTTTCTGATCCCGTGCAGCGGTGAGCACAGTCCATATGCAACAGTTCCCCTCATGGGTGTGTCTGGAAGGAAGAGCATGAGGTAGCAGGGTCCCTGGATGAGAAGACCACGCCCTCCAAGTAGTACAGTGGCAGAGCTGCCCCTGGGGTCAGCCTCTGAAGAACAGTCCTGTTCTAGATTCCTATGCTGGCTTTTTAACCTCTGAAGTGGGCATATTGGGGTGTAGGGCCATGATATGACTTCTTCTTATAGAAATGAGGGAGGTGCCAGAGGCACACACTGAGGCCCTGCCATGGGGTGATTCAAACCATGAACAGAGGTCTCCAGGGAGCCAGCCCTACCTGCACCTTGACTTTGGATGCCCACCCCCATTCTGTTATCAAAGCCACCCACTCAGTCTTTAATCTTGTCACTCTAGCTCTCACTTGACAAGTCCTTGGCAAAAGACCCAGTGGTCCTCACTGCTCAAAGTGAAGTCTGGGTTTGTGGAAAACACAGCATCTCGAGTCCCACACTCGCTTTGCATGCCAGAACCTACATTTTTTAAGTCATCAGTCTCTTGACTATGCTCTGAGGTCCCCCACAATGCCACCCAGGCCTCCCAGCTGCTTGGAGTTTGTAAGTCAAGGCAAATGAGCTCCCAAGTGATGTTATCTAGAAAAGATGAGCTACTGGGATGTGTTAGAAATCAAATCAGTTTTATTGAAACCATAGCAACAACCAGTGTGGCCCTGTTAACATGCGAAGCACAAAAACTTACAATAAACTTTTGTACATAGAAAGTTGTAAAATACTTAATTTTTCACAGAAAAAAAGCACACAGTAAACTGTGGGCCAAGAAAGCCTACAGATCATGGAGAGTTAGCACCCCTCTGAGCAGACCGGGCACAGCTTGGAAGCAAATGGAAACTATCACAGGGCAGAGTTGGTATACAGCTGGCGAGGGAGTGGTCACTTTAAACTTCAGAGAGCCGCTAGACATGCAGGGTCAGAAGGGCCCCCTGCCTCCCCACATCAAGGTTTGTCGTTTGTAGTTTTGTTTCCATTTTTCTAAAGTAGAGGGCTTCCAGTTTCAAACTATTGGTGAAGAAGAGCCAGGCTGCTATAGGCCAGGCTCTGAGGGAGGCTCTTGTGGCTGGTGGAAGGGCAGCTGGGGAACGCGAAGGACCCCAGTGCTCTCACAGCAAGTTTCCCTGGAGATGGGATTGGTTGCTTATTCTACAGAAACCCCCTCCACTGGCTGAGCAGATGTCTTCTCCCACATCTGGGTCAAACAGTTTGTGCCTTCAAAGATGCACACCACCCCCCCTCACGTGTGAGGCGGAAACAGCTGCTGAGAGGCTAACTAGGGCTGATTCAAGGTTAAATGCTTTTTATAAATTCCCCAGGAGAGATAGGTCCAGGGGAAGTTATCTCAGCATTTAGGAGGCCAGCCTGGGCTTCATATTGAGTCAAGGCCAGCCTGGACTACAGAGTGAAACTCTGCCTCAAACAAATAAGCAACCATTTAACTCAACTAAGTCTGTGTGGCTCCCCATGGGGAGGGCTTTGTTCAGACTCCCTTAGGGTTTTGTTTTGTTTTGTTTTTAAAGAACTATTTGTACTTTTACTCATGGGTGTGTGTGCAGCATCTGTGGAGAGCATAGACACCCCCCTCCCCTCCTGCCCTGGAGTGAGTTAGCGGTGAATATGAACAGCCTGTGAGTGGTAGAAACTAAACTCAGGTCTTCTGGTAGAGCAACAAGAGCTATTAACCACCAAGCCATCTCCCCAGCCCTTTGCTTGGGAGTGGTGTGTGTGTGTGTGTTTTGTTTTGTTTTCTCTCTCTCTCTCTCTCTCTTTTTTTTTTTTTTTTTTTGTCTAGGAAATATTTGGCTGGAACATAAAACCTCATTTGAGGCCAGCACTCACGGGCACTCTGCAACACCCCCAGGACCGGAGTGGGATTTCACCTTCTCTAGAGTAAGCTGTTTACAAAAGCACGTTTCATTTTACAGTGGGTTTGGGCTGGGCTCCTAAGTGATGGAAGCCAGGGCTTGGAGCCCAGGGACGCTGGCAAGAGCCGAGCTGCACCAATAGGAACAGGAGTCTTTCCTGTGTGTCCCGGCTCCTCTCCCTAGTGGTGTCATGGGTGGTTTTACAACCACAGGCCACTCCATTAACCTCCACGAGGAATGTGCCAGGAATCCATTTCTCCCACAGCTGAAAACTAGGTCATCCAAACCAGGGGGAAGGCGACACTGAGGTGTCACTCAAACAGCGGCAGTTGAGAGAGCCCTTGTTCTAAGAAGCGAGCAGATGCCTAACCCTGGAGCCTTTTGCAAAGCCAAGCCCCAGAGGAGGACACTTAGATCAGCCTGGGGTGGGACAGAAGCCACAGGGTCACGCAATGGGGGCAAGGCTCCTGATGCATCGGTCCTCCATGAGACCAAAGGTCATATGAAAACAGGCCACACAGACAAGGACAAAGACAAAGACAAGACAAACCTCTAGATGCTCCCAACTTTAAATAGACCAGCTCTGCTGGACATATAAGCATGTGACTGCCAAGAGGGTTGGGGGCATGGAGCAAGGACACCAACAGGACAGAGCCCAGGTTTTGCCCTGGGCCTCTCCCTGTGGCCCATCTGTCTGACCAGCAAACACAGAACCTATTTCTCTGTTGGTAGGGAGGACCATAACCTTAGGACTGTCAGGTCTTGTCATCCAGACAAGAGTCTCATTCACGACACATCTCAAACCTGTATCCTCAAGGGTTTGAAAGCCTCCCCCCTCTACCCACCGAAGAAAAAGTGGCCGGGAGTGTCTCCGTGAGCAGCTCTTGAGAAGGAGATGAACAACAGGATGGGGATGGACAGCGGCCTGGCCGGTCTGGGCACTGGCTGTCCAGGCAGGGCTTGTTGCTCATGAAGATGGTGCTCTGTCACCCTTGCCAAAGGCCATGGAGGGACAGGACATTCAATGACACTAAAAAGAAGATTCCTCACTCTCCGTAATCCCTCATCCCACCCCCAAAGGACAGAGTACAGATAAAAAGCAAGACCCCGAAACCCAGTAGATGACACCCCCTTCTCTCCAGGTCTCCACATTCACTGTCTGACTGCGAAGATCCGGAAGGCATTCCCGTCCTGAGGAGTATTCAGGCTGCAAGAGAAGGGGGTGGGAGGGGAGAGGTTACAAGAGCCGTGGGCAGGGGGGTGGCTGACAGGATGGACAGGATGGTGAGGGCAGAACCCACAGAAGTCACATCCAGCTGGACAAGCCTGCTCACAGTGACAGGAAGCTAGCTGCACTGTGAGTCTATGCTGGGGCTGCAAAATGATATTCTGACTCAAGGCTTTCTGGGCTCTGGGCCAGGAATCTGGGCCCCCACCCCCCTACACACCACATACACACACAAACACACACACACACACCACATATACCACACACACACAACACACACACATACCACACACCACACACACACACACCACACACACACACACACACACACACACACACACACACACACACACAGACATGGGGTTTGTTGACACCTGGTTGACAGATGTTTTAAAGGAATGCAAGAGGGGGCACATATACCCAAATGCTACCTAATGCTGTCCTGGGTCCACTGTCCTTTCCAAGGCAGGGCTATTGTTATTGTCCATACATAAAGGGGAAAAACAGACAGCAAGGAATCAAGAGACCAACTGGAGTCACACAGTTAATCAAAACCAGGCTCTTCGGATGAGTCAAATCCTCCAGGGATTTTTGTTTGTCTTGAGAGACAGGGTTTTAGGCATCCTAGGCTGACCTCGAACTTTTCATACGGAGTAGGGTGCCCCTGAACTCCTGATCGTGCTGGCTTCACCTCCCAAGTGCTACCACACCTAATTTATGCAGTGCTGGGGATTGAACCACGGGCTGCAGGCTTGCTAGACAAGTTGGGCAGGTGCTCTCACCTTGAGCTGCATTCCCATCCCTCAGCCAGATTTTTAAAAAACAGCTTTACAGTAATATAACAACCAGTGAAATTCAGCCATGTTCTCCGACCTCTACGCCAGCGCCATAGTATGCACACACACAAGATGAATAAATGCTCACAGAGGTCCTTCCAGCCTCCCCTCCTTCCGTACTGGCACCACTGCCCCTGTGGATTTGCCTGTTCTAGAAGACCCACGCTTTCTACCCATAGGGGCACATGCTTGGGAGGTGGACTGCTGTTAAACTACATCCACAGTTAAAAAACTTCAAAACCAGCTTTTCATGTGGCCACGTTGTATCCATGCCCACCCATAATACATTGAGGATTTTGGAGGCTCACAGCCCCCACTGACATCCGCTACTGTCTTGTGGCTTTCAGATGCGTGTTCTGGGAATTCTGGCCTGAACCTGCATCTCCAATGATTCAGTGTGCTGAGTGACCCTCCCAAGCTCAGCAGCTGTGCCTGGAACATGGCTAGACAGATGGCTTTCCTAATGCTGGCAATTTTTTTAAGACATTTATTTATTATGTATACAGTGCTCTGCCTGCATATACACTCACAGGCGAGAAGAGAGCATCAGATTACACAGTAGATGGTTGTGAGCCACCATGTGGTTGCTGAGAATTGAACTCAGGACCTCTGGAAGAGCAGGCAGTGCTCTTAATCACTGAGCCATCTCTCCAGCCCTGGCAATTCTTTTTAATGTGGTGGGGAGGATGGAACCTGAGCCCCTGTGCATGTCAGGCAAGTGCTCTACCACTGAGCTACAGCCCCGGGGCTCCACCTTCCAAATCCTCAACTGGGTTATCTTAAGGTTGAGTTGTAAGACTGTATACACAGGTATGCCTGTGTGAAGGCACACACATGCTCACACACACACACACACACACACACACACACACACACACACACACACA
>OU015753.1:8258560-8274855 GCA_907169655.1 Acomys percivali
ACACACACACACACACACACACACACACACACACACACACACACACAAACATCCACACTTGCGGTGTGAAATCTTTTCGTACATGTGGAATTTGCAAGCTTGGTCTCCCATTTTTTAGCTAGCTTTCCTGCCTCCCTCCCTCCATTCCGAACCCTAACTTTACCTCTCCTCCTCTCCCCTCCTCTCCCCTCCTCTCCCCTCCTCTCCTTGCCTCCTTTGACGGGAAGTTTATCTTCTCACCAGCTCTAGGACCCAGTCACGGATCTCTCCCGAAAGGTCACTCTTTTGGGCTGCAGACAGCCAGGATTTTCGTTGCCGTTGTTTTCTGAGACAGGGTTTCCGTGTATAGCCCTGGCTGTCCTGGAACTCTTTCTGTATGCCAGGGTAGCTTACAGTTCATAGATGCGTCCATCACTGCCACCAGAGTGCTGACACTAAAGATGTGTGATACACACCCAGCTGCTAGCCAGACTTCTTGGCTGCCACACGGCTTAGTCTCTGAGCATACACACTTGGTGTCTACTTTTCTTTGCTCTCTTAAGATTGATTGCATGTGTGTTCCTGAGTGTGTGTTTGTGCACCATGTGCATGTGGTGTCCGTGGAGGACAGAAGAGGAGTCAGAACCCCTATAGCTGGATGGAGTTACAGGCAGCTGTGAACTGCTCAGTTTAGGTGCTGGGAACCAAACCCGGTCTTCTAGAAGCGAGAGTGCTGAGTGCTCCTAACCACTGAGCCCCCTTCTCTTCATTTCCTTAATGGTGTCTACAAAAGTTTAAAATTACCCAATTTATCTTTTTTTTTTTTTTTACAATTATGCTTTTGGTGCTATATGTAAGAAAGCAATGCCTATTTCGTGGTCACACTAGCTTAAGCTTACCTTCTTCCGAGAGCTTTCACATTTTAGGTCTTACATTTGAGTTGGTTTTATACACAGTAGGAGGCCTGGCCCAAGTTCACAATTTTGTGTGTCAATTTTCAGCTAGGAGTCCTCTAGACTCCATGTACACACACACACACACACACACACACACACACACACACACACACACACACACGTGAAATAAACTATTTAAAGGAAAAGTGGAGTACTGGCTGTTGCGTGGGACACCCTGTATACAACTATAAGCTGTGCAGGAGGGATTTGCTTCCTTCGGAATCTCGCTGTTCTGCAGCGAGCTCTGCTCCCCTACAGCCTGTGCTGCTTGGGTCCCTGTATCCCACACACTACCTTCTGCTCAGCCATCATGTGGATGAGACCACATACAAACCACACACAAGCACTGACACACAAGCTGGACTCTTCTTTTCTTCACTTAGTGACATAACCTGGAATTTTAACTTTGTTAATTTGTTTTTGGAAATGGGAATCTGGCTGTGTAGCCCAGGCTGGCCTCACACCTGTGGCCATCCTCTTACCTCAGCCTCCTGTGTACTAGGAACACAAGAATGGGCCACCATACTTTGCTGGAATGTTCTTATTCCGTTTCCCCAGCTGCAGGGCACTCTGTTAGGTTTAAGTTATATCGATTTGGGACTCTCAAAATGGAGGCAGCATTCTTTGTAGTTGTTATGTCGTTGGCAGGCATCGCTGTCCAGAGGTTTCATGCACCCAAGTGTGAGTCCTGGGGCCTCTGGGTACAGGGTTGTTGGGTCAAAATTTGGATGTGAGCTCAATGTGGTGGCATGTCCCTATAGCCTATAACTTGGGAGGCTGAGGCAGAAGGATAACAAATTCCAGGCTAGCACAGGCTACAGAGTAAGACTCTGTCCCCAAGGGGGTAAAGAAGGCACAAGTACTGGGGACATAGCAATACAGTTAGTGACAAAGCGCTTACTTTGCACAAGGCTCTGGGTTCCATCCTCACCACAATAACAACAACAACAACTTCAAAGCATGGGTACATCTGAGATTGTGAGAACTGCCAAAATGTTTCTTGTAAACATTGCACTGATACCTCCAGGGGGAGGCACGCAGGGCAGCCACTTGACCTGAGAGGCCCTGTTCTCAGCGGGGAAGGGTGTCCACAGCTACAGCATACACACTGCATCTTATGAAAATGCCTGGACAGCCTGGCCATAGTTTATCAATGCCATTTCCTGCAGGGTCTCCGCCGGGAGCAGAAGAACCCAGATTGGACCAAACCTCTGGACCTGACAGCTGGCCAGGCCCTGGGCGGCCCAGGGAGCTACAGTCCTGCGGGATCCAGCTGCTTGGAATTCCAGCTTGTTTTTCTGCCTTCCCTGTGGCAGCCTCATGCTCTTGGCTACCCTGGGGTTGAACCTTGGAGAAACGTATCAGCTAGACCTGCTCGGTGACAGGGTGCCGCACAGAGGTGTAAGACCAGGACATGGTGGGGTGCCCCCAGAGGTTGCCAACGCCAAGCAAAGGGAAAGGGGCAGCTCCGTGGGGCCAGGCTCACCCGGCAGCTGGGCTGGTTTCTATAAAGAGCCTTCTGCTCCTTGGGTTTGGGGCTGAAGAACTCTCAGGGCTCTCTGTCCACTAAGTAGCCAGGAGAACCACCCAGGGCCACATGCTCCCTGCCTGCCCTGCACGTGAGCAAGCCACGTTGGGGGAAGGAACTGGGAAGAGTCCTGGTAGGATGCTGGGTGCTGGCACATGCAACTCTGGCAAGGAAGCCCCGAGGCTGGCTGGCTCCAAGGCTGGAGCACCCAACATCTTGCCTGAAAGTCCTCTGCACGCTTTGCAGCAGGGAGCTGAGCAGAGGGGTCCATGTGAATACTGCTTCCTCTGCTCTCTTCCTGCAGCCACACACTCACTAAGCTTATCACACAGGTCGATAGCCCGCTGTGTCTGTCTGAGGAAGGTATGCAGGGTGTGATACATGGCAAGTTGTCTCTCCCCACCCCTACCTTTCCCAACCCAGCCCTCAGATGCTCTTGATGGGTCAGCTCGTGACCCCCACATATGTCTGGAGAAAGTTTAGCTGAAGTCTCTCTAGGTTGTTTCTGTGAAATTGGGGTATGGTGAAAGTATGAACCAGAAGTCAACATCAGGTGTCTCCCTCAATTGCTCTTTGAGACAGGATCTCTTACTGAAGCTGAAGTTAGCCTTTTGGCTAGGCTAGATGGCCAGCAAGCCTCCAGGACATGCCTCACCCCACCTTCTTCATAATACGTACCACCATGCCAAGCTTCATGTGGATGCTGGGATCTGAACTCAGGGCCTCATGCTTGCACACTTTACCTACCTGGCCATCTCCTAAGCCCTTGGGATAACCGGCTTTCATAAAGGGCACTAAATAAATTGATGTTTTAAAAAGGCATCAAAAATCTCCCAGCTAGTTCTAAATGACTCAACAGTTTGCCTACCATTCAACTACTGTTTACTGCACACAGTACACGCCAGGCTCCGGGTTCAGCATGTTGGGGGTGGGGTGGTAGCAAGACAGATGGATTCTGGCCTTCAAGGAGCCTACACCAGACAAACACGTGCAAGGAAATTCCACAGAGTGATGACTTGGGAAAGAAACAGGCAAGCTGGGTCTGCATGAGGGCAGCATCGGGAGTGGAGAAGGGTGCCTCCCAGGGAGGCAGCGCCTTTCCTCGGGTGTGGATGGCAGGAAGGCTCGGCCAACAGCCACACAGGGAGCTGAGAAGGCTCCGGGTCAGAAGACAGCAAGTGCCTCCACATGCTCCAGAAACAGGGGTGGGATGGAGCGGGGTGGGGGAGACAGGAGGTGGAAGTGTGGTGGTGAGGTGCTGGGGGTGGGGGTGGGGGTCGATGCTTCAGGGTGGAGCAGGTGTTTCTGGGCACTGGCAGGTGGGTTTTGTTCCCAATGCAGCAGGAAGTCATTGGCGGGAAGGGCTCCACCAGAATTGTGTACAGACATGAAGAGGGAACTAGAGTGGCTGTGGCCTTTCTCTAAGAGGAAGTTACCTGAGGGACCTGCAGGGGTGGGGTGGGAATTGCACAAAGTGTGCAGAAACCTGAACAAGGAAGGAAATAGCTGGACATGACGCCACTGTAAACACGCAGCAATCTGTCCACTGCAGGAAGACCGTGAGCCACCCAGAAGGCAGCACGGTGAAACATGCCCCACAGTGTGCTCAGCCATGCAGCCAGTGCAGTGCAGTGCCCTCTCAGAACCAGGCTGGGTATAGAGGCATACCCTTTTAACCTTAGCAAAGATGGGCAGATTTCTGAATATGAAGCCAACTTGATCTATACAGAGAGTTCAAGGCCAGCCAGGGCTACACAGTGAGACCCTGTCTGAAACGTAAAAAATATTTTCGCTACCAGGGCCCAGGAGGTGGCTCAGCCGGTAAAAGAGCTAGCTGCAGGGGCTTGATGACCTGAGGTTGATCCCAGAACCCAAGTAAGAGGCCAATGAACTCAATCTATAGCCCCAGCACCTCTGCAGCTACACGGGAGGTAGAGACAGGAATTCTCTGGAAGCTCATAGGCCAGCTAGTCCAGAGTCTGCTACTCAACAGAAACAGGGGAGATGCTGCCTTAACACGGTGGAGGGAGAGAACTGATTCCATACATCTGTTCTCTGAACACACACACACACACACACACACACCCTCATTCACTCACTCATACATAGACACAGACATACACTTACACACACATTCACAGGCACAAACATACATACTCACACATAGACACAGATACACACATACAAACACACACACACAGAGACAGACACACTCACACATACAAACACACACACTCACACACAGACACAGATACACACTAACATACATACTCACAGGCACAAACATATACACACCCACACACACAAACACACACTTATACATACACACTCACACCAACACACACCCTATTTGTACTACCTCTTTAAAGCCTCTCAGATGCTAAGAAAGACAAAAGAGGAGGCAGGAGGGGGCAGGGAGGCCCTCTTGAAGGCCAGGGCACAGCTGGTCTGGGGATCTGCAGAGGCTTTTGGAATCAGGCCTCCCTCAGGACAGGAGGGGCAGCCCAGAAGAGCCTCCATCTGAAAGGAAGACCTCCTGCCATCTGGGACCTTCCAGCACAGCATAGAGTGAGAGAGAGAGAGAGAGGACAGCTAGTTCTAGAGCAGCATGACCTGTGCCTGCAAAGTTGGCCGCTGGCCTCAGGGAGTCGTGGAATCTTGGGACACAGAGGGATCTAGGACTCGGGCCCCAGAGAGGAGAGATTGCATTCTTGTTGCCAAGAGGTGCTGAAGTTGGGCTACTTTGTGCAGGCCTGGGTGCTTGGTTCAAGCTCTGTCTGGGCTACAGAGTGTATTTGAGCTCAGCCCGTGAAACTTAGTGATACTCTTTCTCAAAACTAAAATGCAAAAAGAGGGGCTGGAGGTGTGGATCAGTAATAAGAGTGCTGCCCTAGCATGGCGAGCCCCTGGGTTCAATCCCAGTGTGGTAAGGGAGGGAGGGAGGGAGGGAGGGAGGAAGCCCTGGCTGTCTCTGTATACACATATGCAGCTCTCCTCTGGGCAGATCTGTGTTCTAGCCCTGCTCTGCCAAGTCTCACCCTAGTACTGATGGGAACTGCCAGAGTCTGCACTTGGGAGGCTGAGGCAGGGGGATCATAAATTCAAGGCTGGTCTTTCATACAAAGGCCCAGCCTCAGGGAAACAAACAAAACTGAAGCAGACCCAGACTCGGCCTTCATTTGTAACCCCTTTCTGGGCCTCAGTTTCCACTTTTGGAAAGCCAAGTTTGCCAAAATACTCCGTCCTGAGAGACATCATGAGCACTAGGCTTAAAAATCAAATGCGAGTGAACATCTCTCTCCTTTACTTTTTACTGTGGCTCTTGAAGCTGCTGGCCTCTGAGTGGCTCACAATGATGTCGGCCCTTAGGATGGAGATCTCTATCTCTACTTCCATCCTCTTCCTCAGCCCCAGGTCAGTGCCCAGCACGGAGAGTCCCCCATATTCTCTGGATAGTTCTGCAGGCAGGTGAAAGCCTGCCTGAATACAACCCCTGCGGACAGTTTACTACTCATGATGATGATAGAACGCTCCTGTCACCACGGTCTAAGAAGCCCTAGGCTGACTGGCATCTCTCTCTGGGTACCTGCTCTCTGGGAGGACGCTGCTGGGAGAGAACAGGTTGTCCTAGAGAGCCTCACTTCTCTACACCCACCTTTCACAACTTCCAGGAAACCTCCTCCCCCAAGAAGACCGTTGTGAAATCAAAGCTATCACATCAGCCAATGTAGGCAACACCCCACGCCACTCAGGATTTAAAGTGTCATTTGCCAGGCTAGGAGCGGTGGCACAGGCCTACGGAATCCCAGTACTTGGGAAGCAGGGCCAGGATGATTAGAACTTCAAGGTCATCCTCAGCTACACAGCGACTTGGAGGCCAGCCTGGTCTCCCTATGAGATGGCTCAGCAGGTAAAAGTGCTTGCTGCATGCCAAGGCTGACAGCGTGAGTTCTAATCCCTGGGGCCCACATGGTGGAGGAGAAAACTGACTCTTGCAAGTTACCCTCTGACCTCTACCTGCTGTTGTGGTACATGTGTGCCCACACAATAAATGTAAGAATAAATTTTAAAAGTACTTGAATTAGAAATAAAATGCTGCGCTGGAGAGATGGCTCAGAGGTTAAGAGCACTGGCTGCTCTTCCAGAGGTCCTGAGTTCAATTCCCAGCAACCACATGGTGGCTCACAACCATCTATAATGAGATCTGGTGCCCTGTTCTTGCAGGCAGACACGTATGCAAGCAGGATGTTGTATACATAAAAATGAATCTTTAAAAAAATTTTAGAAATTAAAAAAAATAATAAAAAGAAATAAAATGCTATTTGAAAACACTGGCTACAGAATGCCCCATACCTAATGACTGTTGGGACCATCTCTGATGCATCAAGGATGGCTGAGGTCATGTGACACAAGAGGAAGCCAGGGCACTGCCATGCTCAAAGCATTTCTGCTGGAGCCTCATGGCCCAGGCTTCATTGCCCTGCTAGGCACCTGGATCTCACCTCTGTCTGTCCCTACCAGGTGGCCAGGCCCACACCACAAGATGGAGGTCCAGCATCACGGTCGTTGATGGACACAGTGCCTGGGAATGTGAGGGCTTCCCATGTGGGGGAGACCACATGGACGAGTAGGGATTAAAGAGCCCGCTGGTATCAGGAAGAAGGAATCTGTGTAAGGCCTTTGTGCCCCTCTGAGAGCCAAGTCATGTGACCAGAAGTGTGGCCACATAGTCCTATAAAAAGAGCCTATTTTTCAGGGTTTGGGAAACCTGGACAGCACAGCCCCATCATCCACTTAGGAGGAGCCACATTCTTATAGCTTTTGATTCCCACTCAGAACTTTCTCTCCTGGAGGGAGGAACGAGCCTCATGAGGCTCGGGAAGCTCCTGAGGGTTATGGGATTCACTAGGCCCCTCCCACAGCCTGAGAGAGACAGACCAGACAGATCTGGGACCTATGAGAACCGAAGAAAGCAGCTGCCCGCAGCTTCCCAAGATGTAGTGTATAATCACATCTCTGTGGCCTCCAGAGTCATGAGAAAGAAAGGTCATGACAGCAAGCGTGCACTAGTGTGAGCCAGGCCCTCTCTGTCCCAGGAAGGTCTCTTGACAATCCCTCACATCTTATAGGCCAAGACTGGGGGTGGGGTGGGGGTGGAAAGTGGGGCCTTCTTTGAAGTGTGTACCCTCAAGAGGAAACCACAGGGGAAATGAGTCTTTGCAATTCATCTCCACAGAATAGGGTCACTTGAATGAAACAGCCTAGCAGCCCTGAACAGAGGCTGCCCTGGAGAACACTCTAGAAAGCCATACTAAGGTCAGCTGGGGATCTGAGCATACACCTGGAGTATGTGCCAGTGTCTCGCAGGAAGGATGCTCATCACTGTGGCTCAGGCCCCAAAGTGGTAAAGTGCCCAGAGCCATGTGCACCCAACACTGCCCCATACTGCAGCCATCAGACACAGCAGGGACAGGAAGCTAGCCTTGTGATTGCATAAGAGAAACCCCAGAGCTGTCATCACAACTCTTACTTCCTGCCTGTCACCACCAGTGACTCTTGTCATCAATCCCACGAGGTCGGGGAAGCTGGCGAAACTACCAAGCATAGATGCAGCTGCTGGAGGAGAGAGTGTCCAAGTCTTCTGGTCCTGTTGTGCTCACTTCACAGAGAGAAAAACAACGTAGCCTCCAGACTGAGGTGACAAGCACCCAAAGCAGAGGCAGGTGCCTGTTGCAGACACCCCTGGAGACAGTGAAAGCCCATGGGGTTCCGCATTCGTGTGCAGCTCTCAAGACTATGATTTCAGGGATCATTTCTATAGTTTGTGTGCAGCTTTCAGAGCTGTTGGGGTATGAGCTTGGTCCTACGTGCCTTATGGAATAAATGCACACACGCATGCACACACACTCACTCATACACACATATGCCAAGCACATGTGTGCACATACATACACCCACACCCACATCTGTACATACCCATACTCACACATACACACTATACACACAGACACGTATGCACACATATGTGCACACATGAAGAAAAAGAGCTAGAAGACTAAATGCCCAAAGAGAATTTTTTAAAAATCATAGCAGTTTTCCCAGGTGATGGATAGTAGGCAAATGCTATACCATGGGCATAGGTAATATGTCTAAATTTTCCACAAAGCAAGTGTCAGACATAGAAAAAGAAAACTTCTTGAAAAACAAAAGGATCAAAGGAAAAGATCACAGGCTTGACCTGGACACTATGGCGACAATGAACAAGCCAGCTTTGAAAAGTAAGAAGCCACCACGCCCAAGGGCCAGCCCTACCTCTCTGACTGCACTCCGTTCCTGAGCGAGCCCACGTAGCTCTTCTTTTTGTCCACGGGCATCACATCAGCATAGCCACCGTTCTCGTTGCTGATGACACCTGCGTGCACAGCAGCCTTGCAAATGCTGGAAGTCTGCAAGGACAGAAGGCTGTGGGTCAGTGCCAGGTCCCAGGCCCTGGTGGTGCTGTCCACACTGACCCCAGGAAACAGCCTGCCACCACCTCAGCTCCTGAATGTCCTTCAGAGAACTTGCCATCATCACCTATCCACAAATCCCTCTCTCATCCCACAAATAGCTTTCGGAGCAGCCACACTGCATGTCTGACCCTGGGGGATTTAGCAGAGACCAAAGGACGACCAAACGCTTCCATGGAGTCAAGGGGACAAATACACAGACATACAAACAAGGTCTATGAGGAAAATAACACCAGGTCATGAGACTGAAGTAGCCAGAAGAGGCTGCTTTAGAGCAGTGGTGGGCAGACTACTGATAGAGATGTTCCAGCCACATCCATGTCGATGTTTGTAAGTGGAGAACATTCCAGGCAATGGGAGAAGACCGTGCAGAGGCCCTGACGTAGGAGGGAACACATTGTGTCCCAGGAGGAGAAAGCAGGCTAGAGTGGCAGGGATACAGCGACTTGGGCCAGCGTGGACACAGGTGGGCCCTCTCAGATCTCTAGCGCACACCACAGTTCAGGGTGGCATAGGGTGTGCTGTTTCCTAGACCTCAGGTAACTCAGGGCCTGCGTGATGAGACTCTGAGTTCAAGGCTCATCGAATAGAAGATGGGCAGGGCGCATCTGTGTACTTTTCATCCAGAAGTAGGACCGTCCAGAGCGGTCCCGGGCAAGGACCAGGGCATCTGGTATCTATTTAAGACTGAGAGCTGCTGAGTCACCTCCCTGGCCATGTCCATGGTGCTATCCTCAGGCGGTGTCAGCTTTGTAGTTTAGACTGTGGATTCCACCTTTGTTTCCTGTGTGCTGGAGATGGACCCTGAAGCTTTATGGATGCCAGCCAGTGGCCTGCCTTGGAACTGCACCCCCAGACTGTGGTCTCCATCTCTGCTGCACCACGGGACCAGCTGCAGTCTTTTTGTGAAGATGACGTCCAAGTGTCTTAGCCTCCTTCCTGGAGGTCTCGGCTGCACACACTGGAGCTGGGTTGATCGGCATGGGGAGGACCCATCCCCTGCCCAGTATAAGCACATGCTGGCCCTAGCTGAATCTTAGTCCCAGCTGGGGCCCTATGATCCCATTTGAGCTAATGAGGTGGGTGGCAACCATTATTCCCACTTCTCAGGCCAACAAGCTGGGCACACAGGGTCAGTCACTTTGCCAAAGCCACTTAAGAATTGTCGACGCCAACTGAAGCCAGGGTGAGGGCGAGGCCAGCATATCAACGGTCCCTAGAGATGACCACAGCTTAATCCCCAGACCTGTGAAAGGCAGAAGGGGTTTTGCAGATGGGATTAAGTTAAGGATGTTGGGGCAGGAGATTACCAGGCTTATCATCCCCATGGCCCAGTGACATCACAGCGTCCTGTAACAGGGAGGGGCTCAGAGCTGGAACACATAAGACTCTCCTGGCCGCTGCTGACATTGAATAGGCTGGGAGCCAAGGCATGCGGGCGGCCTATGGAGACTAGTAGAGGCCAGGGGCCTCTCCAGAGCCTTGAGTGCTACATCCCAGAGCAGTGGCCAAGGCACTCCCTGGAGAGCCTCCTTCAAGGCTAGTTGATGCCCATCCTTCAAAGCCATGACACTCAAGAGTCACTGATACCTAAGAAGGTGTGCGACCATTTCCTCCAGGCTGGACTGACCGTGGCCATCGTCAGCAGCTGTGGTCATTACGTGAGAGCCTCACGTGATCCGGATAAGGGAGGGAGGCTCCCAGGATCCTTAGGGAGGCTCCCAGGATCCTTAGCGATCCCCTTGCTTCTTGAGGTTAACTTAGAAGATAAGGAGTTGACTGAGTGGGGGGTCTCTTCCTGTATAATTGTGAGTCACCCAGGGGGACTCTTTGATGGTGTGGCTGCATAAACACCATCCCTGGGACTTCCTGGTGGCCTGTGAATCACCCACAGTCTCTTAAGTAGCCCCAATAAACTCACTGGTTCACCAAGCTGAGCCTACATGGAATTCTTTCTTTGGTCTCTGGGTGCCTTCTCCAGCTGGGGGGAAAGAGTCGCCTTGCACCCTGGACAGTTAGAATTGTTGTCAAAGGCTGGAGAGTCCAGGAGCCACTCCAACACTCCCATCCCCAAGGCTCAAAAACCAAAGGCCTTGTCTTTAACTCCGTGGGGACACAGTTTGTCTTCTTCAGTCAAAAACTTATGCCAAGTGGTCCTGGACAGTGGCCTGCAAGGCTAGGAAAGGCTGGTGGTGACTGGCAGCATCTGGTTCCAATCCCGAGTACAGCAGGATAGCTAGTCACCCTGTCTTTGCGGAGAAGCCTTTTTTTTTTTTTTTTTTTTTTTAATATTCTTCCCCTGGAGACCCACAACTTCCAATTCTCAAAGAGGTTTGTCCTTCAGAAGGTTAAGAGGCAACAGACCCTCATTTGTCTCTAAGATGGGAGGGGACACTGATGACATCAAACCATCATTCAGTTTCAGAATTCCCAGAAATGAATTCTCGGAGGCGCACTGTGTGCGGACACCAGGCGTTTATTGTGCCGACAGGCAACAGGCCAGTCGCTGTGTCTGTCCCTCAGTGATGCTTATCCTGTCTAGGGACTGCCATTTCCAGAAGCAAGGCACCAGTTTCCGCCAGGGTAAGTGCCAGGAAAGGCTTCCTAGTATTCCTCAAGTCCCCTGGGGTTACTTACACACACACACACACACACACACACACACACACACACACACACACACACACTCATCCCATGGGAGGTGCATCTGCTCCAGAGGCCAAGAGGCTGTGGTTGCACCCTCCATCCCCTCCCTGGAGGAGACCCAGATACCACGACACCCACATTTCCTGGATGAAACATTCAGGCAAGGCAGGCTTCTCTCAAATCTCTGACAACTGATAAGACACGTTCTCTCTTCTTTCCTTCCTCTGTCCCTCCTGCCACATGTAGGGGGTACTCACTATCTGTTCATTCCAGTTCAACATTAACACAGAGCCATTTCAAAACAAAGTCCTATGAGCCTTGAGGCTCATCAGCCAGCCCTGACATTCGGTAGCTATGTGACCCAGATGACCTGTACCCACAGTTCACTGTGGAGCTGTGCCCAGCCTGTCACTAACTCTGGCACTGTGAGCCCACAAGGTTATTGGGGTCCATTGGTCACTATTAATCCCCCTTGGCAAATGGGAGATTGGGGGGGGGTCAGGAGCTAAACAACTTGCCCACAGTCACTCAAGAAGGACAGCTGAGCCACGCTTCCACAGACAGCAATAGTGAAGAAGTACAAAAGCACAGACAAAGGCCACCAACTGCCAAAGCCACTGTCACCATCACCAGGACCCCAAACTCTCAAAGACTTTCCTTGGCTACAAAGGATCTTCAGCAGTAACCCACAACCACCAACAGCCATGCCCCCGGGGACCATGTTCAAATGCAGCCCCAGTCGGGTCCACTGGCTCAGGACAGCTGCAGAGGGCCCATGTAAACACCACTCCTCCCTAGGATCCTCATGACACACAACAGGAGTGTGAGCATCAAATGAGGCCAGGAGGATGAGCAAGGAAACTGAGGATCATCTGGGGAAAGAAATCCACATGGGTAATTCCCCTGGCTGGGGCAAGCTCGGGCCTCCTGACCTTGGCTCTGCAGTCTGAGCCACGCCCGGACAATCCTGCCTGCAGCTCACCACAAAGGGAGCTGCCGCCAGGACAGGCACTCTGCAAAGAGCTCTGTATCCGTGGCACTCGGAGGCCCGTCAAAGGTCTGGAGACTACGCTCCCAAAATAAATCTCTTAGCTAAACAGACATTTTCCAAGAGGCAGCATCATTTCCCAGAATACAAAGTGACCTAGAAACACAGGCCAGCGGAGCCTAGAGATGGACACACAGTCTCACTCCCTCCTCTCGCCTGAGCCCCTTCCTCTTCCTCTTCTTCCTCACTCCTTCCTTTTGAAGGATTTTTAGTATCAACAACTGCAGTGTCTTTTTGTCCAACAAACACTGAGCCATTACTGTATGCCAAGCCCAGACAAAAGCCTTGCCAATCCAAGGCTCAAAGCCCAAGCAGATGCATTCATTAAAGGCTTCGTTCACCTACATGCCTGCTCCTGTCGGCACAGACACACATAGGCAGAAAGGAGGCAGAATAAGAGGAAAGGAACGGTGTAAACCCATCTCACTTCTCCATGTGTCCGCTGTGGCACATGGATCAGGCTCTTCTGAGCCTTGTTTCCCCCTTAGCAAAATGATAAGGATTCCTAAACAAGGTTTTTTTGTTTTTTGTTTTTAACTTGAAACACAGCAGCTACAGATACTGACTAAAAAGCGTTGCACCATAACTATCACACAGCCCCATGTGAGGGAGAAAAGAGTAGAGCATCCTTGTTTTTCATTTCTAACTTTTGCTTTCTATGTTTAGTTGTTATGTTATTTGGCGCATACAGGTTTGATTTTCATATCTTTGTATGAAAATTTGCATTTTTATGTGTATATCTATATGTGCTCTTGCATGAAAAATTGTTTTTGTTCCAGTCAGCACATTTAAATTTGAGTTTTAGTTTATCCTGTAGTAACATTGCAACTTTTTGGGGGGGGGGGTTTCGAGACAGGGTCTCTCTGTGTAGCCTTGGCTGTCCTGGACTCACTTTGTAGACCAGGCTGGCCTCGGACTCACAGTGATCCACCTGCCTCTGCCTCCTGGGATTAAAGGTGTGCACAACCACTGCCTGGCTCTCTCTCTCTCTCTCTCTCTTTCTCTCCTCTTCTTCTTCTTCTCTTTTAATTCTGAGACTAGAATATGTGGTATTTTATTTCTTCATAAAAGCTCTAACATTTAGAACTTAATTTCAGCTAAACAGCTTTCCAGAAGCTTTTTTGTTTGTTTTGGTTTTTTTTTTTTTTTACTTTTTAGTCTCATAAAGAAAAAAAAGACAAGGAAAAAAGCTTAGTCATGAAGGCCACTTTGGCCTTATGGAACTAAGTGACTTCATGGCTACAGGAATCTGGGACAATTGAAGGCAGATGGGAGCAAGGGTGGTGGTGGTGAGGGGAGAGGACCATTTGCAGAGGTGGGGAAGGTGTGAGTGATGCTGGAGACAAACGATGCATCGAGCATCTGGCAAGGTTCAGAGCTAGAAGATACCCTGGGCTGGACAAGTCTGGCTAGCTCTGGGATTTCCACTCGCAGAGAAGAACCAGAGGGATTGCACATGCTGTGGGCAGCTGGAGCAGGGGCTTACACCTTCTGGGTCACTGCGTCCCTAAGCTCTGGCTGCTGGAGGGAACAGGCTAAACCCTGAAAAATCAACAAAGGAAAACTTGGCTTTCATGTCTGAGTTAGGAGGGAAGATAGGGAGACAGGGGCTGCTAGGAATACCGGGGTCTGGCCATAGAGAATTTGTTTTGTTTTGTTTTGTTTTGCTTTTCTATGTGCTTATAGCTAAGACCATGCAAGGCAAAAAGAAACAGTAAGTAAACTGACCCACACCCACAGAAAGAGTACAGAGACACAGAAAGGTGAGTGTGCTGGCCAGTTCTCTGTCAATTCGACGCAAGCTGGTATCGTCTGAGCAGATGGTGCTAGACACTTTCAAATGAGAAAATGCCTCCATCAGATTGGCCTGTGAGCAAGTCTGTAGAGCACTTTCTTGGTTCAAATTAATGTGGGAGGACCCAGCCCACTAGGGTCAGTGCCACTCCCAGGCAGGTGGTCCTGAGCATCCCATGATGAGGAGCAGCCAGTAAGCATGCTCAGTCAATTCCTGCCTCCAGGTTCCTGCCCTGACTTTCCTCAGGGATGAACTGTGTCCTGAGAATTGCAAGTTGAAATAAATCCTTTCCTCCAAAAGTTGCTTTTGGCCAAGGTGCTTATCACAGCAATAGAAACTGTAACTATGGCAGTGATGAAATATCTGAGAAAATGAAGCCGTGAAACACAAAGACCTTCAAATCATGAACAACCATCTAGGTTAAGAGGAGACACGCTAGAGCATCCATTTACAAAGACAGACAGACAGACAGACAGACAGACAGACAGACAGACAAACGGGAGTCAGATGCATCTATGAATGAGACACTGGGGCCATGGCTGCAGGAACAGGTAGGCTCAGTGTAGCCAGAGGCTATGGCATGGGACTGGGTTTCTGAGGTGGCCACTGAGGAAATTGGCCTACTCACATCAGCATAGATGTTGGATCCAAATACAGGGGCCCAATAGGACGGCTCCTCTCCACAGCGTGCAGGACACTGGACTCTAGAAATGAGAAGTATTTATAGTAAGGAGGACCAGCAGGAAGGAGGTGGTACCCTGGACTCCTCATCTGAGTTTCAGTGGAAACAAAACCTCCATACTATCTTGCTCTTTCTCATTATCACATTTTTATTTGTTTAGTGCATGCCCGTGTGTGTGTGTGTGTGTGTGTGTGTGTGTGTGTGTGTGTGTGTGTGTATGTGTGAACTCATACATGCCATGGCTTATGTGCATAGGTTGGTAGACAACCTACAAGAGTTGCTTCTCTCAGCACATGAGGCCTAGGGATTGAATTCAGGTTGTCAGGTTTGGTACCAAGTGCTCTGCCCACTGCGCTATCTTGCTAGTCTGCAACTTGCTCTTTGAAAAAAGACAGCGCTGAGGCCTGAAAATCAAAGCTCAGGGGTGGAGCACACACGGGCCTGGGATCAAGCCCAGCACAGGCAGAAGGAGAGGAGGCAACTGTCGCCCACGGTGGCCGCGGCAAACACATCCTTGTCTTTATCTAACTATCATTTAGAACTTGAACCATATAGACCATAGAAAAGGTCACAGAGAAATAAAGAGGAGTAAGGCCTCGGGGGAGGTGCTCTGAGCTGTGGGATTGGGCCTTCCTCACCTGGGTGTTGGCAGGGTATGCTGTGGGTGCAGAGTGTAGATTGCTATCAATAGAGCTTTTAAGGCCACTTCCCCAGGTGGAGAGGAAGGTTGGAGAGCTCGCACCTCGGTGACTCAGAATGTTCGAGAAGGGCACAGATAACTTGAGGCAGGAAGGATTAGATTACCCTAGAATCCTGGCCTCAGCCCAACTGATGGCCCCAGGGCTGAAGAGGGCTCCTTAGACTGGAAATAGGTGGGCCCTCGGTGGCTGGCAAGCCCCATGCCAGGAAGAAAAGCAAGAGCTTTGCCTAAGAAAAGGTTTTTGTGTCTGTCTGGAACAGTTTACCACTGGCCGAGCCCAGGGACTGCGAAGCCAAGATGGCGGCTGAAAGCCACCTGGCCCAGAGACAGACAGGATGCTTGGCAGGAAGGAAACCAATCAGCCAGGCTGAGGCAGCTTTGAGGAGGAATGGAAGGAGCAGACAAGGGAAGAATGTGTGTGTGTGTGTGTGTGTGTGTGTGTGTGTGTGTGT
>OU015753.1:8277252-8306158 GCA_907169655.1 Acomys percivali
CACACACACACACACACACACACACACACACACACACACACACACACCCTCCCCCGTGGCTCCTTACACAGTCCCTGGAGCTCAAACTCCGCCCCTTTTGTCAGTACCGCAAGCACTTTGCCAACAGAGCCATATCTCCAGCCCTCAAAAAACGCCTCTTCAATAAGAAAACTCTGTCAGAATCTCCCCTGCCCTACGGGACATTTACCTCAGGGACTCCATGCCATTTTTTGGAGATTTGACAAAGAAGGGTACCATCCCATTCCTGGTGACATCCACCAGGCCACCTCGATCATCGATGACGCCATGGTGGATAGCAGCTCGACATATGCTAGAAGACTACAGAGCAGAAAAGAGACCACAAATGGACAGAGTTCCTTTCCCAGAGCCATCTGAGGCACCTGTCCCCGGCCAACCAAAACCAAAAAACCAAAACACACCCCACCCGACCATTCATAGCCGCCCTTAGCCACATCCTTTTCCTGGATGGCTTAAGAATTCATCTTAGGTGCTTAAGCCCTTCCAGCTGAGCATGTTGACCCCAGTCCTGCAGTGATGTTCAGTCCCAGTTCCCGGAAGTGGTTTCAGCAGCATTTGAGCCAAGAGGCCTTTCATATCGGTCCATGCCAGCATCCTAGGTTGAGCCAGTGAGAGAGCCCGTCTCCATGAACCCCACTGCTTTAAGCTACCTGGTGGGGTTTCCCATTGGCCATGTAGCAAAACACTGGTCATACTTACACTTTCATAAAACAGAGATCCAAAAACCTTGGCTTTGTTGTTCAGACAACCTGCGGGGCACTGGTACCTGATGAGCAAATAAAGAAAATCTGCTGGGGAAATTTTCCAGTGACATTGTCATGTTCCCTCATGAATTCAGAAGCATGTCCCTGATGGACCCGCTGCTATGAACAATTGTCTGTACTTTCATGTAGATGTACAGGTGTAGGTGTCTGTATAAGTGTGCATGCTTGCAGGTGCCAGAAGAGCTAGTTAGAGGCCTTGGAGAGGCAGTTACAGGTATTTGTGAGTGCTGGGACTCAAGCCCTGGTCTTCATATACAGCGACAATTGTTCTGAATTGTCAAGCCATCTCTCTAGCCTATTTGTTTGTTTTGAGACTGTGGTCCAGGTTGACCTGGAACTAATTCTGTAGTTGAGACTGACCTTAAATTTGTGACAGTCTTCCTGCCTCTGTCTCCTCGGTGTTAGGATGACCGGTGTACACTACCCAGCATGTGTGTGTGTGTGTGTGTGTGTGTGTGTGTGTGTGTGTGTGTGTACATATATGGTACATGATTATGGTGGCCAAAGGTCACCTTCCTTGATTACTCTCCACCTTATTTTTTTAAGATAAGTCTCTCTTTGAACCTGGAGCTCACTGATTAGGTTAGGCCGACTGGCCGGTAAATCCTTGGGATCCACCTGCCTCTGTTTCTTCTCTCCAGAGCTGAGGTACAGACCCACACCCAGATTTTACATGGATGATGGGGGATCCAAGCTGTGGTTCTCAACACTTGCACAAGTGTTCACCTATAGCGAGCCTTCACCTACAGTGAGCCTTCACCTGTAGCGAGCCTTCACCTACAGGGAGCCTTTACCTACAGTAAGCTGTCTCCCCAGACCAAGGCTTGCTATTGTTTAATGAGGTTGACATAGAGGCTCTTGTTCACCATGGACCAAAAACCAACCTGTAGGAGAGCCTTCGAGTTCATGTCCACAGACCCTCCAACTTCCTTTGTAAATATGTGCATGCCCAGGAAAAAGCCAACAAGTTACCTCAACTGCACACTAAGTGTACTAGGACAAATGCACAGCCAAATGTAACTTTTTTGTTTGTTTGGTTTGGTTTTGGTTTTTTTGAGACAGGGTTTTCTCTGAGTAGCCCTGGCTGTCCTGGACTCGATTTGTAGACCAGGCTGGTCTTGAACTCAGAGAGATCTACCTGCCTCTGCCTCTCAAATGCTGGGATTAAAAGCATGTGCCACCACACCTGGCAGCCAAATATACTTTGTGCTACCATGACAGCTTGTTATGTAACTAGAAAACAACAACAACAACAAAAACAAAAACAAAAACAAAGAAAAGAAAGAAAAAAAACCAACAGCAACAAAGAGTGAGAGGAACACTGACAGACTTTGGAGAATGATCAATGAACGTATGAGGAGGACTGGCTTCAGCCACACAGATGACGAAGCGGGGTGGGGTGGGGGGCAGGAGTGGGGGTGGGGGGTCCATGCCACAAACTGAAGTGAGAGCTGGTCTGCCAGTTACCCATCCGGGTTGAGACACACTGGTTACAATAAGAGGTTTCATGTCTCTCATTCCCATCATGCACTTCGTGGGGGCCCTGCGGGTGTAGCCCTCTTTGGACCAGAAACAAAACACTTGGCAGTAATATGTGCCCAGCAGGGTTATTTTAGGATACACCAGCCAGTGTCTGGGGACAGTTTTGGTTGTCCCCACTGGCATTCAGTAGAGATCAAGCTCTGGGAGGTTGCTCAACATTCCATAATATACTTGGTGTCCCACCTCAATGTCTCATGTACCCCAGGAGTGACAGTCACCCAGCTCAGCCCAGCGGGCTCACCTGTTACACGTGGATCCCTTGCACGTGTCCTTCATCTTGGTGTCACAGTGGACCACTTGGGCTACAAGAGACATAGGAATGGGACTATGAGACCAGGAGGGTTAGAAGATCCCTCCTCCACTCCAAGGGACATTCTGGAATGTTCTTGAAGATCTGCCTGCCTCAGTCTCCTGAGTGCTGGGATTAGAGGCATGCACCACCACTGGCCAGTTTCTTGCCATTTTTAAAACAGGTTTTTACTCTCAGCCTAGGCTGGCCTTATTTGAAATCCTCCTGCCTCAGCCTCCAGAATGCTGGGGTGACAAGGCTCCATTGCTATGCCCAGGTCCAGCCTTACTTATCGTGTTAGACAGAGGTGGTTGTGGCCTTGAACACGTTATTTTCTGTTGAAATCCAACTATCACCCTCAAGCAAGATAGACGGGGCAGTGCCTACCTCAAAAGATTCTTGTGAGCATTGGATTAAAAAAAAAAAAGTGTGACCATGAAGGTTGTTTGATTCCCTTTCAAAGCCTCAGGGGAAAAGTCTGTAACATTAAAATACCTGCATTAAAAATGGGGAGTGCAGCTCAGTGGGTAGAGCATTTTACCTAGCTAGCATGCAGGAAGCCCTGGGTTCTGTTGTGGGTACCACCCAAACTAGGTATGGTGCATTTGGAAGTGCAAGGATGAAGAGTTCAAGGTCATCCTTGACTACACACCAAGTGCAAGAGCATTCTGGGCTCCGGGAGATTCTGCCTTCAAACAAACGAACACCCTACTAGAGAAAAGACCCACCTAGCACCCTCCAGTAAGGATCACTTCTGTGACTTAAAAGCATCAATTTCAAATAAGACTTGGAGATGCATGCCAGGCAGCTCCACCCCCATCCTCTCTCCCTGATGTCAGGTACGCAGCTCCCCTTTTCCACCAGCCCCCATCACAGGTGGCTGGGGGAGGGGCAGGTACCCCAGAGTGTGGGACATCAACTCACTCATGAAGTTGACGACTGGGGTCTTCTTGGGCTTCGAGGGCTTGACAACCCTGGGCTGGACCCAGACGTGTGTTTCCTTGGGAGCAGAGGGCGATTCCACCTCATTGGTCTCGTCCACCTCCGTTTTCTGCTTGTAAGGCTCTTCTAGTGGGTGGTAAGGGAGAAAGAGAATATGCTGGATTCAACCAAAATGCCTCCTTGGTTAGGGTTTCTATTGCTGTGATGAAGCATCACGACCAGGAAGCAATTTGGGAGGAAAGGGTTTATTTGACTTATACTTCCATTATTGGAGGATCTCAGGACAGGAACTCAAACAGGGCTGGAACCTAAAGGCAGGAGCTGATGCAGAGGCCATGGAGGGGTACTGCTTACTGGCTTGCTCAGCCTGCTTTCTTATAAAACCCAGGCCAGGGATGGCACCACCCACCATGAGCTAGGCCTTTCCCCTAAGGATCACTAATTGAGAAATTGCCTTACAGCTGGATCTCATAGAGGCATTTCCTCAACTGAGGCTCCTTCCTCTCTGATGACTCTAGCTTGTGTCAAGTTGACACACAAAACCAGCCAGTATGATGCCCTTTGTTTCGTTTTTTGAGACAGGCTCTTACTGTACAGACCAGGCTGGCCTCGAACTCATAGAGATCCACTTGCCTCAGCGCCCCAAATGCTAGGTTTGCACCACCAGATCCATCGCTAAAATGATCTTCGGAAAAGCACACCGCAGCCCGAACTGGTTTGAAATTTGGCTTCACGTAGAGTCTTTTCAACCACAGAGAGGAGGTTATATTGGGGTCAGGCCTTCCCCAAGTGGAATTCTACCAGGCCTGAGAGGATGGTCTGCTCACCCCCAGGTTTTTTGTTTTGTTTTTTTTTTTTTGACCTCAGAGAAGTAGCCCCAGGTGGGGGTGGGGTGCAGCAGCCGTACCTAGATGTTAGAATGGCCACTTGCCCCACCTGTTCTTCCACACAACCGTCTGACCTCGTCCCTAACCATTCCCTCAGAGTTGTACCTCTCACTGACTGACGTCCCTCTGCCTCCTGGTTTTGTTGGGGGGCAAAGTTACAATGACTCATGCCACCCTTCTACCCCTAGTGACAGGGACCACTCGCCTGGCTCAAGCGGTGGCTCAGCAACAGAGCTTCGCTGTCTTAACATTGGACCTGGCTGGGCACAGCGGCTCGTGCCTAAAATCTCAGCTTAAAGCAGGAGAGTTGCTTCAAGTTCAAGGCCAGCCTGGCTGTATAGTGAACAACATGACAACCTAGGCTAAATTATGAGACCCTAGGCCCCAGATGGTTCTCTATTGATGTGATAAACACCATGGCCGAAAGGAACGCAGGGAGGAAAGAGTTGGTCCGGCTTACAGGTTGCATGCAGTTCAGTGAGGGAGACCAAAGCAGGAACCTGGAGGCAGGAGCTAAAGCTGAGGCCATGGAGGAGCACTGCGGTTTGCTCTCTCCCTGGCTTGCTCAGCCTGCTTTTTAATAGAACTCAAGACCGCCTGTCCAGGGGAGGCACTACCCACAGTGGGCTGGGCCATCCCACATCAATCATTAATCAAGAAAATGTCCCCATGGACACGCCTACTGGCCATGCTAATGGAGGCGTTTTCCCAGTTGAGGTCCCCTCTTCCCAGATGACACTAGTTTGTGTCAAGATGACCCTCCCGCAAAAAACAAAAACAAAAACAAAAAAACCCAAAAACCTATCCAGTACACTCTCTCAAAAGCATTAGACCTGGTACACAGAACTATGCAAGTTTAAAAGATTGATTTAAAAGATTACAGCTTATTTGGTCTTGGTCTTATTTTTCCACCGGAGGGCATCCTATAATATCCCTTCTCTGTTACCATGACACACACCCCTTGCCCTCAGAGCACTTCAGTTCATGGGCTAATGGTCCCCCTTAGCCTCAGGTCACTAATCTCCACTCTCATTCAGGACAGTGGACCACCAGGACACACAGAGCCTTAGGGTGGTCTGGCCTTCTGTGCTATCTTACCCATTGTGAGCCCCAAGGTGGCCCCACTGAGGACCATGGCTTTCCACAAGAGTCTGTATGGCAGAGCCAGGAAGTACCCGTTCCGGAAACAAACCTCAAAGGAGAATGCACAGAGGCCCCCGATGTCCAACGGACCCACTGAACACACCCCACTGAACACACCTCCCTCGCTGGCCCTTTGCCGCTCAGCCCATCCACCTTGACCTTGCTGATTGACACTCCCATGGGCCAATGAGGGGGCAATTCCTGCCCCCAGAGCTGGCAGAGCTGCTTCAGAAGAAAATACTGTCTCCGGTGCCAGAGTCAGACTGTCAAGGTGAAATGTGTTTGGGCCAAGACTATTTCCAGGAGGGAAAAATGAAGCACCACCCACAGGCCTCTCTGATTCCACAGAGGCCCATCATCCCCATGAACTGTCTTCACAGAGTGGCAGCCTGGGTCTTGATGTCGTTTCCTCTCCAACCCCCCCCCCCAACCACGACAGGAATCCAAATGAAGGGTCAATGAGTGAGGTACCCCTATGGTTCTAGGTGGGGCACTGGGAAGTGGGTAGGGAGTGGCTCAGCCCAAGCTAGCCCTGGCCTGAAAGGAGGATGGGGAAGGCAGAGGTGAAATACCATGCATATGGCCGGCTGCAATTTCATCTTTGCTACCAGGAGCCCCAGCTTCAGGGCTCACCAAAGCCCTGACACTCCATACACAGGAGAAGTTCCCAAGTGAACAAGTGACTTGACCCCACCCCGACCCCCACCCCCTGAGAGCCAAGGAAAAAGAACTCCCAGCAGCAAGGTCTAAGGTTCCCAAAGCATAGTAGACCCAGCTCTGTACTGAACTCCCACAGAGCCCCTGGGCTACATAAGCAGCCTCCATGCCTGTCCCATCAATGTGGCCATTCACAGGTCCCTCACTGATGACCGTGCTGTCTGGGCACGGGCTGGGTTTCTTCCATTGGCATTAAGACCTGGTGACTCAAAAACCTAGCTTTACTGAGCCAAATCTGGTTTGGAAGGGTCTGAGGGGGCTGGTTCACTTCTTCAGAACAAGGCTGAGCAGTCCTGGTCCCTAGTGCCTCTGGGACCACACATAAACCTAGAGAGCTATAGATTATGCATCCAATCCCTTCCCAGAGATGCCGTAGGGATGTGTGACCCAAAGGGACTTGGGCACTCCCTGGTGATCATCCCTGCATAGAGCAGGCTCTGTTCACTCCCGGGATATTCAACACACAGTAGGCTCCCTTTCCTCCTGGCTCTGTGACTGATGACAACTGAGCATTCAGGCTCTCCCCCAGCTCCTCATTTTTCTGCTGTAAGAAACATGGCAAAACTACTTCGTACAGGAGGACACTGAAGTTGAAAGAGATGGAGAGACGTGAAAGACCCATCCGAGCTCATGGAGCCTGGGTGCAGCTGGACAGGAAGTTGGGCTCCTCACCCCCTACCCCCAGCCTGTTATCCCCAACAGGGAGGTGCCGGATAAAAGGAAACTTCTATCCTTATCCTTAAATCCTTGTGTCCCCATTACAGGACACGGCCTTCAGGGTGCCACGGCACGCCCTTATTTAGTGGCTGTGCAGATAAGCTGGGTTGGAGGAGGTTTTCTGCATGGGTAGCTGAGAAGACGCCAGTGCCTGCCAAGCAAAGTTGGGTGTTTTCCACCACAAATAAAGCAATAAGCACACGGGCACCGTGGGATGGGTAAGCCCGTGTCTGGGGCCTCTCTGTGTGCCCTGGCTGCTTGAAAGAGCCCTCTGTGGAGGTGAGGGTCTGTTTATTCACCAACATGCAGGACACACCTGCCTGGTGCCCTGGTGCGCACCAGCAGCTGTAATAACAGGGCAACCAGGTCCTTGAGGAGTTTGGGGGTCACGAGAACATGGTGGCAGGTGTATATCTATCTGACATCCAGAGACAACCTGAGGACGGAGATAAGACTTGTCCCCAGGGAAGAATGTCATGGGGACTCGGCACAAGGCAGTTCATGGGATAGATGGCAGGCCGAGTCTAAATTGTCTCTGGTTCTATCCCAGCCCTCTGGTAGTGTCCCTCACACCAGCTAGCTGGAGTAGCAGAGAGCCTGGCCTTCTGTGAACTAGGACCACAGCTGTTCCACATCCCAGGGTCCAACAGACTGACCCCATATCCATCTCAGGGACAGTACAGGCAAGAGGGTCATGACTGCATGCCCACTCTGCCCTGCGTCAAAGCCCATTCCCTACCTAGCCAGCCCCAATCAGCTGTTGGAGCCACCCAGAACATAGACATCTGCTCAGCCGGGGACCTTGCACCTCTCTTCTGAGAGCCAGAGCTGTGTGAAGAGTGTGTGAGGTGTGAGAGAACATGCGGTGTTTACAGTGGAGAGAAAAATGGATGCTTTCTAAGCAGGCCAGCGTGAGCCAATGGAGCCACAGGCAGAAAGCAGACTGTCACGCAGCTGTTCTAGCTCCAGGAAGTCTTAGAGAACATGTTCAGGACCAGGGTGCCAGTGCCTCTGACCGATTGGAGACTGTTTGCTTTGAATCTCATGTGTAATCACCTGGATTTTTTTTGTGTGCAGGTTTTGTTTGGGGATGAGCCAAGGAGGTGAAAGTAGTGCTATGTAGCCTATGCTGATCTCAAATTCATGTCAATCCTCCTGCCTCAACTACCCAAGGGCCAGGATGGTAGGTATGAGTCACCAGCCCTGACTAACAGCCATATGTTTTCAACAGACTGCACATGCTAAGGAGGGTGAGGAGGGGGTTCTCAGGTCAGGGCCATGTCCACTGTCCACTGGGACCAGGCCAAGGAGCTGCCTGGGGTGGCTGGCATCTCAGGACAGTGGGGTCTGCAGAGGGCAGGGGCTGAGTGCAGAGAGCAGAGGGGCACAGGCCTAAAGTGGGTGGCTGCAGGGGTGAGTCTGGATCTGACATCACTTCCACGTCATCCATCATCATCTGTGGCTCAAAGGGCTGGAAGCCACATCAGGGCTGGGACCTTCGCACCACCTACCTCGGTAGCACAAGTTGTTTCGGCAGCCACCTCCATAGTTGGGCGGGCACTCAGAACAGGGCTGGCCATGCTTATAGGGGGCCTCACCAATCCAGTTTCCCCTGGAGACAGATCAGAAACACCATGAAGGAGGTCACCAGGGAACCCCAAACACAGACCCTGACATTGGGAGAAAGGTATGGCCTGGGGGAGGGCAAGGCAGCTGCTTGGCCTACCCCTCCAGTGTCAGTCAGCCAGGAGGCTCTGGGCACTATGACAAGACCTCACTGTTGAGCACTGTGTAAGGAATGCCTCCCGGGGTGACATATGAAGCTACAGATCCATCATAGCAACCTCAGCCAGTGTCCCCTACCCTGAGCCTTGGCACATTGTTCATTCAGTGGTTAGCCACTAAGAAAACCCTTGGTCAAGGCTCTTGATAGTATCTATAAAGTAAAGAGGGCCAATTGGGTGGCCTATGGTGGCTTCCTAGGAAGGCAGGGGCTCCTGCTAGGGCCGCCAAGACACTGCGCAGACACCTCTATGCACCTTGTGGCCCACTCCAATGGCCAAAGAGCAATGACACTGAGCCAGGGAGGGAGGTGGTCTGTATTGAAGGGGAGGGTCTCACCTCCTCTGTCACTACCACAGTGTACTGTCCTCTCCAGAGCCCCATCTGGTGGGTTGGAATTATCTCTGGGCATTGCTGTGACCTCACAGTTCTAACCCCTCGAGTATTTGGGCTGAGGACCACAGTGGGGGTGGGGGGGGGACACCGAGATGAACAGCAGTGGGACATCAGACATGGACTGAAATGCCCCCAGCTGGTCATGAAAGAACTTGATGGTCTCCTCAGACAACTGAGGCTCCGCAGGGGTTTGTCCTGCTCTCCAAGCCCAGTTCTCCTCAGCATACCAGACTCTGTTTCCTTAAAGATAAACCCCCACCTCCAGGCTTCCAGGTCCATAAGACCAGAGACCAGTGTTCACTGAGCTGGCTGGCCTCTCTAGCTGTACAGCAGATGGCTAGGCTTCCAAACCTCTGCCCAGTCCATGGATGGAACCCTTCTTCATACATGAGATCATAAGGACAAGAGCCAGGCACAGCTTGCAGCATTCCCAGCCTCGTTTGCTCATTTTTCCCTCTCCCACTCCGTGATGGCGTCCTGACCCAACAAGAGGCTGGGACTGCCTCTTGAAGGAAAAAGCCATGGGAAGCATGGAATAGTATACAGCAGTCAAAAGGAACTAGCAAACAAGCTGACCATAGGTAGGTCTCATAGGCAGTGCCCACCCCATGCCCATTCCCACTGAGGCCCAACCTCCCCTGTGGCCACATTTCAATATGCGCCTTTAGGAAGGTGATTAAGGAGAGTGGGGCCCCTGTCATGAGAAGAGTCCCAAAGCACACGCTCACTTTCTGCTCTCTCCTGGGCACATGGGCACACCAGGAAGATGGTGACTGCAAACCAGGAGTGATCTCCCTAGAGTCAGTGCCTCCAGGCCTTCATTCTAGATGTCAACCTCCCAAACAAGACAGGAACAAGGGTCTGCCACTAGGCCCTAGCCTGAAGTGTTCACTATAGGTCCTAAGGCTAATCAAGCCGAAGACAGTGACAATGTGGTGCCTTTACCAAGAAAGGGGAAAGAAAGGTGCCAGGGAACGGAAGGGTATTATTTCTGTTTTTAAAAAATCTTTTTACATTTATTTATTTATTTAGTGTGTGTGAGTGGGTGTGGGCAAGTGCGCGTGCATGTGGGAGTTGGTTTTCGCTTTCCACTACGTGGGTCCTGGGGATTGAACTCAGGTCATCAGGCTTGGAGGCAAGCCCCTTTTCCTGCTGAGCCATCTCACTGGCCCCAAGACTTATTATGTTTCTGATTAGAGCTGCACAGCATTTTTTTAAACATAAAGATTTAATCCAAGTTGTCCCTCAACTCTCCACCTTCAGCCGAGCTAGGAATTGTCTCGGGACCAGAGCCTGCTGGAGTGCAGCTTCTCCACAGTCTTTTTTCCCTCCCCACCCCCACCTCACTCCACCTCCTCTGACTCGCTTTATTTCTCCAGAAACTAAGCATGTCGGAGAGCCCACCATAGCGCCTGGGCCTGTGCCGGGATGGCGGCCAGCATCCTTGTTCAAACCACAGGCTGCAAACGGGTAAGTGACTCTGTGCTCTGTACATATCTGTGCAGTGAGCCATCAGGTGAGTGATGCACTCTGACAGGGATGCCTGAAGAGAGAGCAGCTGCTCTGGGCAGACCTGGTGTGGCCTGTTCAGGGAGGGAATAAAACCCAGTACAAACCAGACGGTCTGGCGAGAGGTCGTGACTTCTAGGACTCCATCTGTGGCTCCGTTTCAGAGAAAACAGCACTGCTAGTATCCTTTCCCCCCCCCCCCCATTTTCTACCCTCCCTCCTTACCTCCACAAGTGGCTTTGGGGAGATGACTCATAAAACCAGTTGGAGCAATTGTGCTCCCCCCTCATACCCCATCTGATTGGTCTAATTCTGGCCAATGACATTTTGTGTGGAAATTCCAAAGGAGACAACCCATTCCTACAATTCTACTGTGTAAAGTAGATTTGTATGTGAGGACACAGTGCTGGAACTCTGCAGCCACTTTGGGGCCAAGAGGACCGTAAGAAGAGCCCAAGTCTTTGCTGACTTCCTGAGTCATTTGCTCACCTAGAGGCAGCAATTTCTAGACTCTTTGTTAGTGACCAGTTTCAGCTAGTCCCCCTGTGGCAAGCAAGCATATCCCAGCCTGGTTTGTGTGACCAAGACAACAACCGAGTCTTACTTTGGAGAATAATTGCAGACGAGATACACCGCGTTCTCCCAAATGTCTCCCCAGACGTTCATGCTCCGACAGGTGTGCACAGCACAGCCAACCTTGTTGGTGGTAGCCCAGACTATCTGAAAAGACAGCACTGTTTTGTAGCTCAGCAGTAGGGTGCCCCATGGCAACTCAGGTATGTAGGACACCAGAGAAGGGCAACCCACTGGGGGAGCACACATGTCTTTTAAGAACAAACTATATGCACACAAATGGTGGAAGAAAGACCTTAGGGATATAAAATTGCCATAGAAGTTTCCAGAGCTGAGCTCATTCTAAGTAGCTCATCCTGTGGACACAGCAAACAGCAGGACCCAACCAATGTGCTCTGAGATGCTCCGAGTTAAAGCGAAGGCCACACTCATGTCCAAACACACTCCCCAGGTCTGGGCACAGGCTGAAGAGAGTCCAGCCCCCAAGTTACCTGTGTGTAGTGGGTGCACATAGGCCCTGAGCAGCGCTCCGGGCACCATGGGTTGCACTCTTGGGGGTAGGGGTAAGTATAGTCCTTCACTTCGTCATACCAGGACTGCACATGGAACGCAGGAGAGCGGTACCTATAGGGACAGAAGCAGCGGGTGGTCCCCAGATCAGGACCCAGGCTCCCAGCCCCACCAGCCCCTGCCTGAAACTACCCCACCCTGGGTGGGGTGGGGGGGGCGCCTTCAAGCTATTTGTGTGTGCAGGGGACATTTACTTTGGCCACCTTAATTATGTATTCGTTTTCCGTGCACAGCAAGTGAAATGCAAGCAACTCAAGAACCCAAAGTTTCAGACACTGCAGCCAACACCACGTTGATTCAAGATGTGAATGCCTGCGGGGAGGGGGAGGGGCTGCGGGCCTGTCATCTTAGCCAGGAGGTGAAGAGGAGGGTAAGGGAGGAGGATGCCAAGTTCAAAGCCAGGCTGAGCTTGGGAGTAAATTCACTGGACAACACATAACTTGAAAAAGAGAGGCAGGGTGAGGTTCAGCAGTAGTATTTGCACGTGGGAGGGCCCTGAGAGAGGGAAAGTGGGAGGGAGGGAAGGAGGGAGGGATGGAATGAGGGAGGGAGAGGGAGAGAGAGGGGAAGTGGGGGGAGAGAACCGGCCAGGGACAAGCAGATGAACTGGGCAAGGAGACAGAGAGGAAGGAGTAGACATATGCCAGAGATTCACTTGAAGCTGATATAAAGACCAGCAGGCAGTGAGAGACTGTCACACAGCCATGACACTGCGGTGGGGTCATTCACTGATCGTCCACCACTGCCCCAGCTGGGCCTTGGACTCAAGATTCTCCCGCCTCCTCTTCCCTGGTGCTGGGATTCTAGGTGTGAGCCACTACGCACTCACTGTTCTATTTTGTTTCAATCATGAAGAAAAATAGTAGCTTGCCTGTGAACCTGCGGTCCCTTGGTCACCAGCAAGTATAAACAGAGTGCTTCTTAGAGAATGATGTCTTGGGCAAAATGACCATTGGTGACAGCACTGCGGTCAGCCAGGCAGTTTGAGGTCTTGTAACAATTACTGCCTGGGCCCAGCACCAGCAGCCAAGGTCAGCAAGGCCTGGGACATGGCCTCCTACCCTGGTCAGCCCCTCGAAGGCGCGTGCCATGATGAGGGGGGCTGGGGCAGAAGGGGGCCTGCCTGTCACTCCTAGGAACACTGTACCCATGCCAACACACCTCAGAGGAGGATCCTACCCATCAAGAAGGGGACAGCCTGAGCTTCTGATCCCATCCCCCTCACAGGGCCCCTGGAGGGATGACCAGAGGGCCTTAGAACAGAGACAATCACCAGACGAAAGGCAAGCCATTGGGACCAAAAGACTGCCTGTGGGTCTGTCAAATGGGCAGGCCATCTTCACACAAAGAGACACCATGATGCTAGAAGAAAATGGGCTGATAGAAGGAAAAAGGATGTCAGCCAGGGTGGCAGTCTGGGCTGCGGTTGGAATTTTGTAAAAAATATGTTGGTGCCTGGTTATAAATGAGCAAATAGTCCTATTAGGTGGTTTGTTGTTTGTTTGTTTGTTTGTTTGTTTGTTTGTTTTTGGTGGCGGGAGCAGAACCCAGAGCCTCGAACCGATCGGGCAAGCATTCTACCACTCTGCACCTTGATAACGCACAGGAACACCAAGCCCTCTGTGGCAGGCACCCTGCTGCAGCTGGGGGGTGCCAACTGATCTTACCTGCCCCAGTGCACACCCAGGTTCTGCCCGATGGACACCAATAGGCTGGCGGGCCCATGCTCCCACAGGCACTCCTGTGCCCATGCTGCTGCGGACCTCTCCAGCTCTTCATCCCAAGTCTGCAGGGGAGAGAGACAGCAGCAGACGTCAGGAAGATGAAGCAGAAAGCCCAGCCCCAGGGACGCCAGATCCTGTGCCTCTAACTTGGGAGAAATCTCCATGCGTGCAAAACTGGGGGATGGGGTGGGGGGATGACAAATGACAAATAATCAGGCATACAGAGGGCAGGCGAGCTTCTGGTCACTCACAGGCCACTCTTAGGAGTCAGGAGACACCCACACCCCCAGTGCCAGCCCTGGATGGATCAGAGTCTCTCCCTAGCTTCCTGGCACATTCCCAGGAAGTGCCTGTCTCCAGCTGAGGCTGTGAGAAGCCAGGCCACTGGCTCACAGTCTCATACCCAGATAGTCTAGAGCCAGGCTCTGGCTGTAGGCCTGTTGGACCCTCTGGGGATACCTGACTCTCCAGGAGCACCATGATATGTTGCCAGAAAATGCAGAAATCCAAGCATTACCTAGCTCCTCAGAGCTCCCCACCCACCTCACCCCAGTGGAAGGCGGTGAGGTTTCACCATTCTGTTTCTTTACACCCATCCCTGCTCACTCTTCCTACTCCCAAAACTCATGACTACCTCAGCCTGTCGCTTCTACAGCTGCCTTGAGTCCTTCATCAGCTTTTGGGGTTCCCTTCACCTCCTAATCTACTCAACTTGTCACAGTGTCTCCTCGGCCTCTAGAAGCCTGCTGGCTGGGGTAGAAAGGGGAGTGGTGTCACTTTTCTGGCCAGCAGCCCCATGGGGACAGGTTTCAGCCACCTTCTCCTTCTCTTTATTGGAAGATAACACACACACACACACACACACACACCACACATGTGTGCATACAACACATGCTCATACGATCAGCCACTCCACAGAACTTACCAGAAGGGTGAAAGATAGGAGAGAGAGACCTTGGTCCCCTCACATTTTCATGTTTGTTACCACCTCCTCTAAGCTACAGGCACGGGGACAGGGAGTTTCACCCGGTGTGTCAAGAGCCAGTCCTTTCTGGATGAGCCTCTCTGAGTCTAGTTTCCCATCTGCAGATTGGGGGTGATACTTCCTGTTCTCCTGGGGTCCCAGCATGGTCCCGCAGGTCCTGGTGCTCCCGCTCCCAACCCGGTTCTCCACGGCATCTCAGGCAGGAAGATGCGCCACACTGCCCACCTTTCCAGGGGGTGCTGCTGGGACATAGTCCCCCAGCAAGAGCTGTCTCCACCTTGGCAAGGGGGTATGAGGACAGTCTGAAGCCACTGACAACATGGCCTCCCCGAGCAGTCCCAGAAGGCTCCATGCCTGTGTGAGTGGTACCCAGCCACTCTGGGCAGTACCTGGGAAGCAGTAGGCACCCATCTCTGTAGGTTTTAAAGATGAGGTTCTAGGCCACAAGTTTGTGCCTAGCCTCATCCTCATTCCCACCTCCACCCCAATTCTGGAAAACCAGACAAGGGGGTCATTTCCATCCTAGAACTCAGGACAAATGGCCACTTCACCTGGCTATCCCAGCCAGCTTGTAGCAAGAGCTCAGGAGACTGGCCTCTCTGGTTTCTATCATCCTTGGCAAAGGCGGGCATCAGACACATTCCAAGGAGATGAAAAAGGAGCCTACCCAAGAACTCTGCCATGAGTTTTTATGTTTCTAATCCCTCAACCCAAAAAAATCCCACAGCCATCCCATGGGCTGACATCTAGGGAAAGCACACAGCTTTCCAGAGGGAAAAGGGAAACGCCTTGCTTAGGGCTCACACAGTGGCCACTCATTCTAGTCCATGAGATTATGAAGGACGCATTAGTACCAGCACGGTCTCTGGAAGAAAGTCAGAGGCTGCTTGAGGGGAGGGGTGTGCTGGAGGGAGGTAGAGAGCACTAGGGGGCTGGGGGACCTGCATCCTTGGGCAGAAGGCTGGACCAACCTTAAGGGGGTGGAGCCAGCAGCCACCACTAGGTGCTAAACTGAACAGCACGCTGGAAAAAAAAAAAAAAATCACACCAGCTGCTGCAGACACAGAAATGGCACGAAAAGCTGAGAAGTAACCAGATTTGGGAAGATACCTGGGAAGTTTACCTGGGAGGTCCTTAAAAGAGAGTTAAATAGTATAAAAAGAATAAGCCGAGCCAGGCGTGGTGGCACACGCCTTTAATCCCAGCACTCGGGAGGCAGAGGCAGGCGGATCGCTGTGAGTTCGACGCCAGCCTGGTCTACAAAAGCGAATCTAGGACAGCCAAGGCTAACACAGAGAAACCCTGTCTCGAAACCTCCCCCCCCAAAAAAGCCATCTAAGGATGGAAAGGCGTTTAGAGAAAATTAAATAGGAAAAGAAAGACACTAAGTTAGAATGCAGTAAATAAGAAAAATAAGAAATAAATATGCATAGAAAGTAAAGTCTCCGAAGGAAGGAGAGAAAGAAAAATAGAAGTATTTTGAAAGGTGCACGGATGCTAAAGAAAGTAAAGAAAGTGAACTTAGAGTCATAGGGAAAAAAAACAAAAAACAAAATACAGATCCTGCTTAATGATGCCATTTGGCAAGAAAAAGAACAAAGAATTGATATATGCTCTACCACAGATGATCCCTGAGAATGTGCTACGTGAAGTGGCCCGTAATCAGCAAATACACAGGGAGAGAAAGTAGGTACGTGATTTGGAAGCATAGGTTGGGGGGCACAGCAGAAAGAAGAATGAGGAGAAAGGTAGAAGATGCCTGGTAGTGATAATGGCATCCTGTTTAAGAAGGTAACATGCTCTAAACCTGTTTGTGGTGATGGTTATAACTATAAATATACTAAAAGCCATTGGATTGGATACTTTGAGTAAATAATAAAATGTGTGAAATATCAAAAAAAAAGAAAGAAAAAGAAAAAATAAATTATGTGAGCTACACCATAGATACATATTCAGAATTCCAATGGACTTTTGCCTTGAGCTCTGGAAAGGATGATTCTGAGACTGCACATTTATTAGAGGTGATGCCTGTCTTGGAAATGCCTTCACATATTAAAGTTGATGATGCTCTGGCATATGCATCCGATAAAATACAACAATATTTTAGACGTTGTGGCATAGGACATGCTACAGACATACCTTACAATCCTACAGGACAAGCAATTGTGGAGAAATAGAGCACGAGTATGAAGGAAATGATCACGGAACAGGAGGGGGATGTGGGGTGTCCCAGACATAGATTAAATTGTGCTTTATTGACTTTAAATTTTTTTTAAGTGCCAATGAGACAAATAGCACAGCTGCTGAGAGACATGAGATTGTGGGAAAGACTGCTGAATTAGACCAGTCTACATAGTATAAGGATGTCTTAGCTGTAGAATGGAAGGCAGAAAAATGTGTTGGGGGGGAGAGGCTTTGCCTTTGTTTCAACAGAAAAAGGAAAGCTATGGGTTCCTTCCAAATTAATAAAGCTCAGATTTGACCTGGGAAGACCTCCGGAAAATCTTGGCTGAAGACATGAAGAAAAAAAAAAAAAAAAAAAAACAAGAAGAAGAACAAAACAGGTAACATGTGCTGATCCCTCGACATGGGAACAGCTCTGAGACTGGCTGAGACATGAAAATCTCTATGTAGCCGATAAATCCTGTTGGCTACAGAGTCCTAATGACTTACTTTTAAATGTCATCCTGTCATATGGCATGGATGGAGATTTTTATTACACTTTGGTTATCCAGTCCAAACAGACTTATAAAGTTTGATGCCTTTCCTGATCAAACATAGAGCAGAGAATCATCTTTAGCTGACTTATGCACACCACATATTCCATACATATGTTAATGCAGAAATGAATATTACCTTTAAAAGTTTGTATGTTTACAGAGCAAAAGGACCAGACACCAAAGATGAAACGAGTAGCCCAGGTGATCCAACCTCACAGATTGCCTCAGTAGCTGTTTCCTTAAAAATCTACATCTAACACAACTTCAAAATGGCTAGACAAGATGGTCCAGCCTCACAGACTGTTCCATCCAGGACTTCAGTTAGGCCCTGCACTTTCCCACCACGCAAAGACTGTACAACAAATGATACAGCTAGCGTTCTCAGGACTTGGCCATTGTCCCAAATTTTAGGGCCCCCAAAAGATGCCATTACCCCTAGACAGAAAGAAGCGATTTTAAGAGAATGGCGTCCATTCCGAAGAGATGGGGTGGGTAGGTTTTGGTTGTTTGATGGGGTGATGGATGTTTGTCATCATTTAAGGGGGCAGGGGGCTGGTTGCAAGTTGTTAAAATGGTCTTGGTCAGGGAGGAGACGAAGGAAGTTAGGTTCAGGGATTTCTTTCTCTCTTTCTTTTTCCTCTCCTTCATCATTCTCTCTCCCCTATCTAGCGTTACGGGGAAAGGTGGGAGAAGCAGTAAAAAGAAAAATGAGGAATATAGGAATCATAGGACAAAAGGGTAGATTATTGAATCTACTTTTAGATGAGAAAAGCAACAAAAAGCCAAATACCGCGCATTGGCATAGGTTTTTATACATTGATACAACTTTAAGGTTAGGTTCTGCTACAACATAGTGTATATTAATTTCAACTACTGTTTAAAGTATTGTACCTATGCAGCCCATTTTTTAAATGTAATGTGACGTTCTAGTCATTTTACAAACTGGTTAGGACAACTAGGAAAATGCAAGTTGGTAGTCAGTCAGGCAAACTTGTATTAGGTACTGGTTTAGTTAATCACATAAATAAGCTTTATTTAGCCTTCTAGAGATGTTAATCAGATGGTAAATAGCTAGAGACAAGCCATGTCTGCCTATTCAGATATACTATAGATAGATAGGTAGGCCTCAAAAACTTCAAGAAATCTACAGACTATGTGGGCTTTTTGACAGTGAAACATGACTGTTGCTGGCAGCATCTCATACTATTTCAAAGAAGATGATGGGTATCAAAGAACCTCCTTATGGAGTTTGCTTCAAATGTGACAAAGCTAACCACTGGGCATAAAACTGTCCTTGCCTCAACCTCTGACAGCATGCTGTCCAAGCTGTGGACAAGCAGGACACAGAACAAGTCGACTGCTGAGCTTAGCCAGGGACAAGGTAAGCATGTCCTTTATAAATTCCTGCTTCACAGGAAGGTCAGATATTCTGGGCCAATGGGCTGAAGAAATGGGTGCTCCAACATTGCATAAGAATCTTGGGCGATCCCTGTCTCGAAAAACCAAAAAAAAAAAAAAAAAAAAAAAAAGAATCTTGGGTGACTGACCAGGCAGGCAGCAACCTCTGTCATTCCTACAGTTTTGGAAGCTGCTTGCTCTGCACTTCCTGTTTACTCAGGTAAAATTTATCTTTCTCAGGTCTCTGATGGGGTTGAAGACTAAATAGTTATAGACTCACAACTAAGCTTAAGTTGTTTAGGATTTAAATAAATATTTTAAGGTTTAAAAAGATGTTTTTTAAGTTGATAAAAACAAGTTAAGATAGAAAGTATTTAGATAATAGAACTTTAACTCACAAAGATAGGATAGAGAACGGAATACTTTCTCCACAGTTGCCAAATATAAATGAACTGGACATTGTGAATTTAATTTTTTTTTCATTTTTTTGGTTTTTTAAGACAGTGTTTCTCTGTGTAGACCTGGATGTCCTGGACTTACTTTGCAGACCAAGTTGGCCTCAAACTCACAGATATCTGCCTGCCTGTGTTTCTCAAGTCCTGAGATTAAAGGAGTGCACCACCATGCCCAGCTTTTGTGAGTATAAGTCTTTCATTAAAATAATTTTTATTTAGTTTTATTTTATGTGCACTGGTATGTAGGTATCAGATGCCTTGGAACTGGAGTTACAGAGAGTTGTGAGCTGCCATGTGGGTGCTGGGGATTGAACCCAGGTCCTTTGGAAGAGCAGACAGTGCTCTTAACCACTGAGCCATCTCTCCAGCCCCCGTGAGTATAATTCTTACCTGATAGGTTTCATAATTGTTCTTATTGGATATAGTTTATTAATGTAAGAGAAAAAAGGCCTTTTAATGGACTAAAAGAGGGAGATGTTGGAGTGATGTTTTTGTGCACTGTGCAAAGGCTATCCTTGTATATTCAAATGCTGGTTTCTGTACCAGCAGAGAGCTGAGTGCAGACCAGGCTTTGGTATTGTTAAACAACACCTGTCTTGATGTTTTCTAAACGCTGTTCTCCATCGCCTTCGGGTTGGTTGAATAAAGAGCTGAACAGCCTATAGCAAAGGCAGGGGACAATAGGCAGGACTTCTGGAGAGACAGGGGCCTGGGGAAGAAATAGGAGTGAAAAGATTTGCCTACCAGACACGGAAGAAGCTGAACGTATGAAACTAAGGAAAGAGAAAGAACCACGTGGCAGAATTTAGGTTATAAGAGCTAGTTGTGAACAACAGTGAGCTGAGGCCTAAAGCTGGTATAAATACATATAAGTCCCCGAGTCATTATTCAGAGCTGGGGCGGACATAGAAAGTCCAGTTATCAAGATGGGCCTATGACCTGGGGGACAAGAACAGAAACGGGGCTGAAGTGAGAGAGAACCAGACCTTGGCTCCACTGAAGGAAGGAGAGAAATGAGGGATCAGAAGAGACTGGGCGAGGTGGGGGTGTGACTCTGAGTCGAGCCCTTGCATCTTAGTTGGAAGAGAGCTGGTAGCTGAGTGAGTAGAGGGTTTGTAGCTCAGTCGGCAGACTGCTTGCCCAGCATGCACACAACCCCGGACTCCATCCCCAACGTGCATAACTGGGCATGGTGATGGATATCTGCATTCCCAGCATGTGGGAGATGGAATGGAAGATCAGAAGTTCAAGGCCATCCTTGACTACATAGTGAGTTTGGAACCAGCCTAAGCTGTCAGAGAGGGAGTCAGGCACATTTGTAAACCCAACACTTAGGAGGTTGGATGCGCAGGGGTTAGAGTCATCCTAAACTACACAGTGGGTTCAAAGAAAGGCTGGGCTACCTGAGACTGCTCAAAAAAAAAAAAATCACCAGACACTTCACCGTTCCTAGGCCTGCCATCACCCCCCTGGGCCGCTCACCATGTACTCCATGTTGGAGGCAGGGGGGTACACCTGGCCTCGCAGCTTGTTGTGCAGCATGAGGATTTCCTGGCGGTCGGACATGGGGATGGCTCTGCGCGCTCGTGAGTGTGGCTCTGCCTGCTGGTACTTGCTCAGTAGCTTCTCCAGACTCGTGATGTTGGGAAGAAAAAAGGCCTGCGCTCCACAGACCAGCAAAGCCAGCCCCATTGGGGCCACACTGTTCAGAAGGCACCTCATGGCCCTGAACCTGTGGCCACAGCTAAGGGGATGGGGCAGCCTGGGCTCCTGAAGTGGGGCTGGGCACCGGAAGGTTCTGGAAGGAAAAGAGGAAGTAGAAGACAGCAAGTTAGAACTAAGCCAGCTATGTCCAATACCACCTCACCAGGACAGGGAGGGTTCTGTCCCTTTAGCCAAAGTCTCCCCTAGTCTTTGCCCACACAGAGATGACAGGTGTGTAATTGTCACATGGGTTTGAGACAGTCAGGGGCAAGGTGGACAGAGGCAGGGAGGGGGCAGAAGATGAGGCAGAGTTCTAGAGAGAGCTACTTGCTGTCCCAAGAGGCAGGGCAGAGCCAGGGTGCCTTGAGAAAGCCACAATTCTCACCCTCTGCCCTGGAAACCCTCCAGGGTCCCAAGCAAGCCTGTGTAAGACCAAAGGTACAACATAGAGGCGAGGCACAAGTGCTCTCCAGCATGCCATAGCCAAGCTCTGCCCTGCTCCAAGGGAGGAGGCCACAGGGCCAGAGCCCAGGGGACCATGGAATGTCCACTGTGTGCAACGGCCCAGCCAGAAAGCACACCAAGAATGCAGAACATTCAGGGTGCCCGAGCTCTCTTGGGTCAGTCAAGGGATATACCATATGTATGCATCCCTAGCTGCAGCGTCAGGTCAAAGTGACACACCAAAAAACATGTCACTGCCTCTCCACCCTGGGATCATGACAAGGCCCCACCTATGTTACTTTGTGCTTGAGTAGCATGAAGGGAGGGGCCCAAACGCCCAAAGCATTAACTGTCAGGTGACTCTACTATGACCAACCCGATGAGAAAACCTAGGCCTAACTAAAACACCATCAGAGCGCAATCGGTAGGGAAAACGGTAAACGAGTTGGTCACCAGAGAGGAAAAATGGGGTAGAGCATTAAACTGCCAGTGAAAGGAGTCAACTAGGGTTGTGCTTTGGTCTTAATACATATAGCACGGTAGTTAGTTTAATAACTGGTAGAAGATGGCGCTAATGGTGCTGTATGTGTGTTTAAAATGTGGGACTGGGGCTACAGTTCATCAGTGGGCCACCTGGCCACCTTCCATTCCTAAACCTGGAAAAAGATAGACAGAAAGAGACGACATACACACCCATACACATCCACACAGAGGTGCACACACACGTACAACATGTACACACAGATACACATACATAGGTACACACAGACACACACAGACAGACACACAGGATACACATACACACAGAGACATGTACACATAAACACACATACATTTGTACACACACATGCACAGACGCATACACACATATAGAAGACATACACATCATACTATAAATAAGCTTTTTTTTTTTTTTTTTTAAAGAAGAGGTCATGAGACAGTCATAAGCAGAGAGACAAGCATGAGAGGGCACAGGGAGAGAACGCCACCTGCAAGCCAGGGGAGCCCTCGGGAGGAGCTAGCCCCGCCCACAGCTCCACCTCTGGACTCCAGGACTCTGGCACTGTGGCTGCCACTGTAGGGCCAGGCCACAGCAGAGCCACTACACAGCAAGGCAATACAGGAGCGAGAGGAAGAGGGTCTCATCTCGGGTGTTCCTGGGATGTAGCATGCTAAAGTAACAAGAGGGACGGAGAAAGACAAGAGCCCGTAGGACCTGGTGCTTGCTGTCAAAGCAGTAAGCCACAAGCATGGCTCGCAGGGACATGTCCAGCATCCCAGCCTGCGGGGACCATTCACCATCCACGGCCCAAACAGCTGTATCGAAACCAGAGTCAGGGCCAGCTGTGCTAGCACATATCTGTCTTCCAGGGCTGAGGCCAGAAGATCACAAGGTCAAGGCCAGCCTGGAGCACAAGGTGAGTTCGAGGCCAGCCTACACAACTTGGCAAGATCTTGTGTCAAAATAAAATATTAAGGGGATGGAGAGATGGACCAGTAGTTAAGAGCACTTGCTGCTCTCGCTGAGGACCGAGGTTAGGTTCTAGCATCTGTGCGGTGACGTACGCTTCATCCATAACTGCAGCTCCAGGTGATCTGATGTCCTCTTCTGACCTCCGTGGACACCACCCATGTGCATGGTGGACAAACATACACTCGAAGGCAAAACACTCACACGCCTATACAAACCTACCTGTGAAATTTTAAACAAAGATTGCAAAGGGCTGGAAGGCATGGGACCAAGCTTAGTCCTCACCACTACATATGTGTGCCTGCCTCTTCTGCCATTTTAATTTGTGGGTGGTAATGTGCTTGCCATGGGATCCACATGTATGTCAGAGGACAATTTCCTGGAGTCAGTGTGGGTTCTGGGCATCAAACATAGGTCATAAGGCTTAGTGGCAGGCACCTTTACTTGCTTAGTGAGTCACCTCACCAGCCTTTTTGTGAAGGAGTCATACATGTTGCACAGAGCTTAGTGATGACTGAGCTGACCCTGACAGAGAGTCTGGGGGGAGGGGGACCTTCTAGACGGAGTCTTACCCTGCTCTAGTCTTCAGGTGAGCACCTGGCTGCCATGGCTCTCCATTACCCAGAGGCGTGATCCTACGGCTCCTATTCTGCAAATGCACTTGCCGGGCGTGGTCGTGCACGCCTTTAATCCCAGCATTTAGGAGGCAGAGGCAGGCGGATCGCTGTGAGTTCGAGGCCAGCCTCGTCTACAAAGTGAGTCCAGGACAGCCAAGGCTACACAGAGAAACCCTGTCTCGAAAAACCAAAACAAACAAACAAACAAACAAACCCTTGCTTCTTTCTTTGCTTTTCTTTTCCATGTATGGTGTACATGCGTGAGTATGCATGTCCCTGAATGTTTGCAATTAAGCCCACAGGTGTGCACATGCATGTGGGAACCAGAGGTTGATGTCAGATGGCAGCCTCAATTACTCTGTGCCTTATATATTGAGGCAGAATCTCTCACTGTTCCATCTAGTCTGGGGAGCCAGCTTGTTCCAAGGATCTTGCCTCTGTCTCCTGTGTGCTAGCATTTCAGGTGGCTACCACACCCGCCTGGAGCAGGGGTTCCTGGCCCTGACACTTGCGCAGGAATCTGTTCACACACTGAGCCACCTCTCTGACTCTCAACACCATTTCTGTTTTGTTTTGCTTCGAGACAGGGTTTCTCTGTGTAGCCTTGGCTGTCCTGGACTTGCTTTGTAGACCAGGCTGGCCTCGAACTCAGATCAACCTGCCTCCCGATTGCTGGGATTAAAGGCATGCGCCACCACGCCCGGCCTCTCAACACCATTTCTAAAGTAGCCTCCCCTAACCAACCTTCTGATACTCCGTCGCCAACCTGCACTGTCTCCCACAGGCTGCAGGGCCACACAGCCCAGAGGGTTCTCTCTTGACAGAGTTACAGAACAGAACCCAGGAGACCCCAGTCAGCTAGAGCATGAAGCTCCCACAAGAACCAGCCAGGAGGGGCACAGGAAGCTTAGAAAAATGCTCTTGCACCCAGAGTCAATGGTGAGACTCTGATTGTGAAATCAGTGGAGTGAGTGCCTACATTGCTAGGACTGTGGCATGCATTGGGACATGACTGTGGACAGAAGATTCTGAGGCCCCATTTTACAGCAGACAAGACTGAGCCCTGTACATATTTACAGGCTTAGAAATCTTAGGGTGAGCCAAGAAAGGAAGCCCAGCTTTCTGAAGGCTTGAGGACTTAACACAGCCGCCATCATCTTAGTCCTCCGAGTGACCCCACTGGTACCGGACGGCACTCGGTGCCAGTCAGGGGTCCAGAAACAGATTTGTTACAAAGCAAGCAAAGCTCCTGGTCCAGAAAAAGAAGGGGTCAATGAGGAAGGTTGTTGCATCATGTGGCCCAGCTGCTCTGTGTTTGCGGAAGCCTGCCAAGATGTCAGGGCTAAGACACCAGCTGCTGGCCCGGCCTCCGCACACGCTGTTCCTGCAGCCCAGCCCCTGACCCCAGAGTGCCCGCTGCCAAGCCCGCCAGTGAACCTCTGCTCACCATGGACTCCCCTTCCTGGAAAGCCTTGTAGGAAATTAATCACTCCACAGACCTGTCAGCCCACTCACCACTGAGTCCCAGCATCTGTCTGACACATCTCTGCTCGATAAATATTTATGGAATGAACGGGGAGGGGCATACCTCCTCTGTTCTGGATGAGGCAAGCCATATAAGGGCTGTGGTCCATGGTGGCCTCTCTGTCAGCTACATCCTGGGCTTTCAGGGAAACAGAACCTGGGTTTGATCCCTGACATTGCCCCTCACCACCAGCTATGTGGCCTCAGACAGAGCATTCGGCTTCTTCTCATGCCTGGGGGGTGGGGGTGCTCTAAGCCCCATAGTTTTGACTGATCATCATCACTCAAGACAATGAATTAATCCTACCGGAAATGAGGATGCAACGTGGTTTCAAAGGCTGGAGCCGGGGCTTGGGGCTCAGGTCAGCTGGTAGAGTGCCTAGCATGCACAGAGCTCTCGGTCCCATCCCACCACTGGTGATGCACTCAGGAGGTGAGGCAGGAAGATCAGAAGTTCATGGTCATCCTCAGCTACATAGTGAGCCTGAGGCTAGCCTGGGCTACCTGAGACCCAGTCTCAAACAAACAAGTGAAAGAGGGGGGCCTGGGACCAAGGGCTTGGAGCTAAGAGGAGGACCAATCTCCCTGCAGTTCTTAATGCAAAGTCTCCCCTTTGCCTTAGCAATATAGAACTTTAAAATCCTGTTAAACATCTGGCACTTGGGAGAATGAAGCCACAGGAGAGTTGACTCGGAGGCCTTTAGCCTGGGCCACTTGGCTTCATAGGGAAGAAGGTTCCATCCAGGTCATCAGGCTGGAGGGTCAATGCTAACCCTGTTGCTGGCAACCACCCAGACAACTGTGCATGGATATGAAGCTCATCTTCTTTTGAGAAGCCCTCTCCTCAGCATCCCAGGCCTGTCTGTCTGGGAGTTGGCACCCAGTTCTGGGTCTGGTCACTTTGCAGACCCTGCTCTCTCCTGCTAGCTGCTCACAATGAGCTCCCTTGTGCATTTGAACTTGGATGACTGACACCCAAGCAAACAGTCTGTCCTGTGGTGCTCACCCATTCCCTTGGTGTGCACGTCCCACTATGGCCAACTCCACGCCACCAACCCATGGGAAGCCACTAAAGACAGTGTCTGTAGGAAAAACCACTGCAATTGCCCACTGGCCACCAGCCATCTCCGGGCACAGACAGACTTGAGAAGCAGTCTGGAAGGTCTCAGGCGTCCGTTTAAATGTGACTTCCTTTCTTCAAGTTTGTGTGATGTGGCCTTAACAGAGGTTCTGCTCTCCGGTTTGGGACCTATGAGACAATTGAGCTATCAGTCCCCACAAGCTGATGTGCCAGCTCCAGCACAGAGGGATGACCCGGCCGAGGCATGACAAGTTGGAATGGCCCAACCGTGTGCTGATGCCTTCGTTCCTGGAACCTCCTGTGTCGTCATCGCCACAATGCATGGGTTCATTGGTTTTATTAGCCCCATTTCACAGATGAGGAAATGGAAGACAGTAAAAAAGAAGAGTAAGCAGCTTAGTCAGGGTCTCAGAGAAGGCCTGGGGGCGGGGGCAGGGACAATGGTCTCCCTATACCCCAGCCTTCCATCTGTCTACCTGATCCAGGCAGCAACTCTGCCCCATCGCCCCACACCGGTATGATGCCTCCATCCAGAGCCCTGCTCACTGGACAGCCACTGACCCCACACAGCCATGGCTTCCTGGACTCTTCTCCTCCAATCTAACAAGGGAGAGCTTAAGTCTGAGTAAGAAGCCAAGGACAGATCAGAGTCATACCCACAAACCACCCAGAAATCCCGGGAATGAAGTGATTCTGGGAGGAGGGACACCCTCACCCTCACCCCCACCCACAAGCAGATCTCAGTGATCCCAGGGCTGGGCAGAGAACGTCCCGTCCCGTTACAGACGCCCGGGTGAGCGGCAGACAGCAGACGGTGGCGTCTCCCCTCCTCTCTGGATCCTGTCCACTTTTTTCACAGGATCAAGGTCAGACCCAAGAGAGGTGAGAGGATGGCTCTGTCCCTGCTGGCCACCCCACATCACCAAGCTCCCTACACCCAGGTACTGGCCAGCAGGGCCCTCACAGGATCTTGTGTCCCCTGTGCCTCCAACAGGAGACACAGTCCTTAGAGGGCCCTTGTAACAAACTCAGGCTAGGCCAATTTGGTGGTGCGTATGGTCCTGGGGATCAAATTCAAGCAAGGCCTCTCTCGTGTTGGTCAAGTGCTTTGCCACTGAGCTTCATCTCTCGCCTTGTCTTCACTTTTTATTTTGAACCAGGAGGTCTCACTAAGACACCTAGGCTGGCCTTGAACTTGGGAATCTTCCTTACCTCTGTCTTCCCAGTGGATGGGCTCAAAGGCCCAAATACTATGCTAGACTAATTCTAGACAGAATACTCAGGCTACAAACATTTAAACCACTCTGTGCTAAAACTAAAGCATGCTTCATGCAGGCCAAGATAATATGGTTTTTTTTTTTTTTAAGTCAAATTAAGTGCCTGGATAACAAATTAATGTATTCTTAAAATAACCCATGCGTAACTCCAAGGCCTGACTTCGTTCTGCTGATGTGGGAAGGTTTCCCTGGCAACAATTCACATCAAACTCTGGGTAAAGGAGAGGAACCCTCCACCTCCGTGGAAAAAGGAAATGACTGTTGCCAGAGTCACGAGCAGTGCAGGAACCTGTCTGTGTCAGGCCTGGGTTCAAATCCTACCCTTTGCCAGAGCTGCGGGCTACCAAGGGGTCATCACCTCGCCACAGCTCTAGTTCCTCGGGGACATGGCAGGGGCTGGGCCAGGACAGGTGTAAAGGCCACACAAACCACTGCCTATCTGGCCAATGCCCACAGTATGTCTCTCCCTTTTCCTTCTGGGCGGACATGGAATCCCAGATAGCCTCCGCTCTGAGAGACAGGCTGCAATCTAGCCTAGCTGCTCAGCCCCAGTGCAATGCCCCTAGAAGGCAGAGAGCAGCTTCAAGAAAGCAGAACCAGGACGTGGCTGTGGAGTCTCCTCTGTAGGGCTCCTCGGAGAAGCAGGAAGTCCTGGGATCATGCCCAGGAGGGGAGGTAACACGCAGCCAACACACTGGGGCCTTGAGCTAGGCTGGAAAAGGCCCTGCGGTGGTGAGGCCGTGGCCCCCCGTGGTTGAGGCGGCGCCATCTGCACGTACCAAAGTCAAGCATGGAAAAGGAGTGGAGGTCATGGGTAGCCAGGGACAGGTGGTCAGGGGTTTGGAAGGCCAGTGTGAGGAGTCCTGTTTTCCAACCAGTGCAGAGAAGAGCCTCTGAAGGCAGTGCTGGCTGAGGTCTGGCTTAACTTCGAAAGCCTGTCAATATGCAACAGGCCAGTAAAGCCTCACCTTTGCGTGTGGCGCAAAGCCAGCCAGACTCTGAGGATTAAATGCGTAGTTCCTTCATGTAAAGTTCAAGCCTAGCCTGCACCATTTAGAATCCTGAGGGTGGGTGGCAGCAGGGCCTGAGGGACCTCTGTAGGCTGGCTGGCCTCTGTAGCCCCATCTGAGAGGAGATTTACCTCACAGCGGATGAGTGATGGTCCATCCTTTCTTACGTGTTGAGCTTCAGTGAAAGCTGGGATTATTTTAAGTTGGAAATTGCTCAGACCGTGGGAAGGATGAATTACAAGAGGCATGAATGGCACTCAGGAACCTCACCAGCACACAGGAGAGAATCGCGCCCACCCAAGGCTGGCCCCTCAAGAGTCTCTAGGCTCAGACTGGCCCCAACAGCCCTGCAAAGTAAACTAAGAGAAAGGAGTCCAGATAAGGGTCAGCCAGGCGGAGTGGAACCTCACTCAGACAGGGCCGGGTTCATCCCCCAGCTGGCAGGGCACTTTGTCCCACATTGCCAAGGCTCTGATGAAAATATCTCTTCTTGGTGTTAGCCAGACAGCCAAGGTCCTGGAAATAAATAGTGTGTTCACCCGTGGAGGAGGACAGCCAGGATGTGTGGGGAGCTGTGTATGTGGGGTGTGTGTGTGTGTGTGTGTGTGTGTGTGTGTGTGTGTGTG
>OU015753.1:8316852-8341579 GCA_907169655.1 Acomys percivali
CACACACACACACACACACACACACACACACACACACACACACACACGCATGCGCCTCACCTCCACTCTGCTTCTTAAATCACTAAATGGTTAATGTGGAAATCACTGGAGCAGAATGTCACATCAAGGATTAACACAGGTGCTGCCAGGGCCACAAGGCTCTCTGCAGTTCGGCTCTAACCAAATTTCCCGTCATTTTGCAATCTCAGGATGTAATTTCTTTACAAAGGAAAAGAGAAAACTTAACAGCCTTTGTACTTGAATAATAGTAACGTGGGTGTTGTGCGTGCCTGGAAGGTCCCAGAAGAGAAAGGGCCAAGATACATGTAGCTGGCCCCAGGGGAGGGACTGGCCGGACATCCTGGGAAATCCTAGCAGGAGTGCCCTTGTGACTGGGGGAGGGCTGGCTTCTGCAGAAGTTGAGACAAAGGGAAAATCCTTCCCAGCCTGAGGGAGCTGGATCTGGAAAGGTCTGTTCAGGCCTGAAGAGGCATGTGGGGCCACCCTGAGCCCACTCTCTCCTCCGAGGGACCAAGTGAGTCGATGAAGGGCCACATGAGGCTGTAAGACAGAGATGGGCGTGGTCAATGACTGATGCTTCAGTGCAAAGACGCAGGCTCTCCTGACCCTGTGTCACTCTCCGCCTGCTGGCTCACGTCCAATTGAGTTCTGATTTACCAGCTATTTTTATCAGAGTTTTTGAGCTGGGTGTGGAGCACCAAGGCCAGGGAGTTCCACTGCTCCCTGTGTGCCTCCGAGCAGCTGCAGGACGTCACCAGGCCGCAACTGCGTCAAAAGCCACCAACGATTGGCGTTAAAGAGACATGGGGTACCACTTTGTGATGGGCGTGGCTCAGGAAGAGCAACCAAGATGATGAGATGGTGAGACTCCACATCCACAGTGCTTGTTTCGGGTGACTCTGATACTGGCTGGGTGGAGAGGAGGGTGCATGCTGGGGTCCACAGCTTACCCTGACAGGAGCTCTGAAGACACTAGGACCAAGATCGTATGAAATCAAACTTTCAAGTGCTGAAAACCCTCGAGTAACCTTCACAATGGGGCCACAGGGAAGACATGGGATAGCAGGGGGCCCCAGCCCACCAAGACACTCCAAGGACTAGAGGTGGTTCCAGATAGGTGCCCAGAAATCCTTCCAGATGCCAAGGGCGGGAGCGAGGCGGGGGGGGGGGGGGGGGGGAGCATTGGGAGGCAGGAGTCATCAGCGATGGGAGCAGGGACCATCCAAAAGGGTTGAGGAAGAAGGTTTACTCCTTTTGTCATCCACCATGAGTGAGGACACAGCAACAAGGTGTCACCTTGGAAGCCACATGCAGTCCTTGCCAAATAGCCTTGACTGGGCCTTCCTGGACCTCAGAACTATGAGAAATATATGTGTCCTGTTTGTGGGGGGCTGGGAGTGGAGTTCAGTGGTAAAACACTTGCCTAGTATGTGCACTCTAGCATTCTAATACCACTAAACATTTTTTAATTAAAAAAAAAAAATAAGCCTCTGAGCTGGAGCGTGGTGGCACATGCCTTTAATCCCAGCACTCGGGAGGCAGAGGCAGGCGGATTGCTGTGAATCCAAGGTCAGCCTGATCTACAAAATGAGTCCAGGACAGCCAAGGGTAACACCATGGAGAAACCCTATCTTGAAACACACCCCCCCTCAAAAAAAAAAAAGGCTCTGGGAGCTAGAGAGATGGCTCAGAGATTGAGTACTCAGCTGCTTTGTGGAGGACTTGAGTTCAGTTCAAGGCACCCACATCCGGTGGCTCACAAACACCAGTAATTCTAGTTCCAAGGGAATCGGATGTCCTCTTCCGGTCTCAGCAGGCACCCTCGTGCACACGCACACACATACATTATTAATAAAAATAAATAAATCCTGAGAGCATTTTAAGCATCTAGTCGCTGGTACTTTTGTTTTAGCAGAACAGACAGAAGAGGGCAAGCTCACAGCGTGGTGACCCCAGTGACCTGGGCTTCATTTTCCCTAGCGCCTTAGTTACCAGTGGTCCAGCAACACTGAACTGTACCTCATCCACGGCTGAGATTCCAGAGCAGGCACCCCATCACGTCAGCTCTTGCTCACAACACCCCGCCCTACCCCCGTATCACTACCCACATCCCCCATTCCATGTGCCTCTCTCCAGTGAGCCCACATCCTCAGATCAGGGTCTGCTACTGGAATTAGAACAAAAAAAGAAAGAGAGAGAGAGAGAGAGAGAGAGAGAGAGAGAGAGAGAGAGAGGAGACCCAAAGCTTGAAGACAGGACCCCAGAAGTCCAGGGATGCTCTGAGGACACCTAAGCACGCATTCATGTGTCCTGCCTGAGGGGTGATGCTCTATACAAGGCGGAAATGAGAAAGGCCCGGAGGACAGCGTCAGCAGTCACACCGAGAAGTTGGCTGGCTTCTTACAAGGGACACCAGAGAGACGAGAGCGAGATTTAGGGTCTTGCAGTTACATAAAAATTGTGGCCGGGCATGGTGGCGCACGCCTATAATCCCAGCACTCCAGAGGCAGAGGCAGGTGGATCGCTGTGAGTTCGAGGCCAGCCTGGTCTACAAAGCGGGTCCAGGACAGGCAAGGCTACACAGAGAAACCCTGTCTCGAAAAACCAAAAAAAAAAAAAAATTGTGATCTCCTCAGTACCCTGCCCCCCCCACCCCCAAGTGAGTCAATTACAGAATGAGTGTGAGGCTTTGAGGGCTGCATTAGCATATTCTGCCTGTTTCCTGACTCACTCACTCACTCACTCACACACACCTGGTCACTCGCTGACCTTTCCAGCTGCTCCCATCTCTGAAACTAAGTTTTAGTGCAAAAGAGGAGAATGAAACAGCTGTGTGTTTTGTTTTGCATTGTGTAGTGTGCATGCCTGTGTAATGTGCATGCATGCTCAAATATGTTAGGGCACATGTGTGTACATGTGTGTGGTAGAGACCAGAAGTTGATGGTGCCGGGTGTCTCCCTTAATAGGTCTCTCACCTGAACCCAGAGCTCAAAGGCTTAGTGGGTCTGGTTGGCCAGCTTGCTTGGGGATCTCTTTTCTCTCTGTCCTGAAGTGCTGGGATGTGGCCTGCACACCATCTAGCTTTTGAGTTCTAAGGAGCCAAACTCCAGCTGAGTCATCTCTCGGGACTGGGATACGTTTTATTTATCTACATTTATAGACAGGATTTCACTGTAGTAGCTCTGGCTGCCTTGGAACTCACTATGTGGCCTCAGACTCACAGTGTGCCAGGATTAGAGGATACACCCTGTGTCTAGTTTTTAAAAAATGTTATCATTGTAGGGCAGTGGTGGCGCACGTCTTTAATCCCAGCACTTGGGAGGCAGAGGAAGGCGGAGCGCTGTGAGTTCGAGGCCAGCCTGGTCTACAAAGTGAGTCCAGGATAGGACAGTCAAGGTTACATGGAGAAACCCTGTCTCGAAAAACCAAAAAAAAGGGTGTGTGTGTGTGTGTGTGTGTGTGTGTGTGTGTGTGTGTACGTGTGCGTGTGCGCACACCCATGCAATGGTGCTCATGTGGAGATCAGAGAACAACCTGTAGGAAATTATGTTGCTCCTTCCACCGTGTGGGCTTCCCAAGGATTGAACTCAGGTCATCGTGCGTGGTGGCAAGCCCCCTTAACCTCTGAGCCATCTCACCAGCACAGGGATTTCCTCTTTGAAAGACAGGTGACACGGCCTTCATTGCTTCCTAAATACCTGGGATACATTTGTGAGGGCTGAAGCTGAGCAACCACATTGGTCCATGAGGTGCTAGGGAACTAGAAGTCATAAAGAGGGAGGTTTTGGGGTTTTTTGTTTGTTTGTTTTTTGTTTGTTTTTGTTTTGTTTTGAGACAGGGTTTCTCTGTGTAGCCTGGGCTGTCGTAGACTCTCTTTGTAGGCCAGGCTGGCTTTGAACTCACAGCGATCTACCTGCCTCTGCCTCCCGAGTGCTGGGATTCAAGATGTGTACCACCTCGCCCGACCATGAAGAGGAAGTTTTAAGTCCCTGACATTCTTGTTCTTTGGATCTGCCCCACCGCTTGTGGTGTGCAAAGGAAAGTGGTGTGGGCCAATGAGGAGAGAAAATGTCTACCCCTAGTCAGGAGGAGAGGAGTGTATGGTGGCGGGGGGGGGGGGGGGTGTCTTTGTCTTTCTTACTCAGTCCGGCTAATCCTGATACGCTGTTAAAGGTGAAAATGGGCTGCACCCGGGTGTGGTCTGCAAAGTGTTGGTCTGGTGTGCATGAAACTGAGTTTGATCTTTAGCGCCACACAGACCAAACTCCTGTGACCTCAGCTCTCAAGAGGCTGAGGCAGGTGGATCTCCACGATTCTAAAACCATCTTGGACTCCATAGTGAGTTTAAGGATAGCCTTGGCTCCCCTTGAAGCCTCATCACCTATGAAGACCCTGTCTTCAAAAGAGTGATAATTGGGACTTGAGATGCTCAGCAGTTAAGTAAGAACCCTTGTTGTCCTTGCAGAGGACCCAGGTTTGGTTCCTGGCATCCACAAGGCAGCTCACGACCCAACACCTTTTTCTGTGGCACCCACATACCTGGCATACACTTACCTACACATACACACATATAAATAAAAACTTACAAATAATTTTTTTAAAGTGGAAAACTGTCTTGTGTTTGAGCAGTAATTTTCTTTGCCCTTTGCCTTCTGGGTTTTCCCTTTGAATCCTCATTCTGCCTTTCCATCCTCAAGGGGAAAATCACAAAACGGAAGTCTGATTTTTATCTCTACAGAAAGGGGTGGTGGCTTGGGAAATCTCAGGCTTCTAGCTCATGCTGCCTCTGGCCAGTAACCTGGCACAGCTTCAACTCCTACAGAAAAATGCACCTGGATTCATGTCTTCCCAAAAGCTCCCCGTTTCTAACTCTTGAACCCCAGCACCTGTCTAGCAGGATGGTGACAGGTACAGAGTCCACTGGAAGGCGCCCCACTGCAGGCCTCTCTGGTGAGACAGTGTAATTGTTGTAGCCCTGCCTGGGACCAGCAGGGGGCGCAGCTGAGGGGCAGGGGATGGCCCTGGGCTTCACATTGACCTTGTATTTCTAGATTACTTTGGTCCCATCTTGGGCCCTAGGGTATGACCCAGGCCCTCTGACTGATCAGCCAGAGCCTTTCCTGTCCAAGCTTAGGGGTGAGAAGGAAGGCCTCCCTCAAGCTGTCAACTAGGAATCAGTCCCCAGGTCCCTTAAGGCCTAGAGACAGTTTGGGCATTTCAGGCTTAACACACTGACCTAGCCCAGGCCCCCCTGAATCTAGAAAATGGACAGAGTGTTAGTATGTGAATCCCAAAAGCTAGGTGTGTTGGCGTACACACTTCTAATCTTGGCAGGAGGGGTGGAGCTCTGAGTTTGAGGCCAGCCTGATCTACACAAAGAGTTCCAGGCTAGCCCTGGCTTCATAGTGAGACATTGTCTCAACAAACAAAAGAACGCACCACCCAAAGCCAGGTACTGTGTGAGTTAGCTCTGAGAATTCTTCAGCCCTGGTATGTCTCCTTCCTCTTTGACCCCTGAGTGGTCAAAGCTCTAGGACTAACTACCACAGCTGCCAGCTGGGCTAGCCCAGTCAGTAGAGCATGAGACTCTTCATCTCAGGGTCATGGGTTCGAGGCTCACTTTGAGCATTGTCTAGGACTAATTACCAAGCATGATCTCTTGTGGGCCACCAGACCATCCCACCACAGTGAGCCTGTGCTCTGAGACTGCCGCAGCATCCATGCTGGGGTACACACCCCAGACCCAAAATGCAGCACTCCTGTGTTTCCTTCCAGCTTCTGGGACCAGAGGTCTGCCCTCCAGCTATGGGTGGGGTCATAGTGGGATCACACTGAGAGGGTTCCTAGGCAGAGCCTGCCTGGGCAGCTCTCAGTCATAGTGGTGGAATTACAGTCCTGACACATCTCAGCTAGTGTCTGTATCACCCCAATTTTGGCCTGGGGGGTCCAATGGCTTTTCTGTTTGGTCTTCTCACCGGTACGAAATTGTCAAGGGCAGAGAGATGGCTCAGTGGTTAGGAGCGTTTGTTGCTCTTGCTGAGGACTTGGGTCTGCTTCTCAGCACCCACCTGGTGGTGTGGTGGTTCACAACCATCCATAACTCTAGTTCTGGGGGATTTGATGACCCCCCCCCCAAGGACACCAGACATGCATGTAGTATATGGTCATGCTTATAGGCAAACACACATAAAAATAAAATGAGTGGGATTAATTTAAATTTTTTTTCAAATAATCAAGCAAGCAAGAAAAAAAATCATCACAGCCCATCTTTAATAATGAAGTAAATTTAAGAGCTCATCAGAGAATCATAGAGAAGCAGGAAGCACTGGGCTTTGCTGCCACATCTCTGTGGCACATCTCTGTGCTTGAGGCCAGTCTGGTCTACATAGTGAGTTCCAGGTCAACCAGAACTACATAGAGACCCTGTCTAAAAAACAATAGGGAAGTTAAAGGCAGTTCTGTGACTGAGCCCATGTTTCAGAAAAGGAGGGACTCTTGAGGCCCAGGATACATATTAGATAAAGCTTTGTATCCTGAACCAATAGGATGGGAGTTGGGGGAGGAGAGATCTGGACACAGTGAAGACTGTACCTCCCTGAACTAACAGGAGGTAGGGACATGCCATTAAGGTCGGGTCACTAGGGCTCCCCAGCCAATTCTGCCTATTGCCCAGGCTGACCCCACATTCCACAGAACCAAAAATAAAAATCAAGTTTCACAACTTGAAGTCCCTTAAATTTGTTATCACAGAGTGGGGGCCTTGCTTCCCCTGTCACTTTGCAAGGGTACCTGTCATGCCCCACACCCCACCAACTTCAGGCCTGACTCAGCATGGACCTATTTACCTCAACCCCTTCCACCTGTGAAGATACTGTCTGAATAAGGCCACGTTATAGACCAGGTGTCAGCAGGAAGTGGCTATGGGGGAGGGAAGAGACTTTACCACCCAACACAACACAAATTAACTTGTGCCAAGGGCTTGGCAGAAGGAAACTGTTGTAATTTGGGGTGGGGGGGGTCATTTGTTTGTTTGTTTTGTTTTGTTTGAGACAGGGTTTCTCTGTGTGGCCTTGGCTATCCTAGTCTCGCTTTGTAGACCAGGCTGGCCTCGAACTCACAGTGATCCGCCTGCCTCTGCCTCCCAAGTGCTGGGGCCTGGCTGTCATACTTTTTTTTTTTTAAGATTTTATTTATTTACTTTATGTATATAAGCACTGTATCTGTATGTACACCTGTACTCCAGAAGAGGGTGTTAGAGGGTATAGATGGTTGTGAGCCACCATGTGGTTGCTGGGAATTGAACTCAGGACCTCTGGATGAACAGACAATGCCCTTAACTGCTGAGCCGTCTGTCCAGCACTGTTGTCATCCTTTTAAACTTTTTGTTTTGTTTTGTTTGTTTTTGGTTTTTCAAGACAGGGTTTCTGTGTAGCCTTGACTATCCTGGACTCGCTTTGTAGACGAGGCTGGCCTTGAACTCACAGAGATCCACCTGCCTCTGCCTCCCAAGTGCTGGGATTAGAGGCGTGCGCCACCACAGCCCGGCTTCTTTTAAACTATTTTATTTTGGGTTCCTTAAATCTCTTTCTCCATACTCCACCCAAATCCCTTCCAACACCTCAACACCAGGTAGGGGAGAAGGAAGGTTAGTGGGGAGAGGGGTGTAGTTTTCCTTAGCTACTTCCTGATGTTTAGAGTCACAGGGTTCCTTGGGGAAAGTCGAATCCTCAGTTCAGGATAACTGATTTCTCGTCAATACTGCATGAGCAGCAACCATGATCAGCAGAGAGAAGCACCAGCAGCCTTCTTCCTTCTCAGAGCCCCCAGTCTTTCTTTACTCTGGCTTTTATCCCCACTGACAAAGACCACAGTCCCCCCCAGCTCCCCAGCTCCCCAGCCCTTGCCCCCCTACACACAGCCGACAAACATCTCTCGCCCTCTCAGGAGGCTGTTATCAGCTGTGGACAAACTGGCGCAGCCCCCATATCCCACACCGGGGATTAGAACAAAAGCATGTTTACATATAAACCAAAACTTCCACCGCAGGGAACTATTGTGACTAGGGCTTCAGGGCCAGCCATCAGGGACCATCTGGAGTAAGAAGGTGGCCCTCATGTTCCCCTGGCTTGGAACTTGACAGTGGAGCAGGCATTGGGACAAGGGGAGACAAAGGAATGTGTGGCCTGGGCAGAAAGGACATAGTACCTGCACCCCACAGCTGCAGATGGCTTCTTCCAGCACGGAGAGGACCACCACCAGGACAGGATGGAGCACAGGGCTGGATAGGACAATGGGGGAGGGGACTCCCACTGCAGAAGCAGATCTGAGGAGAACACTAGGGTTTCCCAGCCCAGTGCCCAGGGCCCAGGCCTCCCTTGGCCTCCTTCAGTTGTGCGGGGCTACTGAGACAGCTTGGTTAGCCCACATATTGAAGTCTTTGTTTTTTGTTTTTGTTTTTTTTTTTTTTTTTTTTTTTGTTTTTTAATGGCCAGAGGGAATGGGGAGATAGAACAGAGGTCCAGAGTGCTGGCTGCTCTAGCACCCAGATGGTGACCCACAACCTTCGGTAACTCCAGTTCCAGGAGATCCAATGTCCTCCTCAGGTCTCTGAGCATTACACACATGTAACACACAGGCAAAAAAACACCTATACATAAGATATAAATATAAAATAATACTTTTAAGTTAAACAAACAAACAAAATGGCCTCAAAATATAGGCTGGTACAGCCACTACAGAAATCAGTGTGGAGATTCCAAAAGAAAACATAGCTAAAAATAGAACCACCCTTGGCCCAGCTACCAGTGCTGCCAAGTACCCAAAGGAGCCCTGTCAACAGGCCACAGGCACCCTTCACACCCTGTGTGCCGGCTGCTGCAGCATGCGTGGGAGTCGGGAAGTGGGACCAGCCTAGACGCTTTTCAACAGGCGACTGGACAAAGAATGTGACTGTGTACTCAATGGAGTTTTGTTTGTTTGTTTGTTTGCTTTTGTTTTCCAAGACAGAGTTTCTCTGCGTAGCCTTGGATGTCCTGGATCTCCCTTTGTAGACCAGGCTGGCCTTGAACTCACAGAGGTCTGCCTGCCTCTGCCTCCCTGAGTGCTAGGATTGCAGGCATGCACCACTGCACCCAGCTCATAATGGGGGTTTTGTTTTTTTTTTTTAAGATTTATTTATTAGTATACAGTGCTCTGCCTGCATGTACACCTGCAGGCCAGAAGAGGACATCAGATCTCATTATAGATGGTTGTGAGCCACCATGTGGTTGCTGGGAATTGAACTCAGGACCTCTGGAAGAGCAGTCAGTGCTCTTAACCTCTGAGCTATCTCTCCAGCGCCACAACGGAATCTTTTTGTTTTGTTTTGTTTTGGTTTGGTTTTTTTGAGACAGGGTTTCTCTGTGTAGCCTTGGCTGTCCTGGACTCACTTTGTAGACCAGGCTGGCGTCGAACTCACAGCAATCTGCCTGCCTCTACCTCCCAAGTGCTAGGATTAAAGGCGTGCGCCACCACCGCCCGGCCCCACAATGGAGTCTTATTCAAGAAAAATCCTGTCATTTCCCGGAAAATGGATGGAACCAGAAATCACCAAGTTAAGAGAAATAAGCCAAACCTAGAAGGGCAAAAACTGATTTTCTGTTGTAGGAAGTGTGCGCAGCAGGATGGCTGACAGGAGTGTGAGTGCTTGCTGCCAAGCCTGACACCCTGAGTTCAAGCCCCTAGAAGAGCAGTTCTCAACCTGTGGGTCACGCCCCCTTTGGGGGTTGAATGACCCTTTCACCGGAGTCACAGAGAGGATGTCCTGCATTTCAGATATTTACGTTACACTTCATAAGAGTAGCAAAGCAGCAACAGAGTAATTGCACGGTTGAGGGTCACCACAAGATGAGGTATTCAGGGCCGCAGCATGAGGACAACCACTGCCCTAGAACCACATGGTAAAAGGCGAGAACTTATTTCCATAGGTTGTCGTCCCCTGACCTCCACGCAAACTTCCTGCTCCATCTCCCCTTCCGCCTTAAGTCAGGACAAACTAAGGTGGGTCCGCTTTCAGACAGGTGGAGTGAGTAAATGACCTGAGGCCACAGACCTGGCCTGGAGAATATAAGATGACGTCACCTGGCTCTTCCTGGGCGTTGACCCTAGATTGCCACCATCAGTCATGTAGGCCACGGCTGGGTCGGTGCTCACCAAGGCTGGGGACGGCTGTTCCAGAAAGTAGTGATCACACGGCCCATCAGAGAGTAGCGATCACGTGACACATCAGAGAGCCCCGGGAGATTCTGCCTCTGCCTCTACTCTGCAGCGTCCTTGGCTGTGTGAGCCCCCACCCCCACCCCCACCCCCGCCGTGCCCACAAAGGCCGTGTGACTTTGGCCCACGGAATGCAACGGGACAAACCATGCGTCAGTTCCCAGCTTGGAGCTGGAGGAGCGCTTGCGCCTTGGCTCAAGCTCTCAAGGGACCTCTGCGCCCATCTAGCCAACACGCTCCCTGGACTGACAGCCAGAACCAATGTCTGTGTCCAAGGAGCCACCTTGGACCCTGGTCCCCCCCCCCCCCCCCCCCAGCTGAGATGTCAGCTAACTGGCAGCAGCATGAAGGAGCCCCCGCTGAGACCAGCAAGGGGACTACCAGGTCGCCAGCCTCAGAACTTGTGGTTTCAGTGTGTTCAGTCTGGGAACCGACACCGTAACACGTGATCACAAACCACACCAAGGACAGACTAATCTGGAAGCTACATGTCCCTTCCAGCACAGCCAGTTCTACACTTAAAGCTCTGAGGAGGGTTTGAGGAGATGGCTCGGCGAGGCAGGACTTGCCGTACAAGAACAGGGACTGAACTCCGATCCCTAGACTCTGCGGGAGCCAGGCTGGCATGGCCGCTAGCTTGCTTGTAATCCCAGCACCGGAGAGGCTGAGACAGGGACCCTCATTTTAGACTAGTGCCATCGGCCAGTTCCAGGGTCATAGTTTAATGTCACTGTCCTCATTAAATAACGTAAGGTAATGGCGGAAGACACCTGGGGTCAACCTGGGGCCTCTACACATACATGTATACTCATGAGTGTGCCCCACACCCACGTGGGCACCCACAGACACACACAAACACACACAGTGGAGAACATGCTAGACTTCTGTTGTCAGTGACAACAAATTTCCTCCAATCTCAGGAGCTCAGGACGTGGCTGTTTGCACAGAGAGGCACAAGGCCAGAGGAGGTCATATGTGGGCTCCTGGCCTGAACTGTCCAGTGTCTTATAAAGGATTCAAACCCACGACAGGGGATGGAGCCAGGCAAGGACAGGCCACCAGCAAGCCCAGGTGGCTGTCTTCACAGCAACTTGCCTGCCTGCACCACACTGCAGACTTCTGCTCCCCAGAACTGAGAAGGGGTGTGATGGTGCTGTCGAATGAACAGAATCCAGGACCACGTGGGAGATAAGACTCTGGCCATTTGGGGGGATGTGGGGGTTTGCGGGTGGGTTCACAGGCTAGCCCACCGTGGGCTAAATAACACAAAGAGCAGAGGCCTGGTTTGCACTCGCTGCCTCCAGCTCCTCCTTGACTTCCTGCCTGACACCTGGACTTCCCGTCCGTCCATGTCACCTGGACTTCCCATCCGTCCGTGACAGACAATACCAAGAAATGTGAGGCAGAACGACCCTTTCACCCCCTCAAGTTGCTTTCCTCAGGATATCTTTTTTTTTGTTTTTTTTTTTTTGTTTTGGTTTTTCGAGACAGGGTTTCTCTGTGTAGCCTTGGCCATCCTGGACTCACTTTGTAGACCAGCCTGGCCTCGAACTCACAGCGATCCACCTGCCTCTGCCACCCAAGTGCTGGGATTAAAGGCGTGCGCCACCATGCCCGGCTTCCTCGGGATATCTTATCACGGCCATCAGGAAACTGAGCCAGGACAGGAGGCTCAGCCTCTGAAGAGCCCAGTCTGAGGCCCGGAAGAGAATGGAGGTGTTTCGGAGGCCTGTGCTGCAGTGTTGAGTTTTTAGCTAAGATTTAATGCTTTGTGCAAAACAAACCCTTCTGTCTCATGCGTACGCAAATTTACCTTAGTCTACAATGATAAAACTACACACACACACATATCACACTTGTGTGTGTGTGTGTTTGGTAAAAGTATGTATGTATATGCATATACTAAAGAATTGTTTTAATTTCTTTCTTTCTTTCTTTTTTTTTTTTTCGAGACAGAGTCTCTCTGTGTAGCCTTAGCTGTCCTGGACTCACTTTGTAGACCAGACTGGCCTCAAACTCACAGGTGTGCGCCACCACCACCTGGCTTGTTTTAATTTCTAATTTTACTTGTCAGTGTGAGTGCAATGGAAAGGGATTGTGGTGCAGTCAGAGGACAGCTCTATGGAGTCAGTGCTCCCCTTCCACCTTTGCCAGCGTGTTCCAGGGATTGGGCCCAGGACACAAGTCTTACACCGCAAATACCCTACCTGCTGAGCCACCCTGCCATAGGTATAAACTTGTTTTAAAGGGGTTGGAGAGATGGCTCAGCAGTTAAGAGCACTGGCTGTTGGTCTAGAGAACCTGGGTTCAATTTCCAGCACCGACATGGCAGCTCACAGCTGTCTGTAACTCGCGTTCCAGGGGCTCTGACACCCTCACACAGACATACATGCAGACAAAACATCAATGTTCATAAAATAAGCAAATAATTTAAAAACTTGTTTCAAAATTATTTTCTTTATGAAAATTTTTGTCGTATACTTTATTTGTGTGCCTATAATACGTACATATGCATGAAAGCTAAAGGAAAATGTCTGAGGGCCGGAGAGATGACTCACCGGGTAGAAGGATTCCAGATGTAGCTATGAAAGCCTGATGACATACATTTGACCCTGAATCCCACACATCTATAATCCCAGAATTCCTATGGAAAGAATGGGAGGTGGAGACAGGAGAATCAGCCAGAAGCTCAAGGACTGGCTAGCGGAGAGTAGGCAACGTGGCAGCAGACACAAGAAAGACGCACCCCACCAGACCCCCAACCTCACCACCAAGGTGGCCCTCCACATATGCACTGTGCTACAATAGCATGCACGCGCGCGCGCGCACACACGCGCACACACACACACACGCACACACACTGATGTATTCACACATGCACGAGGGCACGCGCACGCACATACAGACAGACGCACAATAGAAAAGCTTTGGACACAAAGGCACGTCACATGTACAGAGCTTATGCTGCGTGCCTGCCGGATGCAAGTGTTTGGAGATGCTGTTCCCTGCACGGTGACTGCAGATCGTAAGGACTGACCTGAAGGAAACAGTGGGTCACATGGAATCTCATACACATCCACCTCGAAGAGGAGAGTATGAGGGAAAAGTCAGGGGGAAGGATGTGATGGCAGAAACAGGGGCTTGAGGAAAACACACTGAAGGTGGAGAATGAGCTACTGGTAGCACCTCCAGAAGCCTGAAAAGGAAGATAAAGGAACTCACGCCTGACCTTCAGGAGCCTGCCACACCTAGACCTTCTCTTCCCCACGGAGACAGATCTGAGACTTCTAACCTCTGAGACCAAATAAGTTTCTACTGTTGAAAGCGACTCAGCTTGTGGTCATTTGTTATAGCAACCACAGGGAACTCATACGGACCCACGGCTAGCTGTGTCTGTGAGAAGGTGGCGGAGAGGCCGCAGACAGGGGGGCCACGGGCTCCACAGGAAACCACCATAAATCAGCCCACAGCACTGCCAGCAGTTTCTGGGCAGAGTCTCGAAAGGGCAAGGTAGCCAGAGGCTCGTAGACCACACACCACCAGGCGTGGCCCCAGTCATCTGGCTCCCAAAGGGTACCTAGTCAAGCCTCTTTACCAGAAATGCGATTACCCTACTTATTTTTCGAGCCACCAATTAACACATCCCAGATGTACAAAGTGGCCAGTGGCCAATCTCAGACTGCCAGGTAGGGGCGGCCCATACAGGAGATTTGGGGATGACCAGAGGGGCTGTGGGTGCCTGCAAGAGCCCGCCCGGCAGGACCAAAGAGTGGCGGAGGCTGCAGACAGTAGGCACGTGGGGCCACTGGAGCAGCCCTTTCAAGCCTTTTAATGTCTTCCAGGAATCATTCAACATTGAAAACAGCACTCTGCCAGCTTGTCTGAGATGACTAGACTGCGAAGTGCCCTTTCTTGGGGTCAGAGATGGGAACTGAGGGCTCACTTACATTACATGAGCACCCCACAGTCAAGCCACGGCTCAGCTACGGCACGTCTGTGTGTGCATGTGGTATGAGTGGTATATGTCGGGGCAAGTGCTTAACTATGCATGTATGTGGAGGCCAAGGTTTATGTTTGGAGTGGTTGTCTCTATTGCTGACTATCTTTGGGTTTTTTTTTTGGGGGGTTTTTGTTTTTTGTTTTGGTTTGTTTTTTGTTGTTGTTTTATTTATTATGTATATAGTATTCTGCCTACATGCATGCCTGCACACCAGAAGATGACATTAGATCTCATTATAGATGGTTGTGAGCCACCATGTGGTTGCTGGGAATTGAACTCAGGACCTTTGAAAGAGCAGTCAGTGCTCTTAACCTCTGAGACATCTCTCCAGCCCCTTTTTGGTTGTTTTTGTTTGTTTGTTTGTTTTGTTTTGTTTTGTTTTGTTTTTTGAGACAGGGTCTCTCTGTGTAGCCTTGGCTATCCTGGACTCGCACTGTAGACCAGGCTGGCCTTGAACTCACAGTGGTCCGCCTACCTCTGCCTCCTGAGTGCTGGGATTAAAGCCATGCGCCACCACCGCCCTGCTCACAGCAACTCTTATAAAGAAAACATCTAATTGGGGCCAGCTTACAGTTTCAGAGGTTTAGTCCATTATCACCATGGTGGGAAACATGGCAGTGTGCAGGCAGCCATGGTGCTGGAGGAGCCTAGAGCTCTCCATTACTGATCCTCAGGCAGCAGAAAAGACTGTGTGCCACACTGGGTATGGCTTGAGCTCGGGAGACCTCAAAGCCCACCCTGACAGCGACACACCCACTCCAAGGCCACACCTCCCGCAGCAAGACCACACCCACTCTAAGGCCACACCCCCAACAAGACCACACCCACTCCAACAAGGCCACACCTCCTAATAGTGCCACTCCCTATGGGCCAAGCATTCAAACACATGAGCCTATGGGGGGAGGGGGGAGGCTGTACCTATTCAAACCACCATATCCTTCCACCAGCTCCCATCTCCGGCTGGCTGGAGCTGAGAAATTCATGAAGAGACCAGCATCCCTGAGGTGAAATCTTCTGGGAAGTGTTTCCTGAGAGCACAGAGAAGCTGTGTCCCAGAGGCGGCCAAGGTTGTACCTCACACAGGCAGCCGAACTTGGTAATATGTTTAAGCCACCCAAGTGGTACTGGTTTGAAAGGCATGAATGGGTCATGGAGAATGGCTGAGGCTTGACACCGTGAGAGGCCAGGAGAGGCCATTGGTGAAGGCACGGCCTCAGTGACAGTTAAAGGCCCAGGACTGAAGGGATCATGGAGGGAAGTTGAGGCTCGACACTGGGAAGAGAGCCTAGGGTGGGCTATTGGTTCAAGTGCAGCTCAGTTGCAGCAGAAGTCCCCAGCGGTTTTGGAGATGCCAGCACCGTGGGGTGACCACCAAGAACAGCAGCAGCTGGTCACAGGAGTGGAGCCAGCCAGGCCCTAGAAGACAAGCTGCGTGTGCTGCAGAGGGTGGAGCCGGAGAAGTGACCCAAGCCCCCTAGAGGAGTCCAGAGGATTGTGGGTGAATCCCCAATAATTGGACATGACTTACACTGTTGGAGTTTGGCTTTGCTTTGTTCAGACTGTGTCTGTGCCCTGGCTTTGCCCTCTTGAAGAAAGTATTTATCTTAACTTTGATTTTTACAGAAGCCTACAGCTGAAAGACTTTGAACTTTTAAAAGAGGTTTTGGACTTTTAAAGAGAATGGATTTCTTTTTTCTTTTCGTAAAGACTTTTTATTTATTACGTATACAACAGTCTGCCTGAATATACACCTGCAGGCCAGAAGAGGGCACCAGATCTCATCCTAGATGGTTATGAGCCACCATGTTAATGAATACTGGGAAATGAACTGAGGACCTTTGGAATACAGTCAGTGCTCTTAACCTCTCAGCCATCTCTTCAGCCCTAGATTTTTTTTTTTTTCCAAGACAAGGTTTTCTGTGTAGCCTTGGCTGTCCTGAATTTACTTTGTAGACCAGACTGGCCTTGAACTCACAAAGATCCACCTGCCTCTGCCTCCTGAGTGCTGGGATTACAGGTGTGCACTGCCATGCCCAGCCTGTGCTGGATAAAATTATGTCAACTTGACACAAGATAAAGTTATCTGAGAGGAGAGAACCATAATTAGAAAAAAAAATGACTCCATAAAATTGGGCTGTACACAAGCCTGTAGGGTGTTTTCTTAATCAGTGACCAATGTGGGAGGGCTCAGTCCATTGTGGGTGGTGCCATCCCTAGGCTGGTGGTCCTGGGTTCTATAAGAGAGCAGGCTGAGCAAGCTATGGCGAGCAAGCCTCCACGTCCTGTGCATCAGCTCCTGCCTCCAAGTGCCTGGCTGTTTGAGTTCCTGCCCTGACTTCCTTTCAGTGATGAGCAGGGCTCAGCCCCCAGCAGCAGGCCTGAAAAGGCTGAAGAAAGCCCCACTAAGCCAGAGAAGTCTGCAGAGAGGACCGGGCAAGGGAGAGGAAAGGCCGCGCCCTGCAACCCAGTACTCACCGCCTGGCTCTTCTCAGTTAATCCAGATGTCAGTTTGTACAATTGATTGATAGCTAACGTGGGGGGGGGGGGAGCGAAGGAAGATGATTTAGTGTGTGAAGTCAGAGGACCTGAAGTGAGAAGCAAAGAGCTGGCCTGGTGGAGACAGACTCTGCGGGCTCACAGGCCCCTCAGTCTAAGCGGAAGCTCTGGGCCAGACAGACCTTGTCTCACAAACAGGTGGAGGAGCTTGAGGAATGATGCCAGAAGCTCGCACTCACAAACACAAAGCCTCAGGGCTGGCTAGACAAGACAGCTTGGTGGATAAAGACCTTGTCACAGTGTGGATCCCTAGAAACCACTTCAAAGCCGAAAGGTGTGCATGCTGGCATCCTGCAAGCCCTGCCCTCAGGGAGGAGACAAAGTCCTGCAGGGTGGCTGCCTGGCTATTCTACACATGTGTGACCTGCATTCATCCCTTCATGCATGAACCCCCTCCCCCCCCAAACAAAAATGTAGACCTTATTGTAAAAGGTGAAATTACTTTTAAAAGGCTGAGTGTACTGGCAAGTGACTTTATTCCCAACATTTGGGAAGTGGTCTCTTGTCTACTTTGGTCAAGGTGCTGTGAGTAGCTGCGCTCCCCCTCCAAACAAGCTCTCAAGAACAAAAAGGCTGTGACCTCCACTGGAAATCCCAGCCATGGAAGAAATGGCTTCATTGTTTAAAGCACACCTTGAGGACACTGGGGTCTGGGCCTGCCTTATATGAAATACTAAGGTACACATAGCCATACCATCAGGACAGACAGGCATGGTGTTGCGAGGCTCCTGCTTCGTCCCAAGTGCTCACTCAATGACACTAACTCTTACTAGGCTGTGAGAAACTACAAACTCACACTGGAATCCTGGGGGCAACACCAACATTGCTCTCCAGGAGCCAAGAGAGACTTAATAAGCAGATTAAGCAAACTCAGAAGCACTGAATCACTGCCACAGAACTGAACACCTGAAGAGGAGGAGGAGGAAGGTTACGAAGGCTGCACGTGAAGACATGGGACAGAGGAAGAGACAGGCGTCCAGTGTTTGCCCTGTTGTGTCTGTATGAGCACATGTGACTGCGGGAGGGATGAGAGACAGGACCGTGAAAGAAAAGTGTGAGGCAGGAGGCAGGGGAGCATTGGAAGGTGAGCAAGGAGTTCTGAAGTGGAGGGTGGAGTGGGGGGTGGGGGTGGGGCGAGAGGCTAGCAGTGTCAGACACTGGACAATTGTGTGACCAATAGCCGCGTGCCCTGTGGTCCATGGCAGATTGTCCACACTGTGGCAGCCTAAGAGCTGTCCTGATGCAGCAGTTGGAACCTACACCTTCTGCCAGAGCTGGGGGAGGGCTGTGAGTCAGGCCTGCTCCCTGCTGCCACCCAGTCACCCAGTTCCGGTTCCCATGGGCAAGAGGGAGCCAGAACTCTTGGAGTGGGCACAGCAGCTCAGAAAGAACTGAGGCTTCCCAGAACTCTTAACCAAAACCAGCCTCGTGAATTCTGAGGGAAAACATTTTTCACTAGTATTTCCCACATCACCAAGACCCTGTGGCTCCGGCGGCTCCCGAGCGGCCCTGGGCCCAGTGTTTGCTGACACAGAGGAGGCTCCACCGTACCTGAACTAGGTTTGAATCCCTGCTGAGCACCCTGCCGTCTTCCCCTTCTCCTGGCCCCGGACAGGATGTGTAAAGTCCACAGTTGGTACTCAGTGCCCTTGTCAGCAGCCGTTTAAGATCGTTTAAACTACAGGCACCTGGTGGTCTGGAGACAGGTGCATCTCTCTACCCTAATAGAGAAGATTCTATTTGCAGTAAAAGGTGATTAACAAATCCACAACTGCCAGGCGTGGTGGTGCACACTTTTAATCCCAGCACTCAGGAGGCAGAGGCAGGTGGATCACAGTGAGTTCGAGGCCAGCCTGGTCTACAAAGCCAGTCCAGGATAGCCAAGGCTACACAGAGAGACCCTGTCTTGAAAAAAAAACAAAACAAAAACCACAAACAAACAAACAAACAAACAAAAAACAGATCCACAGCTGGTCAAGGCACAGAGAATGAGACGCTGTGGAGGGCTCAGCCCTAACTGGGACATCTCTTCCCGAGCCGCAGGGACTTTGCGGAATAGGAGGCGGAAGAGTGTAAGAGTCACAGGCTGTGGCTAGCCCTAAGGAAACTGTCTTCCGGACACAGCAGGGCAGCTGCACGTGTGAGCTCACAGCAGTTGTGACAGCAATCACAAAACCTGTGCAAGCTCAAGCCTCCGACAGCTCAACCCACACTCTGGTGGATGACCACACATCCAAGAATATATGGATGGCACAGGCTGGACCTGATGGGCAGGAGGTTGGGTGTGACAGACACAAAGTTATATAAAAAAAACCAAGGAAAGAGTTGGGGAAGCAATGCATATATGATCAAAAACATTGGAAGTTCTCAGAGAAGTATTAAAAAATTTTTTAAAGATCCTTGCAGGTCAGAATAAGTGAAAAGTAAAAAAACAAAGCATGCCTAACCCAAGACTGAGGCCCCCAACCTTGCTGTTAATGGCTGGACTGATCAGCCAAGGCTTTCCCTGAGGCCCTGATGTTCAGGAAGAAACATGCTTGTCAGAAGACACACAGCATGTTCAAGACCTTCCAATCCCAGACTTTCTTACCTTCTCTGGCTTCTAGCTTCTATCTCCTGACGTCCTGGTTCTCAGGGCCCTGTCACTGAAGAATAATGACCTGCTGGTCCAGGTCACCCTCCATCATTGTGGCCTGGCTGAGGCTCTGCTGACCACTGCCCAGGATCACAAAAGTCAGAGGCCCGGGAGCGGCCCTCAGTGCCGCCACATTGAAAGCCACACAGGTCTTCTCTGTGTCCTCTGACTCTCCATGTGCACGTGCTGTGGCTTGTATGACAAGCCCCTATGATCTTGGATGGGGTACTGGGACCCTGGGACCCAAAAGGAGCCCAGGACAGCCAGGACTACAAGAGAAACCCTGTCTCACAAAAGAAAAGAGAAAGATCTGGCGACAGCACAGCCTCACTTGCCTTAGGCCCTGGGTTCAATCCTCTGTACTGAAGGAAAAGAGGAGGAAGAGGAAGTGGAGGAGTGGGAGAAGGAGCAAGAGGATGAGAGCAAAGAAGATGAAGAAGAAGAGGAAGAAGGGTGTAGTAAAAAAAAAAAAAAATCTCACTTCCCGAATTTCCGTGCAACTACAAGCAAGGTGCGGAGACGGGCCTCAGCCCCTGTTTGATGATGAATAAACACACACATTTGAAAATGAGCCATCACCTGGTTCTGGCATCAGATTTGGGGCAGCTGTTTCTGAAAGCTCGAGTGTGTGCCGGACCCTGCCAGATGGACCATGGTGTCCATGAGTCAACTCACGCCACCTTGAGCTCTCAGAGAAGCCGTCTCCTCAGTCAGTCAGTCAGTCTGTCATAATAGCATGATGAAAACCCAATAGCTATGCTTATTAAAACCAACTAGGACTCCAGCTGGGACCACGGAGGGCTTAGAAATATGTTTTCGGAATCTCTTCCAAGCGTTTGATGAACTCCCAAGACAGCATTCCCAAGCAAACTTCCCCTGGAGTTCGAAACCCACAAGTATTTAAGGGGGAACTTAATCCTCAAGGTTCCGATCTGTCTCTGCTTAGGTCACCCCAACGGAATGGCACTGGGCGCCCAAGAAGTCTCCGTGCCCTGTGCTTTAGACGTGGAACTGGATCCCTGTGTCTTCTGGGCACAAGACTGCCATGCTAACTTTCAAACCAGAGCGCAGCGCTTGCCTTCCAAGAGGGCAGACTTGGCCAGTGTGCTCTCCCAGTGAAGTCTCCTGGGTTTGTGGCTCGATGAAATCTCAGGCCTCAGAGAAGAGTGACTGGTCTCCCGCAAGGAGGAGAGGGTACAGGGAGGTATAATGGCTACCCTGGGCATGGGCTCTAGGGAGACAAGCTCTGAAGATCAAAAAGTAAACAGTGGCTGCGTGATGGCACATGCCCAGACATTGGAAAGCAGAGGAAGCCAAGGTCATCCTTAGCTGCATCCAAGTTCAAGGCCAGCCTGGGTTACTTGCCGCCCTGTCTCAAAAATAAAATAGAATAGAATAGAATAGAATAAAATAAAATAAAATAAAATAAACAATAAGTAAGAAGTGCCCACCATAGAAAACCTGTGACATAGTCACAGAGTGAAACACAGACAGCTCTCCTGCACCAAGAGGTGGCTCTGAAGGTGCCGGGCATGAGGTGGAAAGGAAAAGTGGGTCTCTGTTGCTCCTCCTGGGCACAGAGAGCGGGGCTGGGTAGCCCAAGCCAGAGCGAAGGCCCAGGAGGGAAGAGCACCCCTGGGCCAAGGCACCTCCACTCCTGGCTACCTTCTCTACAAAGGCACCAAAGGCACTGGAGGCCTCTGATCCTCTTGCAGAGGTGGCGGGAGTTCACCAGAGGCAAATCCGGGAGAACAGCGGGGCACATACCAAAGCAGGCAAGGAACAGGAATTTGGGATTTTGTGTTTTTAGTTTTCCGAGACAGGATTTCTCTGTGTAGCCTTGGCTGTCCTGGACTTTGTAGACCAGGCTGGTATCAAACTCACAGCAATCCTCCTGCCTCTCTGCTAGGATTAAAGGTGTGCACCACCACACCCAGTGGGACAGGGACATTTTGTTTTGTTGTTGTTTTTTCCGAGACAGGGTTTCTCCTTATAGCCTTGGCTGTTCCGGACTCACTTTGTAGACCAGGCTGGCCTCAAACTCACAGAGATCCGCCTGCCTCTGCCTCCCGAGTGCTGGGATTAAAGGTGTGTGCCACCACTGCTGCCTCGTTGGGACAGGGACTTTGAAATCCTCGATTGCTGAGTGTGATGCCTGCCCCTCTGCTGTGCAGGCTCAGCTGCCCAGCCTGGCACCTGAGGGCTAGGCAATTGTCAGCACATAACAGCCAGGAAGAAGGGACACAACAGTTTAGAACCAAGAGATACTGCCACGGAATTGGCAAACTGTTTTGTGTCCAGGAGCTGGAGAGCCTGGTGGTTAAGCTACCCGTGTGTGGCTTGCCCTACCCTGTGGCAGGCTCCTGACCATTTCCACACTTCGAGCTTGAGGGGCGTAAGGAACCCTGGACACTGAGCAGTGACCCCTGCTGAGGCTGCGAGCCCCAGGCTGTGGGTCCACTCCTGAGAGTGCTGCCACAAAGGATAGAATAATGTCCACAGCAGGCCTCACTGGTGGCAAGTCCATCCATGCACAGGGACACAGAAATGTGGGGACATTCTTCAGCAGCCGAAAGGGACACCATGAATGTTTAAGGAACAGTGAGTGTGCAGACTACAATGCCGTTGATAGAAACGGAAATCCAAATCCGTCTGTGGCTAACCTGGGGAAATAAAGCCCTCGGGATATCGGGCAAATGTCTGGAGACATTTTTAACAGTTACCCTGAAAGGTGTGGGGGACGCTGTAGCATGTAGATGCTCTGGGCCAACGATGCTAGCATACACAGGACAGTGCTCCTAACACCGATAGTACATAGAAAGAGCGCACAGAGATGGCAAGGCAGCCAGGCCTGGGCTTGGGCAAGGCCTCGGGGCCCTGTAGCCTGTTAAGTAGGCCAGGACATCTGAGTCAACATATAGCATTTACTGCACGAAGGTGGCTGCTTTGGTCTTCCTCACGGCATTTTCCAAGCCACTGCCTTGTGGACAGCAGGCATACACCATCACCATGGCAACAAACCTTTCAGAGCTCAACCTTTCCACAAGAAAGGTGCCAGCCCCCGGCCTCAGCCAATAGCTGCCTAGGGGTATCAACATAGGTCATTTGCATGGGGGGCCAGTGGGCTAGAAGACCAGTCCACAAAAGGCATAAACTGTGGCTTATATCTCTCTTCAGCCACTCTCTGTAGTTCAGGGCAAAATGGGTGATGTGAGGCCCTGGTGAGACCTGGCAGTAAACTCCATGAAGAGCAAGCTGAGCCTTCTGTCCAAGTAGGGACAAGTAAGTACCCATCTACCTACTTTGTGATTTCCTATAGGGCCTGTTTCCTCGTTGTGTAGCATTACTGATCATCACCATTAGAACCAAAATCAAGAGCCAAGTATGGTAGTTAACATCCTGAACTGGCCCCTAAGGCAGGAGGATCATGAGTTCAAAGCCAGCCTGGACTATACAAAGAAACCTCCAACTCTTAAAACAGGGGTACAGAGGCAGGTCTAGTGTCAGATGGGGAAGTGAGGGGTACTTTGTAGTGCAACATCTAAGAGCAGAAGCTCCACCTCAGAGGATGCCAGGGATGAAAAGGACAGCACTCTCAGCCCTGAACCTCCAGCAGGCTCAGGCCACAGTCCTGACACCGCCAGGATTCTGATGCAGAGACAGGACCAACTCAAGGCCAAACTGTAAATTCCAGAAGAGAAATGGTGAACTGGAGGTCAGACGGGGAGAGCTAGAGAGGCCAACATCAGTGGCCAATGACGACCACAAGTGGCCTAGTGGCACGGGTGGCCTTGGCCACTGGAGTGCTGCAGAAAGAAGGTACCCACCATGTCCTGCTTTGTGGCTTCCCTCTCCTTCTTGGCTGTGTCCCGTCTTCCTTTGCACAAACATTGCTAACTGGTTGTTTTTTTGTTGTTGTTGTTGTTGTTTTTTTTTTTTTTTTTGCCCTGAGTCCCCTTCTGCCCACTTACGTCCATGACGAATTAAAGCATATTCCTGCTGTGGTCCAGAAATGGATGCTCCTCTGTGGGGCTGGCAACACGGACAAGAAGAAGTGCTCTCTCTGCTGCTAAGACTCATCGCCTCTACCTGGCTTATGTCTGTGCCCCCAGAAACTTCTAGAAAGCTCATGGTGAAGCTACAAGGGAACGTAGCAACAACAACAGTAAGAGTAACAAATTACAAGCAGCCCGTGCACTTGGCTCCTGGCTGGGCACTGAAAGGCTGGAAGGGGAGAGATTAGCAAGCACCCCCTTGGTAGGGCTGTCCAGCACTCAGACCCTCACACTATTTCCTAGTGGCAGCTGGGAATGAAGCTCCATGGTGGAACACTTGCCTAGCATGCGCTAGGATGTTCCATGCCAAGCACTGTGGAAAAGCACCCAGCAGCCAAGGTCCATCTCCCCGAACTACACCAAAGTCTTCAGTGAAGCATCCAGAACTCGCAGGATGATGCCAACAAAAGACAGGGGATGGGCAAACAGGTTATGGCAAGGAAAGGACACGGCTTTGACACAACCCCAGCTGCACAGGCTGAGGCAGAAGGATAGCTGCAAGGCTAGCCTGGCCATTTTTTTTTTTTTTTTTAAAACGCCAATTGCCAGTGGTGGTTCCAGGCCTGGGAATGCGTCCACCATGGATAAAGGGCCTGTTGCCTGTGACCTGGCTTCCCTGCAAACTTCCTACACAGGAATGCCCTCATGGGAATAGCATGGCCACCATCCACACGCCACTGCTGCCGTTGCTCAGGCGTCAGTGCACCATGGGGCCTGAGATGAGTCTCTAGCCTCACCTAGTGTTTGTGGCAGTGAGCTGGTTCCTTCCTGGGAGGTGATACTGCAGTCACAGGACCCCATCCTACAGGACTACACCCTAACACATGAGCAAGCATTCTATAAGACACAAAAGCCGGAGTTTTACTCTGCTCACAGTGAGATCACACAATGTGGGAGGTGAGGTGCTGCTGAGATGAAACAAAGCAGTATGTCCAAGCTCACAAGGCTGGCCCTGTGGGCTCTGCACACGTCTTTATTTACCACTGTCCATGGGAACATCACAGCACTGGAGATTCCTGTTTTTGTTTCTCTGTGGTACCCACTGGCATCTGACTCACGGCACGGTCAGTCACTGGCTCCCTCAACAGGCTGCGGTCTGAAAGGGTGTCCTCAGCACAGCAGGAATGGCTGGCACAAGCTCACAGACAGGCTAAGCGTGCACACACACACACACACACACACACACACACACACACACACACACAC
>OU015753.1:8341589-8364058 GCA_907169655.1 Acomys percivali
CACACACACACACACACACACACACACACACACACACACACACACACACACACACACTCCAGGCATGTTTTATGATGTACACGCTACTTGCGATAGCCTTAGGGCACAAAGTCTGACCAGAGCTCATAGACGTCATGGAGCTTTCAATCAAAGCAGCAGCTGTGTCCTGGAGTGGAGAGGCAGGAAAGCTGGAGGGTACAAGGAAGGAACACACTGCGGATGACCAGAGGGGATGCTAGCTAGCCACTGGTGAGCTCTGCCCCCGGCTTACCAACACTGGATGTAATGCCCCAGGGCCAACCTCAAAGGGCAGCACCTGCACTGCAGCATAGGTGTCAGTAAATATTGCTGGGGAGCAGGGACGTGCCATCTTTTCTCGGCAGAGCAAAGATTGCATACAAAAACATCCACCTAGGATGTAGAGGTCTTGGCAGCCTCACAGTAGTAGTCTCAAGGACCAATATATGCTTACCCACAGGGACAGGTGTGTGGTGCCACCAAGTCCAGAGGTGCTGGCTCAGGTGAGAAACCAGGTGCTCAGATCCACTTCTCATGCATCTTCTTTAACAAAAAATTTAATTTATCTTAAATAGAAAAATATCAAAATATTGAGGGGAAAATAGGAAACTCTGCTTTGACAAATAGACTGGAAGGAGGCTGGAAGGATGGTTCAGCTTGGTTAGGAGCACTGGCTGCTCTTGAGGAAGTCTGATTCCCAGAATCTGCATGGCAGCTCACAGCCATCTACAGCTCCATTTCCTGGCCTGTGTACAACAGGCACTTATGTAGTGCACATACATACATACATACATACATACATACATACACACAACACCCCCCCACACACATAAATGATAAGTATTTTTTAAAATTATAGGCCAGGAGCTCAGGGTCAGATTCACAGACACTCTAATGTAGGACTCCATGGAGCATGCTAGTGCCCCTCACACCCAGCCTAACACTGTAAAAACACATGGGCTTTCAGCTTCAAAGCTCGAATGACCTTCCCAGAGAGGCATGGCTGATGTCATGTCAGCATTCACCTTGATTTACACTGAACGCAAGGAGAAACTGTTGACATCAAAAGCCCTGGCAAGCAGTTTGCAGGGAAGTCCTGAGAATGAATGACCCAAAGGCAAGGAAGCCCACGGAGCAAGCACTGCTGCAGGATTAGACTCTAAAGTAAACACTACACACGGGAGGCCTGTGCGTCACTCCCTACCCATGCACCACGCAGTGTTCCGGTCAGAGACAAAGCGCAGACACTTCATTATTCTGGTCTGGTATGTCTCATCTGAACCCGCTATGCTCGCCTATCTGCAACTGGCTGTGCACTGGAGCTGCTTAGCCAATAAGAAACTTGAAATGCTCTCAAAGATTAAATCTGGCCAGGCGTGGTGGTGCACGCCTTTAATCTCAGCACTTGGGAAGCAGAGGCAGGGGGGATCCCTGTGAGTTCGAGGCTGGTCTACAAAGTGAGTCTAGGACAGCCAAGGCTACACAGAGAAACCGTGTCTCAAAAAACCAACCAAATAAACAAAAAATCTGGGGTTGGAGAGATGGCTCAGTCAAGAGCTATGGCTGTTCTTGTAGAGGGCCTGGGTTCAGTTCCCAGCAAGCACATGGTGGCTCACAAGCATCTGTAACTCCAGTTACAGGGGCTCTGAAGCACATCAGTTCCCAGGTATGGATGTGGTACACATACAAGCAAACAAGCAATGCAGTAATATGCATAAAAACCTCAAAGAATCTTGCATTAAGCAAGGTCTCTCCAATTAGATCGTGCTAGAACCTTTCATCCCAGGAAGGAAGACATTACCGTTTTAGGGGAGCCATCAAGGTTAGGCTAATAGCTAGAGGAAGATCCAGGAGGGACGAGTGGCCTTCTAAGAGAAAAGTTCACATTGCCTCGAGATGACTGAAGTGTCTGTAAACCACCCAGACACAGGATCTGTCCCCTTCAGCCCGTGGCTGCTGCCTATGGTTCTGTCACAGCAGACCAATCAGGAGAAGGCTGTATTAAGCACGCTGCCCTACAGTGCCAGCTTTCTTCCTAAGGACATTGACCATGGGAAAGGAGCAGAATCTTGTGTTGGCAGCAAAGCAGCCACCACACAAGAGACAGACCCCTGAGAAAGGAGAACACCAAGTCAGTAGCTGACCAAGATAGATGCCCGGGCACCCCACTGGACTAATTTATTTCAGATGGAGCCCCAATATTTAAGTCATTTCTTTTGTGCTACACCAAATACACATGACTAACCCAGGACAACACAAACAATGCTACTGGAGAGGGAATGTCACCTGTACACACAGGATGCTTAGGTATTTGGAGGCTATCTGTTGGGCCTCTTGCTCTGACTTTCGAGACACATTGCTGAGACAGAGAAAGCCCCAGTTGTGGAATGGCTGTGCTCGGGCCTGTTACTGGCCACAATCGCCTGCAACACTACACAGAGCAGGAACAGACACTGGAGTCCCTTTGCCTGTCAACCAGTTTCCAGAATGCATAGGAGCCACCTAAGTTCCACATCTTCACGGGGAGCTAAGCAGACACTGCCACATCACAGGAGGCGGCTCATGGCAAGCCCTGCCCTGTGGAGCCCAGAACACAGGGCCGCAAACACAGCAGACTTCTGTTGCTGGCGGCCTCTTCTTCTTCTCTGCCAGGAGCTGAGGGGCAGCATCAGAAATGCTCTGTAGGATCTGGCCTTGACCTACCACAGGATCAGAGTGAGCAAAACTGAGTCCCCTCCCACAGCAGCAGCAGGCACACTAAGCCAGCACAGCCAGAGTCCCGGCTGAGCAGGGACTGACCACACCAACCACCACATACAGCTTTAAACCAACTTTGTGATCTTTATTGACGGTGACAACTTTATACTCCTAGGAATCACTACACTGTGTACAACTAGGGACATGGCATCAGAGAGGCGTGGCAGGAGATTACACAGCAGACATTGGGAAATGTCAATCTTCATTATTTTGCCCACGTTTCTTCATGTGTACACAGAGCATGAATGTGATTTGAAATCTTTTCATGGTATTAAAGTTACAATCACCACCCCTGTAGCCTGACGTCTGCACCCCATATGTCTGACCCGCAGTGTATATACGTCAGCAGTTTTCATCTCACAGTTGTTAAAATGTGTTTCCTGTTAGGAACCAGCAACGTATTTTTTTTTTATTTACTTCTTTTTGAAGAACTATCTCATCTCTGATAACTGGCTCATTTTTATCATTTATCAAAAACTAAAGGGTAAAGGAGGAAAGTGTGATGAATTAAAAAAATTATTTTTTAAGGAAAGATAAAATTCATTTTCACAAATTTACAAGAGCTGCTGGTGCGGGACTTATTCCACTATGCGATCAGACTGGGACACAGTGCAAGCGCCTCCTACGTGCAGGAACCGAGGCCCTCAGAAGCACTGGCTCTCGGGTACTCCTCCATCAACAACAGTCCAGTCTTTGAAGCTGAGGCAGCATGGGCTGCGCTGTGCAGACCCCAGACATGTCCTGTCCTCGCAGCCCACGGTCGCAGAGGAGGCCTCTCTCCACAGAGCCATTAGAGAGGTGGGTGAGTGAGTTGGGAGTTGTAGGAAGCAGCGTCAGGCACACACACAGGCACACGGGCACGGCTACAGCAGGTCCACACGGCGGTAATACAGGAGGTAGGCTGTGCGGTCAGCAGTTGGCTTCACCACCTGGTACTGGTTAATAACCTTGACTGTTTGGTCATCAATTCGCAGCCAGCTATTAAGCCCAATCTGGAAGACGTCTGTAGTGTAGTGGCCGCCTGTGGCGCTGTTGCCATGATGGTAGACCACTAGAAGACACACCAGCAGCAACCCATGAGAAACGCTGACCCCACTGCCAGAGCCCATCCAATCATTCCCAAGGCAGGCGCCTCAGCTGGGGCCTGCAGGCTGCTGACTCAGGCAGACACTCAAACACTCACACGCTGTGAGAACCCTCCCTGTGTCAGCCCCAATTCAGCGCAAATCCGGTCACAAATGCTTCCTGGAAAATCCAAGCTCTCCAGGATGCACATTCTGGGCCAGTGTGCTCCCTCGGGGTTTGGCCTAGGACATACAGACTCGCTGCTCACTGTGTCTGAGGAACAGTGGGCAAACATACCCACCTGCAAACAGCCTGTAGGTTCTGTGGCATTTAAAATTCTTATTTTTGACTCCTGGAGAAAGTAGTTCTGAAAAACAAAACAGCAACACTTCAGCAAAATCTTCGCAGAACAGCAGCACTGGCTGTGACAGCCCCCACCAAACAATGCCCACATCACTTGAGAGCCAGAGGATGGATGGACGGCCCAGAGCTGTGTCACAACAGAATCAGAGGGTATAGACAGGCATGGGGCAGGAGCCAACAGCACCCCCAGCTCCTGCACTAGGTTAATGCTGGCTACTCTTTCAGATGACCTGGGTTTGATTACTATCACGGCAGCTGATAGCCATCTGTGCCTCCAACCCCAGGGACTGAGCAGCCTCTTCTGGCCTCCATTAGCACCAGTCATGCACACAGGACACAACCATACTGCAAGCAAAATGCCCCTGAATCAAATTTTAAAATAGGACTACTTCTCTAATGAGAACTTCAGTATAAAAACCACAAATGTCGGTAAGTGTAGGGGCCCTGCATTACCTCGGCTGATCTCCAAGTCCACAGGGTAGTCAATGTTCTTGACCAGCTTCTGACACCCACCCGTCTTCTCATAGACGAAGCGCTTCAGGTGCAGCACAAGGACAGGGGGCAGCTTTTCCAGAGTCACTCTGCGGCTCACTTCAACCTGTGACAAAGTGTCTGGGGCTCACAGGCCTGCTTGGCTGCAGCAGCACCCTGAGGGGCTGCCCAGTCATACCCACACCCCTACAGACACCTGCCAAAGCGCCCATCTGTGGCCTCCAAGTGAAGACCTTGGCTCTATAGTGATAAACTGGCTAAGAACACACACTGACTAAGCAAAGGCTGGAACTGGCACGTACCAGCCTGTCCTTGCACTCTCATTCATAAACCCACCTAGTATCTTTCTCCAAACACACATTTTGAGTAACCCTGAAGCCATCTGTCCCTGTAACTGGCTTGTGGTTCTGTTATCACGTCCCTCTAGTTCTTTTACAGTCTTTAGGAAGCACTAGCTATATGTGACAGAGGAATTCCCAGGAGAGCACGGAATGATCTTCCTGCCCACGCAGTACTGTTCCCAGGCTCTGCCTAGAGTTAGTGTTTATTTTGTTTTTCTCCACGAAATCTATCTTCAGTCGGTCGGCCAGTCCTTCCCTTGAAGCCTCATGGTTTACATGAAGAGAAAGGGAATCTAAGTAATAGTTTGAAAGACAGTAATCCACCTCTGCAGAGTCACAGCGACAGGCTGAACCAGCCGCCCCACACGGACACCTCTGCGGCCATCTCTTGCACAAAGGTCCTCAGGCAGGCTCTTCTTACTCAGGCTGGCTACCAGGCTTCCTCCTCTGGCTCCTGGCACTTTATCATTTTTTAAACAAAACCAACCACCAGAACCAAATCAGACATGGTGGAGCCCTAGACCCTCCTCTGCAGATCCCCAGAGCACGGCACGGCCTGGAGGAGGAGGCCTCGGAGGCCGTTGCAGCTGGGTTCTCTTCTCTACTCCGTGCACAGGAGGACATTTCCTGAAGACAGGATTGCGCTGGGACCTTTTCTTTTAATCGTGTAGCTGTTACACTCCACTAGGAGTTCACAGCTTTCCAATGCCAGGACCTCTTCAAAAAAGTGGCACCCTAACTAGGCAGGCATTCAACCTTGCCAAGACAGCCTTGTGACTGCAATGCCAGGCTGCGAAAGGCATGCTAGAGAAGATGGCCTCCGCTGCAGAGCAGGAGAGCAGGCACACCGAGCCCCAGACCCTGGCCTCTCCCCACAAGCTCCTAACTGCTCAGGATAGGGACTCAAGACTTCCTCCTCGTCTACTCACACCCAAGAGGAGCGTGCATCTGAACAGTCTGTCTGTCTGTCTGTCAGTGCCCCTAATGATCTGTGATCTTGCAACACAGATGTGCCCGGAACCGCCTTCGCACCCTAACTCAGCCTCTGCTGGAAATTGGCTGACTTCGGAGTACCAGAGTAGACTGCCAGAAAATGAAATGCAGAGTGGGGTTGGGGACAGAAGGGAGACATTTCCGTGAGTCACAAGAGCTGGGGCACAGCTGTTGGACCATCTGTTTCAACTGGTCCATCCTGAAAATCTTGGGCTTTTCAGTAAAGTAATTGGTGTGAGAGGTAGTTTCAAGTCAGCTTCTTTCATCTGAGCTCTGCTCTGTCCAAGCATGTAAGGGCTCCTGGCCAGCTGTGAACGTACCTCCTGCTTGGTTTTGGTGGTGTAACCTTGGACAGCCTCTCTCGCCACCAAGCTTTCCAATGCATCCTGGACTGTGCGTATCTTGTCAGACTGGATATCCAACTGCAGTGTGAAAAATGGCTGCAAAGTGGCAGACTCTTTGGAGCTCTGCTGGTAAACCACAGACCTAAGAATTGCGATGAAAGACAGAAGAGATGTAAGAGGCCACTCTGTGTCACTTTCCCTAAAGATTAAAACAGAGAAGGAATAAACACTCAAAATAAGTTTATTCAGTATCACTCCCAGAAGACCAGAGACAACAGAAAAGCCAAAACCACCCTGATTTAAAAATAACTCCCGCTGACTACCAGCTTCTGTGATTAGCAACTGGTCCTGTGTGTTTCCAGCTTAACTCAGATGGTTCAACTTCCAAATTCTTCACTTGCACACCTGAGTACAGCGTGTAGCAGCTACTAAATCCGCCCACCTGGGAGGCTTTAACAGCGCACACAGCCTGTTCTAATGAGATGGAGGAAATCCCCAGGAGGAACAGGGCTTTTAATGCTGCTTTCAGTCTATAAAAACAACAGGAGGAGCAAGCTGAGGATAATAAAAACCATGTTAGCAATCCAGAAGAGAGGCAACTGGCCTTGTGGGTAGGGCACCGACTCAACTTTTCTTAGTTGTTGTTTTCCTTCATTTTTCTGTTTTTAAGTTCTTCTGAGTAAAAACTGTAAGCCCATCTCATCTCATTTAACCTCTTCCAGGAAACACTCTGAGATTCAATAAAAGACCTTGCTTGTGCAGCCTGGTGTCCTGGTTTATGGGAGAGTAAAGCTGGCGAGAGGTGACTTGGACTCCACAGGACAGACGCCATGAGAACCGGCTGAAGCCCTTTCTGTCAGGTCTAACGCCTCAACTGTCCCTTGGAGCATGAAGATGACTGATGGTCCTTCGGTCCCAAAACTTTAATGAAAGTAAAACTGGGCAGTAGTGGCGCGCCCCCTTTAATCCTAGCATTCCAGAAGCAGAGAAAGGTGGATCTGAGTTCAAGGTCATCCTGGTCTACAGAGTGCGTTCCAGGCCGGCCAGGGCTACACGGAGAAACCACCTTATAAAACCAAAACAAAGTGCAGAAACAAGACTCTCTTGACTCCACAGTCCTAAATTTATCAGAAAAGGGGGATGGGGGGGGGGGGGAAAGAGGGTGTTTCTCTAGGGAAAAAAAAAACCCTGCAAAAAGACTGAATAACAGGCAGGTCTCTTGTCAGAAACAACAGTCTTATTCTGTCTTAAAAGCAGTCAGGCCATCAGAACTCTATCAGCCAGGCACTTGGAAGGCTGAAGCAGGAGGAATGCCATGAGTTTAGTCAGCAAGGGCAACTACAGAGATCCTGCCTTAAACAATCCTTGTCTAGGCTTGGGAGTGGCTGGGACAGAGCATGCCTGCTGGTGTGTAAGAGGCCCCGTTCTAACCTCAGCACCTCACAACATGCCAGGTCCCTGTAATCCCAGCACCTGGGAGGTGGAGGAGCAAGCATCAGAACTCAGTCATCCTTAGCTGTGGCTATACCTCCACTGCTGAGCTCACGGCCAGGCCAGCGTACTTGATACCCTGACTAAAACAATAAATAACAACAGTAACTCCTTATCCCTGCTTTTAAAGACAGTGAACTTCAACACAAAGATGTTCCCTCACCCACTAGGACGGGCACCCCACAGACGTTGGCTGGGGCAAGCAACCATGACAGCAATTTCTTTGGGGGGGGGGGCAGATTTTGGTTTTCCTGCCATTGCTCCTAGGTACACCTGCGATCTGTCATGCTGGCTGTGGCCCTACAGCTCATATTGCCCTTAGTGCAAAGGATGTGCTGTGGCAGCCTGAACTCTCATCGCCCCAGGCACACTCAACAATCCCAACTCCAGGCTGGATGGCGAGGGCAGCAAAGGGCATAGGTGTGTTTCACTCTTGCTCACCAACCTGGCCTCTTGCTACTTGTATTCCTGACACCATGGCTCATCTCAGGGTGGGGACGTTGTCTGCCAAGACACACATTCCCCAGGCCAGGAATAATACCAGAGGAAAAGGGGGCCTGTAATGTCACAGGGTGGCCCAGCTGGCTCCTCAGCCCTCATCTGAGGTGGAGTGGGACAGAAGCAGAAAGAAGTTCCTGCTGAAAGCTACTCAATCTGTTGCTGAGCAGACGCACTTGCCAGGGGATCCTGAGAAGAGAGCTGTCTTTCAGTACAGCACCCAGGCATACTCTGAAGCCAACTAAATCATCGTTGGAAGTTACCTTGGGACTTTTGGACTCAAAGTCTCTAACGCAAATGAATGGGGAAAAGAGTCATTTAGAAGGATGACATGAATGAACAGAAAGCTGAGGGACTGGTTTAGGTCCCAGGTCACATGTCCTCCTGTGCCAGTGCCTCCCTCTGTTCACTTCACTTTCTAGCTCATGAGGTTCTGGTGTCTAAATTATCTAGTCCATTCAGAATTATTTCCCAGATAAACAACCTATGTGTTCACTGAAAAACAAATGATAAAGCCACCTTGGTGGGAGTATACGAAGGAGTATTACTCAGCCTTGGAAAAGGAGGTCCTGACACTTGCCAAAGCACGGGTGGCCTTGGAAGACATTACCCTAAATAACTGGAGCTAGAAACAGAAGGAAAAGGCTGGATGGAGAGATGGCTCAGTGGTTAAGAGCACCACCTACTCTTCCAAAGGTCTTGAGTTCAAATCCCAGCAACCACATGGTAGTTCACAACCATCTGTAATGTGATGTGATGCCCTCTTCTGGCCTGTGGGTATACATACATACAGGACACTGTATATATAATAATAAATAAATAAATCTTAAAAAAAGAAAAAATGGGCCGGAGAGATGGCTCAGTAGTCAAAAGTCCTGAGTTCAATTCCCAGCAACCACATGGTGGCTCAGAAGCATCTGTAATGTGATATGGCACCCTCTGCTGGCCTGCAAGAGTACATGTAGGCAGAGCACTGTATACATAATAATAAATAAATCTTAAAAAAAAAAAAAGAAAAAGAAAAGAAACAAAAGGAAAACAATGTGTGCTCATGCTGCTGTAGATTTGAAAGGGTCAACTACAGGCAGAGACGTAACCACAGCAAAGTCGGGGAAGAAAGCAGGAGGGCCAGGTCAGAGGGCACAAAGCGTCAGGGTGTACCAGTGTAGGGGTGACTGTGGCTGGGCTTGTCGATGAGGAAAGGGGCAGCATGGGAGGGTGTGTGTGTGTGCTGACCAGGTCTCCACAGCCACCTGTGTTCAGAACATCATGCTATAGACTTAAACATGAGCAATCCATTTATTAAAGTACAGCAATACAATGCCTCCAGTCAGACATGCGTCTTTTTACCAGAACAAACAAGTCAGTTGGCTTTCTGACTATCAACAGTGAGCAATGGCCAGCGCCCACAGGATCACTGAGGCACACAGCCCCTGGTGGCAGGGCATTAGGAAGAGCAAGAGAGAAGTGGGCAAAGCAGATGGCAGGAAGCATCTGGACACTCTCACACCTCCCCCTGTGGCAACATGGAAAAGCATAAACCTGATGTGTCCACCGAAAATGCCAGTGATAGGTGTCTGAATGAAATCTGCCTGTCGGGTGACGGACGTCTTATTCTTGGGACCCACTTGCTCCCATTCGTCCTCACTCCCTCCGCCGGTGTCTTCCTGTTCTTCATCCTCTATCAGGTGGCTTCTGGGCCCATTGGAAACAGTAAGTTCTGAAAAGGAGAGGTCTGCTTAGGCAACACCTTCAAGAACAAAAACTGCGAGCAAGCACAGATTCTACAAGAGCTGTCTAACCAGTCGCTAGGGCCCAGCTGATAGCCTGGCTCTGTGTTCTGTCCCCTCTCTGCTTCCTGTGAGGGGATGAAATGTGGCTGTCTGGCTTGCCGCCGTGTTCCTCCACTGTGATGGATTCTGCCCCTCTGGGACCCTAAGAAAAGTAAACCCTGACAGGACAGTGACCATGGCCTCAATCTCTGAGTAAACCCTGACAGAACAGTGACCATGGCCTCAATCTCTGAGTAAAAGTTGAAGCAAGAGCATGGAGATGAACAAATTCCAGTTATCTAAGCCCAGCTTTCTCAGTGCTGTGCTAAAGGTAAAAAAAATAACTTTTTTTGTTTGTTTTTGCTTTGTTTTTCAAGACAGGATTCTTTGCGTAGTCCCGGCAGTGCAGGACTTGCTGTGTAGACCAGGCTGGCTTCCAACTCACAGCGATCTACCTACCTCTGTCTCCCAAGGGCTGGGAGGCAGCTATACCCAACAAACAGCTGGTTTTTAATGTACCCTAAGCACTGATGGACAGGTAACCTCTGACCTGTGTGTGTGTAACATGGGCATTCAACCTTCCTTTAAGCCACTGCCAGGCAGTCTCATATAGAGGAACCTACTTTCATGCGTGGGTGAAAGGAGCTTCTTCAGGCTCAGCATCTCCTCATGGAGTCCATTGAGGATGAAACCTAGGTACTCCTCGGCATCCTCCTGCCGGCCCTGAGGACAGAAATGGCACATTAATTCTAACAACTGCAGTGAGGCCTACAGGACCCACAGCACCTGGAATACACCTCACCTCTGTCAAAACTTTCAAGACCAGTGCATTCCCCAGAGTTGTCATGAGTTTGTTCTGTGGTTTTGGTTTTGTTTTTTCTTTGTTTGTTTTTGGTTTTTGGAGACAGGGTTTCTCTGTGATAGACTTGGCTGTCCTGGACTCATTTTGTAGACCAGGCTGGCCTCGAACTCAAAGTGATCTGCATCTGTTGGGATTGAAGGCGTGCACCACCACGCCTGGCTGTTCTGTGCTTTTATAACTGAATTCCTAGGCATACACTTTACCTTATAGTGTTAGAAAAATACAAAAAGCTAGGCATGGTGGTGCATACATTTGATCCCAGCACTCGGGAGGCAAAGGCAGGGACATCTCTGTGAATTCTAGGACAGCCTGGTCTACAGTGAGTTCTAGGCCAGCTAGGGCTACAAAGTGAGACACTGTCTCAAAATAACAAATAAGCAAATGATTATTTTAAAACGGCTTTAAAAATATATAGCTCATGAACAAGACACTGAGGGCCACTTCCTAAGGCAAGTGCTGAGCCACCATTCACATTCAGCACTGACTGGCAACCCCATACCCAGCTCCAGTCTCTAGACAGAACCACTGGAGAGGACTCAAGTCACAAGTGAAAAGCTACAGCTCCGGAGTAATTAGGTGACTTAGAGACAAGCAAAGTCATTCAGAGACAGCAGTTGCCAGCTGCATGCCACGCAGCTCTGGTAGGCTCTTGTCATTTATCAGGACTAGCACAGGCAGCCATCTGCCTAGGGCTCCCGGGTGAAGCACACAGGCTTACTACTCGATCTCTGAAAGGATCTGCAGACATGGCAGCACTGATGTTGCACACTCTGCCTATGTGCACCAAAAGGTACAACCCACCTGGCATGGGGACACAAGCTACTCAGGAGGCTGAGACAGGAGGGTCACAAGTTCAAGGCCAGCCTGGACAACCTAATGAGACTGGAGCTAGTGAGTCAAGCTCAGGTGCTACTGCTCGCTTCCCAGGACATCCTAAACCAAAGCAGATAAAAGCCCTGCATGCAGATGCACACATGCACAGAAGGACACAGTCCATGTGCAGCAGAGTTCACACAGCAGGTGTAGGACTGCACTACCAGGAAAGGCCTAGGCTGGTGTCTGAGAACCTGGACTTCAGAAAGACATCCATCCCTCCAAGAATGGATAAGGGACTGAGTCTAAGCACCCCAAAAACCTCTACCAACCATGCGGGACACCATGCAATACTGAAGGACTACATGAATAGCAGTAGGGCTGGCCACGGGGGTGGCACAAATGGGGCATGTCTGAGGTTTTGCTCTAGATCCGTCTGCTGCAGAACTATGCCCACAACGCAGCAGCTGCTGCAGCCTGCTAGGAAATCACCAAGCTTGAAGTTGGTCTTCAAGCGCTAGCTTGATGTTAACTTCCCAAGTGATTTACTCCTATTCAGATCTAGCCAGTGCACGGCACGGTCTCCACAGTTGTGTGGAGAGTGGGGACATGAACTCTGGTGCCCCCTATTTGACTACTTCCCCTTGGTGGGGAGGCCTGGTGGCACTCAGAGGAGGGTAAGCAGGCTACCAGGATGAGACCTGATAGGCTATGATTATATGGTGGGGGAGGAGGTCCCCTTCTGTCACATGCCTAGGGGAGGGGAATAGGGTGAGGGAGGGAGGTGGGGGGAATGGGAAGGTACAAGTGAGAGATTAACAATTTAGATTGAATCTGAATAAATTATTCAAATAAAAAAAATTTTTTAAAGTGCTTTACTCCTAAGCATTCTTTTGGAACACTTCCCTAGAGGGGCTCAGCTTCAGGAAGTTCTCTGAGCACTCCTCTCCCTCTGCTCCTGCCATCTGGCCTCCTCCAGGTTCTGCAGCTGCACGCTGTCATCACACTTCTCTTATGTTGTCTGGTTGTGCTTCTGATCCCCACCCTCGATAGAGCATCCCTAGTTATCCTGAATCCCAAGCAGTAGGAACTGAAATTCCAAGACAACAAGAAAAGCTGTATCACAGGCATTAAAAAAAAAAAAAAAAAAAGGCTGTGTAGCTGGCATCTTTCTTGTACACCTGGAAGCTCAATCTATTTAAAGCAATGTAGCTTCTATGCCACTTCATTTAAATGGCATTTTCTTAACTATTTTTCCTGTCTGTATAAGTTTCCTTTACCTGAATTTGAATTGTTCATGCCAATGTATTACAGACTTGGAACTGGGAAGACCAGTTGAATGCTCTAGACAAATGCCTCAGTCATTCTCAAAAGCTCTCAGGACCATCCATAGGCTTCTTGGCTCCTTTGCTCACTTGCCCTTAGTAACACAATATGCAGTATTAAGAAACACAAGAGGCAAGAGCCAAGTCGATGGACTAGTTGCTGTAGCCTGAGCAGGAATAAGATGGAGGCTGGGTACTCCAGGAATCTCCACTCTACCCAAGTGCAGTGCAGCAGCAATGAGGGACAGAGTCAGGAGACAGGCCCTGCCCATACCAGCTTGGACTCAGGTTAGCAGAGCTGGTGAGACTCAGTTCTTGATACTTGGTGCTGCCAAATGTGGGTAACTGGACACTCTAGCTCATCACGTGCCTCCACTACACCTGTAGCACAGGGCATGTGGCACACACAAACAGCAGCAATAACCACTGATGGTAGTTCAGGCTTATCCGCGACTTGCTCTCTAGCCCAGGCTAGGCTTGAATTCCCAGAGGTCCTCCCGCCTCAGCCCCTTATCTGCTAGAACTACACCAGCTCACTGGAGCACTTTGTATGGCTGCCACAGAGCACCCCAGACCTTTTCAGACAGGCTCGACTTGATAACTGTCAGGAGTCTGTAAATGTATGTGGGTTCAAAGGCAGCTCCTGGGCGAATATCTCTCACGATTTTATCCCCGAGAGCTGCAAGAAAAACAGACAGATTCTGGTAACTAAACAGACAGCATAAAGGGCAGAAAGCAAAGCCACCCAAAGCCCCACTGCAGGAAGCTGAGATCCGCACAGGGAAACACCTAGATTTAAAAGGACATTTCTTTCCAACAAGACCACATTTACTCCATGCTCGTCCCCCCATTCCATGTTCCCAGGCTGCTCACTTTGACTCACCTTGGCGGGGTTTGGGAGGTACTGGCATATTAGTAAACTCATTCATCAGCCGGACACTAAACAGAGAAAGGGGAAGCAGAGAACATGTTAGGGGCGGGCCTTGGCACAACAGCACACCAACCAGAAGCTTTGTCACCCATGTCAGTTGACATGATAGGACCCAGTGGGTTCCTACATGAAATCTATATGTATTTTGGGGGGCCATTTTAAAATGGCAGTTTAGGCTGGCAAACAGTACAAGGTTTCTAAGAATCTGAAGGACGGAGCAGCACAGTTTCATTGTACTTCAGGCTAACTTCCATAGAAAACCCCAATAGCATCTTCCTTTAGAAGAGAATTCCAGAAGCTGGAGAGGTAGCTCAGTGGTGCAGAGCCCTTGCTGCTCATGCAAGGAACAAGGATCCAGTTCTCGGCACCCATTAGCGGCTCACAACTGGCTGTAACTCTAGGTCCAGGGGATCCAAGTCCTCTTCTGAGCTCCACGGGCAATGCACATCTGTGGTGCACTTACATATATGCAGGCAGAACATACATAGAAAACTTTGGGGTTTTTTGTTTGTTTTTGAGACAGGGTTTCTCTGTGTAGCCTTGGCTGTCCTGCGTTCACTTTGTAGACCAGGCTGGCCTCAAATTCACAGGGATCCACCTGTCTCTGCCTCCCAAGTGCTGGGATTAAAGGCGTGCACCACCACGCCCGGCTCAGAAAACTTAAAAGCAGAGCAGAAAGCTAGTCCAGCCCTCATGAGGAGAAAATCAAGAGCTGAGGGCTAGACTCAGCTCAGGGAGCACCCCGAGCACTGGCACGCGTGGGATCTCTTTACTTACAAGCTATCTATCATCGGTGTTGATGTGCAAGGTCTTTGCACCTTTGAGTACAGAGGAATGAACTTCATCAGGTGATACATCGGAGGGCATGCCACCAAAGCCTGCAGAGTCTGAATGTTGCAGTAAGGAAGTGTAAAGGAAATGAAACAGATACAACAAACTTTCTAAAGACATATAATAAGATAAGCCAAGGACACCCAACTACTGTGATATGTAAACACAAAAAGAAATAAACCAAATAAGAGCGTAGCTGCCTTGTAACGGCCATGTAGGGATCCGTTCTTGGCCAGGGTGACATTCAAAAACCTAGCTGAGCATAATGTTCTCACTAGTGAGAGAGCAAAGCTTCCAGTTCTATGTGGCCATTCTGTCCTATCTACGATCTCGCCAATGAGAACAGAACATTCCTGATTCTGTCCTTCACAGGGCAACAGATCAATCCCTGTACAGAGAGTGGAGGAGTGGGGCTCATGATTGAGTGTCACCAACTATGAAGTAGGCAGACCAAATGATGGCCCATTCAGAGTCCAGGCCAGCTGCCTTTTGGAGGTTGCACTAAGTCAAATAAACCCGGAGGGAAGAGCACCATGGTGGCCAGGCCTGGGGATGGCATCCAGGAAGGATACAGCATTAATGTAGCACCAGTTTCCTTTATTGATCAGCCCGCGGGGTTGCAATGACACTGGCTTATGTATTAGGGTTACAGTCTCCAGTAACTCTGCAAGAGTGAAGAAGCAAATGAAGACATTAACAACATTGCAGTGGGCAGCATTTTTCTGAAGTGCTGAGACTCCTTCAGGAGAGCGTATGTCCTCCGAAGCCCTTATCATTAATGCTTCACTTAGTTCAATGCCAGCTTGTTACTGAATGTGGAACAGGTTTTCAAAATAGTGTTTCCCTCCTAACATCATCAGTACTCATCTTTTGAGTGGATACTAGCAAGCACAATGGCCAGAAATACCGACACACTCAGCAACAGCAGCAGAGAGCAGATGTGGAAGACAGTGGCTTCCCCACCAAGCCTGACAGTATGCCACACCAGCAGCAAAGTCTCCTGGATGGATACCAGTATGTCTTTCTACATAGTATGTATAAAAATGTTTATAAACAAAGTGGGCTCACATGAAGCCCGGCATGTCACAGTGGGTGCTTGATGGCCGCGCAGTAAGTGACAACTGCTTCAGCCAGTCACTAATCAAACCATCGATTCATTCTGCCCTCTAACTCCTCACTCCACTCAGATGTAGGCCTCTCTCCTCAGACCCCTGAAACCACTTTTTCTCTTTTCAAGAAAACTGTAAGGCCGGGCTCGTTGGCGCACACCTTTAATCCCAGCACTTGGGAGGCAGAGGCAGGTGGATCGCTGTGAGTTCGAGGCCAGCCTGGTCTACAAAGCATGGATACACAGAGAAACCGTGTCTCGAAAACAAAAAACAAAAGAAAAAAGAGGAGGAGGAGGAGGAAAGGAAGTAAAAAGAATACTACAAATGTCTTCATCATCATTGGATTTTGAGAAAAGGTCTCACTGAGTGGCTTTGACTGGCCTGATAATACATAGCCAAGACTAACCTCAAACTCAGTAATCCTTCTGCCTCAGCACTGTGATTTCAAATATATGCCATCGGGCCTAACTAGAAATTCATTTTAAAACAAAGACAAGAAAAGTCGTGAGTGGTGGCAAATCCTTGTAGCTATAGTACTTGGGAGACAGAAACAGAAGGATCAAGAGTTCAAAGCCAGCCTCAGCCTATACAGTAAGTCCTAGACTAGGTGAACGTCATGAGACTCTATCTCACAGACAAGAACAAAAACAAAGTTATCCTGACGTGGTATTGTACCCACTAATCCAAGCACTTAAGAGGTAGTGGCAGGCAGACCTCTCTGAGTCTGTAGCTAGCCTGATCTACACTGCAAGTTCAAGGCTCTTCCGACATCCCATAATGAATCCTATTACATAATGGCTCCAGTGAAAATGTCCCTTACACTCAGTCTGGTCTTTACAAGCCACAAGTGTTAACTGGCAGGACCTAACTCGGTCATTTAGGGGCACTGTCTGTCTGCTTCCTACCACACCAACAGTCTGTGATCAACACAATCTAGGTTCCAATTCAGGGCCACACCCCGATGCCTTCTTTACTTTTAAACTGTTGCACAGGAAGGAGGAAACAGTAATGGCCATCTATGGTATTGACCACCATTCACAACAATGAGAACCGTTATACATTAAACAGTTGTAGTGGCCAGTCCCAGGCTGGCGTCGGAAAGTCAGGGGAGGAACTCAATCTGCACAGCTTAAGTGTGTATGTGTATATTCACCTCCTTCCTTCCCTTTTCCTCCAGCGGAGGAAGCACAGTAAGTAATTTTATGTCACCCATCTTTCTGAGAAAACAAACCATTTTAGGCTCCAGAGAAGCAGCAGAAGGCATCAGAGAGACCACATGTGTAAAGCTCGCCCTCTCTTAGTAAGACACAGACCTAGGACTTAAAGACAAACACTGACGCCTCCCACCAGTGAGTGCCTGGAGCTGCCGTTAACATCCAACTTCACAGCAACTTTGCCAAAGAGGCACTCTGACAGCCCATCTTACGGATGAGAACACTGAGTCATGGCACTGAATCATACACAACTGTGGATCTGCCTGCCTGGCTCTTCCCTCTCCACTGTACAGTGCAGCCTACTGAAAATTCTCTTACCGGACTGGTGAGGTGGCTCAGCAATTACAGGTGCTTGCTGCCAGGCCTGATGATCTGAGCTATAATCCAGGACCCTCGTGGTGGGGAGAGACCAACTCCCACAATTTGACCTCACAAGCACACTTGTATATACACACAAATATGCTTGCTATCACAAAAGGAACAAACAAATCTTTAAAAGGTTTTAAAATATATGCACTGTAAGGTGGCACTCACTCACTTTTTCCTTCCCACTCCCTATCTCCCACTTGTCATAGGGCTGTACCACAAGCACCCTCACCTTCCACTGTAAGCCACAGCAGTGATGGTCACAGTGGCCTGCAAACCTGTGTTCAAGCAAACACCATACCCCAATGCAATGCCACAGGGTTTCAGAGCAGCAAACAGTGGCAAGATGTACATAACTACAAACTACACTTGGACTTCCCGCCATGGCTGACCTCTGGTGAACAGCTCATTTGTCCTCTGCGCACAAAAGACTGTGAATAGCCTTGCTCTAGGCCAGCTCACAGATAGGTAATGAGGGACTCACTGTCCCAGCTGAGACGCCACATACTGCAGGTTCAGCTAAAAGGGCCTGGGGAGTGTGCTTCAGTGCAGTTAAGGTCTGCAGACACAGAAAGAGAGCAGCTACAGACCGAGGGAACCACAGACAATGATGGAGGGAAAGGGCCCTGCCTGGGGTCAGCAAGGTGTGAACACTGTGAATAGTAACTTACACTCGGGTGTCAGTATGCCGTGTTCCCAGAACTCCCACAACACGCTCCCCTCAAATTCACGGCGCAGTGTATACTCAGGGTATCAACAGGGAAAAGAGCACGGACTGGGTAAGAGAGTGGAGAGCCAGTGCGTCCTGCCTAATGGGATGCCTGGCCAGACCTTAAGACACGGCCACATGATGGGAGGAGCTAAGATAGACAGTGGCCTAACACACACAGGTTTCTTCTGTATGGGAGAAAATTGTTTTCTTGGTGGTTTGAGAGGCAAAGCTTTCTTGGACTGGCTGAAGTTGGGAGAAGAGATGGGGTACCATGATAGTCACATCTACTTTTGCACAGGCACTGGAGGAAACGGAAAGACCAGCAAGGAACAGGCATGGAGAACCAGATGAACTTCTTCCCTCTCGTGCCCACTGTTCTGAGCAGCCTCAACTGTGAGCTGCAGGGGCAAGGAGAGGGCGCAAGCCCAGCGGCCTGAGTTCAGAGGCCCGAATCCACATTTTAGAAAACTGAGCCAGGAAACCCCGCACTTTCAAAAAGTGGGAGATGGATGATGATACTTGCCTTTAATCCCAGTTCTTGGGAGACAGAGGCCAGTGGGTGTCGGATCACCACACTGCACCAGGACCACAGAGAGAGACCTTACTCAAACAAACAAAATAAATCCCAGAATTCCTATGGAGGACTGACTGCCAGCTGAGATGAGACTCACCCCAAAGCTGTGGCCACCTACCTGGGTATAGTATGCAGTGAAGCGGCAGAAACAAGACTCTGCTTTAAAAACAAAACAGGTGACGGCCTGAACAGCATGAGAGCTTCTATAGCCAGCAGAGCTCTGCAGACCTGAGAACACCCCCAACCCCATCCACTCCTCTCTGACATTTACTGGGAAATGATATGCTCAAGCTGGCTTCCATACTGCCCATCCCTGGGAGAGCCAACAGGTCAATAAGCAGTTTCCTGTTTCCTTGCAGGACAGCAAGCTTGTCTCTTAGCACCCCCCAGTGGTCTGATCAACACCTACAAGCATGCAGACAGGCTGCAGACCAAGAGGTGCACGGGCAGGGCTAAATTTACCTGCTCCTCAAACAGATGCAATGAACTAAATAACGCACTTCTGGAGCAAGGACAGTGACAATGTGGAGAAATAAATCATCAGTCATTACAAGCATCCCCTAGAAAGAGGCAGGGCTCGCAGGTGGCCCAGCTGCCATTAAGTCTAAGTTCAATTGCAGGACCCACACAGTAGAGCAGAGAAACAGCTTCCAAGTTGTTTTTTGACCATGGCACTTGTGTTTGGGTGCTCACACACTTGCACCTGTGCACATGCACATATAAAATAAATCATGAGATGTTAAAAAAGGGGGGGGGGGGGCAGTCTAGGCTAAAGAGAAAGCTCAGTGGTTAAGAGCACTTAACTGAACTAACCAGGTTCAGTTCCCAACCACACATACCTAACAACGGTCTGTAACTCCAGTTCCAGAGGGCACCACACTCTCTTCTGGCCTCCTTGGGCACTGCACTCATGCAGTACACAGACACAGATACAGGCAAAACACCCATACACATAAAATAAAACAAATCTATCTAACTAGGTGTGGTAGACAGTACACACTAATTCCTTGTATACACAAGGCAGGGGCAGGTGAGAGGAGGGGGGATAATTTCAGCACGCTGGGAGGCAGAGGCAGGCAGGTCTCTCTCCCTCTCTCCCTCCCTCCCTCCCTCCCTCCCTCCCTCCCTCTCTCTCTCTCTCTCTCTCTCTCTCTCTCTCTCTCTCTCTCTCCAGGACAGCCAAGGCAGTATCTTAGCCAATGAGGTTTATCTGAGGCATGATTACTGTTAATTGAAAAACCAATAGCGAACAGAAAGAGAAAAAAGATCAAAGTCTCCACAACATCTACTGCTCCAGTTCTATGCTAAGGTTAAAGGTGGAGCACACACCTTCTAGAATCAAGAGAGAAAGAGAGAGGCTGCAAAAGATCTTGACTCTTCCCTCTGCCTGGGGTCAACTCATTTACTCAGCTGGGGACTCCGCTCATCCTAGCCTAATGCGCAGCATGTGACTGTGGAGAGCGCTGAGCTCTGCTGACTATACGCAGGTCATTATTGCTAGCTTCTCAAGCTTTATCTTCCCTCGGAGGCAAACACTACAACTGGCTGCAACTCTAAACTCTCCAAAAATTTCTTTTTATTCAAGGCAATTTTGGGAAAATGGCCCCCAATTGGTCTTTCTCATGGGACTTGGTGGAGCTACCCAAACCAATGCTTATGGAATGGCAGTACTAAATGACTCATAAAACACGCTGAAATCAGTGTCTCTGCTTTGGTAAAGTCACAGACACCAAAAGGCTGAGCAGGGTCCAGCTTTTCTCATGCTATCTGTGGACACCAGAAAACCCAAATCACTGAATGTCGCTTTTAAATCTCAAGGCATAGTGTAAATGATGCAACACAGACAACCTACAAATGAATGGGATTAGCACTGAGTGTTCACGGCTGCACAAGCTTAAGTGTGATGAGTTTTCCTACACTTTGTTATCATAAGATCTGAGGGTGGAAGTTCTAAGTGGAGCTGGCACTGTCCTATAAGCCTAGCTATCCAGTACCTGACCATACTCCAGCACCTAACCCAACTACTAGTGCCTAGTCACTGCCACGCCTCTGGGCTTTCCTTTCCTCGCTCTTGCCACCTGGGGAAGAACATGGGCAACCTTAGCTTCTAGCCAGGGCTATCTACCAGTAGCACAGAGTCTCAGGCCAGTGCTAACCACCAAAACAATGGTCTTAAGACTGCATTGTTGTCACTCACACCTAAGTCCTCAAACCACACTCCTTTCCTGGGAAGCCTCAGCTTATAGTGACCATCCAGCAGCATTAAGGATACAGCAAAGCCCATACGGCTGGGCAGACTTCAGGACCCCAGCTCACCAGGTTCTCGTGTCCTCTGGGATGTAATGTGGGCACTTAGCTGGGTTTCTCTCTTTGCTTGGAGTTACTTAGGCGTGCACCATCAGGCCCGGCTTACTGATGCCAAGTTTTAAACGAAATCCAACCTTGTGCTCCAGAAGCATTTGACAGCTTAGTTTAGGATGTGACCTATGTTCTTCTAAAGCCCCAGGAAAACTAGAGCATTAAAAGCAAGGTGCAGTGACAAGGAACACACATGCAGCCTACGACGGCCTGTGCTCACATGGGGGCAGCACCATCAGCCATGAGCTCCCACCGACTCGCTTTTTTGAAGACTTATTTATTATGTATACAATATTCGGCCTGCCTGGTGCCACCAGAAGAGGGCACCAGGTCTCACTATAGATGGCTCTGAGCCCATCTATAATGACCTCAGGCCCTCTGGAAGAGCGGCCATCTCTCCAGGCCAGCCCTGAGCTCCTTTGCTGCTCACTTACGCCCCACTGTGCAGACACTGTTCTCTGGCCTTCAAACAGCAGTCCCATGGCTCTCAGGTTTCCTTCTACTGCTTATCCTGACTCAGTTACTCCTACTAAAAATGGCCACTACTACAGCAGGGCAGTAGTGTTGTACACCTTTAAATCCCCTCACTTGGGAGGCAGAGAGAAACAGGTGGGTTTCTGTGAGTTCAAGGCCAGCTTGGCCTACAGAGCAAGTTCTAGGACAGCCAGTAACAGAGAAGCCCTATCTTGAACGTTTCCCAAAAGAAAGGCCGGGTGGGCGGTGGTGGCACACGCCTTTAATCCCAGCACTTGGGAGGCAGAGCAGGCGGATCGCTGTGAGTTCATGGACAGCCAAGGATACACAGAGAAACCCTGTCTCAAAAAACTAAAACCAACCAAACAAACAAACAAACAAAAAGGCAAGCCAGTATGCATTTAGTGACATAAACAGAAGGAAGAGTATTTCCCCACCACTCAGACTTGGCTGGTTAAAGCTAGTGCTTCTTTTGCTGTTAGGATTTGCCCTGCCCCCCATAGAAGTCAGAGATCCATTCACTTGCCAACAAGCTCCCAGAATGTACTTGTCTTGGACGCACAATGATGTAATGACAGGCCATGCCTGTCAGGAATACTGGATATTCAAACTCAGATCCTCATGCCTGCATGACAAGTGCTCCTACCTACCGAGCCATGTCCCAGTCCTACAACAAATACATTCTAGAAGAACTGTATGCAACATGTAGGAAAGGACCCGTGTGTGTGTGTGTGTGTGTGTGTGTGTGTGTGTGTGTGTGTGTGTG
>OU015753.1:8364068-8377788 GCA_907169655.1 Acomys percivali
GTGTGTGTGTGTGTGTGTGTGTGTGTGTGTGTGTGTGTGTGTGTGTGTGTAATCCCAGCACTTGGAAGAAGGGCAGCAAAGATATGTGAAAAGCTTGGGCTACAAAGTGAAACTGAAAAATAAAAATGGCCTGGAGAGATGGCTCAGTGCACTTGTTGCTCTTGTAGAAGATATGAGTTCAATTCCCACCACCCACATATAGTGCACATGCAGGCAAAACACACATTTAGAAGAGTGTTGTGGTGAGGAAGGCTGCAGAGAAGTTACTTTCCTTCAAAACTACAGTCCTCAGGAGTTAATATTCCAGCTACTATTCCAGAGGACTGCATGTTGATTTCCAGCACCCACATTAAGGATTTAAAACAGACTGCAAATCTAGTTCTCCGGGATTTGATGCTCTCTTCTGGCATCTGCTGGAATGGACATACAAGTGTTGCCTAGACATGCATAAAGGCCAAACACACCCATAAACCTTAAGAATAAATAAATAATCTCAGTGGAGGTAGAAACAGGAGAAAAGCCTGAGCTAAAAGCAAATTCAAGACCAGCCTGGGCTACATGACAAGATGTTATATGAAAGACAAAACAAGGCTGGAGAGATGGCTCAGAGGTTAAAAGCACTGACTGCTCTTCCAGAGGTCCTGCATTCAATTCCCAGCACCCACATGGTGGCTCACAACCATCTAGAATGAGATCTGGTGCCCTCTGCTGGCGAATATGTGTAAGTGCAGACAGAACACTGTATACACAATAAATAAATCTTTTTTTAAAAAAGCAAAACAAACCAAACATACAAATTCTATCAATCTTCTGATCAGAACACTAATACTCAGAATAATGTATCACACACAGTGAATAAAATGTTATTCTCATCTGTATTTTGGCTTCTTGTTTGAGACAAGGTCTTGCTACTAAAGCCAGGCTGGCCTCAAACTGCCTTAGTGTCCTCAGAGTTGAAATTACAGTCTGTGTTCCCAATGTGATGTTTAAAAGTCGTAACTTGTTGTCACCACCAGCCACCAAGAGGCTACACCGTAGTACTGTCTGCTGAGACTCTGAGCACTCCAAGGGCACATGGCAGCCATCTTGGGAGCTGGGGACCTGGAGACTTGCTTCTGCACCTAAGCATCCAGGTCCTGTCTCTAACTTCCTACCTCACCCTGCTGCTACAATTCTCAAAGAAATCCATTCAACCCAAAGTTACTAAGGCGAGGGAGAGGGGCTGCACTTTTTAAAAAATATCTTTTTCTGTATTGATATAGGAAAGGAGTGGGAAGTGAGTATGAACTGAGGAGGACCATCATCCCTCAAGTGCACCTGAGCTTTAGGGCAGGGCACACGTGTCATACACTCCACAGCACAGGACCAAGAAATGCAGAGTGAAACAGAGTTTGTCAGTAAGAACTCATAGTAAATATGGGGTTTTCTCACTTACATACAGGCATCGCACCCTCTCCTACCATCTTTCTTCTGGATAATGTTAATGCACACATGCCCTTTGCTTCCTATTACCACACAGGTCAGCTACTGCCACTGTGGGTACCAACATACTGCATAGTGTGCAGTCCTCAGGCCTGTCCCCCCTCAGTCAGCCTGCCTGTTAAACTGTACCTGCGATCTTTATGGCTACGGGATCCTCTGAAACTGGAACAAGCCCTTCTTTGACTTCCACTTGCTTTTCAGAAGCCAAGGGAGATGGGGCAGGGGGGGAACACTTAGTTTCCACATATGCCATGGGCGAGGAAGACGAGGGCTTAGAATCATGGAAGAGGCTAGCCCAGGACTTTGCAGGCTGACTAATGGGAATGGCGCCAGACGCAGAGAGCGCGCTTTCGGCAGGAGGTGACTGGCTCTCAGGCTTTGCAGAGTCCAAGTCTGCACTCTCCTCAGTGTGTAACTCTACCCCATTGGCAGCAGTGTCCTCGCTCAAGGATTCAAGTATTTTTCCATTAGCAACTGTGAGATTCTCAGTAGTATCGGTGCCAACATAGGGTTGCGTCACAGCTGTCCTTAGCAGGCTGTCTGCAGGGAGGCAGGGTTGCTCAAAATCAGTGCCATGGCAGCCCTCAGGCAGCCCTGCAGTCCTGTCATCACCACCTAGTGTTCTGGGGAAAGGACTATCAGGGGCGGGGTCACTGACGAAGTCCATGGAATTCTCTGGGCTGTCACAAGTCCTGGGCATGACTGAAGGAAGCATATCCACCATGAACTCCGCGTCCTCCATACCCTCGCTGTTCGTGACTGCTGAACTGGCATGGCCATTGACCAGGGCAGCTGGGGAAACACTCTCATCACTACCATCTTTCAGGTAACTGTAGTATCCAGGGGGCCGCTTCTTCTTCTTTTTACGCTCCCTTTGGCCAAGACTACCAGTGCCACCATCGTTCTCCAAGGCTTCTGCCTCCACGTTAGAGTTGTTTTCCAGAGCCAAGGCTGAGGCCGGGTACTGGTCAATGGAGCTATAGGTCTCATCTTTTTCTATGCCATCGGGGGTCTTTTTGGAAGTTGTACAGCCAAGAATAAACTCAGGTGCCTGAGGGTTCAAGGTGCTTGATATACTGTAGCTAGGAGGTCTTGGCAAACCATCGCTTGGTTTGATGACTTCATCAACACCGAACTCAATCCTCTGATGTTCTTGTCCTGCTGAGAAGAAAAGATGTATCAATGCCTATCCATTCTGAGCACAGGGTGCAGGCTACACAGTCCTAAGCCATTTGTCCTCTTTGAGACCCCCAACATAACTATGACAGGCTTTGTGCCTCATCTGCTGAAAATGACATCTATAAAACAAGACTAAATTGGGAGTATAAAAAATAAACGCCTGGGGGGCTGGAGAGATGGCTCAGAGGTTAAGAGTACTGCCTGTTCTTCCAGAGGTTCTGAGTTCAATTCCCAGCAACCAGATGGTGGCTCACAGCCATCTATAATGACATCTGGTGCCCTCTTCTGGCCTGCAAGTGTATATGCAGACAGAGCATTGTATACATAATAATAAATAAATAAAATAAAATAAAAATAAAAGCCTGTTCTTATCCTTCGTTATCTGGGTATCTAACAAAGACTTTCAAAAAACAGAGGATAGAAATTAAATTTGTAATTCAAAAATTAGTGGAAAGTGGGAAGCGGGTAGTGGTGGTACACGTCTCTAAATCCCAGTGCTCAGCAGGAGACAAAAGCAGGCAGATCTCTGTGAGTTCAAGGCCAGCCTGGTCTACAAAGTATATCCAGGACAGCCAGGGCTACACAGAGATACCCTGTCTTAAGGGTGGGGGTGGGGTTGAATTAGTGAGACATGTGACCCCAATACCAGAGTGGCAGCTCTGGCTGTCTCATTATACAACCAAACAAATAAGCATCTTGTTGCTTAAAAATATTCCTCAGGAAGCTCTAGAGATGGTTAAGATCACTGCTTACTCTGCTAAAGGTCCCAGTTCAATTCGCAGCACCCACCTGGTTTTGCTCTATATTGAGACCTGGTGCCCTCTTCTCAAGTGTACATGCAGGTAAAACATTGAATACTAAATAAATAAATCTTTTAAAAAAGAAATTCCTCAGAAATACAGCTCAGTGGTAGATAGCATGCTTATCTGGCCTCACTTTTTAAAAAGGCATGCAGGTTCACACCTGTAATCCCAGCACACAGAGAAGAGGTGTGAGAAGTCAAAGTCCCAGGCTGGACTACACAGTGAGGCCCTGGCCCTCCCTGCAATTCTCATGCTTGCTTTATGCCTGAGCTGAGAAAATGTTCGCTCTTGTGGCACAACCTGAGACACTGTCACATAAGCTTCTCCCCTAGAAGCTGCAGAATAACAAGCTCCTAGGCTGTCTGTGTTTACAGTTACAAGTGACGGGTCGCTCCCAGTCTCCTTCTCTTGGCTGTCTTGGATTCCTCCACTGAACACCTTAACTGGGGTCTAGATGTGGCCCTTGCCTCAACAGCAGCTAGCTAGTAACTCAAATTCAGACTGGACTGACCCCAGAAGTGGTGAGACTACTTTTCAAGCTTACAAAAACAAAGGACTGAACTGGGGGAAATCTGAGGCAGGGTTCACTGTGCAGCCCAGCCTGCTCCAGGTCCAAGGATCACAGGTATGCAACACTATACCTGTCCATGGCTTCGACCTTGTAAAGTTCCTATCACAAGCTCCAGCTAAGCTCAGCCTGCACCTCCCGCACACGTCAAGGTGGATAGTGTATCTTAGTCTGTCTCTGAAAGTAGGTTACTAGAATCAACTGTGCCTTTTAACAACATGGAAGACCACTGTTGACATGGTCATGCATCTGAAACTAATGAAAGGAAACATGCCTTCAAGTGTGGTATAAGGTGGTAATAGTTAAGTCCTACATATCAAGGACAGAATTATAACCCCTAAGTTATGTCGTCAGTATGTTCTATCCTGGAGGGCTTGAAAGACTTCATGGGAAGAGGGAAATGCAGGTTCAAGGAAAGCCAATGGCATGCTAACTAGAGAGGAGAGAAAGATGCCTTGTTGGGGTGGGAAGGAAGGCAATCCTGCCCCGGACGATGACGCTAAGACTAAAGCATGTTTGCAGGTTTGCGGCTGGCTGCTGAGCTGTTCTTTTGTTTCCTCACTTTGAAATGGATTACCAAAGAGCAATGGCTTCTATTACACCTAGGGACTAGGGTCCATCCCAAGATGCTCTCAGATCCCACCTAATCCACGACACTTGGAGCTACCAGCCACAAACATAAGCAGAATGACGGTGAAGCTTACACCAGACTGATTATTTGCAGTAGAAAGTGCCTTCCACATTGCCTTGCAATCTTATCAGAGAACATTATCTACAGCGTAACTCGATGCCAAGGGAAACACTTGGTATTTCAGGGCAGCTCCCCTTATTCTCGCAAGACAGCAGAAAATTCAGATTGAGACTTATTCTTCAGGTGAAGAAAGAAGAGGCCTACAAATGTGACTCTGAATAGCCCAACAATGCATAAGGAAGACAACATCTCAGGGAAAATTAGGGTATCCTAGGCTGGAGATGGCTTGGTGGTTAAGAACACTGGCTGCTCTTCCAAAGGACCCAGGTTCAATTTCCAGCACTGACATGGCAGCTCACAACTGTCTGGAATGCTAGCTCTAAAAGATTCTATGTCCTCTTCTGGTCTCTGTGGGCATCAGGCACACACACTGTGCACAGATATACACATAAAGTTCAAAGACGCACACGTGCGCGCGCGCGCGCGCACAAACACAATTAAAACAAAACAACAACCAAAGGCATCTTAGGGGACCATTTTTCAAAAAGAGTTCCATTGAGTACAACACCTCCATGGCAGGGAAGGTGAGATTCCTGCTGAGGAAGTTCACATTTAGTAGTGAGACCAAGGAAGTTACCAAAGATTAACAGCACAGAACAAAGAAAGGCCAAGAGGGACTGTGGGCGTGGATCCATGGAGTCTGACTGGCTAGTACAAGACTGTGAACAACTTATGAAAATACTGTCCCAGCGAGCGTGGTGGCACAACGTCTTTAATCCCAGCACTTGGGAGGTAGAGGCAGGTGGATCACTGTGAGTTCGAGGCCAGCCTAGTTACAAAGCAGGTCTACAAAGCAAGCTCAGTACAGCCAAGGATACACAGAGAAACCCTATCTTGAAAAAAAACAAAAAACAAAAACTTGTCCCAGTGGTGTGTGGTTACACTCTTTAATCCCAGCTGCGCTCAGGCCCACGGAAGCTATGCAGAGTGCAGCAGGACTTCAACAGCGAAGACACTGCTTCAAAGTTAGCAACTGCCCAGAAAGGGTGGTAATAAGGCCTGACCAAAGTACCCAAACCAAGACCACCTGCTGTGACTGTCTATGCTGGGAGGCAGAGGAGGAAGCACTTATTCACTCCCAATATACTGAAGGACCACAGCATTCTAAATAGACACTAGGCAATGGCAGACATTCAGGAATGAATGTGGTCCCTGCCATCTACTGCTGGGCAGTCTTAAAGGGAAGCAGGTTCATTATCAGGGTATGGAAAGCGGTGGTTCTGAACCTTCCTAATGCTGCAACCTCATGTTGTGCTAACACCCAACTATAAAATTATTTTGTTGCTACTTCATAACTGCAATTTTGCTACTGTTATAAATCATAATATAAATATCTTGATATGAGACCCCTGTGAAGGGGTCCTTCAATCTCCAAGGCAATTCCAGCAAAACTAAAGCCAAACTTACAAGGAAAACAGTGGAGAAGAGGAGCTCTTACGGGGTGAGCAGGGGACGAAGCAGCTGCCAAGCAGGAAGAAAGAAGTAGCACGCCGGGAAAGAACAGCCCACGCCAAGTGCAAGCATCAGTAGATACTCACTACACACAGAGCAGAGGCAGAGATGCCCGGGGAGCTGCACACCAGATTACATACATGGCTGCTTGCCTTCTAGAGCTGCTCGTTTTGCTGGCTGTGCTGAGCTATTACTGAGCCTGCCCTTTCCCCTCAGATCTCCTATCACAGCTAACTGCAGAACTGCTAACATTTCTCTGAGTCACTTTCTGAGATGTTGCGGTAGAGAAGGCTAGCTTAGTTTTTTCAAGTTGATACATAAGCCTGAGTTGTAATTAACACCCTATCACAGGTCTGACATGCTAACTAAACATGGAATCTAACCCCTAGCTCTAAAAAATGACTTTCTTTTTCTAGGACGCCAAGAATCTTAAAACAATCCTGACTAGAAGTGATCAAGTTTGAGCCTGCAATGACTGCACAGCCGAGATGTGCTAAACACATCTCAGCCACAAACACTGTGCACCTTGATAACAACCTTTGGCCGTCAGTCAGCCTGGGCTCATGCTGGAGACAAAGCAGGAGCAGAGCGGGGTGAGAGTGCTATCTAAACGCACAGTCGTCTGGGACAACAGGACACGACCACTAACTTCACAGCTCCACATGCCCCTCTGCTAACAGCAAACAGGCTCACAGCCAGCCCTGGACCCAGGACACTTGACCACAGGCACATCAAGTGACACAGCCACAAGAGCAAGGGCCACAGAGGTAACAGACCTGAGCACCTCCGTCCTTACCAAAACTTACCATGCCCAGTGTTTTGAGGCACAGCACAAGCTTGAAAGCATATCTGTCAATCAATGATGCGGTAGTTAAGTGAGCTGCAGTTCACACAGAGGAAGCTTCAAGCTCTTAAGGAAATGATAGCTCTAGCTGGCCTGGTCCTACAGGCCTGTCTCCCCAGCTTCTAGAGAGGCTGAGCTAAGATGACAAATTTAAGACTGCTGGGATACAGAGAAGATGGGACTCAAGGACATGAACAGACTAGAGACAGCTCAGTAAGTAATGGTACTTGCTGCACAAGCCTTAGGACCTCCGCTCAGTTCCAGAACCCGTGTACAAGTAGAGGACTTGTTCCAGGAAGCTGACTTCCGACTTCCACACACAGAGCGCACTACAGAGCACACTCCAATTCATGCACATATCATAGCCCAACCCCAAATAAGTAAATAAATAAATTCTTAAGTAAAAGAAATATGATCCTATGGAGGACACATTTACAGGTTTCATGCCCACCCAGCACACATGACCCAGCTTACCATCTGGCAGTTCATCTTCAGCCTGTATGCCACACAGAGTCCCACTGTATGGAGGGAGCTGCATAAGAAACCAGAAAACAAATCTTAACTGGTTATTAAAGCTCCATAAGCCACTACTTTAAAGCAGTGCTTCCTTTAAGCTCTACTGAAGTAACTTCTCGTGACATCACTTTCCCAAAACCACACAAAAATCAAACAGTGTAGGAATGCTTTCAATTATTTATCACTGCTAAACACATTGAAAATGAAGCTGGAAAACTGAAAATGCACTCCTAGTGACATGTGTACATGCTACAGTAAAGCCCTTCTGACACATCCTGCCTGCCTGCCCCAGGATGTCTGTCAGAGCGAGCCCAGAGCCCACATTGTCCATCTACAGCCACTGTGGCCTAGTTAAGACCTGCCCCTGTGGCAGCAAATGTAGTAAGCACAAGGGGTCAGAACTATTCACATGGATCAAAGCTTTCCATACAGTTAGTTATAATACAAAAATACTGGATTTAGTGTCTACACCTGTACTCCCAGCAGTCAAGAGGCTGAGGCAGGATGATTACCACGAGCTCAAGACCAATTTGAGATACATAGTGCGTTTCATGCCAACCTGAATTATGGAAGTAAAATTCTGTTTCTTATATAAATGTGAAAAACTTTGAGTCTCGGTGTGCTGGACACACAATCAGCTTACTGAGAACTGTGTGAGCCTGGGGCCCTACACTGGGTCCAGCTTTCTCCTCTACTCAAGTGAAAGGCCTCAGAGAGCAGAACTCTCTAATCTGAAAGCCAGCCACCAGTACACCAACTAAAGGTTTCTTGCAGGGGTTCCACTGTCAGTCAGTTCACAACAGTCTCTAACTGTAGCTCCAGAGGACCTGGTATCTATGGCTTCCATGGGCACTGAGTACACAACCACACGCAGACACACATACACATAATTAAAATCAATCTTAAGGTACACAACTTTAATCTCAATACTTGGGAGGCAGGGGCAGGAAGATTTCTGTGAGCTCAAGGCCAGCCTGGTTTACAGAGTGATTTCCAGGACACATAGTGAAATCTTCTCGCCAACAAAACAAAACCTTACATGACAACCAAGACCCTTATCTGTGTGCCCCCCACACAAAAAACAACAACAGACACAGACATTTGCACCTGCACTGACAGTCTTTATGCTGTTAGAAGTGGTATGTTCAGCAAAACTTGATGTGTGTGTTGCTTCCAATACTAAGATCTGAGCATCTTCTGGAATAAACAAGCATCTTCCAAGCATCAGTAACAAGATTATAACTGGAGCTTAAAGACCCTGACTAAGTTAAGATCACACAGAACTCACCCGCTTGTTTCTCCCCAGTGCCATACCTATCTTACTGGGGCAAGTCTTTAAACAAGAACCTAAGAGGGCACAGAAGCCGTCAGCTGTAATGCTTTATAACCACACTCTCCCCCTTGTGCAGCGCCACCCATCCGTCCCCTGTCCCCGTCCCTGACCTCAGACAGAGAAGAAAGTGCTTCACTACACAGGGAATAGAGAATAGAGCCAGATCCTAAGCTGCACCACAGCCAAGGGCAGAGATGTGCACACCATTCTACTCACACGGCTGTGTATATATAGTAGTAGTAGTAGAGAGAGAGATATCTATGGGCCACAGAAGTGAGACACCACCATATACTCCCTCAGGAACCCACTAAGCCAACCAAAGAGCCCCTACAACACTAAAAAAGTAACACACTAATATAATATAGTAAATAAATTACAGTGTATAGTGGACCATAATAAGCAATTAAAATAAGAAAATGGGCTGGAGAGATTGCTCTGCACTTGCAGAGGGCTGAAGTTCAGTTCCTAGCATTCCAACATGGCTCACAACCATCCATAACTCCAGCTCCAGGGCATATGACGCTCTCTGCTGACCTCCCTGGACACCAGTCATGAAAGGGGTCCACAAATAAAACAAGCAAAGACTCATACACACAAAACAAATAGTAACAATAACAAAAGCAAATATCATATGTATACGCACATACACAGAATACAGCATCAGCTTAAAGTAATCTTAAAGCACACAGCACTTAATACTTCTGGGGACACAAGAGTGTGCTGCCACCCTCTGGGAAAAGCAGGCAGGAAGAAGGAAGCAATAAAAGTTCAATTGTGTGTGCGACTATACTTCTTCAAAGTCTAAGCATATACATGTAAGAGCCAAAGAGTAGGGCCTGCACACTCCTAGAGTAGTCTTCATTCTCTTTCGGTTGGTTGGCTTTTGTTTTGTTTTTCGAGGGTTTTTCTGTGTAGCCTTGGCTGGCCTTGACTACCAGGCTGGCTTCAAACTCAAGAGATCCAACTGCCTCTGCCTCCCCGAGTGCTGGGATTACATGTGTGGACCACTGCACTCCTGTATATATAATATTCTTAGGGACCAGAGATGTGGTGGCTCAGTGGCAAAGCACATAAAAGGCCTGGGCTCAACACATTGCTGGTACCATCCTGGCATCTATGTGCAGTTTGTAAATCCCATTAAATTTTTCTTACCTCAACTGAAGAGCGGGGGGTCACAAAAAACTGATTGAACTCATCAGGGCTGAAATCGCCAAAAATATACTGAAAACAATAAGAACATTTGATTACATACAATATACACACTACTTATTTTTTTTAAAGCCACATATTTTACAGTGTCTGTCCTATGGCACATTTATACTAGAATTCTCCGGCTCCTTTTCAAGTAAACAATGAGGGGCTTTAAGCTGTAAGCTAAGGTTCCTAGGGGCAAGCAGTATTTTCCCACGGCATGCAAGAAAACACCACCTAGCCTTTTCTGTAACTTGTCAAAGAATATGTTTAAAAAAGCTTATTTTGAAGCAAGTCAAGTGTGCTCACAGAGCATGTACGCTCCTGCCTTTGGGGAACTTCCTGGTTCACCTTTTCATCTCCGCTTAGCTTCCTGCTGAGTCATATCATTACCTACCTCCATTTCATATCGTTCTGCCAAAAAAAACAGGAAAATTCAAAACAAAGTGCCAGTGATCTTTAAAGACACATGTCATTTACCATAAACACAAACCATAACAGGCTCACAGACACATATGACAGATGCAGCCCTCTAGCATTGTAGAGCACTGCATGTGACCTTCACGGACAGAATCTGGTAGAGCTACAAGTGGGTCTGCCAAGTAGACACCAGCTCATAGGAGCTTCAAGAAGTTTGCCACTAACAAGTATCATGGGATTTCCACAACATACATACATACATACATACATACATACATACATACAGTAACATGATCCATGTAAAATTCAGGACTGAGGGTCAAAGTACAAGCAGAGCTCTACTGCAGCTTAAAATCTAGAAATGACTTTCAGGGAAGTTTACAAATTTATGTTCTATAAGTGTTTTGTTTTATTTATTTACTTGTTTGTTTAATTTTTGGATTTTTGAGGCAGGGTTTCTCTGTAGCCTTGGCTGTCATGGACTCGCTTTGTAGACCAGGCTGGCCTCGAACTCACAGCGATCCACCTGCCTCTGCTGGGATTAAAGGCATGCGCCACCACTCCTGCTTTCTGTAAGTATTACAGTAAATAATACTCTTTACTATGCAAAAGGCCACTGTGGGGAAGAAGACCATGAAAAAGATTTCCTGAGGCTATTTGGCCCTGTCTACCAAAACCCTAACACACAGTGAAAACAAGGCAGTCCTCATGTCATGTTCACATAGTCTTGACCATGTCCACAAGGAAACAGTGGCCTAATGGTCATGGTGGAAACACTGCGGTTTCACGTAGGCTGGAGTCATTCTATGAAATGCTTTGGCACTCAGCTCTTAGCAACTGCTATGTTAACCACTGCTCACAACATGAGAAGGTGGATTTTACCATGTTGTGGAAAGGACTAGAAGAACCACTATAACAAAGGAACTGTCAGCCGGGCGGTGGTGGCGCACGCCTTTAATCCCAGCACTCGGGAGGCAGAGGCAGGCAGATCTCTGTGAGTTCAAGGGCAGCCTGGTCTACAAAGTGAGTCTAGGACAGCCAAGGCTACACAGAGAGACCCTGCCTCGAAAAGAAAAAAAAAAAAAAAGAAAGGAACTGTCTCATCAGAGAACAGAATGATGTGAAAATTACAGTAAATTCAAATTACTAGTTCAAAAACACAACTGGCTTTTAGTGGCAGAATCGATGTATATAGTAACAGGTTTTGAAAACTCAAGAAAGCACTTTTCCCTAGAATGCTAAGGTATATGTTTCCAAGTATTTTACTCAAGTGTACCAAGTGTATATAATATTCTTAGGGACCAGAGATGTGGCTCAGTGGCAAAGCACATAAAAGGCCTGGGTTCAACACATTGCTGGTACCATCCCAGTATCTATGTGCAGTTTGTAAATCCCATTAAATGAACTATGGATACAGAAGTAGGATTCCATGAACTCAGAGACACTAGTGAGAACCACGCCTCCATCTCAGGGGGAAAGGTACTCAGAAAGCCGTCCCCTTTTGGATCATGTTAGGAATAAAAAAGACTGTAGACTCACAATGTAGGAAAGATATGTATGCATGAGAATTGAATCAATGTGACATGTTGGCTCTTCTGAAGCTAGGAGTTATGAGTATCTGTGAGCTGTCTGATGTGGGTGCTGAGAGCTAAACCTGGAAGAGGAGCAAGAGTTCTAATCACGGAACCATCTCTCCAGCCCTGGACTCAAACTCACAGCGATCCGCCTGCCTCTGCCTCCTGAGTGCTGGGATTATAGGCATGCGCCACCACTGCTCGGCTTAAATTACACTTCTAAACACACATTCTAATTGGTTCATCTACAATACATTTTTAACGAGATGGTTAATCAAGTAAGGGCAAAAATCTAAAACTTGGAACTGTACAAGTAGAGGAGGAAGCAGGACAGCATGCCTCCCAGTCGGAACTGCACAACCCAGGCTCCTTCCCTGGAGGAAGAAATGGGTGCTTAGAAGACCCCGGTGAAATCTCTCAATATTTTCACTTAGTTCATTATTTGTCCAGTATCACTCAAAGTATTCTAGAAAGCAGGGCCTTGAACTCAGAGAGATATGCCTGTCTCTGCCTCCCACCTGCTGGGATTAAAGGCGTGCATCACTATGCCCAGCTCTCCCAACGCACCAGTTTTATTCACACAAAAATCCTTCTGATGGGACACAATAGGATTGTGTAACAGAACCTTTGATGCTTAAGAGTCGCTGTCAAAGGTAAAAAAGGATGGAGTCACTGAGATCTGAGGCCACGGGACACATTAAAAATAGGTGGTGGGGCTATATTTGTACTGCATACATAAGTATGCCTGCCTAATCAAAGTGACTCATTCCTGAAAGGTTAAACATCCCCTAGGAAGCTCGAGAGACGGCCCATGAATTAAGAACACTTGCGGCTCTTCCAAAGAACTTAAGTTCCATTCCCAGCACCCACATGATAGTTCACAACCATCGTTAACTCCAGTTCCAGGCAATCCAATGCCTTCTGGCCTCCACGGGCACCGGGTACATACTTGGTGCACATATATACCTACAGGCAAAACACTTATACATATAAAATAAACACTAAAAAGTAAAATTCTCTAGGAAGATGCAACTGGCATGTTAAGACCATACATCACACGCCATCCCCTTTAAAGGCTTTACAGCCATGCACACCATTCAGAGCCACTCTAGAGCTGGCTCAGCAGTTAAGAGCACTGGCTGCTCTCCCAGAGATCTGGAGGTCAACTGCCAGCAACCCCATGACGGCTCACAAGCACCTGTAACTCCAGTTCTAGGTGATTCTACATCTTCTGTCCCCTCAAGAGCACATGGTCCATGGACACACATAAGGCAAAAATACCCACATACATTATTTTTAAAAACCCACAAAATGTTTGAGTCACTCTGAAAGTATTTATTACTATCACTATTGCAGAATGCTGCTTACAATAAATTTTAAAAACAGTTTACATTTATAGGAAGGTGAAAAGGGGAATTACAACATGCAGATAATACTGAAAAAGCAGAGGTCAAGCTCCAGGGACTGGCACACTCAAGTTACAAGTGTAAGAAAAAAACAGGAAAAAACTGGACGGTGGTGGTGCATGCCTTTAATCCCAGCACTCAGGAGGCAGAGGCAGGGGGATCACTGTGAGTTTGAGGCCAGCCTGGTCTATAAAGGGAGTC
>OU015753.1:8377798-8410888 GCA_907169655.1 Acomys percivali
AGAAAGAAAGAAAGAAAGAAAGAAAGAAAGAAAGAAAGAAAGAAAGAAAGAAAACATCCATCCTGCTCAGAAAGTCTCCTCCCGTGGAAGGTAAAGACAACGCTCTGGTTCACTGGCAGGAGCATAGATGAGTAATCCAGGAGACTTGAGGACTGCCATTACTGCATGGCACTAGGGGGCGCTGGAGAACAGCGTTCTCAGTTCAACTTCCAAAAACTTCATCTCTAGAAATTCAACTGAATTATATCTGCGGCTCCCAAATTAATGCTCTCTGCCTTTTGAAAAGGTTCCTGTAACTTGAAAGGTGGCTCTGAAACAAGTACTCAGCTAATCCTTTGCTCTTTTCAGTACTTCTGGGTTTCAGATGGGCAGCCACCAAGTTCTCAGGACAGTCTTCCACAGCAGTACACTGCTACAGGCAGGCTGAACCCTGCCACAGCCAGCACAGGGCTGTGAGAGAGCAAAGCCGTTGTTCTCATTGAAATAGGCCACATAGCTCCAGACCTCTCACCAACTAGAAGAGCTCCTGGGGCTGACTAGAATTAAGAAGCCATGGGTAGGACTGGGGTGGGATATGCCTGGCATTTGTGAGGCTCGAGTCTGTGTCCCACGCATGGTAAACACAAAACAAAACAAGCAAAAACAGAACAAGAGGGGAACCATGGGCCTGGAAACATCACACCAATAACTACCTGCTCAACATTCTGGAAAGGGAAGATGAGCCAGGCATAGTGGCACACACCTTTAACATCAGCACTAGGGAAGCAGAGGCAGGCCGATCTCTGAGAGTTCGGGGTCAGCCTGGTCTACAGAGTAAGTTCTAGGACAGGCAGGACTACACAGAGAAACCCTGTCTTGAAAGAAAAAGAAAAAGAAAAAATAAAAAAAGGGAAGGTGATGCAAAGCCCCACCCTAACCAAGAAGCTATTTGCAATTGACCCTGCTGGGAGAGGGACAGAGTTTTCTCCGAGGAGCACCAATCACACACAGTTCAGGCCCCAGGTTAGGGAGTAGTTGGCCAGCAAGCACAAAACTAACTCTGGTTTGGTTTGCTGTTTTTGTTTTGCTTTTTTTTTTTTTTTTTTTTTTTTTTTGGTAGTATTAGGTTTTTGTTGGTGGAGCAGACAAAAAGAAAGGGAAAGGGAGGGAACATGACACTGGATGGGTAGGGAGGTGGAGAGGATATGGGAAGAAGGGGGAAAAATATCAAAACAGACTGTATGAGGGGAAAAGCCCAAAAGCAAAACCTGAAAAAAAAAAAAAGCCAGACAGTAAGGCTGGCTGCCTGTCTGACTCCACTCACGATATGTCCAGAACAGGCCCGCAGAATGCAGACAGGCTTCCCAGGGAGAGAGGAGGGGAGCAAGACAGAGCAACTGCTGCTGGACGTGAGCTTTCTAGGGACAACAGAATGTTCTAAGTTGAGTATAGTGGTGAATGTATACTTAGGAATAGTGTCACACCACTGTTACACACGAGGCTATAATGAACTCTAAGTAGATGGAAAAATCCAGCTGAGGGGGCTGGAGAGATGGCTCAGAGGTTAAGAGTGCTGACTGCTCTACCAGAGGTCCTGAGTTCAATTCCCAGCAACCACATGGTGGCTCACAACCATCTGTAATGAGAGCTGATGCCCTTGTCTGGCCTGCAGGTATACATGGAGGCAGAGCACTGTATACATAATAATAAATAGATCTTTATAAAAGAAAAGGAAAATCAGGCTGAGTTGTTTCCAGAGGAAAAACATTGGTCTCTGCGTATTTCAAGGTCAATGCTAACTGGCTTCGGTGAACAGTCACACTATACAAATCACACTCAGAGTGGTGTGGTGACTTGGGAAACACCTGAAGGTGGCACTACTAAGTCCATGAAAACCAGGAGTCTCACTGACATAACAAGATTTACTGAGAACCACTGACCCCAGGTGAACTGTGTGAGACTGAGGATAAACCTGAGCAGATGCGAAGGACTCAGGATATCACAGCATCCACAGGCTGTCACACTGCAGGCTGACGAGTACTACAAATGGCAGGGGAAACGCTGACTTCCTGACTGAGCTGCAGGAATCCTGCTTTGCTTTCCTGGGGGAGAGGGTCCTGAGCACAAGAGAACAAACCATTAACATCACAAAGCCATGCATAGATAGCATCTCCCAGCTTAGCAAGGTAGTGTGTCAGTATGCAAGTCTTTGCATATTTTATTTCAACACATTGGCTGCATATTCTTGGTACTTCCATTGAAAAACTGAGCTAAATTGTTGTTACAAACACAATCTCAAAATTAGAAGCCATGATTCATGTAACGAAGCCTGACTGTTAGCAGCTCTCGCTCTCTATAGAACAGCAACGGGGGCTCGCAGAGTATACGCCCCAATCAACAACTGCTAACACACACACACACACAACAGTGGACAAGTTGGGAAGCCAGCTCTATCCACTTCCTGACTGCTGCAGTTACCTCAGAGCTAATCCTAAGAGAAAGGGGAGATGGAAAAGAGCGTGCGTGTAAGTAAAGACCAGCAGGGCCAGGCCACCCTCCTGGGACAAGGCTGAGGGATGATCACTGAGCAGCAGACACCAGTTGCCTGAAGTAGGAACTTTCGGGGACAAGAAGGGAAGTCTGTAGCTGTCCGGGAGTTACAGCGGGCACATGTATTGGAGAGGACAGTGACTCAGCATTTGCTGTTAGCTAGTTTACTGTAGTGGCCTGCTCTCCTTGAAACCCCTACCCCAGCCCTCGCAGACAAGACCTCACAACTACTGAGGAATGCTGAGCAGCACCATGGCACCGGATCTGCACATGCACAAACTTGCAGGTGGCCTGTGTTCTACAGGATTCCCCACTGAATGGAATTGCTAGAACCAAAACAAAGGCTCAACAGCCGCAGGTCAGCTGCAGGGAAGGAAGTCACACCAATAAACCTTCATCTGAAAGGCCGAGCCATAACTGATCTAGCTTGCTGACTTCCCCAAAGGTCTGTTTAAACACCCCCCAAGAATTTTAAAGGGGCTGAGTAAGAACCAAATGGACTGTACATACTTCTTTTCACTTTAAGAAGGAAATCAACAGGACAGCCAGGGATACACAGAGAAACCTTGTCTCAAAAAAACAAAAAAAGAAGGAAGCCAGATTAGAATCTTCCCAGCAGGAGTGGCAGAGGCTCAGCAAGTAGGGTGTCTACTGGCAAGCTGACAACCTGAGCTCAGTCCTAACCTTTCTAGCAGAGGAAGAGAACTAGCTCAAGTTGTCCTTTGAGCACTCTGGTACAAATAAGTAAATGTATTTAAAAAAAAAAAAAAAAAAAGATTTATTTATGTATACAGCATTCTGCCTGCTTGTATTCCTGCACACCAGAAGAGGGCCCCAGATCTCATTATAGATGGCTGTGAGCCACCATGTGGTTGCTGGGAATTGAACTCAGGACCTTTGGAAGAGCAGCCAGAGCTCTTAACCGCAGAGCCATCTCTTCAGCCCGTAAATGTTTTAAAAAGTTTTTAAGGGGCTGCAGAGATGGCTCGGTGGTTAAGATCACTGGCTGTTCTTTTTGTTGTTGTTTTTGTTTGTTCTCTGTGTAACAACCCTAGCTGTCATGGACTCACTTCGTAGACCGGGCTGGGCTCGAACTTGCAGAGATCCATCCACCTGCCTCTGCTCCCTGACTGTGCACCACCATGCCTGACTCAAAAAATAAAATAAAATAAATAAATAAATAAATAAGCCGGGCGTGGTGGCGCACGCCTATAATCCCAGCACTCGGGAGGCAGAGGCAGGTGGATTGCTGGGAGTTCGAGGCCAGCCTGGTCTACAAAGCGGGTCCAGGACAGCCAGGGCTACACAGAGAAACCCTGTCTTGAAAAACCAAATAAATAAATAAATAAATAAATAAATAAATAAATAAATCACCTTTTAAAAGCCAGGTATATTGGCTTCTGCCCTTTACCGCAGCAAGTAGAGGGCGAAGCAAAAGGACCGCCAAGTTTCAGTTCAGCCTGGGCTAAGTGTGAGACCCTGTCATTGCTCAGTCAATTACAAAATAATGCCAGGTGTGGTGACACACATCTTTAACCCCAGTACTCAAGAGGCAGATGTTGTTTGAGTTCAAGGCTAACTTAGACTAGCTACATAGATAGTTACAGGACAACCAGACCCATATAGAGACCCTGACTATAACAACAATGGGGCTGAAGACATGGCTCAACGACTAAGAATACTTGCTGCTCTGTGGAGAACGGGAGAGTTCAGTTCTTAGAGCTTATACCAGGTAGCTGGGTTACAGCCATCCATAACACCAGTTCCGAGGAATCCAGCCTCCTCTTCTGGCCTTCACAAGCACCAGGCATGCACGCGTGCAATGCACATAACACACAGGTTGTGGTAGTTTGAAAGAGAATGGCCCCAATAGGCTCATATATTTGGATTTGTTGTGGTTTTTAAATAATTTATTCACATTAGGTCCCAATGCTAGCCCCTCACTATTATCTTTCTGTTCCCACCCTCCCAGTCTCATATATTTGAATCCTTGGTTCCCAGTTAGTAGAACTGTTAGGGAAAAATTAGGAAACGTGGCCTTAGCAGTTGCTTTGGGGTGGGCGTGGAGGTTTCAAAAGCCCACACCATTCCCAGTAACAACCCCCACCCGGAGCCGAGCGTGGTGGCACACGCCTTTAATCCCAGAACTCGGGAGGCAGAGGCAGGTGGATCGCTGTGAGTTCAAGGCCAGCCTGGTCTACAAAGCAAGTCCAGGATAGCCAGGGCTACACAGAAAAACCCTGTCTCGAAAAACCAAAAAAAAAAAAAAACAAAAAAACAAAACAAAAAAAAAACCCACCCCATTTCTCTCCCTCCCTCCCTCTCTTTCTCTACTTTGCACCTTTGAGTCAGGATATAATCGCTTAGCTACTGGCCCAGAGCCACATCTGCCTGCCTGCCTGCCGCCATGCTCCTTGCCATGATGACCATGGACTCTAACCCTCGGGAACCCTGAGTCCCAATAAATGTTCCGCCTTTGATCTGGAGAGATGGCTCAGAGGTTAAAAGCACTGACTGCTCTTCCAGAGGTCCTGAGTTCAATTCCCAGCAACCACATGGTAGCACATAACCATCTCTAATGTGATCTGATGCCCTCTTCTGGCATGCAGGTGTAGATGTAAACAGAGTGCTGCTGTATCCATAATAAATAAATAATCTTTAAAAAAAAATTAAATGTTCTGCCTTTAATCCCAGCACTCAGGGAGACCAGCCTGGTCTACAAAGTACTCACAGGACAGCCAAGGCTACACAGAGAAACCCTGTCTCAGGAAGAAAAAGTTATTTTGGTCATGGTGTCTTACAGAAATAGAAAAGACACAGGCAAAATAACACATAAGAATCTTTGCTGGATGTGGTGGTGCACACGCCTTTAACCCCAGCACTTGGGAGGCAGAGGCAGGCAGATCTCTGTGAGTTTGAGGCCAGCCTGGTCTACAAAGTGAGTACAGGACAGCCAGGGCTATACCCAGAAACCCTGTCTCTAAACAAACAAACCTTTAAAAAAATCTTATAAAGTTCACTCCCTGTCCACAATTTTTGAAAATAAAACAACAACAAAATGGTGAGTGATTTCTAATTAATTAAAAAAGAAAGCTGAGCTGCTGGGCAGATCACTGTGAGTTTGAGGCTAGCCTGGTCTACAAAGCTAGTCCAGGAAAGCCAACCCCGGTCCCCCAACAAAAAAGAAAGGGGGGCAAAAAAGCAAGCTGATTTCTCTTGTTTTCAATTCATCTTAGTTCATGATCCCACCTACATCTAGATAGATGAGATTAGCTGGCAGATTCTTGCTGACCAAATGGACCACAACAGTTTATCACCAACTCTGCTGGCATCAAAGGCATAACAAAATGGGGGAAGTGGATTTCGGTTGCTATTTTGTCTTCTGTGTGTGTAGAGCCCAGAGGTTAGCACTGAATGTCTTCCTCCACCACTCTGCCCCTTACTTACTTTTTGAGACAGGGACTGGCACTGAACTTGGAGCATGCTGACCTGGCTAGGCTGGATCTAGCAGTGAGCTTCAAGGATCCTCCTGTCCACTTCCCCAGAGCAGGGATTCCAGGCAATCACTGCAACCTCCAGCTTTTTTGTACTTAGCTGTTGGGATTGACCCTAGATCCTCATGCCTGCATAGCTAGTGCACCTTAGTGACTGAACCGTGGTCAGAGTACATTATCCACTTGCAAGAAAATGGCCTTATATAACTCAGTATAACAAAAATATTACTTAAAAGACCAAACCTAGGCTAGAGAGATGGTTCATGTTTAAGATAGCACTTGTTGCATGTGCAAAGGTCCTAGGTTCAATTTCCACCATTCACATGGCAGCTCACAACTTTCCATTAATTCCAGTTCCAGTGGATCTCAAACCCTCCATGGACCCTGGGCACATACACACACATACATACATACATACAGGCAAAACATGCACACACACAAAATAAATTCACCTAAAAGAAAATCTTCAAAACCTATTCTTAAACCCTAATTAGCCCATCGAGGCAGTAACCACCCCACTCATACACCATGTTTCCTTCACTTACACACACCATCCACTGGGCAGGCCATGTTCTTCTAACCAGGCTCAGCAATGGGCCTGCATGGGCTCAATGCCTCCTGGGAGAATGTAGGACATAGAGGGAATCAAAGTCCATAGGGTGTACAAAGCTAGAGGTACGTGTATTCATTTCTTCCACATACAGCGCTAGCCACTGACTCCCAACCAGCCACTTCTAGGATACAGTGCATGGACTGCAACTCAAACTCAAGTAAGGGCCTAGCCAAATCTGGAAAGAACAGATATAAGATTCAGAATGGCAGGGCTGGAGAGATGGCTCAGAGGTTAAGAGCACTGGCTGCTCTTCCAAAGGTCCTGAGTTCAACTCCCAGAAACCACATGGTGGCTCACAACCATCTATAATGAGATCTGGTGCCCTCTTCTGGTGTGCAGGAGTACATGAGGACACAACACTATACACATAATAAATAAATCTTTTTAAAAATTTTTTCTAAATGGCTCTGTGACTAGCAGGCACAGACGCTAGGACATAAGCCCACAATGCACTGCAGGAGGAGGAACTACTCAGGAAGTGAAGAGGAACCAGAAGTATCAACCTGTGAAAACCCAGAGACAACATCTCGGGAGGCACATCCAAGACCCAGAGCTACCCAGGCTCTACCACTCTCACTCAAAGCTATGCACAATTCCAAGAGGATTCCAGGCCAGTGGCTTCAAATTCAGCCAGTCATGCTCAGTAAACAGGGAGTCCAAGGTCCTAACTCAGATCTGAAGCTGCCACCAGCCATGGCTCTGGGGACACCTGTGATTATAGTAAATGAGTCCCAACAAAGACAGAGAAAACAAAACAAAGCTGGGTAAATGTTTGCTCAAGATATTAGTTACATGTCGCCCCACAAATAAAACTGAGATTCCACTCTGAACATCCAACATACAGGCCTTCACAGGGCCAAGACTGCAGGCTTCTCAGGCCAGTTCCATCTACTGCTAAGTGGGCATTAGTGCTTAGAGGACAAGTCTGTGTTTTCACACGCACCCTAGACTGGAGGCATTAAAACATATTTTGTGGCCGGGTGCAGTGGTGCACACCTTTAATGCCAGTACTCAGGAAGCAGAGGCAGGTGGACTGCTGTAAGTTTGAGGCCAGCATGGTCTACAGTGAGTCTAGGATGGCCAAGGCTACATAGAGAAAGTTTGTCTCAAAAATCCAAAACCAAAAAAAACCAAATTTTGTGGCAGGGCATGATGGCACTTGCCTTTAATCCTACCTAGTAGCACATGAAGCAAAAGCAGGTGCTGCCCCCATCTCTCTCCATAAGAGGGGGATGGGGGAGGGGAGAGGGAGGGAGGGAGGGAGGGGGAGGGGGAGGGAGGGAGAGAATGTGTGTGCGCACTCGTGTGTGTTCACTTTCCCTTTTCCAGACAGTTTCTCTGTGTAGCCTTGTCTGTTCTCTGTAGATAAGGCTGGCCTCAAACTTAAAGATCCACTTGCCTCTGCCTCCAGGCAGTGGGCCACTACTGTGCAGCTTTGCATCTCTGTACATTTCAAGTCAGCCTGGATCAGAGAGAGTTCTAGGACAGCCAGAGCTACACTGGGGGGTGTGGGGCACAAACTAATACGGAGGCCCTAGTTTTTCTTTTTATTAGAGTGAGAAGTAAATGTGCCAGTCTGGAAAATAGTCAGGACGTATCTGACCACCACAGTACACTGATAGAAGATAAGATGACTATGGAGAAGACAGAAACGCTTCTGGTTAAAGGGCTGTGGAAATGGATCAGCAGATAAAAGCAATTGCTGCTTTTCCAGAGTACCAGAGCTCAATTCTCAGGTCCCACAAGGTGGCTTAGGACCTCAGTCCCATGGTATCACCCTCTTCTGGCCTCCACCTACATGCACACGGTGCAGACATACATGCAAGCAAAAACAACCATATTTATAAAAAGCAAAAATAAAAAGGGGAAATGTTTAAAAAGAAGGAAAATAAACATCTCAGTAATTGACAGATTCTTCTCTAGCCACTCAGGCAGATGACCTACCACTCTCTCCAAACCATGGAGGGTCTGACCTCTAGGTTCCTCTAGTAGAGGTAATAGGCCAATGAGAACTGAGAATCACCTCTTTTACAGTATCTTTATACTGTATATACTTTATACTATGCTAGAGCTCGGGGCTACAGTTATGAGTGGAGTAGGTGGCTGGAAAAGTGGCTTTACCATTTAGGGCAGTTGCTATTTTTCTGGAAGACCCAGCTTCAGCACCCACATGATGGCTCACAACTGTTTGTAACTCCAGTTCCAGAGGATCCAATGCCCTATCTTGCCTCTGTGGCACCAGGCACACATGTGGTATAAAATCCATACACATGCTGGGTGTGGTGGCGCACACCTTTAATCCCAGCACTTGGGAGGCAGAGGCAGACGGATCCTGATAGTTCGAGGCCAGCCTGGTCTACAAAGTTGAGTCCAGGACAGCCAAGGATACACAGAGAAACCCTGTCTCGAAAAACCAAAACAACCCATACACATAAAATAAAAATTTTTTAAATTCCGCCATGTGGTGGTGGCACAGGTCTTTAATTCTAGCGCTCGGGAGACAGAGGCAGGCAGTTTAAGGCCAGCCTGGTCTACAGAGGGAGTTCCAGGACAGCCAGGGCTACAAAGAGAAACCCTGTCTTGAAAAACAAAAAATTAAAAAATTTTTACTGAATGTTGTCAGAATAGTTTCTAAATTATTCTAAGTGCATGACACACTATAGAATGGGCGGTGAGACAGGATTCAGAACTACAGGGACCCTATTTTTAAAACACACACACTCACACACACAGTGTGGCAGCTCCAGTCCCTGACCACAGTGCTTGGGCAACAAAGTGCATTTCAAATCCAGTGAGCTGCCTAGGCTGCTAACTCAGAGAAATCCTGTCTCTAAACCAAACCAAACCAAAAAAAGTCTGACCAAAAGCATACAAATGACAAACTGAAGATGAAGAATCAACGAAGGAAAGTTTTATTTTTGCTTTAAATTCCCCCCATATTCTTTGCAGGGGACAAGTAGCTCGCAAAATAGCATGTCTTTGTTTTATAAGTAAAAGTTAAAATTAAAAAGTACTGTTATCAAACCAACCCACACATTAATAACACCTTCCAAGCAGGCCCATCTTTGTCTCATCCATTCCTTCATTCTATCTTTCATTTGAGAATCACTATAAAAGTCCCTATGTGGACATCAGGCCCTGGCCTAGTATCCTCTATAAATTTTACTGTGGGGACTGTCGGGTTAAGCCTTTTGGAGGCCCACAGAGAACGGCAAGTGAAGCATAAATGGCTCCTAAGAAGAATCTTGAGGCTGGGCGGTAGTGGCGCACACCTTTAATTCCAGCACTCGGGAGGCAGAGGCAGGTGGACCGTTGTGAGTTCGAGGCCAGCCTGGTCTACAAAGGGAATCCAGGACAGCCAAGGCTACACAGAGAAACTCTTGTCTCGAAAAACCAAAAGAGTCTTGATTGGTCCTGATCCACTGCACACAGTGTTGACCTACTAGGGTCTCCTGGCACACTAGTGAAGCCTCAAAATGGACAGAGGCAAGGGTGGTGACTGCTTCCTCCTTTACAGAAGTCTCCTGGCTTTTACACTGAAGAAAGTTAGACCTGCACCTTGAGTCTGCTCTTCAGAGTCCGATGGATTCTGCATGGGCTGAGTCACCACTCATCTCCCTTCCTCCCAGGCTCCCTTCCCCCAGTTCCAGATCCCCACATTCTAAAAAGTAGAAAAACTCAGACTAGAAGACCAAGCCCTGCTTCTAAGTTCCTAACCAGACTTATCGCCCGCTCCCTCCCCAACCTAGAACCTGTCTCTCTTGTGTGATGTGTGTGGAACGGTGACAAGTGTATGACAGCTAACACAGGCCACATAGACCCATGTAGGGCCATACAAACCTCGGTGCCCAGGCGCTGCAACGTCTCTTCAAAGCTAATTCCTATCCAATGAACACTCCTACCCAGGAAGCCTAATTTGGGTCTTAAATAGAGATGGGCTTGGCACCCATCTAAGGAAATCATTACTTAAAATACTGAAAGAAGGAGTACAGGGGAGATGTCTTTACTGCGATCTTAAAACTACTCTTTAAAAGAAAAGTCGCCGGGTGTGGTGGCTCACGCCTTTAATCCCAGCACTCGGGAGGCAGAGGCAGGTGGATCGATGTGAGTTCGAGGCCAGCCTGGTCTACAAAGTGAGTCTAGGACAGCCAGGGATACACAGAGAAACCCTGTCTCAAAAAAACCAAAAACCAAAACCAAAAAAAGAAAAACAAAAAAAGAAAAGTCAATCAGGTATGGTGATACACGCCTTTAATCCCAGCACTTGGAAAGCAGAGGCAGGTGGATCTCTCTGGGCTCAAGGCCAGCCTGGTCTACAAAGTGAGCTCATGGACAGCCTCAGGCACACAGGAGAAACTCTTTTAAAAAAAGCAGGGGGGGGGGGGGATGGCTCAGCAGTTAAGAGCACCGACTGCTCTTCCAGAGGTCCTGAGTTCACTTCCCAGCAACCACATGGTGGCTCACAACCAACTACAATATAATCTGATGTGCTCAGATCACTGGATAAAAGCCCTGGCTGCTCTGGCAAAGGACCCAGGGTTCCCAGCATCCACAATGGTGGCTCAAAGCCATCTCTACCTAGCTCCAGTTCCATGGGAATCGAATAGTTAGTTTTCTGGTCCACAAACACATGCAGGCAAACACTCATAACTGGGGGGATGATTAGAATGGGCAGCTATCAAGGATCTGGAATTAGCTTCATTTTCAAGCCCTTCTGCTTACATCACAGCTTTGATGGGCACATCAAAAAGAGATGTTACACCTTGGCCTGTGGCTACAATTAGTGGAAGGTAAAGAGAACTGAAGGATATGTTTTAATGTTAAGTCCTGGGAAAGGCAGCCAAGGCCTTGGCTCCACTTTTGAAACCCACAGAGAAGTGGAAAGAGCTGGGCAGTGGTGACTCCTGCCTTAAGACCAGCCTGGTCTATAGAGTGAGTTCCAGGACAGCTAGAGCTGGGGGGAGGGGATGCTCACCCCATAGAACTGTCCTTTGGCTTCCACACATGCACTGCAACACACCTCAGACACATAAGATGAAGACCCTAAGAGATGCACTGGCTTTACTTCTCTGAGATAAGCTGCCTAATACAGCAGAAGACAAAAAGAAGGAAAATGCTAGAAAGCTTGACAGCTGCTGGAATGCAATAAACCCATAAGCTAACAGGTCTTGACAACACTCAGCCGAAAGTGAGAAGTCAAGGCAGTTGGCTTCCATCCTGGCAAGGGCTCTAGTGAGGGCTCAGCAGTGCAACCACGGATCTGCGAAAGGTGATTACAGGTTTTCTAATGGATTCCATTAAATGCTGTTTGGCAATCTAGGTGACAAAGTCTATGACTTTGCAAAATGTCATCCATATATTACTTCAGCCTTACTCTGTGTATTTTAAGACATCACTCAGGAGACATCCTTTGCCACAGGTTTTTGGCCAGCAGCTGTGACACTGCAAGACCTCAGTCTTCCAAGTTCTTTCTCTATGAACACAAGAGTTGAACCAACCATATCCCCACCCAACCAAAAAGCCCAAGGTCAGACTCAGGATACACTCTTGATCGGGCAGCTTCTTCCCACCTCAATCAGGTCACAGCCTACAGCAAGGCTGTTGTTACAGGCTTAGTGCTGCTTTACTCAGCTTCATTCTTTTTTTGGGGGGGGGGGAGAGTTTCGAGGCAGGGTTTCTCTGTAGCCTTGGATGTCCTGGACTCACTCTGTAGACCAGGGGGGCCTCGAACTCATAGTAATAGCCTGCCTCTGCCTCCCAAGTGTTGGGATTAAAGGCATGAGCCACCACACCCTGCCTGAGTTTCATTCTTATGGAACACTCAGATGCCAACTGACGAATACAGAACTCAGATCTATGCTTATGGATCCCCAGAATCCCATACACCAGCACGGTGGCACACTCTAGTGATCTCAGCACTGGAGAGGTAGAAACAGGAAGTGCAAAAGTCATTCTTGGCTATGTGGCTAAATAGCAAGTTTGAAGACAACCTTAGCTACGTTTAAAGTCACGAGCACACTCGCATACATGTGCACACTCACAAACTCTGCCAGAAAAAAGAAGCAAGGGGCTGCCAACATGTCTAGAACCAATACACAGGAAAAAGAGTTGAGAGAGAGGGCTTCTTTGTTGTGTAGTGCTTGCTGTCCTGAAACTCTCTTTCTGGACAGATAGGCTGGCCTCGAACTCAGAGATCCACCTGCCTCTGGCTCTTGAGTGCTAGGATTAAAGACGTGCACCACTACCACCCAACAAAGTTTTTTTGAAGCTAGGTGGCGCGCGCGCGCGTGTGTGTGTATATGTAAAAAACACTTGGCCTAGCTTACCAGCCAGTCCACCTGAAACTAGAGCTCAGGGGACTGAGACAGAGAAACACCCAAGTGTGGTTCTCTAGTCTCCACATGTACACAGGAATGCACACACACACACATGGCATGTACCTACACAGGGGAGAAGGCAGCCTCACTCCATGTATTCCTGTGCATACTCTCAACTCTTCAGTAAGAATGAAAGACAAGGGCTGGGCATGGTGGTGCACACCTTTAATCCCAGCACACAGGAGGCAGAGGCAGGTAGATGATCTCTGTGAGTTTAAAGCCAGCCTGGTCTACAAAGGAAGTCTAGGACTTCCTACACAGAGAAACCCTGTCTTGAAAAACCAAAAAAACAAAAAACAAAACAAACAACAACAAAATAAAAAAATAAGGAAACCCTGTCTCCAAAAATAAAATAAAAAAGAATGAAAGACAAGCTCCAGGAAGAAGCCCTTGAGTCTTCTGATAGCAGTTCCAATCTCCCCGGCTGTCCCAGCCAAGCCTGCCCTGGTCCCAGCAGAGTAACTGAGCTGCAGCAGCTGAGAGTGCAGAGTAGGATCGAGACGCTTCTCACGTCCTAGGAGGAGCGCAGCATCAAGCCAGAGAGTTTTCAATACTAACAAAATAAATAGCACTCAGGGAGGCAGAGGCAGGCAGATCGCTGAGTTTGAGGCCAGCCTGGTCTACAAAGCAAGTCCAGGACAGCCAAGGCTACACAGAGAGACCCTGTCTCAGGGGGAAAAGCCAGGACTTGAGCAGCAATAATCTGAAAAGCCCCACTCACTATAAATCACCTTGCCATGTGGATTGCCTTTATGTTCCAACTTAAGTTCACTTAGGTTTCTTCTTCAGACAGGATTTTACTATGTAGCCCAGGCTGGCCTCAAACTACCAACCATGCTCAGCCTCCCATGTGCTGGGGTAAGAGGTGCACCACCAAGTTTGCTCCAATACTTACTTGTTCTTTTCTCTCTTCCTTCATTTTATGAATATAGTTGTTTGTTTGCATGTATGTTTGGATAGCCTGTGCATTCAGTGCCTGAGAATGCCAGAAAAAGGGACCAAATACCCTGGGACTGGAGTTTCACACAAGCCACCATGTGGGATCAAATCCAGGTTTCCTGCAAGAGCAGCAAGTGCTCTTAACCACAGAGCAATCTGTCCAGCCCCCAACACTAGTTCTTAATCCAGTCTGCTGAGACAGGATGGTCACACAAGGCCTTTTTGAGAGATCACTTCCACAGACAGAAAAACTGCAGTCCAAGCACATGCAAGTCTTAGAAATGAATAGTTCCCTGCTGAAGTGGCACTAAGAGACAAATGACACTAATCCAACATCCCATGGCCAGCAAATTCCACTGCAGACGCATGTCTGCTCTGTGACAGTGACCCTTCATGTGTGCCAGTAACTGCACTGCTGTAGCGTAATTACAAACTCAAAGGCAAGCTCTGCTAACCATTTCCTGTACTTTGGTAAATTATCAATGAGACATGTCTCCCAGCCCCATCCAGTGCACCCTGAAAACTTGATCCATTGCTCAGAAGTACTTACACACCTATAATCTGCAAAACTACATCGACTTGATACACCTCATCCGAGTGAAGCTGAGAGGTGACAGCCTTCCCCTAGTCTTGACAATCTAGCCTCAGGGGCAGTCACGAAATGATATCATCTCTTTCTCCTTTCAATTTTCCTGTGTGCACCACGTTCAAATCATGCTGTTTCCACCTAACATAAATCAAAATACCTAATATGCAATCTGCCCACTCAGTCACTGACTTTTGGTACTGTGTTCCCAACATGGTGAGTTAAAAGGACAGGAGGGTGAGTGCCTAAACAGCAATTAGCACTCAAGAGAACTACCAGCTCCTGGACTTCTCACAGCAAACAGTCTTAGGATTGACTGAAATGTTTTACTATTGTTTTGCATAAAAAATACCTTCAAAAAAAAAATGCCTTCAGCCGGGCGTGGTGGTGCACACCTTTAATCCCAGCACTTGGGAGGCAGAGGCAGGCGGATCTCTGTGAGCTCGAGACCAGCCTGGTCAACAAAGTGAGTATAGGATAGCCAAGGCTATACAGAGAAACCCTGTCTCAAACAAAACCAAAAAAAACCAACAACAACAAATGCACTTCTAAGACAGTGTAACACTATGTCATGTGCTAAAAACTGCACCCAAAAAACCCCAGCATGTAAAATGTTGGGTCTGTGTAAAGAATAACAGAAGACAACAACAGTATGCTACCTAACCTGGGCATAGAAACACTGCTGTGGACTCAACACAAACTGTTCAAGTATAAGGCAAACTGGTAGCTTCAAATTAATCCACTCAGCTCACTGAGCCAGTTCTGACAGCACACATACCAGACCCACTTCCACTTCAGGTGAGAGCTCCTCTAAACTGGTTCAGCTGGTGGATAGGACAACCTACACCCAGAGTGTTTCCAAGTTTACCTCTGCCCTTCAATCCACAGAACAAGGTTCAAATACAGAGTCCAAAACATGGAAATGGCTACAATCTATATGAGTGAGTTAACCTGTAACCTCGATAAGTCCACTGACAAATGACCCTTAACTGTTAACCTGTAGCAGTTACTTCACCAAAAACCTAGAGTATTGGAATATGGAGGCTTCCAGTCCCTGAGAGCCTGAGGCAGGAAAACTGAGCTTTAGGCTAACCTAGACTTCATAGTGACCCTGTCTCCAAAAACAAAACAAAACAAAACCACCCAGTATGCACATTATGGAGGCCAGCACATGGTAAACTGCCAACATTTCATGAATGAATGAACTAATTAAATGTTAAAATGCTCAGAACAACTCAAAGCAGATCCAATAATGAAATCTGCCAAGAGCCACCCTGTTGAGGGGGCTCACTAGGCATGTGGGCTGTCTAGGAAGTGATCTGGTGTTTGCAAGGTCTTATACCACGATGTACCCCAAAACTGCTTCCAGCCTCTGACATGCTGTCAGGAGCCATTGATTTGGGAAAGTCCAGGAGGCATGAGAGATCCCTGGAGGTGATACGATATTTTCAAGGTCTGTATAGTGATGTGCCCTAGAATTGCTTCCAACCTCTGACTACCCTGTCAATTGTGCACTGCTGCATCTCTCTGAAATCTGGCATTAGAGCTGGGCATGGTGGCGCATGCCTTTAATCCCAGCACCCAGGGAGGCAGAGGCAGGTGAATCACTGTGAGTCTAAGGCCAGCTTGGTCTACAAAGTGAGTCCAGGACAGCCAGGACTACATTTATGGCCAGCCAGGTCTACAAAGCGAGTCCAGGACAGCCAAGGTTACACAGAGAAACCCTGTCTTGAAAAACCAAAACTAAATACATCTGGAATTGGTGTGAATTGTTATTTTCTGGGTACTGACCAGCTCTGATTGAGCAAACGTCCTGGAGGATCTTATTGAAGATGTACTTTTTGTTATCCAGATGAATTAATCCCTGATTATGGAATTCCTGATTTGGCTCAAATAGTTTTAAAAGTTAAAGTTAGTTTATGGCTGCAATAAATACCTTTGTGGGCCTCCAGATGCCTCACTTAGGATAGCCTACCAGCAGATTTGTGGCTTCAGATAAGCCTCCACCGCAGATGGCACCACGAATCCTGGTATTTGACCATAAATATAGCGAAATTTGTTTAAACTCCATGTGAACCTATATGGAATGAAGTTACCTAGAGATGTCTGAATTTACTCTGTTTCTTAGAATGAAAGACAGACAAAATTATTGTCCTGAGCTCATAACAAACTAAGAGATAGCTGGATAATGTATAGTCAGGTCCGTCCTAACTGATAAGTTGTATACTCTTGTAAGTTTCAGACCCTGCCAACCTTCGTCATTCTGAACTCACCATGAACTTATGTAATGGATAAGAAAAGTTTAGATTTAAAGCATGTAACCTGTTGTATTTTAGAATTCATCTGCTTTTGTGATTAATTGTACTCTTCTGACTATGAGGTAATTCCCTTTTCTCAGAAGTATAAATATGGGTTACAATAAACGTGAGCAGGAGAACAGAGGAGAAAATGAAGGAGAACAGAGGAGAAAATGAAGGAGAAAATTGAGGAGAAACTTGAGGAGAGCAGAGGAATAAAGATTGAGCAGCTTAACTTAAGTTGAAGTTAAGATACATGACTTCATCCACCTTTTCTCCTGATCCTCTTCTCTTGAACATATGTGTGTGAGTGGTTTATTTTCTCTCTCTCTCTCTTACTTCTTATTTCTCTATAGATTCGCAAATAAGTTAGCAGACTCAGGGGCATCAGCCTTCTATGGCTAATAAGCCTAAGTTTACACCAACTTATTGGAGATCTCCGTAGAGGCCTATCTACAGATCAAAGAGCCTCCTTTTATGACTCCCGTGCAGTTTCTAGCCAGAAGCCGCTTTTACAGCCTCAGCCATAGGAAAAAAGATGGTCAGTTTAAGTTCTCCTCAGCAGCAGTACAGCCAGTCCCTAGAGAAGAAACCTTGGGCTCTTTTTCCCCTTCCTTCCTTTTTCTTCTTTCAATTCTGATCGGTTGCCTGAGCCATCGGCTCTGGCCACCCAAGAGATAAAGTGAACTAGAAGGGCATCCGCATTCCAACCCCAGAGAGAAACTACCCTGGACCCTCTCCAGAGCACTAGCCGGGCATTAACAGAAATCCTGTCTTTTCTTTGTGTATGTGCATGAGAGAGAGGGGGAAGGGCGGCCCAGTTGGCCTAGAAGTTGCTATGTTGCCTGGGGTTGATTGACCTTAGACTGCTGATCCTCTTGCCATGTGGGGGTTACAGGTGTGCTCCACCTTGCACAGCTATTTCACTACTCTTCTTTTAAAACTAAAACAGGACACAAACTATCACCTTTCCCCACTTCTACCATCAGCTAACCAAAGGCACTGCTAACATGTATGTTTAGTGAGCATCTCCAGGCTGACTCCAAAAGATGTGCACAACCTGTCACGTCCAGCAAAACACAAATGCCAGGTACGGGTGTGGTGGTGCACGCCTTTAATCCCAGCAATCCGGAGGCAGAGACCAACCTGCCTCTGTCTCCCAAATGCTAGTATTAGCTGGGTGTGGTGGCACACGCCTTTAATCCCAGCACTTAGGAGGCAGAGGCAAGTGGATCTCTGTGAGTTAGAGGCCAGCCTGGTCTACAAAGTGAATCCAGGACAGCCAAGGCTACCCAGAGAAACCCAGTCTCAAAAAACCAAAAATTAAAATAAATAAATAATAATAAAAACAAGAAGAGTTCCAGGACAGCCAGAGGTACACAGTGAGACTGTCACAAACAAAAAACCTAATTTTTTTTTTTTTAATTTTGAGATGAAGAAAGCATGCTTAAGCATAATTTATACCACCGCCAACTTTCTTGTTTGTTTTTTGATACAGGGGTTTTTTGTGTAGCCTTGGCTGTCCTGCTTTGTAGACCAGACTGTCCTCTAACTCAAGAGATCCACCTGCTTCTGCCTTCCGAGTGCTGGGATTACAGGTGTACTTGAGTTGAGCAAGAAGGTAATTTCTCTGAGCAGAGGCTGGACAGCTGGCTCCAGGTTTTAAAGCAGTTGCTCTTGCAGAGAACTCCGTTCCAAAGCACACATGAGGAGGCTGACAGCCATCCTAATTCCAGTTCCAGCACATCCAAAGCCCTTCTCACTTCAATTGGTACCAGGAACACATACATGAAGCAAAGCATTTATTCACATTTTTTTAAAAAGGGTCTGAATAGAGCCAGAGGTAGTGTTGAATGCCCCAATCACCAGTGAATCCCCAGCACCTTAGAGGCAAAACAGGTAGTTGTCTGAATTCCGAGCCAGACAGTTGTGTAATGAAGACCTATCTAAAAAATTTTTGTAAACTAATAAAAACTCGGAATGACATATTTGTCCAAAAAAATATATTCAACAATTACGAATTGCCTTTCTACTGCAGAGTATTACACCATATACAAAAGTAAGTTTACAAAAGGAAGAGAAAGATCAAACAGGTAAAGTTCTGACTTGTTCTATGAAACACCACAAATTTAATGGGACAACAGTTTCTCCTAGGGTCAAACCTTTCGTTACAAAGGGTTTTGAGGTTTAAATCTCACACCATGCCTTCATTGCAACTGTTATTTGAATAACCCTTCAAAAAAGCACGTGGTGGCTCATGCCTGAAACCCACCAGGTTGAAACATAAGAAATCTCAAGTTAGAAACCAGCCTGGCCTACAGAGAAAGACTCTCTCCCAAAATATAAAGACTTCTTCAAAAGTGATCTAACCAGATAGACCTCGCCTGTTTGTACATGAACCCATCCACCTTTCAGTCTGGTAGGAAAATATCAAGAGATGATTATAAAAGAAGACAATTTCTAGCCTAGGGCTGAGACCTCGGCAAACGCCAAGTCTAAGGCAGCCCTGAGGAGCAGCACCACGTGCTGACTTCTCACTTCTCCTAAGTGCATCTTATCAGGGCCTCTGCAGGGGCAGCTCCGGCACCGAGCGAGGCCCGGACTCAGACTACTCCGTGCAAAAGGTGTCAGTCCCGGACGAGACAGAGTGTGTTGCCCCAGGGGTTCCCAGTTTTCTTTGCTACAGAATCCCTTAGGCGAAGGCCGGGACCCCTCCGCTCCGCAGCACACCAGCAGCCAGAGCGTCGCCCGGGACTCGGCGGCTCCTGGCCCGGCACGCGGAGGCCTTCCCTGCGGCCTCGAGCACTCTCGGGGAGGCTCGGGCGCTCTCGGGCAAGCTCGGGCGCTCTCGGGGCAGTTCGGGCGGCCTCGGACGCTGGGAAGCGCGACGCTAAGGGGCGCGGCGCGGGCCTAGGCCGGCAGCGTGCCGGCGCCTCCCCCACCACCCGCTCGCCGCGCACCTCGCGCCCGCCACCCCGAGGCAGTCCCGAGGCCCAGACCTCCCGCCCTGGACGAGGCCCGCGTTACCTGCGGATTGTGGAGGGCCATGGCCGCCCGTCTCAATGAGGCTCCGCGCTGCTCCGGCTCCTCACGCCGCGTCCCCCGTCGCCGCCATCTTCTCGCCGCACAGACACACTCGCAGCGGCCGCCGCGCCTGCGCACTGGCCGCGCCGCGGGAGAGCAGGCGGCGTTCTGCGCCTGCGCGCGACAGGTGGGCGTGCGACCCGGCTGGCGACCCTTCCGCCTGCAACGCGCGGAGGGCAGCGGCTCCCGACGAGGGCGTGCGGTTGGAGCTGGCCACACACCTCGGGTCTGCAAGGTGGGGTCCGGACGTCTTAGCTGCGCAGTGGCCGCCTGAGATCGACCCTGGAACCTCCTCCAATGGAGAGACCCATGAATCCCTTGCCTTATGGAGCGTGCTCCTCCGACCATTCGTTCATTCATTCATTCGTTCGTTCGTTTGTTCACTCGTTATTCCTTCCACTTGCTTTGCCTGGCACTGGGGGGAAATCGTTTTGTGTTTGTGTAACAGGAATAAACGTTGAAGGAGCCAGTGAGATGATGACTCAGCAGGTAACGGAGGCCGCCTCCTTTACCCTTGACGACCTGGGTTCCATCCTCAGATCCACAAGGCCGAAAAGGAAAACCAACTCCACAGAGTTGTCCTCTGACATAACAAACGGGCGCGCACACATAATAAATGAATTTTAAAAAGGACTCGTTGATCGGGCATTGTTCTCCTGTCTCTCAGTACATGGGCAGCAGAGGCAGGAGGATCTTCCATGACTTGCAGACCAGTCTACACAGCAAGTTCAGGCGCCACTTGAGTTACATAAGGTGACAGTTTTGGGGGGTGGGGAGGAAAAGGACACACAAAAGCAAACAAGATCATGTTGAGGTCTTAGCACATTGTGCAAAGGGTAAGCACTCAGTAGATGTTACCTATAGCTCACACAGGGAGGTGCGTACACACAGGAACAGCCGTTGACTCACCCACACAGGTAGGAAACCCTTGCTTAAGTCTCCTACCCGACCACACACTCTGAGTTCATGGCTCTACCATCCCCACTCCTGTGGCTTCAGACAAGTTACTGCCCTTTCCCTCAGGCTCCCTGCCTGTGACTGAGTGAACAAAACTCGAGGTCTTATTTCTCACTACTTTGCCAAGTTTAAGCTCTTTCTTTTACACTACCCTTCTAATGCGCTTAAATTGTTCCATGGCATCCCATTTCTCTCACCCAATTTTCTTCCTTTTGGTTTTTGTTTGGTTTTGAGAGGGTTGGTTTTTTTCTTTTCTTTTTTTTTATATTTTATTTAAATTTTAATTTATGTGCGTTGGTGTGGGGGTATCAGATCTTGGAGTTACAGACAGTTGTGAGCTGCCATGCGGGTTCTGGGAATTGAACCCGGGTCCTTTGGGAGAGCAGGCAGTGCTCTCAACCACGAAGCCATCTCTTCAGCCCCAAGGGTTGGTTTTTTTCAAGAAAGGAATTCTCAGTTTTACAGATTCCTGGCTGTCCTCGAACTCACACATATCTACCTACCTCTGCCTCCTGAGTGCTGGGATTAGAGGCGTGTGCCACCACAGCCCGGTTTTTGTTTGTTTGTTTGTTTGTTTGTTTTGTTTTTTCGAGACAGGGTTTCTCTGTGTAACCTTGCCTGTCCTGGATTCCCTTTGTAGACCAGGCTGGCCTTGAACACAGAGATCCGCCTGCTTCCGAAAGGTGGGACTAAAGGCTGGGTGTGGTGTGAGTTAAGCTTTTCTTCTTCTTTTTTTTTTTTTTTTTTTTTTTCTCCAACAAGGGATCCTGCTGTGCTGCCCAGGCTGCTATCAAATTCCAAACTTTAAGTGATTCCCCCTGCCTGTCCAGTGCTAACTAGAATTATAAGCATGCACACTTTACCAGAACGAAAAACCATAAATAAATAAATGACCTTTTCAACCTGTAGGGCTCAATCCTTTTGGGGTTGAAGGACCCTTTCACAGACATCTTGTATATTAGATATTTACATTATGATTCGTAACAGTTGCAAATTACAGTTATGAAGTAGCAATGAAAATAACTTCAGGCCAGGTGATGGTGGCACAAGGCTTTAATCCCAGCACTCAGGAGGCAGAGGCAGGTGGATTGCTTGAGTTTGAGACCAGCCTGGTCTACAAAGTGAGTCCAGAACAGTCAAGGCTACACAGAGAAACCCTGTCTCAAAAAAGAAAAAGAAAAAAAAAGAATAAGAAAAAAGAAAAGAAAGAAAGTAAGTAACTTTATAGTTGGGGGTAAACACATCATGAGAATTGTATTGAAGGGTTGCAGCATTAGGAAGGTTGGGAACCATGCCCTAGGAGCTTAGTAACTACTGAAATGTATCCTTATTGTTCCCAGAGTCCTTGGGCAGGAAGGTAACATTTTCCCAGGAAGAGCTTGATGCTTTTGATGTTTTATTGCCAATGATAAAATTCAAAAAAAATAAATAAATAAAATAAAATTCAAGCTTTCCAACAAAAATTGGGATTGTGGCAAATGGATATCTACCAGGTGGGCTGGACAGTTTCCCAGTTCTGGAAGACTTTCTGGTGACAATGGCAATAGAAACAAATGTAACAAAATGAAAACATAAGAAACCGAGGAATGTCCCACCACGTGGGAGGCACCACGTAGTCCAGTGGGCAGTGCCACTAAATGATAGATGCAAGGCGCCATCACATCACAAGTGTACGCCAGTGAGAGGGCTCAGCAGCCAAAGGTGCTTGCCACCAAGACTGGTGACCAAAGTACAATCTCTGGGATCCCTATGGTGGAAGGAAGTTGACCAGTTGTCCTCTGACCTGAGTAAATAACACTCAATAAGCCAGGCAGGGTTGTGCACGCCTATAATCCCAACACTCCTTTTAAAGATTTATTTATGGGCTGGAGAGATGGCTCAGCGGTTGGAAGCACTGACTGTTCTTTCGTAGGACCCAGGTTCAATTCCCAGCACCCACATGGCAGCTCACAACTATCTGTAACTCCAAAATCTGACACCCACAGACATATGATGCACATAAAATAAAAATAAATAAATTAGCTGGGCGTGGTGGCGCACGCCTATAATCCCAGCACTCGGGAGGCAGAGGCAGGTGGATCGCTGTGAGTTCGAGGCCAGCCTGGTCTACAAAGCGGGTCCAGGACAGCCAAGGCTACACAGAGAAACCCTGTCTCGAAAAACCAAAAAATAAAAATAAAATAAAATAAATAAATAAATAAATAATTTTTTAGAAGATTTATTTATTTTATGTCTATGAGTGCACTAACTGCATGTACACCGGAAGGCCAGAAGAGGGCATCAGATCCCAGTATGGTTGTGAGCCACCATGTGGTTTTTGGGAATTGAACTCAAGACCTCTGGAAGAACAGACAGTGCTCTTAACCAGTGAGCTATCTCTCCAAACTGAACAAATGTAATTTTTTTAAAAATCATGCATATAGGGCTAGAGAGATGGCTCAGAGGTTAAGTGCCCTGATTTCTCTTCTGGAGGTCCTGAGTTCAATTCCCAACAACCACATGGTGGCTCACAACCATCTATAATACGATCTGATGCCTTCTTCTGGAAACACTATATACATAATAAATAAATAAATAAATAAATAAATAAATAAATAAATAAATAAATATTTCTTAAAAATCATGCACATAATGTAGGCATGGTAACATAGGCCTTTAACCTCAGTTTTGAGGAGGCAGAGGCAGAGGGATGTCTGTGACTTCTAGGCCAGCAAAGAGTTACATAGTGAGATTTTGTCTCAAAACATAAACAGCCTCCAGGTGTGGTGGTGGATGCCTTTAAGCCCAGCGCTTGGGAGACAGAAGCTGGCAAATCTCTGTGAGTTCAAGGCCGGGCTGGTATAGAGAGTAATTCTAGGACAGCCAAGGCTGTTACACAGAGAAACTCTGTCTGGAAAAAGAAAACCAAACAACAACAAAAACAAAAAGAAAAAAAAAAAACCACCACAACCAAGCACAACAAATAAATATTTAACAGTTACACAGGCCCCACACCTAGCATCCCAACACTTAGGAATTGAGGCAGGAGAATCAGGAAGCATTCATAGTGAATTATATATTGAATTTGTTACATAGTGAATTTGAGGCCAACCTGGACTTGAGACCTTGCCTCCAAAAACATGCAAACAACAAACACAGGCAAAAAGCCTCCAAAACAAATAATTATCATAAGGCCAGGTGGTGCTGTTATTGTATGTGCTTTAATTCCAACAGTTGGGAGACAGAAACAGGCAGGACTCTGAAAGTTCAGAGCTAGCCTAGTCTACATAGGGACATCCAGAGCTACACAGCGGAAACTCTGTCACAACAAACAAACAGACAAAACATAAGTAAATAAACATCAGATTTTCTTCATTGGTGTTGACTCTGTGTGTGTGTTTAAGTGTAATCAGACTCCAGAGGAGAGTGAGAGGGTATTGGGTTCCTGGGAGCTGGCGTTACCCTTGGTCATGAGCCTGAGTGGGTCCTGGGAACTAAACTCAGGTCCTCTGAAAGAGCAGCAAGTGCCCTTAACTGCTGAGCCAACTCTCCATCCCCCATCACAGTTTTCATTTTTAACCCTGAAAATACATGGATCTAACTCACAAAGCCCAAAGCATTTTAGAGTCAGCCAATGAGCATCGTGTCTATGTGTTCTGTAGCCCTGGAGATGAGACTCAAGGTCAAGGCCTCCAACGGGGCCAGGTGAGCTTCTCCTATCACCTCTGTGTGTGTAGGCCCTTCAGCTCCAGTCCTCAGCGTGGAAAGAGCAGAGGCTGTCTGTGAGTTCGAGACCAGCCTGATCTACACAGCCCATTGCAGGCCAAGTTCCCCTGAGTAGACTGAGGCTGTGCCCCTCAGGGGCTCAGCACTTATCCCATTCGGACCTGGCCACCATCCAGCAAGTGGTTGCCCCTCTGTGGTCCTAACTATTATTCTGTTCCATCTCGCTGGGTCACGCTTGTGCTAGCTGGCATTTCACACGTGAATTTTCTGCTCCTGCACTGGACTCAGGGCCTCCCCCCACCCCCTACCCCCCCACCCCCCGAGAAGCCAGCTACATACTCTTGTGTCCCAGCTGTCCCCAGGGCCCAGACTGGCTCCAGGCCCTTGGCAGCTTCTCAGTAAACATTTGTTGAATGAACAGATGACCTTATTGAGTTCTCACAGAACCCAGTGAAGTGGACGCTACGCTACTGTTTTCCCCACTTAGGGCATGCTGTGTGCCTCTCGGACTATGATTTTGAAAACCGTTTGCTGGGCTGGGGAGCTCGCTCAGTGTGTGAACTTGCTTGCTGCCCAAGCCTGACCTCCTGAACTTGGAACCTTAGAACCCATTTAAAAAGTGAGAATTAGAGTTGTGGTAGTGCACGCCTTTAATCCTAGCACTCAGGAAGGCAGAGGCAGGCAGATCGCTGTGAGTTCGAGGCCAGCCTGCTCTACAAAGTGAGTCCAGAACAGCCAAGGTTACACAGAGAAACCTTGCCTCGAAAAACCAAAAAAATAAAATAAAATAAAATAAAACGAGTGTCTGTGTCTTGACTGATTGCTAGCCAGGCCTACAGATAATACAGATAATTTAAAAAAGACAATACAGAAGTACAAAATCCAGGGCTGCACACAGACCTGCCCCTCCCCCCCAGGACAGATGAAGGACATCTGTCCACTCAGAGGTGTTTCTCACATACCTGACACAGGAATTCTGTATATAAGTGCCCTTCCTGTTGCTTACAGGTCTAGAGGCTGAGGTCCAGGAGACAGAACCTCAGTGTCTCCTAAGGCCTCTTGGTGGCAGCAGGAGTGGGCAGTATGCCAGCTTGGGTCTCTCTCCCTATAAAGTGATCAGCTGCCAGCCCCAGCCCCACCTCCAGCTACCCTCAGCAGAGGCACTGGGGACTTTCTATCCCAAGAAAAGGAGTCACTTTCGTATCATAATAACAGGAAGCCCCATCATTCACCACTCTTCCAGGGTCCTGGGCAATCTGTTTCTGGGGTCACAGGCAGTCTGTCCGAGGTCACAGGCAGACCTTGGTGTTCTTCATCCTGTCACATTGTCACTCTAACCTCTGGGCCTGTGTCACCCCATGACTTTTTCCTGTTTGGCTCTGAGTCCGTGCCTCTGAGATGAACACAGAGCAGTGTCTATCCGGAGCTGAATGAAGTCTCAGGCTGCCGCTCCGTCTGGTTGCTCACGTCATTTGAAACGTGTGCTAGCTTTTGTTTTTTCATTACTGAGACAAGGACACCTGGTCCTCCTGCCTGAGCTCCCTGAAAGATTTTGTCTTTAAACATTAGATGTCGAGCTCTGCTCAGTATCCTGCCCCAGGAGGTGTGAAGGGGACCCAGGAAGGTGTTACCTTGAGCCCAGTGTCTAGAATGGGTGGTTTCTGGCACCTTATTCAAAGGATTGAAAAAGCGCAGATTGTGAAATGTCAAGGGAAGTTTATCCAAAGGCAAAGGCTGGGAGGGATTGAATGCTGGGAGAGAACAGCAGGGCCGTGAGGGAGCATATGCCAAGATCTTGGTCATTACTTGGTCTAAAGATTTTAATATAATTATCATATAGCTAAAAAAAATTAAAACAGGGGCTGGAGAGATGGCTCAGAGGTTAAGAACACTGACTGTTCTTCCAGAGGTCCTGAGTTCAATTCCCAGCAACCACATGGTGGCTCACAACCATCTATAATGGTATCTTATGCCCTCTTCTGGCAGGCAGATGTACATGCAGGCAGAGCACTGTATACATAATAATAAATAAATCTTTAAAAAAAAATTAAGGGGCTAGAGAGATGGCTCAGAGGTTAAGCGCACTGCCTGCTCTTCCAAAGGTCATGAGTTCAATTCCCAGCAACCACATGATGTCTCACAACCATCTATAATGAGATCTGGTGCCATCTTCTGGCCTGCAGCTATACATGCAGGCAGAGCACTATATATGCAATAAATAAATAAATATTTTTTAAAAAATTAAAACAGGCTGGAGAGATAGCTCAGAGGTTAAGAGCACTTGCTCTTGCAGAGGAATGGAGTCCTAGCACCTACATGGTGGCTCACAACTGGCCATAACTCCCCTCTCAGGGGATCTGATGCCCTCCTCAGGCACCAGGCATGCACGTGATGCACAGACATACTAACAAAACACATTGCACATACAATAAAATAATCCTAAGGAAGCATTTTTGGCTTGTTTTGTTTTATTTTGTTGAGACAGGGTTTCTCTGTGTGGCCTTGGCTGTCCTAAACTAGCTTTGTAGAACAGGCTGGCCTCAAACTCACAGTAATCCGCCTGCCTCTGCCTCCCAAGTGCTGAGATTAAAAGTGTGTGCCACCATGCTTCTAAGGAAGTATTTTAAATTATTGTAGTGTGTGTGTGTGTGTGTGTGTGTGTGTGTAAGCACACATGAAAGTCATAGGGGTAGGTTTTCTCTTTTCTTTTTTTCTTTTTTTTTTTTTTTTGCTTTTTTCGAGGCAGGGTTTCTCTGTGTAGTCTTGACTGTCCTGGACTCACTTTGTAGTCCAGGCTGGCCTCGAACTCACAGCGATCCACCTGCCTCTGCCTCCCGAGTGCTGGGATTAAAGGCGTGCGCCACCACGCCCGGCTGGTTTTCTCTTTTCACCACGTGCCTCTGGGGGATTGAACTCAGGTCATCAGGCTTGACAGCAAGCACCTTTATTTACTGATCCATCTTGCCAACTCTTCTCTGTTTGTTTTGTTTTTTGTTTTTTGAGACAGGTTTTCTCTGTGTAACAGCCCTGGTTGTCCTAGACTCACTTTGGAGACCAGGCTGGCCTTGAACTCACAGAGATCTGCCTGCCTCTGCCTCCCCCAGAGCTGGGATTACAGGCGTGCGCCACCACTGCCTGGCTATCTTGCCAACTCTTGACTCTTCCTTTTTGGGAGGCTTGTAGAAGTGTAAAGAGAGAAAAAAAAAATTGTTTTTAATTTTCTTTGTTTTATATATATGTATATTTTGCCTGCATGTATGTATGTGAACCATGCATGTGCCTGGTGCCCACACAGGTCAGAAGAGGGCATCAGATCCTTGGACCTGGAGTTACAGAGGGCTGTGACCCACCATGTGGATGCTCAAAATTGAACGAAGGTCTTCTGCAAAAGCAGGCAGAGCCCTTAACCACTGAGACACCTCTCTAGCCCCCCAAAGGAAGTATATAGTCATCTATTTCCAAAACAGAGATGGCTAAAATCAGCTAAGGCCCAGCCACAGGTGGACAGGAAGCAGTAGGCCCAGCTGGTGCATGCCAGTCTACCAGCATCCAGACTAGAAGTTTAGAATAGAAAACTACTAATAGTCGGGCTTGCCTAATGCAGACGTGACAAGGTCATGAGACAGGAAGCTTCAAAATATACAGGGTGTGAAAGGGAGAGAGGAACCCACACAGGGGCTTTGATGGGAAACAGAACAACTTAAGTGATAATGACAATAAGATTGCATCCCTGATCACTTTGCCAAAGAAGAAGAGGAAGAGGAGACCTGTACGAAGAGCCATAAAAACTGTTATCTCAGGAGGACGGAGGATGGATCAATGGTTAAGAGCACTAGCTGTTCCTGTGTTTAATTCAAGTTTGGTTCCCCAAACCCCGGGTGGTGTCTTACAACCATCTGTAACTCCAGTTCCAGGGATTTAGTGCCCTCTTCTGGCCTCTGTGGGTACTGCATCCACAGGGTGCCCTGACATACAAGCAGGACAGACACTCAGCAGCATAAAATAAGTACATTAAACAACAACAACAACAACAACAAACCCCCAAAACAAAAATAAACAAATAAACAGCAGAACCTGTTCTGTGCACTCAGTCAGTGTGCCTGTCGTTTGCTTGGATTGGCACTCAACACCGCAGGATGGTAAACTCAACAGCTTCAATTTCACTGCTTGGAACCTCTTAAACTTATTATTGGGGGAGGGGGCTTGTTATCTTTGTTACCCCGGTGGGGGTTTCCTTTTACGGGTTTCAGGAAAAGAAGTTGCTTATGAAGGGGTTATGAAGGGGTGTTGAAGGGCAGTCATGTCTAGATTGATAAGCGTGGATTATATAAGCTTTCTCTTATTGAGCAGGCCCCTGCCTGCCATACCTAATTATTCATAGGCTTATATAAGATGGTAATTAGGGCTTTTTCCCCTAAGAGTGCACTCAGAGCATAAGAATGAGAATACATGTTGAGCTGGGCATGGTGGCGCACGCCTTTAATCCCAGCACCCAGGAGGCAGAGGTAGGTGGATCGCTGTGAGTTCCAGGCCAACCTGGTCTACAAAGCAAGTCCAGGACAGTCAAAGCTACACAGAGAAACCCTGTCTCAAAAAAAAAAAAAAACAACAAAACAAAAACAAAAAACAAACAAACCAACAAACAGAAAATCCCAAACATGTTGAAGAAGCCAGTGAGAAGGCCCTGTGGGAAAAGAAAGGATCCTGCCTCCAAGTTTGATGACCTGAGTTCAACACTTAGAACACACATGGCGGAAGGTGAACTGACTCAAGCTCACTCTTTGAACTCCATGCACACCTACACACAACAGTATCCACGCACATACAATAAACGGGTTAAAATGTATTACTTTTTTTTTTTTCAGTTTTTGGTTTTTCCTCTTTCTTTTTTCCTTTTTTTCATTCTTTGTTTGTTTGTTTTGTTGTTATTTGCTTGTTTGTTTTTCAAGACAGGGTTTCTCTGTGTAGCCTTGGCTTGTTTTTCAAGACAGGGTTTCTCTGTGTAGCCTTGGCTATCCTGAAACTCTCTTTGTAGACCAGGCTGGCTTCGAACTCTAATCAGTCTGCCTGCCTCTGCCTTCCAAAGTGCTAGGATTACAGGTGTGGTCACTGAGCCTGGCTAAAATGTATTTTTTATAAATGACAAGGTCTCATGTAGCTCAGGCTGGCTTTGAACTCTTTTGCTGTTGTTGTTTTTGAGACAAGGTTTCTCTGTGTAGCTGTGGCTGTCCTGGACTTGCTTTGTAGAGTAGGCTGGCTTCGAACTCATAGAGAGTTGCCTGCCTCTGCCTCTCTAGTGCTGGGATTAAAGGTGTGGCTGGTGTCTTTCTCTTCTCTCTCTCTCTCTCTCTCTCTCTCTCTCTCTCTCTCTCTGATTTTACTTGTTTGTTTATTATTTATACAGTATTCTGTCTGCATGTATGCTAGCAGGCCAGAAGAGGGCACCAGCTCTCATTATAGAGGAACTATTATGAGCCACCCCGTAGTTCCTGGGAATTGAACTCAGAATCTTTGGAAGAAGTGACTGAGCCATCTCTCCAGCCTTGGCCTTGAACTTTGATGCTCCTGTGTCCACTCCCCATGTGGTGGGAGCACCATCAAGCCTAGGTTGGGATTCCATTTTTAACTCAGCCACTGATTGAACCTAAGGCCTTCACAAAGCTGCTACTTTTCTGTGACTTGGTTTCCTAAAAAACCAGAAAAGACCAAATGTCTTGCCTGCTTCCTATGGTATTGTGGAGAGGAGCCAGAGATAGACACAAAGAGCTTTTTGTTGTTGTTGTGTTTTTGGTTTGGTTTGGTTTGGTTTGGTTTTTCAAGACAGGGTTTCTCTGTGTAGCCTTGGCTGTCCTGGACTCACTTTGTAGACCAGAGATCCACCTGCCTCGGCCTCCTGAGTGCTGGGATTAAAGGCGTGCACCACCACAGCCTGGCTTATTTTGTTTTTGGAGACAGGATTTCTTTTGTAGTCCTGGTTGTCCTGGACTTGCTTTGTAGACCAGGCTGACTTGAATTCACAGAGATACGCCTGCCTCTTCCTCAGGAGTGTTAGGATGAAGGGCATGTGCCACCACACCCGCTGACAATGGGATTTAACTTGTAATGAATAATATATTAGTGACAGCCACCAGGGTTGTCTAGCTCACCCTGGAGGTTATGTTGCTCTTTAATACTTTTGGGGTGGGTGACTGGGGTAGGGGGAGGAGACAAAGTTTTTCTGTGTAGCCCTGGCTGTTCTGGAACTGTAGAGCAGGCTGGCCTCAAACTCAGATCCACCTGCCTCTGCTGGGATTAAAGGCATGTGCCACCGTTGCCTGGCATTTTCATTTTGGTTGCTCCAGTCATTTCTACAAACCCTATTTCCTTTCCTCACTCATAAAACATTTATTTATCATCAATTTTAATCTAACATAAGATTTTCTTTTCTGCCAGACAGATAGCCTCAGGGTGGAGGGGGAGACAGACACTCTTTTAATCTTCTCTAGCCAATGAAAATAGAAACATTTTTCTTTTCCAAAGGCAAGGTGGTTTATCAGGGAACTATTAATTTTGAAGAAAAACCACAATGAAACAACAAGAACTCACGCACAACCTGCTTCTTTTTCTTTTTCTCTCTCAGACAGGATCTTGCTATGTAACTCAGGCTGGCCTCCAACTCCACCCTTCTGCGCCCCCCACCACCACCCACCTCCCGCCAAAAAAATAAAGAAAAAGGAAAGAAAGACATTCTGGAAGTCAGAGGCAGGCAGACCTCTGTGAGTTTGAGGTCAGCCTGGTCTACAAAGGGAGTCCAGGACAGCCAAGGCTACACAGAGAAACCCTGTCTCTGCTGGGAAGGGGGGGGGGGAGGGAATGGGGGGGCAAGGAGGGGGGTGGAGACAGAAAGAAAGGAGAAAACCATCTTTTCCCATCGGATGAGCATATGCTGGGAGCAGGAATCCAAGCTTCCTGAATGCCAGCTACAAGCATGGAAAAGGAACTCCACCTCTCAGCTACACCCCTGAATGTCCCTTTACTTTTTATTTGACACAGGGCTTATTAAATTGCCCCAATAGACATTAGCATCCTCCTGCCTCAACTTCTGGAGTGCTGGGACTATAGGAGTGTTATCAGTATACACATCTTTACTTCTTCCAAGTGAACGGCTTCAACAGGATTTCCCCCACCCCCACTCCCAGACAAGGTTTCTCTGTGTAGCTTTGGCTGTCCTGGACTCACTTTGTAGACCAGGCTGGCCTCAAACTCACAGAGACCCACCTGCCTCTGCCTATGGAATGCTGGGATTAAAGGTGTGCGCCATCGTTTCCTGGCTTGCCTGGGATTTTAAAAGCAGGGTTCTGCTGAGGCAAAGTTTGGGCTTTGAATAACAGCTAGAGGGGGCCTGTCCTGTGTCATCAGCGATCATTGTTATTGCTTGAGGCAAGGTCTCCTTGTATCCCAGGTTAGCCCCAAACTCCACATAGCTGACTGTGCCCTTCAACTTCAGATCCTCCTGTCACTAAAAGTGCTGGGTGACAGACATCAGTGCTAACACAACTATAGGCAAGATGATAGGATGCTGAGAATTTTTTTCTCCCCACACTTTTGAACCAACGAGTAAATAAAACCGTGTATAATTCCTGTCCCTTGGGTTTTCAGTAACTCTTTAGGCTAGCAGTTATCCTCACAGCCTGGTAAAAGACCCCACTATGCCTCAAGCGAGAGAAGATACAGACTTCTTGAATGAGCCATCTCAAGGAGATGCTGCAAAGGCAGGGACTGGAGAGGACTGGAGGTCACAGAGGTTGTGAGACCCGCCAAGGTGGCAGGCAGGAAATGCCATCTCATGGTACGGACTCCGTGGGCTAGGTTAGTGGGATGATGACCTTAGAAGAAGTGCTCAACCCCTCCCCAGCCTCACTTCCCTGTGCCCAAGACTGACTGTCTAGGGAAGGAAAGAGGACAGGATATGTGAAGCAACCTCAACCTACGGCATGTCTGCAGGCACAAAATAGCCTGACCGCTTCCTCCATCTCATTTCACACCCCCTCCAGCCAAGGACCAGGGAGGGGAGATACACAGTGGCTGGTGGTAGGTGCTCTCACGTCCTGTTAAATGCTTTTACGATGCGATTTTTCTCTTTGTAAAATGAATGATCCCATGTACGTGTGTGGGTGCACATGCCTGCGAGGTCATGGGGAGACTGGAAGAGGGCATCACATACCCTTTGAGGGAAAGATGTTTCCTTTCCTTAATGGAAGTTTGAAAAATAATAAAAGCACAATTACCACTTGATGAGTAATTACTGTCCTGTGCCTGACCTGTGATTAAATAAAGACAATTGGCATGTGGGTTACTGTCACTGTAAACTCTGTTCATGCTTTGATCATCAGAGGTTAAATTCTGGGCAGATTTTTCCCTTGGAGATGAGTGGGCCCCTGCCACCTGTCACTACCAACCTCTACCATTATCACGACCTTGAATGCTGGATGAGGGTCAAGACTGGGACTCCATCTTTTTTTTTTTTTTT
>OU015753.1:8426876-8437031 GCA_907169655.1 Acomys percivali
TCTTCTTCTTCTTCTTCTTCTTCTTCTTCTTCTTCTTCTTCTTCTTCTTCTTCTTCGTTTGTTTTTTCCAGACAGGGTTTCTCTGTGTAGCCTTGGCTATCCTAGACTCACTTTGTTGACCAGTCTGGCTTTGAACTCCATCCGCCTGTCTGTGCCTCCCAAGTTCTGGGATTAAAGTGTGCGCCACCATGCCCAGCTCTGTCTGTTGTCTTTCAAAATAGGGTTTCTCTGGGTAGCCCTGGCCGTAAACTTAGGAATCTACTTGTCTGTGCCTTCTGAGTGCCAGAAAAGGCATGTGCCACCATGCCTAGCCTTCCCTTCTCTTGCTATGAGCCTGAGGGCGGTCTTTAATTTCTGACCCTTCTGCCTCTACCTCCTAGTGCTAGGATCACAGGTGTGTTCTACTGTGTGCCAAATATGCAATGTTGGGGGCTGGACCCAGGGTTTCATGCATCCCATGCCAGTCAAGCAGTCAATCTACAAACTGAGCTCCATTCCCAACCTTGTATTTCTTTTCTTTCTTAAAATGTTATTGTTATTCCCTTTATTTATTTATTATTTATTTCTGGGGGTTTATTTTTGGAGGGGGGTTCAAGACAGGATTTCTCTGTATAACCTTAGCTTTTCTGGACTCTCTCTGTAGACCAGGCTAGCCTTGAACTCACAGAGATCCACCTGCCTCTGCCTCCTGAGTGCTGGGATTAAAGGTGTGCGTCACCACTGCCCAGCTATTTCTGTTTTGTTTTTGTTTTTGAGACAGGGTTTCTATGTGTAGCCTTGGCTATCCTGGACTCACTTTGTAGACTAGGCCGGCCTTGAACTCTCAGCGATCCCCCTGCCTCTGCCTCCCCCAGTGCTGGGATTATAGGCGTTCACCATCTCACAGGCTGATTTTTTGTTTTGTTTTCTGAGAGGGATGGTCTTGCTGTGTAACTCTGGCTGGCCAGCCAGCCTGGTACTCATTCTAGAGCCAAGGCTAGCCTTAAACTCATGCTTGTTTTCCTGCTTCAGCCTCAGATGCTGAGATTACAGATGTGCACCCTGCCCAGCTAGGCGATGGTCATTCTCCCCCAGACTCCTTCCTGGCTTGCTAGGGAGTTGTTCTAAAGAAACCAGCTGAGGGGCTGGAGAGATGGCTCAGAGGTTAAGAGCACTGACTGCTCTTCCAAAGGTCATGAGTTCAATTCCCAGCAACCACATGGTGGCTCACAACCATCTATAATGAGATCTGGTGTCCTCTTCTGGCTTGCAGGCAGGATATTGTATACATAATAAATAAAGAAATCTTAAAAAAAAAAAAAAAAAAAAAAGAAAAAAAAAGAAACCAGCTGAATGTGGGCTGGTAGCCAGAACCCAGGGAGCTCAGACTTATTCACTCAGGGAGTCTCAGGGAGTCAGACACAGACAAGGAAGAGATTCCCTGAGGCTTTAACAACAGGAAGATGAGTCCTACCAGAGGCTGGTTTCTCTGTGGACTTGGTGAGCCCCCACATGAAGGCAGAAGACCCATGGTTCTTCTGTCCCACCCTTCATGGTGATTTGTAGAATGGAGGGAGCTATATCCAGGCGTTCTGCAAACCCACATGTGGCCACAGTTAAGAAGACCTCAGTCCAGAGGAGGCGATCGGAATCGATGCCACGGGTGGGGAGGGACTGCTCACGTACCTTTGAAGATTCACTGATCTTGTATGGCCGAGACACTCGCATCTGCTTGCTTGCCTCCATTGTGAGTGGCTTCAGACCTACAATGAGAATAGCATTCCTGAGCGTGCAGCATTAACTCCAGGTTGGTTGTTAGTAGCATCAGGCCCTGCTGGCAGACACCACTGTTGGCAAATGAAGAAACTGTCCTACGGAGGAGAGTGAGGGAGAACAAAATACTTGGTGTGGAAAGTTAGGGTGTCATAGCCACTTAGTGTAAGAACTGAGTTCGAAAAGAGAATTGCAAGAACAGAAACAGAGAGGCCTCGACTACAAGAGTAGATACTATTAATTTGAAGGGTGGAGTCTCAAAAGACCTATTGTGCAGAACATACAGTGCAGTAATAGGACTGTGAGAGGAATGAGTTGCTTTCTAACATAAGGGTTTGCTGTTGTTTTGTTTTGTTTTGAGACAGGGTTTCTCTGTGTAGCTTTGGCTGTCCTGGAACTCACTCTGTAACCAGGCTGGCCTTGAACTCACAGAGATCTTACCTGCCTCTGTCTCCCAAGTGCTGAGATTAAAGGTGTGCAAACACCAACGTTTAAAATAAGCTGTTTTCTTTGGGAACTGTGGGGCGGGAGATAGGCCAATTGCTTTTTTTCAGGTGGTAACAGAGTTCCTGAAATTCTGAGCCCATTTTACGGCTTTAGCTGGAGGCAGGGGGCAATCTTCTTTACTTATATTTAATTCAGGTCCTTTTATTGTCTACAGTCTAGCACATGAAAGAGTTTAGTCTGTGTCCCATGCTCATGATTCCCTCACCTTAAATTACATGTATTTATTTTGTGAAAGCCTGGGAGAGTTAGTTCTTTTCCATCATATGGGATGCAGGGATTGGACTCAGGTTGTCAGACTTGGTGGCAAACATCTTTATCCTCTCAGCCATCTCAATGGCCTGACACCTACCTTTTGATGTTTAATCTAAACTCTACCTTTTGGCTATGACAAAGTTTTCGTGACAGTCACCATTTTGGAGTCTGGACTACAGTGTGGATCCAAGCTAAGGGACTTCTTCTGCTTGCCACTGCATTTAACTCCTGCCATACATCAGCCAGGCTAATGTCAACTGTCCCACTTTGCAGATGAGGACATTTACAATTGTCAAAATGCTAGTTAATGTCTGTCCACCAAACCTGGGCCCTTCGCCTTAGCATAGGAAATAAAGCCCACACTTGACCAATGTCACAAGTGGAGGGTGAGAGACAGTTATGACTAATGGGTACAAACTGTCCTCAGGGCATCATTTTCTCCCATAGAACCCTTATTCTTGATTCAGAAAACAAGAGGCATGAAATAACTCACACACCATCCCTCAGCCAGGGGTACGTGGCAGGGCTGACGTGAAGACCCAAGAGGCCTCTCCTCATTCTTCTGCTCTCCAAAGCTGTACTGTCTGGTCATAGGAGGGATGAATCCATGGCAAGAAGCAGGCCTTGAGGCCTGGGATTTAATGCAAACATGAGCAATCATACTCTGCTGACCTTTCTGATCAAATCTACAGACATAACACAGGATGCCTGCATTAACATGCCAAGCAACTTGTACATACCTAGGAGCCAGGCTTTGAGGGGGTGGGGTGGGGCTTGGAAGACTAGGGAGAGCCAGGCATGGTGGCACACACCTGTAACCCCAGCACTCTGGGAAGCAGAGGTAGTCGGAGCTCTGTGAGTTCAAGGCCAGCCTGATCTATGAAGTGAGTCCAGGACAGTCAAGGCTACACAGAGAAATCTATTCTGGAACTTCCACCCCCCACCCCCCCACCCCCCCAAAAAAAAGACTAGGAGGGCACTAGCAAGGGACACCCAGGAAGGACTAAACCTGTTGGGTTAAGTTAAAACTTAGTTTGACTCAGAAAAAATCTGCTCAGGAACTAGCTTCCCGCCCTGTGGTGGGAGGGGCGGGGGGGCGTGTCACGAGGGAACCACTGCAAACAGTCCAGAGCCAACACCAGCAATGTCCCTACCCTCAGCTCCCTGAAATAAGTTTGCCTCAAAGGCTCCTCCTTTTGAAAAGGCTGGAAAGTGCAGCTATGCCCCTGTCTTGCCATGAGTCTGTCTTACTTCGTTACCTCATTTTCCTTACAAAACCAGTATGGGCGTTACACACACGCTGGGACAGGGGCTACAAGAAAAAATTTCCCCCAGTTCTGCTGAGTCCACAAGAAGAATCATTTTGTTACCTACTGAACAAAGAGTCTTCGCTAAAGCAGAACAATGTGATAAGATAACACTGTTCTGAGATAAATCAGGAGAGCCAGGGGCTCCGGTGTTCCCACGGAGGAGGAAATCTGCAGACATTGCATTCTGTTCCATTGTCCCTGGACCCAAGAAGAAACAACTGGATCTTTCAGCGAGAATTAGTAACTTTGTGATTAGGCTGTACCCATGCTGGGACTCTCTGACTGTCCCCGGGGGTGCTGGAGGCCCAGAGGAAAGAGAAGCAGTCCTGCCATCAGATGGCATCTACTTACTGCATACCCCTCGGTTCACCTTGGCAGTCTGAGACTGGGCACCATTGTTCCCACAGTAAGAAGGGCACACCGTGGTGGGGCGGGTGGCTGAGGGGCCCGCCCAAGGTCACAGAGAGGAAAACATAGATACCCTAACTGCCCAACTACTTAGGCCAGCCAGATCTCTGGTTCCTCCCAGTCTGGAAGCTTTCTTTTCTAGGCCAAGGGATCTAGAGAGAGTTCTCCAGCGCCGAGCTCGCTTTAGTCTCCCGGATAGTGTCTGTAACGCCTAGCTGCGTCCTGGGCTACGTGCAAGCAGGTGAAATGAAGGAGCAGAGCCCCACCCGGGGTCCCTGGGAGCCAGCACGCAGCCCAGGCTGCACTCACCGTCCCGGGTCCTGCCCCGCAGGTGCTGAGGCGCTGAGGGAGGCGTGGGCCGCACCTGTGCACCCGCGGGCCCGGATCACACCCGCTTGCAAGCGGCTACCAGAGCACCGTACACTGCGGGGCTACTGGGCTTGCCTGAAGCGCAGCCATCCCTCGGCAAGGAAGTGCAAGCCTGCACAGTCAATGGCGGCTGGGGGGCGGGGTCTGCAGGCGGGACTAGAGGCGGGGTCTGCAGGATAAAGGGCGGAGCTTCACCGGAGGGGCTGGCCTATAAAGGCCGAATGCAGCTTTAGGGGCGGGGCCTGAGGAGGCAGGATGGAAGGAGGGCGGGGCGCCACCTTAGGGGCGGGGTCTGCGGATGGGAAGGCGCTGAGCTGGTCAGGGTCTGCAAGAGGCACCAGGGGTCCCTGACTATTGATCCCACCTGGCCGGATCCCAGCTGTCCTAGGCAGGCCAGGCATGCGCTGTAGAAGCTTGCTGGTGCTCATATCCCAGGCGCCAGTATACCAAGTGGCTCCATGAGACAGACCTTAGGGCGGGTCAGGAGGCCGGGATAGTTGTACCCTTCTTATCTTCCTTAGCTGGCCCACTCCGTAAAAAAGGCTTTGTTGACCACTCTTAAAATAGCCACACCTCCTGCACCCTGTGTTCTGCTTTGTGCTTCTTCTTACCTTTATCCCAATCTATTATTCTTACCTTCCCCCCTCCCCCTTTTTTCTCTTTTTCCTTTTCCTTTTCAATGCTGGAGATTAAGCCCAGGGCCTCAATCACCCTGCCCCTCAACTTTGCCCCAGTTGGCTCATCATATTTTACATATTTTCCCACCCCCTCCACCTCTCTTAATTTCTGATTCTTCTCCACTTGAAGCCACCCAGCAAAAGTTATAGTCCTTGCTGGGCTCCCATGGCAGGTACATAGCCTTTCAATACACCAGTAATTCATCTATCAGTTATGAAACTTTACTCTCGTTGAAGTCTGGAAGAACCTAGATTTCTCAACTTGAACGAAGCTAGACACAAAAGGACACTCCCAGCTGCATTTGGTGGCACACAGCTGACGCCTCAGCTCTTGGAAGGCTGAAGTGGGAAGATGGAGAGTTCAAGGCCAGCTTGGGCTACTTATCCCCCAAAAGCAAACCACTTGAAAACAAAATACCTAAGTGACATGTTCAAACAGGAAAACGGAAGCACAGTACAGGATGCCAGGTGTGGGGGGAGTTGGGATAGCTAACAAAGGAAAATTAGTGATTTTTTTTGGGGGGGGGAGGCTGATATTTGTGTATCTATATGAGTATAAATATATGTCTGTTCACCTATCTATTAAGATTTAGCTAGAGGGTTTTTTGTTTGCTTGCTTTGTTTTTGGTAGATCAAGCTAACTTCAAACTCAGTTCTACTGCCTCTTCAACTAACTAAAGCTATTTTAAATATTATTTATTTATTTATTTATTTATTTATTTATTTATTTATTTATTTATATCTGTATTGGTGTTTTACCTGCATGTATGTCTTTGGGAAGGTGTCCGATCTTGGAGTTACAGATGAACTGTAATGTGAGCTGCCAGGTGGGTGCTGGGAATTGAACCCCAGTCCTCTGGAAGAGCAGCACAGTGTTCCTAACCGCTAAGCCATCTCTTCAGCCCCGAAAGCTATTTTAATAACATGTAACTTCACATTAGTACCTGTGGTGTCGGGTTTGGGTTAAGGCAAATTAGAAGATGCACAGCCTGGAGGTGGGGGGCTGTAGTCAGGCCTTGGACAACCCTGGAAATCCATGGGTAACCTTGGCCTGAAAGCTAGCCTGGGCACATCCCATCTCCCTAGGGAGCATGGCATGAACTTTCATAAACAGTGAATGCTAGCTGGCCATGGTGGATTACATCTGCAGTCCTAGTGCTCAGGAAGCAGAGGCAGGAGGTTCATCATAAAGCTGAGGTAGGGCCTTGTTACGTGACTGGGGTTGGCTGGAACTCTTGGTCCTCCTGCCTCAGCCTCATAAATGCTGGGATTACACAATTTCTGTTCTTTCCTTCTTTCTTTTCTTTTTCCTTTGTTTGTTTTTTGTTTTTGTTTTTGTTTGGTTTGGTTTGGTTTGAGACAAGGTTTCTCTGTGTAACAGGTCTGGCTGTCCTGGACTCACTTTGTAGACCAGGCTGGCTTCGAACTCATATCGATCCACCTGCCTCTGCCTCCCAAGTGTTGGGATTAAAGGTGTGTGCCACCACACCCAGTGGAGTACATGGTTTCTAAACAACAGTAAGAATGCCAGCAAGCACATGGAGCTTACTGCACCCTAGGCGGTTCTCTAAACTCAGCATGCACAGGAAATCATTTGCTCTCCTTGACCCTGGGGAGGAAGGCCTCCTTCCCTTCCTGTTTACAGATGCGGAAGGTGAGGCCTGAAGAAGGAAAATCCCCCACATCACCCGCCTCTCAAAAGCAGAGCTCCAATGCCAGGCAGTCAGCCTCCACACCCCACAGCCTAACCTGGCCCCTGCTACCACAGTGCCTCATAGTGACATCTCCCTACAGAGAGCTCAGAAGAAAGGAGAAAACACCAACTACCCAAAGGGAACAGCTGTGGGTATTTAAGGACATGTGGCCTACCAGGTGTGGAGCTGCCCACCTTTAATCCCAGCGGCTGAGAGGCAGAGGCAGGTGTATCTCTGTGAGTTGGAGGCCAGCCTGGTCTACAAAGCAAGTCCAGGACAACGAGGCAGAGGCAGGTGTATCTCTGTGAGTTGGAGGCCAGCCTGGTCTACAAAGCAAGTCCAGGACAACCAGGGCTACACAAAGAAACCCTGTCCCCAAAACCAAAAACAAACAAATGAAGTTACCACTTCATTCTGAATTCTCAGGGACATAGGGAGGGGGACTCAGGAATGATAGCAAACTGTCGCAGGCCACCCTGAGCCACACTTAGTAATTTGGTAGGCAGCACCCACAGGTGCCCATTGGGTGACAGTGATTAACAGGTAGGAATGAGTGACTTCTGTGGCCCAGAATTCCTATTACCTGCTCCACGATCCCATAGTGCTTTGTATATACAGAACAAATGCAAGGTTAAGTGACTACAAGGTAACGGTCTTTGAATGTTAAACCTCAGCTTTGGGCCTTTCTGTGGGGCCCTGTGTAACCCTATAGAGGCCACAGACCCACACAGCTGGCCACAGAAAACAGTTTGGATTATCAGCAAAGAGGGCCTACTCCAATGATGTGTGTATTATCTCTGTGCCTAACCCTTCTGATCAGAAACAGATGTTAGGGCTGGTTTGTGTTACTACTGTGGTAGAGTGCTAGGTTTTGTCTCCAGAATACCATAAAACTATTTTTTTCTTTTTCTTTTCTTTTTTCTTTTTTATTTTTTTGGGGGGGGTTGTTAGTTTGCTTTTTCAAGACAGGGTTTCTTTGTGTAGACTTGACTCACTTTGTAGACCAGACTGTCCTCGAACTCACAGTGATCCTCTTGCCTCTGCCTCCCAAGTGCTGGGATTAAAGGCATGAACCACCACGCCCAGCCAAAACTATTTTTTTTTTCAAGACAGGGTTTCTCTGTGTATCTTTGGCTGTCCAGGCCTCTCTTTGTAGACCAGGCTGGCCTCAAATTCAGAGATCCACGTGCCTCTGCTTCCCAAGTGCTGGGATTAAAGGTGTGTGCCACCAAGGCCCAGCTGCATAAACCATTAAAAAAAATTTTTCTTTTTTTTTAAAGAAAAAGAGAAAAAGAAAGGAAGAAAAGAATTATCTAGAAGATAATGGAGAGCAACAGAGGACAGCTGACGTAGGCTGGGCTTCAGGAGAAATCTGGGCCCAGAAGGTGGGGCCAGCTCTCTAAACACTAGATTCTTCTTGCCAAAGGTTTGCCCCTGGCCTGTCCTTCCTCCCAGGGGCTGAATAACCGAGAGAGTTGATGATCTGAACAAAAGAACAGGCTTGCTGGCCAACCCTAATCATGTCTTTGCTGGGAATCCTTGGCCCCTACATCCTGAAAGTTTGTAACTGTTGAGCTAGGAAGTGCAGGATGCCTTTGGAGGGCGAGGCTTGCCTGTAGATAGGGCCACAGGGGGCACAATAGGCCAGTCCTGGGTGGGTGGGGGGTAGAGGGGTCCCCTCATATCTGAGTAGAAAAGAAAGACCTCTCCCTCTGGGCTGTTTATCACTCCTTTCTCTCTCCCTCCTCAACATATCCCCACCCCCCCCCCCCCCACCCCAGTTCTGCCAGGCATGCCCCCTGGCGTGGCTGTGCCCCTGATGTGTGTGGTCTGCACAAACTATTTGCTGTGTTGTAGCTCAGTTTCTCCACCCCCAACCTGTTCCTCCATCCTGGAGGTATCATCAAAGTCCAATGAATGAACCCATGCTTTCTTCAAACTGTCTGTGACATAACTATTAACTTTAGCTGATGGTATAAGACACTTTTTTTTTTTTTTTTTTTTTTTTTTTTTTTTTTTTTGTATAAGACTCTTAATCGACCACACAGGGGGCCCTCCCTTTAAGCCCTGATCCCTGATAAAACTGACATCATCTAAAGTGGACACTCTCTCATCATCTGCTTCAGGCATTTCTCAACAACACCCTTTGATGGGAGGGGTAGGAAGACATCGGCCAGCCTGGACAGAGGCCTGGAGTAGGAGTGAGAAGCCTCTATATGCATGATGAATATACACCCCCAACTTTAGCATGTTATAACTGGCAGAACCCACTAGTAGTACCCACAGCCTGACTTACCCATGGGGCATGGCACCCTATACCGTGTTTCTCTTTCTGTTAAGCAATAAAAGGCTAAGGCTTGACGACTCAGGACTTCAAGGTTGGAGCCCTAGAACTCTGTCCCAGATCAGCAGGTTGTCATCAGTGGCCCAGATCCCCGCAGAAACCATCACATTGTTCACAACCTGGATAAAAGCCCTGTCAGACTGCTATGGTAGAAGCACTTGCTGGAACCTTCCTTCACTGGCCGCCTCTCTCCTCCCCTGTGGAACCTAAAGGCAGAGTATTTCTTTAGTGCCACAGGGAAACCTTGACCCCATGTGTACTTTACATCCTGGAATCTGGCTTTAGCCTCTGGGGATCAAACCCTTAAGCTCCTGGCCGTGCTATTCAGAGCAGCTGCCATGTCAGCTTTAATTAGTCAAGATTTATAGAAAATTAAAAATTCAGATTTCCACACACTAGCCACATTTTAAGTCCTCAGTAGCCATATGTGGCTAGTAGCTGTCATATGGGACAGTATAGATTACAGAATATTTCCAGACTTCCAGAAAGTTCTAAAGGACACGCTGCCCTGAAGTAGTACTTAGCAGCTGCCTGGCTTGGAGCAAGCTACTTACTTACTTCTCAGGCTCAAGGTTTCCTCATCTGCAAAATGGGAATTCACCTGCTCCTCAGCAAACATTTAAGAGTCCCCGTACAGCTAGGTAGTACTTTAGGAGCCTGGGATGCACCAACAAATGACACAAATATTAAAAGCCCTTTGAGAGGAAGGACAGTGATGTCCAGCTCTGAGGGTTAACTTGAATTCCACAGAAGTGGAAGAAATGAATGAGCTAGCACAGTTGACATGCTTAACACCTGTTCCCTGATATTATTATTTTGAGACAAGGTCTCACTAGAGGCCC
>OU015753.1:8448420-8465028 GCA_907169655.1 Acomys percivali
TGTGTGTGTGTGTGTGTGTGTGTGTGTGTGTGTGTGTGTGTGTGTGTATTTTCAAGACAGGGTTTCTCTGTGTAGCGTTGGCTGTCCTAGACTCACTTTGTAGACCAGGCTGGCCTTGAACTCAGAAAGATCCGCCTGCCTCTGCCTCCCGAGTGCTGGGATTAAAAGTGAGCGCCACCATGTTCAGCTTTATTGATGTTTTCTTAGCTGAGATTGACAGGGTTTGTACTCAAGGTTCCCTGGCAAACCGACTCTTTTACATGTTATGCCCAGTAGAGGGTGCTCTCAGCAAGGAGCAGAAAGAACAGTTGCCTGCCCAAGGGAATTAATTGTTTCCCTCACTGACAGCATGCTGGGTGCCAGGAATGTAGAGCCAGAGATGTAAGGTCAACATAACTTTTTGGTAGTAATTCATTCCTTCCTTCCTTCCTTCCTTCCTTCCTTCCTTCCTTCCTTCCTCCCTCCCTCTCTCCCTCCCTCCCTTCCTCCCTCCCTTCCTTCCTTCCTTCCCCTCCTCCCTTCTTCCCTCCCTCCCTTCCTTCCTTCCTTTCCCTCCTCCCTTCCTTTTTTCCTCCTTCCCTCCCTCCCTCCTTCCTTCCTTAGTTTCCTTTTGTTTTACTGTGTAGGCTTAGCTAGTCTGGAACTCTGTTTCCTTTTCCTTTTTGTTTTTTTAAGACAGGGTTTCTCTGTGTAGCCCTGGCTGTCCTGGAACTCACTCTATAGACCAGGCTGGCCTCGAACTCACAGAGATCCACCTTTCTCTGCTGGGATTAAAGGCGTGAGCCACCACTGCCCATCGTGTTCTGGATTTTAAGTTTCCGTTAGAAAGACCTTCCCTATTCCAGGAAGAAAGGAAGCATCTCATGCTTTTTTTCTGGCCCCTTTGGGGTTTCCTGTATTCATGCGTTGACATTGGTCCCTGCTGTAGACAAAGAAGCCACCCACCCATCCTTTTCAATGGCCAATTTCCCTTACCTTTACTAAGGACCACTGTGGGCTACATCAGCCAGGAATCTGTTTTGTCTTCTCTCTCTCTGCACATATCTATATCTATGTATGCATATAGATGCACGTGACATGCATGCCATGGTGTGCCTATGGAGCTGAAGAGCAATTTGAGGAAGTTGGCTCTCTCCTTGCCTTCTGTGGGTGTACACACACACACACACACACACACACACACACACACACACACACACACACACACTCCGGTTGTTAGGCTTTGCACCTTCTGTTTTTACTTTTCATTCAAAGCAGCATCTGCTCCAGCCCTGTGCTGCCCACTCACCATTATTAATCCACCATATCCACCATTCATTGATAGATTCATTGATTCTTTTTTTTTTAATCTTGAGGCTCAGCAGGTAAAAGCACTGGCTGTTCTTCCTGAGGAACTGGGTTCAATTCCCAGCACCCACATTAAGGTTCATAACTGTGTATAACTCCTGTTCCAGGGGGTCCAGACACCCTTACACAGACATGCAGGCAATCAAAACACAAAAAATACATAACATTTAAAAAATGTAAAAAAAAATTAAAAAGTATCTTTTTGTTTTTTAAAAATTTTTGTTATTTTTTATAATATATTTTATTAATTTATTTATATTACATCTCAATTGTTAACCCATCCCTTGTATCCTCCCATTCTTCCCTCTCTCCCATTCCCCTTACTCCCCTCCCTTATGACTGTGACTGAGGGGGACTTCCTCCCCCTGTATATGCTCATAGGGTATCAAGTCTCTTCTTGGTAGCATTTCTTTGGTGTTTCAAGACAGGGTTTCTCTCTGTAGCCTTGACTATCCTGGACTCACTTTGTAGACTGGGATGGCTTCAAACTCTCTGAAATCTGCCTGCCTCTGCCTCCTGAGTGCTGGGATTAAAGGTGTGAGTCACCACTGCCCTGCAAAAAGTATCTTATTTGTGTGTGCACGCACACACACACAGATGTCTACAGACATCAGCAGAGGACATCAGGTCCCCCTGGAGCTGTCATTACAGACATGGGTGCTGGGAAAGAATCTAAAGTCCACTGGAAGAGGCTGGACATTCCTGTCAACCTGAGACAGAGCCTCATTTTGTGGCCCAGAGAGGCCTAGAACTCAGTATGTGGCCCAGGCTCGTTATCAATGTCCACTCCTCATTACTCAGCCTCCTAAATTTTGAGATGCCTGATGTGAGCTATGTAGAGGAATTTTGATTCAGAACATGGCTGCTCTGGCAAGAGATCACATCCAAATACTTTTTAGGACGGTATGATCAGGTTGTAATACAGATATACCTTTAATCCCAGGAGACAGAGGCAAGCAGATCTATGAGTTCAAGGCTAGCCTGGTATAGAGCAAGTTTCAGGCAAAGAAAAGCTTAGGAACATGCCTTTAATCCCAGCTCTTAGGAGACAGAGGTAGGCAGGTCTCTCTGAGTTCTGTTCAGGTAGTTCAGTTGAGTCAGTGAGTTGAGAGGCAGGGCAGTAGAGTGTCTGTGGGGCAGTTCAGTGTGTGGGATTCAGAGGCAGTTTTCACAGGGAGAGTTTTACAAAGACAGTTCATTGAAGGGAGAACCAGCTGGACACAGGTGAAGGCAGAGTAAGCCAGAGAACGAGAAGGAACCAGAAGATTAGAACAGACTGCTAGAGTTAGCTTGAGGTCAAGTAGAGCAATTCAGTCAGAAGCCAAGAGAGAAGCCAGATTGAATCAATCTGCTTGGACAAGAGTTTGAGCCAGAAAAGCTGGGTTGAACCAACCAGTCAGAGTTCAGAAAAAGATATGAAAGAAAGGGTGAATTTATTCAGCAGTAAGTCTCAGAGACTGAAACATTCTAGGCCTAGATAAGATTGTACAGAGGCTAGAAGCTTCCAGGACTAGGCAGAGGTGAGCAGAAGGAGGCAATAAGCCTTGGAGGTGACAATTACATCAGGTGAATAAAAGTTACTTTAACATAGCTATTGTGCCCAGACTGATTTTTTTTTTTTTTTCATTTGAGGTAAGGTGCTGGAGAGAGAACCTAGGACCTCACAGATGCTGACCACTGGGCCACACCCTAACGCCTAAGGGTTCCCCTGTCCATTGTCCATTGTTCCTGGTCTTTTCAGTTGGGTCTAGGATCTGTTTTAGTTAACGGCCGAATCAACAATGGCTGCCTTTGATGTCTGCCTTTCCTTAAGCAGATCATTTCTGTTAAAGCTGAATGCACTCGGTGAGGCTGAACCGTACTCTTGGAAGGGTTTTTGGGCTTCCCCCACGGTTTGGGACCGAGAATTACACTAGGTGAAATTCCAGAGCTGGGACTCCCAGGGCCAGCCTTTCAACAGCCTGTAAGACAGACAGTGGATGAGGAGTGTATGAATGACTCAGTGAAGGAGTTAAGGGTACCTCCCCCTCTGGCCCGGGATGGTGGTGCACACCTTTAATCCCAGCACTCAGGAGGCAGAGGCAGGTGAATTGCTGTGAGTTCGAGGCCAGCTTGCTCTACAAAGTGATGCCAGGGAAACCCTGTCTCGAAAAACAAAAACAAAAACAAAAACAAAAACAAAAAAAGGTAGCCAGGATGTAAAGCCAACAGTGATTCCAAATGAAATGCTTCCTTCCTTCTTCCCAATCCCTCCACTCCGAATCCAAAGAGCAAACACAGGGTTTAGAGGCCAGCCTTGGCCGGAATGGCTCAATTGACTTGCTGACTTAAATTATCCTTCTGGGAGCGAGGGGGTGGCGAGCGCTGCAGCCCGGCTCACTGGTGGAGGGCACGAGGGTGGAGGATGATTCAAGAGTAGAAAGAGAGGAAGAGGAAGGAGGCCTTAGGGAAGAGGAAGAAGGGACTGGGGTGGGATAAACGGAAGAGACAAGAAGAGGGGAGAACACAGAGAAGGAAGGAAGGCGAGCGAGAGAGATAGGAGAACACAGAAGGTGGTGGAAAAAGAGAGGGGTTGGGGGCCCACGGACTGGGGAGAGAAGGAGGCGGAGGGAGGACGAAGAGGAAGAGCCCCTCCTCCAGCCCTCTGCGGAGTTGCGCAATTTGCACATGCTGGGATTGGTCGCTGCAAGTGCGAGACGCCCCGCCTCAGCCCCTCGTGACCAATGGCGACGAAGGGGCGTGGCCTCCGTGGGAGTGGAGTACCGGCGCGCGCTCTAGCTCCGCAGTAGCCGCTGGCGCCCCTTGGAGAGTCTTAGTTTGCAGTTCCGAGTTGCGGTCTTCCCCCGGCTCACTCTCGGCTCCCGCTGGACCCTCGCAGCCGATCAGGGGCGCGCTCACTGGCTCCGGTAGTGTTTCCGCGGCGGCCATGGCCACGAAGATCGACAAGGAGGCGTGTCGCGCGGCGTACAACCTAGTGCGGGACGACGGCTCGGAAGTGATCTGGTGAGCAAAGCTGCGGGGCCGGGGATGCCCGTAGTGACCTGCTTCGTGCTGCTCACCGCCGCCGCTCACCTATGTTTCTTTTGTTCCTCCAACCCAAAGGGTGACGTTCAGATATGACGGCGCCACCATTGTCCCCGGCGATCAGGGAGCGGATTACCAGCACTTCATTCAGCAGTGCACAGGTAGGGCGCCCTGAGTCCTTTTGGGAGAAGGTGGGCACCCTGGGCAGCGAAGTGATGGGCATCCGAGCAGCAACAGATCTGGGCTTGTTTTGTGTTTTTTGAGACAGTGGCTCACTATATCCAGGGTGACCTCCAGTTGGCCATCCTCCTGCCGCAAGCGTTTAGTACTGGCATGGTGGGCGTGCACAGCCATGCCAGGCTCTTGCTTTGAGCTTTCTAAAGTCCCGTGTGTGTCCCTCACCTGCCCCCACCCCTCCAACTTCTGTGGACATCACCAGCCGCAAAAGTGACCCAGGTAGATTCCTCCCCGGGCAGTGTCCGACTACTTCTTCCGCCCCCTGTGGTTCACTGGGTTTCCAGGTCAGATGGGCAGTTCAAACTCCAGTGTCCAACCCTATCCATCATCCACTCTGATTGGTCAGTGAACAATAACGGCGAAGCCTCTGGGGGCTGCAAGCTGAAGGCAGAACCCAGGGCCCCACCCTCCTTTCTTCTTCCATCTTTGTCCGTATCTGTTTCTGTATGAGCCTTTAATTTGAAGAGTACAAACCCTGTACAAACAGCAAGATGTTTGATGTTGCTATTACGAGGCCCGGAGAAAGTGAAGCTGATTTGTGAGGTCCAAGTGGCCAGTTTCCTTTGGAGTCAATGGCCACTGGCTCGGGTGGGGCATGGCCAGGAAGCTCTAGGATCAGAAGTGGCCCCGGGGGTTTGGTATGAAGGAGTCCATGCACATGTGTGACTTAGTGTTCTGAGCGTCCCCTGGCATGTGTGAATCATGAAAGAACACGTGGCCTGAGTGGCCACAGCGCCTGGAAGATGATACAAATCAGCACAGTTGGTAATGAGATCTTTTAAGGAGCTGGTGTACAGTGCAGCTCAGCATTCTGGAAACAGAGGCAGGAGGATGGAGAGTTGGAGGCCAGCCTGGGCTGTGCACCCTCTTCCTCCCCCTCTCTCCCCCCAAAAAAGAGCCTTTACAGAGATTGTAAATCGGAGGTCCCAGTTCCTCTGTCCCCTGTTGTCTTTAGCTTTGGAACTAATGTCAGACAAAGGCAGGCCACCTGGGGGCTAGGGTGTGGACCCCCGGCAGATGGCTGTGGGTTTGAATCCCACTGGGGCTGCTTCTCAGCTGGGTGGGTTGGGACAAGTCCCTGTGGGGACCACAGTTCCTCACCTGTCTGTCTCTTAGTGCTGCTGTGACATTGACCAACCTGTGTGTGGGGGGATGGTCTGATGTATTTTGATGCTAATTACTGCTTGTTATCTCTGTGACCCACCTTTTGATTAATAAAAAAGCCGCCCTACCTGGGCAGGGCAAAGGAGATAGGCGGGGCTTAGAGAAAGAGGAGTCCCGGGAAGGAGAAGAGAGATCGCCACCAGGAGGAAGGAGAACAGACCAGAGAGAGGGTCCCAAGAAGGAAGAGAGGAAGGCCTCCGTGGGTTAGATGGAGGAGAAGCACGTGGCCGGCGTGGATGGAGAATCCAGCCCAGATGAAGAACATTAACAAGTATATGGGATTACGGATGGGAGGTAGCTTGATAGAAGTTATTAGAAGCAGATGGCATGGAATTGAGGCAGGGATCCCATACCTGCCCCACTATGGGAAGTAGTTTAGAGGATTAATGTCTGCCCTGCCCCAGGTTAACTAAGGCTATTTTTTTTTTAAATATAACAAGTGTCTGTGTCTTAGTTGATTGCTAGCCAGGCCTACAGATAATACAAATAATTTAAAAACAATACCAATCTCCAACTGTAAGTGTTCAGTGCTTGTCAGCATTACTGGTGATGTACAGAAATCAAGCCAGGGTCATGTGACTTCTTTCCTTAACTGCCTTCTTTTTTTTCTTCTTTCTTTCTTTCTTTCTTTCTTTCTTTCTTTCTTTCTTTCTTTCCCCCCACCCCTACCCCATCCCCCACTGGTACTGGGTATGGAACATAGGGCACTGAATATGCTGGGCACATGTTCTACCTTTGAGGCACATCTTAGCCTTTAAAAACAAATTAAACCATTTTATTCTGAGACAGGTTTATACTCAGTAGTCCAGGTAAGCCTTGAACTTGTGATGTTCCTGCTTCTGCTTCCTGGTCTCTTTAATTGCTTTCTGGCCTCAAAGTTGCTATGCAGCTGTGTGCCTAGAATTCCTGATCCTCCTGTCTCGGCCTCCGAAGTGCTGGGATTGTAGGCATGCATCGCCATGCCCGACGGCATAGCTTTTTAAATTGACTCATCTTTTGCATTTAGTTTATTTCAAAAGGCATTTACTTTGTGCTGTGTGGTACTAAGATTAGTGTGCGATTGTGTGTTCATGCGTGTAAGTGTTCTCCCAGCTAAAATGGCTTTTGGGAGTTGCATCTAGACCCTGTATTCATCGCATTTGTAAATAATTCATTTAAAACAACATCAGCGTAAAGGGCACAGCTGGAGCCGGTGTGCAGGCTTCTGGCTCAGGGGCAGGATCTCAGCGGCTCAAACTGTAGTGCATGCTTCCAAAGTGGGCAAGTGTGGGCTCAACTTTCCCAGAAGTTAGTGCATCTGTCCGTCAGCAAGACTGGCCTCATAGTCTCTGGGGCTGGGTGCTACAGGCCCACTTCCCTTCTCACCAAACCCAGCTTTCCCCTCCTCACTGGGAGCCCGTCTCCAGCCATCCTACCTCTGTGACTGTTTTCTTCACCAAGCTAGTGAAGGTGACAGAGGAAGGCCAAGCATCCTGCTGGCAGATTCCTAACTGATGCTCCTGGCTGTTGGACATCCGGCCTGGATGGTGCTTGGGGAGACACTTCCTTCCTCTGGTGTGCTGTGCCTTTCTGTTCAGATCTCCCTTTGCTCACCCTCTGTGTGGATGGGATGGCAAGCGTCTGGCACATGGTCTAAAAATGCTCTGGAGGCTGTTTGTTGGTCCTTGTGAATGGGCCGTGGGATCTGAGGCTTGCCTGCAGCAGCTGCGGTCTGCTTTCTCATCCTGGCCATCTGGTGGACAGTGTACAGATGGTTCAGTTTGCCACATCCGCTCTCTGTCCCTACCCTGCTGAGCCAGGGACCCCACCCTCAGCCACCATATCCCACCCTCAACCACCATATCTGACCAGCCTTGCTTTGCGTGGGTTGATTCCTCATGATTGCAAACCAAAGCCCAAAGAGCTTAAGGGACTTACCTGCCACCACACAGCGAGGAATAATACAGAGCTGGGACTGGACTCTGGGACCGGATGCTCTTGGCCCTAAGGAAGTGATTTAGGGTCTTGTTCTTTGTGGGATGGTTTGCAGATTAAACAGTCCCCGTCAGCAGTCCTCCTGGCAGGCCCCAGAAAAGCTTTTTTCTTGTTTCCAAGCACTTCAGAGGCGTACAGAGTCCCACCCTGCCTTTCTTACAGAATTATTTCTTAATAATTGCATATTAATAACAGAACTATATAATATATAAATATTAGTTAACGAAGTTACTTTCACTCCTGTAGCTTCCATCCTGAGACTCTCAGTGGGTGCTTAGCCCAACACGCAGTGGGTCCACCCACAGCCAGTCTGCAATGGCCTCCTGTGGCACTAACCTTAGCCTGGGACTGTTTGCAGTAGCTGCTCAGTCCATGGGGAGAAGCGGTTGCCATGGCGCCGAGAGGCTCCGGCTGTGCCAATGTACTGGGTTCAGATTCATGTTCCTGAAGCATGCAAGTTGCCCATCTGTTGACCCTTCTGCTACAGTGGAATCAGCAGGAACATATGTTTAGGGCATTGTAAGTTCTAAGTAAGTAAGACTGGCATTTTATTTGGGGATGGAAGTCATGCAGAAATGGGGTAGGTACAGGCTGAAAATGACAGAAAGGTGAGGGTGGTAAGATAGGGGAAGGAGTTGAGTTGGGCTAGGGGCTACAGGGACCCCTAGAGAGCCACGTGTAGTCAGACAGCATCACAGCTCAGCCCACAGAGGTGGAGGGACCATTTGTCAACCAAAGAGGATGTACCATCTGCATGACATTTGTCAGGGAGGGGCTCATAAGTCTGGCATGGGTGACAAGGCAGAAACTGCAGGTGTCTGAAGTCACATTTTGGTTTTGTACTGTACAGACAGCTCAAGAGTCTTTGCATGTGTGCACATGCATGTGTGAGTGCATGTGTACATGTGCCCATGCCTGTGTGGTTGCATGTGTATGTGTGTGGAGTCCAGAGGTCAGTGGTGTTTCCTTGATTGCTCTTTGTTTTAAAATGTCTCTGTGTGTGTGTGTGTTGGTCCCGTGCATCCACATGTTATAGTGCACAGTTCTTTCCTGCTCCCTGGAATCCAGGGATCAAATTCAGGCCGTCAGTCAGTCAGTCAGTCAGTCAGTCAGTCAGTCAGTCAGTCTTGGGAACAGGCATTGTCATCCGCTGAGCCATTTTGCTGGCTTAGAACCTTAGTGTTTGTGACAGGATCTTATATTGAACTTGGAGCTAGTGTCTGGATGGTCAGTGCACAGGGCTTATAGCATGCTCCCATACCCAGCTTTTACTTGAGCGCTGGGAATCCAGGCCTAGGTGCTCACGCTAGTACAACCACCCTCTTATCAATGGGGCCACCCACCTGTAGAAGGTTTTTACAGTATTCAGAAAGCCAGTGCCAAGAAGGGAAGACCATTCAGAAATGTGCTCAGCCTTTCATTTGTTCTGGCGTTGGTCTTCACATTCATTCATTCTGTGCATGAGTGGCTACTCTGTAATTTGTGTTATGAGAACCTAGGGGAGGTGCAGCAGTAGAGACATTCCTACACTCAGCAGATGTTTCATAGTCTCAAGAGGACTGACCACGTGATGGTGGACCTAGTTTTTGTCTATATTCTTGAAATACTTCTCTCTATATTTTCCCATCCAGAGTGGGATCTGTCTGTGGCTGTTGGGCCACCCACCTTCCCTGCTGGGGCTGTCTGTTTTGTTTTGTTTTTTTTCTCCGTGGCCCCTTTAAAACGGCTACATAATACTCTGTCAACTGCAACATTGTCTAACCAATCCTCTCCCGATGGACCCAAAGTCTTTGCTGCAAGCAGTTTCCTTTGGAAAGAACCCAGGCTTCTGGGAATGTATCCAGTGCTCTGGTGTAGATCTAGGAGCCTGTGGGGAAGGAACAGCACAGCATCCAGTCTTTCCTCTTAACTGAAGCCTGGCTGTGCCCTGCGACCTTGGGCAGGTCTCCCAGATTCTCTGTTTCGGCCTCTATGAGCTTAAAATGAGCGTGGATGATAAAATGAGGGGATACAGAAGAGCTGCCCGGCATAAAGAACATGCTCAATATGTGTACAGTGCCAGCTAGAACATTCTCAGGAGGTGCCTGGCCAAGGCAGACTGAAGTAAACTGGATATGTGGCATGTGGTCCCTGGAGAAGGGTACTTGGGGAGAGTGTCAGCAATGAAGCTTGTTTGGCAGAGGTGCTAGGTGAAGGCTAGGCTAGGTGATATTCCCATGATGCTCTGGTCAGCTCACAGCAGAATAGCTTGAAGCCTCTTTGACTGAGGACACAGACCTGCATCCTGTCATTTGTGGGAGAGGGTTGAACAGTATGTGTGAATGGCTCTCAGGTGACATGTGACCCAGACTTGGCCAATTAGAACAAGCCATCACCACTGCACTGATTAGCTCAAGGTTGGGGCCTCACATGACTTCTCAAGCTGATCTGGCTTGCTCCTGGAACTGGGACTTTGGACAGGGCTGTTAGGAAAGAGTCCTTTAATCTTTCTCTGGGATTAAACCTGGAGAGAATAATGAAGGCTTGGAGTCACAGGACCCATTTGCCTCTGACAGAGAACCTGCCGGCGGCTCAGGCAAAGGTCAGAGTTGGAGACCAGTTGGCATGGCATGGACCCATGATCCAGCCATGCCGGAAGCTGTTCTATATAGTTTGTTCACTTCCCTGAGCCATTTGACTTCTTTTCTATCCTTCGGACACAGTGTCTTGAAATTGTAGCCCAGGTTGGTCAGGAACTCACTGTGTAGCTCAGGTTGGCCTTATAGTCTTAAAATCACCCCCTGAGTGCCATGATTAAGATATGAGCCACCATACCTGGTGGATTATTATTTTATTTATCTTCAAGGGTGGTAAATATAGCTTGTGTTAGTTTTTTTGCTTTATAGCTTGGTGAAGTTTTTCTTGCCTTTGGCTTTGTGCCCATGTTTGCAGATATAGGCTGGCAGATGTCTATCTTCCTCAGGAGTAGTCGGTGCCCCACTCTTTAGAACAGCACCTTTAATCTCCACCCTCAGGAGCCGCTGCAGCCTTGGCAGCCTTCCCTCTGGGTTTCCTGGGTGTTACAAACACCCCTCTCCGCCTCTCCCTTTGCAGCTTTATTTTCCTTCTTGGGTTTTTTGTCTGTTTGTTTTTGTTTTTGACAGTCTCACTGTGGAGTCATGGCCTGGAACTTGCTATGTAGACCAGGCTGGCCTCAAAATCATAGTAACTCACCTGCCTTTGTCTGCTGGCATTAAATGTATGAGCTGCCACTGTGCCCAGCCTCTTTGTCTTCTTTTCTTTTCTTTTCTTTTCTTTTCTTTTCTTTTCTTTTCTTTTTTTTTTTTTTTTTTCATTTTACTTACCTCTTCTGGTGTTACCAGAAACCTTGTTTTTCAGAAAAAAACTCCTTGCCCTCTTCCTTCCACCCTGCCCCCTCCCTCCACCCTGCCCCCTCCCTCCACCTGCCCCCTCCCTCCACCTGCCCCCTCCTGCTGGTTGGAGCTTCTCTGCTCTTTCTTCTTCTGCCTCTTTCCTTCCTGCCTGTCAGCCTGAGAGTCCTTCATGGTGGCCTTGTCTCACAGCTACTAAATTCACTGAATAAGGCCTTTGGGCTGACTCCAGTCCTGTCCTTGACCCCGTGACCTAGTCCTTCAGCCAGGAGTGACTTTCTGAGTTCACTTTGAGATTCTCCCCCCAACTCACAACAGCATTTTTATATGATTTTTGTCCAGAAGGTCCCTTTGCTGGGAATGACCTGGAAGCCCTTCAGGACAGGCTAGCTAGCTAGCATGCACACCTCTGGACTCACTGAGCAGAGATCCTGGTCATGTGGGGTCTTTTTCATAGATGTCGCTCATCTAAAAGGGACTGTAAACACCAACACCTGGAGGCAGGGTTGCCTCGATATTTCGCCACCAAGGAGCCTGCCTGTTTCCTTTACCATGTGGGGTGGACAGTGGAAGACCTGAAGATCTGCAAGCGGAAGCATTGCGGCCCTCCCACTGCCTGCCCGCCCCCCCACGCTGCCCTCCCCTTCTTCCTTAGACGTTGTGGGCAAGGGTTCCTACCTGCTGTGTTCTCTTCCATTTTGCTTTCCAGGCATGCCCAGAGAGGCCCAGGGTAAATGTCCCCTCTACTCAGATACCATCTTTGTCCTCATGGTACTGACTATATATATATGGGGGTGGGGAGCAAGGTTCTGAAGAGATTTCCTGTTCTTGGTGATGTTTATGGTAGTCAGGGCTTAAGCTCTTCCCCCCATGAGTGTGTTGCTCCCTTGCCAGGCCTTCTGTTTCTACTTTGAGAAGGAAAGCTATAGCCTGGCCTCCAGTGTCATCTGTATTCCATGTGAGCCATGTGACCTCAGCAAGACACTCAGCTTCTCTGTGTCCTACTGTGTGTTGAAAGAGCTAGCCTCTGCTCAGGCAGGTCTAAAGCACTGGGCTCAGCCATCCTCTGCCACCTGGGTACTGTTTTACCTTAGGGTCCTCCTGAAGCTGAACCTGGGACCAGGGCCTGAGTACCGCAAAACCCAAGGCCATGCTCACACATGCTAGGATCTGAGCCTGGGACAGAGCCTGGTCCCTTTCACTCTGCTGTATTTGGAGCGCACAGGAGCCCACTATTGTCTAAGTGGTCCCCAGCCACACCCGAGGGCTGAGTCTGCACAGGAAGTCCCACTGTCCCCTTCAGAAGTGCCGACTCAGTAATCAGCACAGAGCAAATGGCCCCTGGCAATAGTCTTGACCACATGGCTGCTTTGGCCTCACGCCAAACATCTTCCTGCAACCTTGTGTCCCAGAGTGCCTCTCTCACTTGTGTGTGCTCTGCTCTCAGAGGCGGCCTCAGAGCGTTGGTCCCTAGAGACCTTTTTCTGAGAGTGGGATTTTATATTGCCTTTTAATATTTATGTCATCGATGCACTTCAGAATTAACTTGCAGTGGATCTGGTGTGGGGGGACAATACAGAGGACTGAACCCGGGGCCTCTTGCATGTAGGGAAGTGCCGCCATGGAGCTTGGGCCCCAGCCTTCTTCCTCTTTTCATTTTGAGATAAGAATTTTGCCAAGCTGCCCAGGATGTTTTGTTTTGTTTTGTTTTAAGATTTATTTATTTCATTTATTGCATATGAGTGCTTTATCTGCAGAAGAGGGCATCATATTACATTATAGATGGTTATGAGCCACCATGTGGTTGCTGGGAATTGAACTCAGGACCTCTGGAAGAGCAGGTGGTGCTCTTAACCACTGAGCCATCTCTCCAGCCCCTCAGGATGGTTTTGAACTTCACTCCTCCTGCCTCATCCTTCCTAATGACTGGATTGACAGGCCTGCCCAAATGCCGCTTGTTCATTATTTATTTTGATTGAGGCAGGGTCTGGGCAGCCCTGGCTGGTCTAGGGACTCACCATCCTTGCATCACCTGCCAGGCTCTGATGGTGTTTCCAGCTTTGCTGGTCTTTCATCTGGCCTGATGTACTTACTGTCATTTGATTTTGTATTCTATTGTTTCTACTCACCCGTGCCGACAATGAGCAAGTTGTTGGTAGTGTTAATAAGAACAGTGGCTGATGGTGACCTTCATGTACCCTTGGCTTCTGTTTTCTCCTTCCCCCTTCAAAGCCAGCAGTGTCTGTCTACTCCTTTCTCATGCCAGCTCCTGGGGCTCACTCTCCTACCTCCTTTTTCTCCATTTAGGACCTTGTCGTGGCGTTTAGCCAAGCCAGCACTCCGGGCCATCCCCCATCCTGTCCTCCACCAAGTTATATCAGTGGAGGCTCTTTTGTCACAGTGAGGTCACTGTCACCAGCTCCAGGGGTCAGAACATTGATGTTAAACTGACAAGAAATTTAATAAAATAAAATTTAAATTGTAAAGAAAGAGAGGAGCCACCCACCCCACCCCCCCCCCAGATGACAAAGGATAGTGATACAGTGAGGCCATGTTGGAGGGTGGTAAAGCGCAGCTGAAACAGCCCATGCTATGGTGGGAGGCTGGGGTCCTTGGGTACCCATTTACCCTTAAGATTTCCCTATGAGGGGCTGGGTGTGGTGGTGCACACCTTTAATCCCAGCACTCGGGAGGCAGAGGCAGGTGGATCGCTGTGAGTTCAAGACCAGCCTGGTCTACAAAGTGAGGCCAGCCCAGCCAAGGCTACACAGAGAGACCCTGTCTTGAAAAACCATCCTCAGGGTGGGTTCTGCCTGTCCAGAGACCTGTGTCCCCCAGGACTGGCTGCTCTGTGGCTATAGGTGAGCCCTCCAGCACCCAGTCTATTTCACTTCCCTGCCTGTCGCTCTGAAGTCTCTGTTAAGTGTCCTGTGGTTACCATGGTTACCACAGGTGTTCTTGTCTTCACTACCATCTCACCAGCTCCTTCCTTCCTTCCCTCCCTCCCTCTTTCTAACATAGTGTGTCCATGTAAGCACAGGCTAGCTTTAAGGCTGCAATCTTGCCTCAGCCACCGGAGTGCTGTGATGACAGGTATAAAGGCCTTTATTGCTAAGCTTGTCCAGTCACTTCCAAAACTTGTTATGTGTCAGGCCAGTCCAAGAGCTTCTGTGGCCTGAGTCCATGGAGGAGAACAGACTGTGTTACTGTCTGGAGAATGAGAGTCAAATTCTTTACATCCCCTTGGCTGGGGCAGCCGTGTGATCCCCTCCTGTGTGAGCTTGCTGGGTGATAGGTGTCAAGGAGGCATGGCCCTCACCTCACAGCCTCTCCCAGGCCAGCAGCTGGGTAAGGGCACTTAAACCTGTGCATGCACACCTGTGTGCATGCGTGCGTGAGTGCGTGCATGCGTGCAGTTAAAGTCCAGTGTGCAAATGCTGTCAGCTGCTAGGTGGCCGGTGAGCTCCCTCTGCGTCTCCTGCGTTTTCTCTGGGGGTGGCAGTCACACTGACCATGCCCAGGGGGAATGGCACCTCCCACTGCAGTGAACAGCTGACACTGAGGAGGACCACAGAGGTGACTGTTGAAGGCTCTTTCTGGGAGTATGCCCTGTGCCAGGCACCATCTGTGTGCTAGGATTAATAGGAACAAGATGTAGTTTTTCAGGCTGGCTGTGGCTGTGGCTGTGGCTGTGGCTGTGGCTGTGGCTGTGGCTGTGACTCCGCTGGTAGAATGCTTGCCTACCGGTATGCGTGCGTGTGTGCATGCGTGCATGCAAGCCTGGATTCAGTTCTCATTGCAGCACAAACTGGAAATAGTGGGGCGTGTTAGTGGCATGTAATCCAATCATCCAATCATTTGACAAGTGGAGGCAGGAGAATCAGGAGTTCAAGGTCATCTTTGACTTCACAGTTCCAAGGCTAGCCTGGGCTACATGAGACCTTCTCTGGGCCAACTTATTATTTAAAACTTGGACCAGGGGCTGGAGAGATGGCTCAGAGGTTAAGAGCACTGACTGCTCTTCCAGAGGTCCTGAGTTCAATTCCCAGGACCCACATGGTGGCTCTCAACCATCTATAATGTGATATAATGCCTTCTTCTGTCATGGAGACAGAGCACTGTATACATAATAAATAAATAAATTTAAAAAAAAAAAAAAAAAAGACTGGGACCAAACACGATCTCATCCATAGCTCTTCCTTGATCACAACCTCCAAAAAGAGCTCACTCCCTTCTTTCTTTGATGTGCCAGTAACACCCAAGTAACAACTATTTGGCTGTTTTGTGTTATTGTACTCACAGTTTGTCTATTTTTTGAGGGTAGGGATCTGTTTTAGCCCGCAGTCTCTGAATCACAGGTTGGCTGTGTGCTTGTCCAGTGGCTGACTTATCGAAACTACATTGAGCAAATCTGTGCTTGCAGGGCCTGCCAGTGCTCTAGCAGTCACGCCCCACACCCTATAGTGGCCCTAGGGTGTCTTGTCTAGATAATGTTTCAGCACTTTGTCTTCCATTTAAGGGTGAGGGAGATGACTGATTAGCGCAAACACCTGTGCTTTCGCCCTGGGGCTCTCTGTGTAATTTGGGTCTCCGGGTCAATCTATTCCCTGGGGCTCCCACAGTATTCTGCTTCCATTTCCTTTACCACATTTTCTCAGGAAAGCTTGGTCGCAGGTGTTTGAAGAGAACTCTCAGCCAGAATGGTTTGGGCTGCTGCGGGGGTCAGGGGCGTTGCCTCTCGGAGTGTATGCAGTGTGACCACGGATACAAAACTGTGCACACAGATGCCCATGTGCTAAGTGAGATCACTCTGGAGACTCAGGCGCCCATCTTCTGAGAAAACAAGCCAGTATAGACAGAAATGTCTTCTAGGCTTTATTTACTTAGTTCAAAATTATTGGCCTTATTATTCTATGGTTCTGGGGTTGACTTTAGGGCCTTGTTCACCTAGGCAAGACTCTACCACTGAGCTGTTTTCCAGGCCTGTTTTTCCTTTTTTTTTTTTTTTTTCAAATAAGACACATTAGGTGAGCAGATGGACACTGAACTTGCAAATCCTCCTGCCTAGGTCGGCCTCCTGAGTAGGTAGGGATGTAGCTCCATTGGTAGAATAATTTCCTAGCATGCACACAGCCTTAGTTTTTACTCCCAGCACCATTTAAGCCAGGTACGTGTCTTAATCCTGGCACTCAGGAGGTAGAGGTAAGAGGATCAAAGTTCAGGGGTCATCATAGGCTACATATGAGTTTGAGGCCAACCTGGGCTACATGAAACCCTGTCTTTAAAAAAGAGAGAGAGCCGGGCGTGGTCACACACGCCTTTAATCCCAGCACTTGGGAGGCAGAGGCAGGTGGATCACTGAGTTCAAGGTAAGCCTGGTCTACAAAGTGAGTCTAGGACAGCCAAAGCTACACAGAGAAACCTTGTCTTGAAGAACCAAAAGAGGGGGGGGGGGCTGGGTGTGGTAGTGCATGCCTTTGATTCCCGTTCT
>OU015753.1:8465428-8476304 GCA_907169655.1 Acomys percivali
CCCCCCCCAGCCTACAGCCCCCTCCCTCAGCCTGTAGCTCCCCCCCCAAGCCTGCAGCCCCCTGCTCTGCATCGCAACCTCCTCCCCTTGGGAAAATGGCTGCTGAGCTCTTTGGTGTGGGGGAGTTTCCCCTTTCTGAGCTTTGTTTGCACAACTCTGAGCTTGAGAGGAAGGTCAGGAGCTGTCTGAGATGATCCTGGGCTTTCTAGCTTTCCTCTTTCTCCTTTTCTCTTACTCTGAAGTTCAGCTTCAGGGCACAAATAGCAAAAAAATTGTTGTCTTTTTCTCTACTCTCTGTTGGCCCGCAGTCCATTTAGACACTGCCTGTGATGTCCCTTTGTGGTCTGTCGCTCTGTTCCTCCCAACATCCATCCCTATTGCTGGTCCTGCCCAGCATCCCCTGCCTGGCCCCAGGGGGCTCTCTTCTTCCTTATTCTTGCTAGGGACTCCCTCCATTCCTCAACTCCTAACTCCTTTGGGGTGGGCACGAATGGAGAGAGGGCCCATTTGGAGGATAAAGCTGGGGAGAAACCAGGCAGAGGCAGGAGGGTCCAGGCAGTGCCCTGAGCATTCCCACTGGTCCCCCACTATTATTTATGGGGTGCTCAGGAGATGGAGGCCTGGAGCCTTGCGAGCAAGCAGGAGCCTGTAGTGAGTGACCCACCTGCTCCCACGGCTTTCAAAGAAAGCAGCCTGCAAAGAGGCAGCAGATAAGCAGGTCAAGGATTTCTGGCTAGGGTCTAATTCAGCCTGTAGCTTTTATGAGAGAAGCTCTCTGGATGTGAGGAAGGTGTCACCATTCCTAAATTGAAGATGGAGGGTCCTGTGTTGTCAACCCCAGGCCTGGTACACACATGGAAGGCGCAGAACTTTTGTCAACTCTTCAGCATGGGCCTGGCCTCACGTTACCCTTGGTGATGTCCCCCGTGGGGTTCAAGTGGATTTGTAGTGCATGCCCCCAGTCTTCGGCCTCTTGACATTTTAGGGGATTGAGGAAGTAGACAGAAGCAAGTCTGGTTTCCCTGTGACACTGCTCAAAGGCTTCTTCTTCTGTTGTAGCTTTTGAGGGGTTTGCGGGGGCCGGGGGCGGAGGAGGGAAGCGTGAGACTGAAGGACAGCCCTGTCACCTTTGATGGTTATGCCTCTGATTCTGCAGCGGGTCATGTGGAAAAGGGGGACCAGACTCTTGAGGAAGCTTGGCCTGATCGCTTCCTTAAAATGAAGGGGCGTAGGGCAGGAGGAAGGGGTGGGGTTGAATTCGGTACTTCCTCTTTTCTGTCCCCACTAGCTGTAGGGGTTCATCCCTGTGCTAGAACCCTAACACCCCCACCGTACCTTATTCGTTCCATAGTGGCTCTCAGAGTCAGACCAGGGGCTTGTTCAAGTTCCACTCCTGAGGCGCCCCTGGAGTTCCCAGGTCAGCAGAGCAAGCACATGTCTTTTAGGGTCCTGTGTGCAGAAAGGCTAGGACAGGTCACTGATTGAGAACCATGCTCCTAGACTTCAGCAGGCTCCAACTCTAGTCCAGTGGCTCTCAACCTGTGGGTCACTACCCCTTTGGGGGTCGAATGACCATTTCACAGGGGTCGCCTAAGACCATTGGAAAACACAGAGACTTAGATTATGATTCATAACTGTAGCAAAATCGCAGTTGTTTGTTTGGTTTGGTTTGGTTTTTCAAGACAGGGTTTCTCTGTGTAACCCTGTCTGTCCTGGACTCACTTTGTAGGCCAGGCTGGCCTCAGATTCACAGCCATCCACCTGCCTCTGCCTCCCAAGTGCTGGGATTAAAGGCGTACGCCACCATGCCCGGCTGTAAAATTGCAGTTGTAAAGTAGCAACAAAGATAATTTTCAGGTTAGGGATCACCACGTTATGAGGGAAGGTTGCAGCGTTAGGGAAGGTGGAGAACCGCTGTTCTAGCTTCTTACCGCCCAAGTCCCACGGGGTCAGAGTGTTGTTGAGAGGAATGACAGCAGGCCCAGGTGCCCTGCCTTCTGCCTAATTTGCCACCTTAGCGTGTACACACATGTGCATACATGGAGAAGTTCCCTCTGCTTATCAGTCACCCGTGTTTCCGTGCTCCCTTCCACTGTCTTAGAAGGGGGTAGCTTAGGGTGTGTCCTCTGATGACTTCTGAGGAAAGGAACAATGGGACTGGCCTTCCCAAAAGGGCCTCCTGCTCTCCCATGCTGCCGGGGTGGCAGTGACAGCCCAGGGCTTTGATGCTGTGGTAAAAATGCTGCAGAGACCCACAGGCCTTCTTGTTGGCCTTCAGCCGACAATCTGTCCAGCCAGATCTCCGGTGGCCAGCGTTCGTAAGTGCAGTGTCACTCCGGACTTCTGAAAATGTGTCTGTCAGCAGTGTTCTTGAGCAGACTGCTGCTAGATAAGCACCCAGCCAGTCACTCCATAAGTGGCCTCCCTCCCTCTCTCCCTCCCTCCCTCCCTCCCCCATGGTTGTTTAAATGAAGTCAGCATGAGGTTCTGGACGGTTCCCAATGCCTTTAGGAGTGTGTGTGTGTGTGACTTACTTTCTGCGCATGGTATTCCTTGTATCCTAAACAAGTTTTACTGGAGACTCTTCAAAGGAAATCAAGGGGCTTGCTAGCTGGCTCAGTGGGTAAAGGTGATTGTCACGCAAATCTGACTACCTAAATTCAATCCCCAGAGCCTACATAAAGGTGGAAGGAGGGAACTGACTCCATAGATTTATCTTCTTGACCTCCGAGGACACATCATTTATACTTACTCATAATAAAAAATATAATAAAAATTTAAAAAGAACCATGATGGCTGTGGTGATGTCCAGAGCACATAGAGGTGTCTGAAATGGAAGGGGGGGGGAAGGCTAGACTTGAAAGGGCCACCTTATGAAAGTCCCCTTGCATCACAGGAAAGCTGACTAACACTCAGGGAGGGTCACACAGAGAAGAGGCAGGCAGGGAGAGCCGACACCTCTGGCAGGCTCTGCACTTGGCTGAATGGAGGCTGAGGTCAGGGTCTCCCCACACAGAGGCTTTGGCAAGGACCCACAGTCACTAAGCCCAAGAGTCCACATTGACACTGTAGAACTGGGAAACCATCACTGTGGAAACGGACACTGGGGGTCTTTTGTATGAAGCCTGGCAGGGAGGTGGCTGGAATGGGGGCCTGCCTCCCCTGCAGGTCAAGGGTGAAGTCCAGTAAACATTTCAGTGCTAGCTACTAGACACAGTACATAAAACACTGTCCACACCCGACACCCCTCCCGTGCTAGGGGTGGGGTGGGAGCTGCTGCTCTTGGGTCTGGGTTTTCCTTTTTGGATGGTGAGAATGTTCTGGAATTAGGCTGTGGTGATGGTTGCGCAGGCGTGTCCTTTAAAAATGATCTATGTGCGTGTGCTCGAGTGCACTTTTTTACCAGGGACATTTTTAATAAGTTTCTAACTATCATAAACATTTAGATTTTGAAGAAAAAAAATTAAAAATGTAGTAATCTCTGCAATACTGTCATGTGAGTGCAAACTGCTTGGGCTGGCAAGAGAGCTCAGTGGGTAGTGGTGGTGGATGGCTTTAATCCCAGCACTCGGGGAGGCAGAGGCAGGCGGATCCCTGTGAGTTTGAAGCCAGTCTTGTCTACAAAGTGAGTCCAGGACAGTCAAGGCTACACAGAGAAGCCGTGTCTCAAAAAAAAAAAAAAAAAAAAAAGGAAAAAAGAAAGAAAGAAAGAATCAATCAAGGTGGTGGTGGCGCACACCTTTAATACCAGCACTTGGGAGGCAGAGGCAGGTGGATTGCTGTGAGTTCGAGGCCAGCCTGGTCTATAACAGCCAACGCTACACAGAGAAACCCTGTCTCAAAAAAACAAAAAGAAAGAAAGGAAGAAAAGAAGGAAGAAAGAAAGTGTGTAGAGACTCTTTGCTTGTCACAACTTGGGGTTGCTCTTGTGTCTGGCAGTAGAGGTCAGAGGTATTGTACAACATCCTGTAATTCATAGGACACTAGTACCCACTAGTTTCTACCTTCTGACTGCGCATGCCTGTGGCTCGTGGCTCATGGCCTCTCCCAGGGTACATGGTGTCAGAGAGTCCTTACTAAGTGCCATACTCTCTTTTGTTTTGGCCATAGATGATGTCCGGCTGTTCGCCTTCGTGCGCTTCACCACCGGTGATGCCATGAGCAAAAGGTCCAAGTTTGCCCTCATCACGTGGATCGGGGAGGATGTGAGTGGGCTGCAGCGTGCAAAGACGGGCACCGACAAGACGCTGGTGAAGGAGGTGGTCCAGGTAATGTGCCCTGCTGCATTTTAGCATGGGCCACCATCCTCGGGGTAGGGGGTATGGGGTGGAGGATGGGAAAGTTCTTAACATTGTTTAGGGTGCCAGCTAGGGCCAGAACTCTGCCATCTTGACTGTCCCACCACAGAAACACAGCATCTGGCCGTCCACAGACAAGATGACCAGAATGGAGACCAGTGCCCATCCCATTGTGGATGGGTCCTAGTAGTAGCCATAGGGATCTGGAGGGACGGTGTGATCTTTCCCAGGATAGCACCTATCTTAGGGACACTGCTCACACTTGCTGGGTGCATGCTCACAGTACTGTGGACTGCGTTGTCACAGTTTGGTCACTAAAGCATAACAGTAGTAATACCCATAGCACTATAGTGAGGTTGTGTGTTTAGGGGTTTGGGGAGGGGCCACCCCAAAGGAGGAAATCTGAATTTATAATGGCAAAGCTAGGTGAGCATGCAGAAGGGGTCCCCAAAGCCTAGAAGCAAGAGCCCGTCCTTCTTTTAGCTTATCCAAATTGTTAGTCAGCCTGGCGTGGTGGCGCACGCCTTTAATCCCAGCCCTCAGGAGGCAGAGGTGGCAGATCTCTGTGAGTTCGAGGCCAACCTGGTCTACAAATCGAGTCCAGGACAGCCAAGGCTACCAGAGAAACCCTGTCTCAAAAACAAACAAATAAACAAACAAAGAAAACCCACCAAGTTGTTGTTCATGTGACCAGAGTAGATGTGGCGAGCTCTCCAACGTAGCTGTTGCCCAGGACCTAGTGACATGTGCAGAGAAAAAAAAACATGGGGCTGGAGAGCTGGCTCAGTGATTAAGAACACTGGCTGCATTTCCAGCGGGCCTGTGTTTGGTTCTCATCACTCACATGGCGGCTCACAGCCCTCTGCAACTGCAGCACCAGGGGATCTGATGCCCTCCCTCTTCTGGCCTCCATGGTGGGCACTTCGTGCAGGTGGTACACAGACCTAAATGTAGGCAACAAACAAAAAAGGATGTGGTAAATTGCCGTTGGCTCCCATCTGCTCTCTGGCTGACACACTCTCTGCCTTTAAAAACATTTTTATTGAGTCAATGTGTCTTAGTGAGATTACTATTACTATGATGAAACACTGTGACCAAAAGCAAGTGAAGGAGGAACAAATTTAGCCAGGTGTGGTGGCACACACCTTTAGTCCCAGCCCTCGGGAGGCAGAGGCAGGTGGATTGCTGTTCAAGGCCTACAAAGTGAGTCTAGGACAGCCAGGGCTCTTGTTATACAGAGAAACCCTGTCTCGAAAAACCTACACTTCGGCATGATTCACTGTTCATCACTGGAGGAAATCAGGGTGGGGGGTTGGGGGGAAACTTAAAAAAGCAGGAACCTGGAGGCAGGAGCTAAATGCAGAGGCCATGGAGGGGTGCTGCTTACCGGCTTGCTCCTCATGGCTTGCTCAGCCTGCGTTCTTTTTTGTTTGTTTTTCAAGACAGAATTTCTCTGTAACAGAACCTGGCTGCCTAGACTCACTTTGTAGACCAGGCTGGCTTTGAATTCACAGAGATCCTCCTGCCTCTGCCTCCGAGTGCTGGGATTAAAGGTGTGCGCCACCATGCCCAGCTCTCAGCCTGCTTTCTTACAGAACCCAGAACTACCAGCCCAGGAACTGCACCACCTACTAGGGGCTGGGCTCTCCCCCATCAATCACTAATTAAGGGAATGCCCTACAGGCACTCACAGGTGTAGGTAAGGGCTCAGCTGAGGCTCTCTCCTCTCCGGTGACTATAGCTTGTGTCAAGTTGTAATAAAACTAGCCGCACACGGGGTCTCTCTCTGTTTCGTTTCTCTGGCTGCCCTGGAATCTACTCTCTGTGCTGGAACTCACAGAAATCCCTATCTCTGCCTCCCGCGTTCTGGGATTGAAGGTAGAGCCTGGCTATAGCCGACTGTTTCTTTTTCCTTTGAGTCCCGAGGAGTAAAGTGAGGTCTTTGTGCAGCATTTTCCTGCTTGAGTTCCTTGCGGCCTCTACTGGATGGTCTCTGTAGAAATCCTAGGAGGGTCCATTGCCTTCCAAACATGGTAGTCAGCTTTATCGCATGTAATGTAGGTTTTTCATTAATTCTGTCTCATTTGCGTGGAGTGTGTGTGTGTGTGTGTGTTTGTGTGTACACAACATTATACAGTCAGTTCTCTCTTCCATCTTTCCTTGCCTTCCATCAGGCTTGCACCACCAGCACCATCACCCACTGAGCCATCTGCCGGCCCCATTGTTATCTTGTTTTAATTTAACTTGGTTGAGATAGGGTCTCACTCTGTAGCCCAGTATGACCTCAGGCTCATGGTGATTCTCCTGCCTCTGTTTTTTTTTTGGTTTTTTTTTTTTTTTTTTTAAAGTGCTGACAAGGAGCCACCACACACGGCTAGACTGCTTATTTAGTTGTTTATTACATGCTTGTGGTGTTGCAGTGCGGAGGCCTCCTCCTGCATGCACTCTGCCGCCGAAGCTGCAGTCCCAGCCGGACTTTCTGTGAGCCTAGAATTTGCTGGGGTGGCAGAGTAGACCCGGGAGTAGGGGTGACTCGGGGACCTGGGTTCTCTGGCATGTTGGTATACTACTAGTTCCCCGTTGTGGACTTGCAGGCTCAGAGAAGTTGGTTTTGTTTTTTTTGTGACAGGGTTTCTCTGTGTAGCCTTGGCTGTCCTGGACTCACTTTGTAGACCAGGCTGGCCTCGAACTCACAGCGATCCGCCTGCCTCTGCCTCCTGAGTGCTGGGATTAAAGGCATGCACTACCACCGCCCTGCTAGGGAAGTTGAAGTAAAATAGAATCGGCTGGCTCTCCACAGAGAGAGGTGAAGGTAACAGGGAACCATGGCTGGATCCAGGCTCATGTCTTCTCCTGACCTGTTTCTTTCTGGATTTGGCCACCCTCTGTCCTGACCCGCCATCTTGGGGCAGGGGTGGGGCTTATGCCTTGCAGTTATAATGAGCTTCCAGTTCAGAGGCCTGCTAGGATGACTCAGATGAGGAGGAGCTGGGGTTCCTGCCCAGGTTGGGTGCCTGCCTGTAACTCCAGCACCCAAGTGTGGAGGCAGGAGGATTGGGGATTGAGGCTCGTGTGGAACTGGAGGTTAGAAAGGTCTGTGTCCATGCCTGGGAACAGCAGACAAATGTCCCCTTCCCCACCGGCCTTGGGGCAGCAGAAGCTGCAGGAAGCTGGACTATTCTAAGGGAATGTGCTGAGCAGACAGCCTGCCTGCCTGAGGTCGCCCTGCCACACTGTTGTGTGCCGATGCCCAGACACCAGCCCATTGTTCTGGTGTCTCTGCCAGCTTGTGGGGACAATGTGGTGGCCAGCAGGGGAGACTATCCGGTGCCAGACCAAGCTGCCTCCCGTCAGAGCGGATCAGGCTGGCCTTGCAGAATGCCCTAACTTGCATGCTCTTTTATTTGTTTGTATTAATTTATTATTGACTTTAACAATATTATGTATGGTATGTATGATGTGTGTGGGTGCTTGTGGAGGTCAGAGGACAACATCTTGGGGTGTCTTTCCTATCACCATGTAGGTTCTGGGAATTGGGATCAAACTCCGGTTACAAGCTTGGTGGTAAGCTCCTTTACCTGCTGAGCCATCTTAACTTGCCCAAGGGAGACCATTTTGAAGGTGGGGCTTCATCTGGAACACACTGAGGAGCCTGGCAAGGCTGTAAGCTGGGGAACGGGACTGACTTTGCTCATGGAGAAGCCCAGCACATAAATGAAGCTGATCGTTCCGTGGCCAGCTGTGTCTTGCCACCCCTCACCAGACCCACTCCCACCCCATGGCCAGCCTGCCTGGGTGTGGCACTTGCCAGCTGCCTAGCAGCCATGTCCAACACAGAACCATGGAGCACCCCTGCTGTTTGAGAGGGTGCAAGGCCTACCCGTGGTGGGCCAAGCACCCTGAGTGTGTGTACTGAGGGCTTTGCTCACCCACTTTCTGGTGCCTGTCTCTTCTTCTGTCTCTATACAATACCTTTCAGAACGAGCCTACACCGTTCACAGTTGTGCATGTGTGGCCCTTGGTCACAGCAGCCAGGCTGTTCCGTGAGTGCCCACCACAGACATGAATCTGATGCTGGGCATGTACAGGCTTTCTCCTGTGGACCTCAGCCAACCTTGGCCAGGAGCTCACACAGATCATGTCTCTGGTCCCTCCCCTTCCTGAATCTGTTTCCTTGTCTGAGCAGTGGGATGTCATTGTAACACACAGCAGCATGAAAATAATAAATAGGGTGAGTGCTGGTAAAGATGCACAGTTCCTTCTTTTTGAGAGAGGGTCTCATGTTGCCCAGGCTTGTTTTGAACTCACCATATGTAGCTGAGGTAACCTTGAACCCCTGAAATTCCTGCTTTTACCTCCTAAGTGGCATCGATATAGGTATGTACCCCTGAGTGCTGTTTATATGGTGCTGGGTGGAACCCAGGGCTTTGTACATGCTTGGCAAGCACTCTCCCAACTAAGCAAGCCCCCTTTTAACTTATATATTCATTTTTTGTTGAATTATGGACACATCCTGGTATTTGCTGACAGCGAACATCTTTGAGGCTAAGTGTTGTCATTTTAAAACAATTCTGTTTACCGGTTCTTTGGAGGAAATTACCAAACATGCATGTGGCTGGGAACAAGAAAATCTGTGCCTATTTCCCTCTTCTCTCTGTCTCTCTGTCTCTGTCTCTCTCTTTCTCTCTGTCTCTCTCTCTCTTTCTCTGTGTCTCTCTCTGTCTTTCTGTCTCTGTCTCTGTCTCTCTCTCTGATCCTGGAGATTAAACTTAAGGTCTCACACGTATTGGGTAAGTGCTCTGTTATTTAGCTAGTTCCCCAGCTGTATGTAGTTTTGATTAGACAGAAGTTGAGGATCTAGCCTGTATATGACCTCTGACCTATCATCTGACCAACTGATAGGGACTGCTTGGAGCTCTCTGGTTAAGAATTCTGAGGTAGAATCTTGATACAGAAGGTGCCACAATCGATTAGTGATGTCTGCCATGGCACAGGCGTAAGAAGTGGAGTATGTTTCCTACTCCTTTGCCCTCCCTAAACTAGGTAAATTGGAGGTCAGGCCAGGTGAGGTTAGGGGGCCTTGGTGAACTTCTGGGAGGCAGAGAAGCAGGTCCTAAGCAGTTTCCCATACGCTAAGAGGGATAGCCTTGAAGGGGGTTGTTTTCCAGGTATGGGATCAACTCCTCTGAGTGGGTTTGGTCTACACCTGTTCACAGCAGGATCTTGGAACATTTGTCTGCTTGAATCCTGTTCCTGCAATATCACTATGTGCCCACCTGTGGTGTTCCCTTGCCTCTCTAACTAAGCAGGAGGGTGGCCTGTGCCTTTATCTGAGTCTGTTAGACACGTGGCCTTCTAATCCATTTGTTTCCTTCATCTTTCTTTGATGAGTCATGCCTGCTTTAAGAACCTGCTCTTTTTAAGTAAATTATACCTTCCTGGTAGGGTTTTAAGGACTTGGTTTTTCAGGCTCTGAATAGGTGTAGGAGGGCACAGGGAGGCGGGAGGGCTCACAGTGGCGTGCCACTGGCTGCTGTGCACTTCAGCCTCCTGTGAGGTTGTCCTTTCTCCTGTCAAGAAGGGCTGCTGGGGATTGATTGCTTTTATTCAGCACTCAGAGGTCTTTGGCTTAGAATTCTTGGGGAAGTCCAGGTGGGGAAAAGTACTTGACTGTGGTGAGCAGGTGACTTGTCCACTCCCTGCCTCAGTTCACGCGCGTGGGTGAGAGTCTACACCCTGTACCTCAGAGATGCTTATGGGTTCCAGATTCACCCAAAGCAAACATGGAACCTTAACCGTGAACCATGCCATGGTCCTGTGTTGGTTTCTCATAGACTCTGGTGTCCGTGTTGGGACATTGTCTTATTCTTTGTCTCGGTGCTCCAGGGACTTTGACAGGACCCCGGATGGCTGGTGGGGATCTGTCTGGGAGGACCCTTTTTTCTCCCTTTCCCTTTCACAGGAGCACAGAGCAGGACCAGAGCCACCGAATGGTGTCTTTGGGGACCCTTGGAATCCTGCTCCTCTTCTCTTAGAGAAAACCACAGCACTGGAATTTGGCCTCTCGGGGCGTAGGCGAGTGGTGGTCTTGCTGAGTACTAAGCAAGTGCAGATTTCGGGGATCTCTTTGCAAGTCTTGGGTGTAGTGGATGCCACCTCCTTTCCCCATCAGGCTTTTTCCTTCTTCCCCACAGCTCTCCCCTAGTCCAGCTTTGGGTGTTGCCCTGGGGATGCCCTTCATTGCAGATGGACACTGGGGGTGAGGAAAGGACCCGGGGCATTGAAGGCTAAGCTTCCCTGCAGTCTTGAGGCCGAAGGGAAAGCTACAACACTTACAAGAGCCAGTCAGCACTCGCCCAGTGCCGGGCACACCCAGCAAGGGTGCAGGCTGTTTGCATGTGCCAAGGCTCTCATTACAGCCCCAACGTGCATGCAGTTTCTGTTCTTGTTTGCAGAGGAGGAACTGAGGCTAGGGAGGGACAGGCTGCTGGAGAGCATGGGCAGCTCAGACTAAACCCTATTACCAGCCTGCTGTAGCAAGAAAACTGGGCTTGAGCCATACAGTCGAGAGCCCTTTT
>OU015753.1:8477369-8554587 GCA_907169655.1 Acomys percivali
TGTGTGTGTGTGTGTGTGTGTGTGTGTGTGTGTGTGTGTGTGTGTGTAAGGGGGTGAAGATGGTGTGGGAGATGACCTGTCACCAGGGATGCAGGTGAACAGCTCCTTTCTCTTTCTGGTCTTGTTGATCCTCTGTCAGGGTTCATCTGCCTGGTGATGTCTCTTGGTTTCTGCCCTTTTTTTACTAACATACCAAGAAGGTGACTCCCCTAAAGCACTGGAGACTCACTAGTGGCTCCCTTAGATCTGAAACTGACTGCCAGGTAGGAGTGGAGGCAGAGGGCAGGGGGGTCCTTCTAGGTAAGTTTTGAGGTTGGTAACTGTCATAGGGTTTCTATTACTGTGATGAAACACCATGACCAAAAATCAGGTTGAGGAGGAAAGGGTTTATAGTCCATCATTGAAGGAAGTCAGGACAGGGACTCAAACAAGACAGGAACCTGGAGGCAGGAGCTGATGCTGAGCCTCTGGAAGAGTGTTGCTTATTGGCTTGCTCTTTGTGGCTTGCTCAGCCTGCTTCCTTATAGAACCCAGGGACTGGTGTTACACACAATGGGCTAAGCCCTCCCCCAGCAGTCACTAGCTAAGAAAATGGTTTACCTGCAGACTGATCTTATGGGGCCATTTTCTCGGTGGAGGCTCCCTTCTCTCAGATGACTCTAGATGTCATGTTGACATCAAACCAGCCAGCATTGTGCCCAAGTCATTTGGGAATATTTTATAGAATCCATGCCCTAGATGGGAAGAGTATGCCACTTAATGTGCAGCCTTTTGTAGGGGCCATGGCCCGATGCCCCCCCCCCCCATCGCAAGGTGCCTGCCTGCCTCTTCCACTTCCCCAGATGGGAAGGGACTGCCCTTGGAATAGCAGGGAAGGGGTCTCCTCAGCTTTGTCTCCATGGCCTTGGTTGGAAATGGGGAAGGGAAAGGCTGGATCATAAGACATGTGGAGACCCAGAAGGTTCATGAAGGGCATGGGGCCGGGGGAGTGCGCTGTCAACCAAAGACTGTGAGTGACTGCCGTTTGTCCAACCACATGAAGCCTCAGCTGTCCTCACTGTAGTCAGGGGTGGGTGGGGGGTGGGGGTGGGAGAACGATTCCCCAAGCTTTGCCACCTTTCAGTTTGCGGACTCGGGTGGCAGGAGTCCTCAGATAGAGAGGAAGCACCCGCTTCAAGATCGGCAGACATCTCTGACTTAGTTGGGCAGTGCGAGTGCGGGTCCCGGGCTCTTGTAGGATGAGGAGAGCAGAACCAGATCCCTCAGCCTCCAGCCAGCCTCAGGGTGAGGCTGCAGCCTGGCCGAGACCCATCAGCTCAAAGGTGTCAGGGCACCAGGATCTGTCTTGGTGCTGTGGGCGTGGCTTGAGCTCCAGTGGCTTCAGGATGTGAAATGCCCACCTTGGTCACTAGAAGAGAAAGCCACTCAACCAAGACCTTGGACTCTTGATCCTGCTTTCTAACTCTGGAGTTCTCCCAGAACAGTAGGAGTGGAATGCCGTGGCAGGGTACTGAAACACGCAACCTGCACCCCACACTCCTTTTTCACAGTAATAGGTCCTCCAGGACCCGTCTGAGGCCTCCGCAGGCAGCAACAATCAAAACACATCTTCAGACAAAGTTGTCTTCTGAGGCCACAGAGAGGAGAGAGTGTTCAGTGTAGCCGACCCAACAGGGCATCATGTGAGTGGTGACACGGCTGTTCTTCTGGAATCTTTGTAAACTTGGAAGCATTTGCTTCACGGCCATTTGGTTTTTAAACATGCCTCAAAGTTTGAGATTGCTGCTGCTGCTGTTGTTGTTTTAAAGATTTATTTATTATGTATACAGTATGCATCAGATCACATTATAGATGGTTGTGAGCCACCATGTGGTTGCTGGGAATCGAACTCAGGACCTCTGGAAGTACAGTCAGTGCTCTTAACCACTGAGCCATCTCTCCAGCCCCCGCTATTGTTGTTAATAGTAAATGTGTGCATATGTGGATATGTGTATGTCATATATGTGATGGAGCGTAGGTGATTTAGCCCATTTATATTTATTGCTATGTATGGCTCATTAGTCTCATCTCCTGTTTGAGACAGTCATATTTGTTAACTTTGTGTATGGATTTCTGCACACCACAGCAGCATGTGGAGTCCACATAACATGCCGGGGCTGGTCTCTCCTTCCTCTGTGTGGGGATAGATCTGAGATCATCCGGCAGCCAAGCACCTTTTTAACCTCCTGAGCCATCTCCCCACCCAGTCTTGAACTTCCTGCCTCTACCTGGGATTACAAACCTGCGCCAACACGCCTGGTTTATATGCCGTGCTGGGGCTTGAACCCAGGGCTCTGTGCATGCTAGGCAATCATCCTGCCGCCTGAACCGCATGCCCAGCCCCTGTTTGTTTTGTTGAGACAGGGTTTTGCTAGGTAAGACAAACTGGCTTCAAACTCATGGGCAGTCTCCAGCCCTCTGAGGTTACCACACTGCCTGATTGTAACGTGACAGACACCTCAGCTGGAGCTACACCCCACCTCTTAACGCCTCCCTTTAGATTTCTTAGCCCTTATCAGTCTTCCTAAACTCCTGTTCCTGACACAGACTTCTCCTTCTTCTTCAGATTGCCATATATGGCTGTCAACAGGCAGAGGACTTTGAACTTCCTCTTCTAGGCTTCTTGGCCCATTGATTTCCTTGCTGGGGCACCCTTGCCCCTCCCCTGTGCCTATGGGCTGGGAGTTGAAACACAAGTCAGCTCTCCATTCTCTTTTTCTGACCAAAGGTCCCCTGCCTTCCTCTGTCTGGGTCACATGCATATACATTTAGCTTTGCTGGTGGGAAGGGTCTTTAAATTTGGGGCTGCACAAGCCTCTCCCACCCCCACCCCTCCCCAGGCCTTATCTTAACCAGGTAAAAGCCTTATGTACTGAGAGTGAATTCCGTCAGAGTATGTAAGGCTGTCCCTCTTGGCAAGTGTTAACCCCTCCTCCGTAGCCCTTCATGTCTTGGTGGCCTTGTGCATGGTTTCCAGAGAACTGAGACCTTCATCTTTAGGGTGCGATGGTGACTTTGTTTACTTTGTTTTTTATTAATATGAAATTCACCTAATATACAATTAACCATTTTAACCACCCCTCTTTGGTTCCAAGGTTTTTGCCTCCCTTTCTTTATAAACAGTAAGGGGGGTGGTGCCAGAGATTGAACCCAGGCCCCAGGCCTGCTAAGGTAAGCACTCTACCTCTGAGACAGTAGTCATAGCTCCGTGGCCTTGGGCAGACATTGCAGCCTTAAGCCTCTGTCTTGTCTGTAAAATGAAAACAATCTTGATTGTGTTTTAACTTTTTGGTTTTTATAGACAGGATTTTTCTCTGTGTAGCGCTGGCTATCCTGGAACTTACTGTGTAGACCAGACTGGCCTGGAACTCACAGGAATCCACCTGCCCCTGCCTCCCAAGTGCTGGGATTAAAGGTGTGCACTACCACGTCTGGCGTTTTTTGGGATTTTAAAAGTTGCCATCGGATGATTTGGGGCAATCTATCCTCCACATGTGGAGAGAGCTGGCCTTCTGACCCTTCCTGGTTTGCGGTCACCTCCAAGAGCTGGGCAGTTTTACCACATGCAATTTTAGATGCCCTCTATCATTTCCTGTTCTGTCTCCCACCCCTGGTCACCTCTGGTCTGCTTTCTCTGTAGATTTGCCTTTTTTTGGACATTTCCTGTCAGCGGAACCAGACACTGGGTGGCTTTTCACGTCTGCCTGCTTTTGCTCATGTTTAGAGGTTCACCCTTTCCTTTTCATTGCTGACTAATTAATGCATCACCACTGGGACGTCCATGCTATTTATATCATCTCACCCTGTCTATTGGCTAGCTATCTGGGGGTGCTTGGCTATCGGTGAGTCACGCTGCTATGAGATCTGGGTGCGTTCTTACCTGCCCAGGTGATTTCATTTCTCTCAAGTAGATATACAGCCCCAGGGTCATAGTTGGGGTTTCACATCAGTCTCAGGACCCACAGCACAGTGTGTGTGTTTATAGAAATACTGATAACGCAGCCACAGGCCTGGGGATGTTGCTCTGTGGTAGAGCGCTTGAGTAACAAGACTAGGCCCTGGCTTTCTCCCCGAGTACTGGTACAGGTGTGGGGGTACAATGCGTAGCGTTTGATGCACAGGCTCTGTGTGTGTGTGTGTGTGTGTGTGTGTGTGTGTGTGTGTGTGTGTGTGTTTGTGTTTGCTTGCACCTCTTATCATATAGACTCGAATGGCCTTGAACTTCGGTGTATCTGAAGCTGGCCTTGAACTCCGATGCCTCCTGCCTCCACCCCCAATGGTGGTTTTACAGGTGTGCACTGCCACCCCCAGCTCCTTATGTGGGGAAGTTTCCAACCTTTGGACTTGTGCTTCAAGTAGCTGCAGCTTTCTCTGGCTTCCCTTGAGATTTTCTTGGTTTATTGTAGTTTATAATCTACATATAAAATAAAGTAATCCTCATGGTTCGGTGTTATCTGATGAGATGTCACCTGTGGGTGGACTCAGGCCTAGTAGTGGCTGAGCTGCCTCACACTTCCTTCCCTCTGGCCAGCTCCCCACTTGCCTGTCCTACTCCACACAGACGGAGAAGTTGACGGTTGAAAGGGACTTGCCCAAGGTGACACAGCCAGGAGAAGACAGTCCAAGAATCATGTGTGAGTCCAGCCCACAGCCTAGAGGACATGGCATCACTGCCCATCTGATCTGGGCTTCTGGCACAGGCTCTGTTGGCATGATTTCATTGCAATTCGCTGTGACTGTCTAGGGGGTGCCAGGGCTTCCTGCTGCGTTGCCAGGGCAACCCTGGACCGACAGACTCTGAGCTCTTCTTTGTCCTTGCAGAATTTTGCAAAGGAGTTTGTGATCAGCGATCGGAAGGAGCTTGAGGAAGACTTCATCAGGAGTGAGCTGAAGAAAGCCGGAGGAGCCAATTACGACGCTCAGACAGAGTAGCCTCAGCCCCACACCCCAGAGCCATCTGCTTGCTCCACCAAGGAGGAGACGGCCACCTCGAGTCACCAGCCCACCAGGGAGGAGAAGCCATGAGAGGCGCCGGCGCCACCAGTGTGTGCAGCCCCCCCCCAACCCCTTCACCCCTCGTCCCGTCCCGCTCATGCTCACCAAGTATCACTCTTTGGGACCCGCCCCCTTTTGGTTTTAAAGGAAAATCATTTTGGTGCCAGGGCCATGCACACCGTCATATCCCAGGTGCCTCTCTGTCAGTGGCCCTTGGCCTGGTATTTGCCTGGTCTGAGCTACCCTGGCCTCAAGTTGCTGGGGTCCGGTCTGGGTGCCATCGCAGCTTGCCCTGGCTGTTTCTTGCTACCCTATGCCGGCCACCGTGCCAGGAGCTGTTCATACCCTAAAGCCGCCATGAGCTCACACATGCTCCTCAGAACCCCTGGACTTGGCTCCAGGCCTCACCCCTACCCTGTGCAACGTGGCCTAAGCTGTAAATCTAGTAGATGCTGCTCAGCAGTGACAAGTTTGGGTCAGGTGTGTACTGAGTGACAATTTGCCTTAAATCTTGCCTGGCAGTGGCTCTGCCTCATGGTCTAAACCACCCTTTTGGCAAAGTCCTTCTGAAGCGGGAGAGGTCTGAGTCCAGCTGTGGTGGGAGTTCAGGGTCAACCTCAGGGCCTCCCAGGGTGACAAGGATGGAAAGGTCCCCTGCAAACAGGAAGGCTGGCACCTGGAAGGTGGCAGTTGGAATCTGCACCACAAATTCCAAAGATGGCTTTGTTTGCTTTGAAAGAAAGCTGAGGTGGGCTTGGCTCCTCGAGGGTGTGCGAAGGTGGTTCTTTTCCTTTCTCCTTGTGCTTTTCATTTTGGGGAAGAATACTGCACCGGACTGGGCTGTGAGGACCATCTCTGGCATTCCAACAGTTTACAGAAATAAATGCGTTTTTCAAGAAAAATGAATTGGGTTGTCTGCTTTGTGTGTATATGATTGTGGGAATTCAGTGAAGGAGCCGCTGTGCCCTGCACATGGATTCTTCAAGATGTTCTCATGTGGGGCTGGAGAGATGGTTCAGAGGTTAAGAGCACTGGCTGTTCCTCCAAAGGTCCTGAGTTCAAGTTCCAGCAACCACATGGTGGTTCACAACCATCTATAATGTGATCTGATGTCCTCTTCTGGCAGGCAGGTGTACATGCAGGCAGAGCACTGTATACACAACAAACATAAATCTTTTTTTTTTTTTTTTTTTTTTTTTTGGTTTTTTGAGACAGGGTCTCTCTGTGTAGCCTTGGACTGTCCTGGACTCACTTTGTAGACCAGGCTGGCCTCGAACTCACAGCGATCCGCCTGCCTCTGCCTCCCGAGTGCTGGGATTAAAGGCGTGCGCCACCACGCCCGGCCGCAGCCATCTTTCAAAGGCTGAAGTCACAGATGTATACCACCTGGTCCTATTTCAGTAGCTTTTTAGTCCTTCTCATTCTTGCAGGGGATCCAGGTTCGGTTCCCAGCACCCATGTTGGGCAGCTCACAACTGCTTGTAACTTAAGCCCAGAGCATCCAGGTTGTCCCTGAACTCCACTCTGTAGGCCAGAGAGGACTTGACACTATAATCCTCCTGCCTCCTCCCAAGAGGCTGGGTATACAGGTCTGAGTCACCGCAACCAGGTTTTGTTTCTAGTGAGACCTGGGCCTCACTGTAGCCTAGGTTGGCCTTGAATTTGTGGTAATCCCCCTGCCACAGCCTTCTGAACACTGAGATTACAGGTATACGCCACCACTCCTGGTTTAGATTTTTAAATTATTTTATTTTATTTTTCGAGACAGGGTTTCTCTATGTTACCTTGGCTGTCCTGGACTCACTTTGTAGACCAGGCTGGCTTTGAACTCACAGTGATCCTCCTGCCTCTGCCTCCAGAGTGCTGGGATTAAAGACGTGTGCCACCACGCCCGGCTTAGATTTTAAAATTCTTAACTAGAGAAGTTGATGCTTATCTTCATTTTATAAAAGCAAAACCAGATTAATCCCCTCCCCTGTCACAAGCTCATGACCAAGCTGCTGGGCAGCATGAAGCCAGAGGTGACCCCATCCGTGGTAAGCGCACATTCGTGTCTCCTAACGCCTGCTTCTCTGTTTATAGTTGTGTGTCTTCAGGGAAGTTAATCTGGGCTTTGAATTCCTTCCAGCAGAACAGACAGCACTGCATATACTTGAGAGGAGGTCGAGGCTCAGAAGTTCAAAGTCATCCTTTGCTACATACTGAGTTCACAAGGGACCCTCTGCCCCTCCATCCCTGCCCCCCCCCCAAAAAAAAAGAAAGGCAGAGACTTGACTACAGCTGCAAGTCTTCCCTGTCCTCTATTCTATCCTGCCCTTACTTGAGGCCTTCCATTGTGTAGGTTGGAGTGGGGTGGGTGCCAAAGGCAGGGGAGCTGAGGGAGGAAGCTAGCCTGTGACTGTGGTGTATATATTTACTCTATTGCTGATTGGTCTCTGGGAGACTTGTCTGTTTCACAACTTCAGCCCTCCTGTGGGACCCTGGCTTATACTCCAGGGGTTATCTGAGGCTAGAAGGGGGAGCCCCACCCCAGGTCCCAGGGCGCCATTCAGGCTGGGGAAAAGGTCTCTTCCCTGAGGGTGGAGAGCCTGGATTTTGTCTGATTTAATCTTGTTCCCCATTCCTAGAGAACCGCAGAAGAGATTAAAATGTGGCAGAGTGAGGTTAGCCCGGGTGTCTAAGGAAGAGGAGGTGCCGTGTAGCAACTCAGGACTCAAAAGTCTTAGATAGCCCAGGCTGGCCTTGAATTCAACATGTAGCTGAGGATAGCCTTGTATCCCTTATCCTCCTGCCTCTGCTTCTAGTGTGCTGGGACATGTCACTGCACCCAGGTTTGTATAATTTTGGAAAGCACTCTACCATCTGAGCTTCCATCCCAGGCCCATGGTTGTTCCAGGGTTCTTCTAGAATGTTCCCTGGACCCTGTGAAGTCTGAACGGTGGTTCCCGTATGTCCATTCCCAGACTGGACCTCCATTGGGAAGTGTCTTTAAGGGAGATGCAGTTAGAGATGACACTGAGCAAGGAACATGATGGTGTCAGAGGGAGAGAGGGAAGTGGGGAGAGGAGGAGGAGGTGGAGGAGGAGGAAGAATGAGGAGGAGGAGGATACCCTATGAGCATATAAAGGGGGAGGAGGTCCCCCTCAGGCACCCTCTCAGTCATAGGGGAAGGGAGTAAGGGGAAAATGGGAGGGAGGGAGGAATGGGAGGATACAAGGGAGGGGATAACCATTGAGATGTAATATGAATAAATTAATAAAATATATTTTAAAAAGAAGAAGAAAGGAGGAGGATGGGGAGGAAGAGGAAGAGGAGGAGGAAAAGGAAGAAGAAGAAGAAGAAGAAGAAGAAGAAGAAGAGGAGGAGGAGGAGGAGGAGGAGGAGGAGCATGAAAAGGGATCAGCCACAAACTAAGGAACTCCCAAGGCCTTGCAAAGCTGGAAGAGGCTGGAGTATGGCCTCCAGGGGAGGCCAGGGCTTCCTCTCCCTGAAGCGCTGATCCTGCAACTGTGGCAAACTTCAGTTCAACCTTTTCTTCCCATTGCCCCCCCCCCAACCTCTCCAGGGTGGGACTGTGTCCCTGGGACTGTGTCCCTGCGCCTGGAGTGGTCCTTGCACAAGGCAGGCGTTTGAGCAGTGGTTGGCACTTTGGCTTAGCTGACCTGCCCCTAGCTAAAACAGGAGTCCTGCTGGACTACCAAGCCACACTCTCAGACCAGGACAGCACTGTGCCAGGCAGAACCAGGGACTTCCTGCTTATCTTCTGGGTGCTGGCTGTGCCCTGAGTCCCATCTTAGGAAAGCTGCCCTTGTGTTCACCCCTCTGACCAACAAGCCAGCACCACCACCACCACCACCAGGGGCCGAAGCCCAGGCAACTCTCTGACTCTGTAGTGGTCACAGGGGGCTGAGGTTATGTGAGGGAGCCCCGGCTGCTGAGATGCCCAGGCTGGGCTCCCGGCATTCTAGGAGGCAGATGATGGCAGATTCTTGTTCTCTGGATGGGACAGGAGAGGCAGATATTACTCTGAGGTTCATGGAGGATCTGAGGTGAGAGAGCACTGGGCTTGCAAAACCTCCTGCCCTGTGTTAGGTCTGGTTGGGGGTGCTGCCTGCAGTCAGAGGTTGGGCATCAAGAGTGGAAGGAGGCCCCTGGGAATGAGAGGAAACAGTTCACCCCAGAGTTTGTGGCAAACCCACTCAAGCAGATGCTAATCTGTCTTTTTGCTCCTTGGCTCATCCCCAGCAGTTCCCATGGCTGATGTCACTCTTGGAGACTTGCCAAGGCACGGTGGCACGCACAGGGGAGGCACACAGTGAATCTTCCTATAAATCTTCAAGCATAAAGGTGAGCACCCGAGAAGATGCTCAGCACCATTCAGGCACAGCAGTAACAAGATGTGTGTGTGTGTGTGTGTGTGAGAGAGAGAGAGAGAGAGAGAGAGAGAGAGAGAGAGAGAGAGAGAGAGAGAGAGAGAGAGAGAAACCTGTGCTGGTAGACAAATGACTGCAGGAAAACAATAGTGTCTGCCTAATGGGTGGGTAGAAATCTGTGAGGTGAGTCCTTGTCTATTTGGAGTGAAGATTAGCGATGCTGTAGCCCAGGCTGGCCTCCCACTCACCCCTCTCCTGCTTTAGCTTTCGAAGTATTGGGATTGCAGGCATGTACCACCTCACTTGGCTTTATATGTGCTTTTAATTTGTGAAAGAAAAAAATCTTGTAGGCCGGGCAGTGGTGGCGCACGCCTCTAATCCCAGCACTTGGGAGGCGGAGGCAGGCGGATCACTGTAAGTTCGAGGCCAGCCTGGTCTACAAAGTAAGTCCAGGACAGCCAAGGCTACACAGAGAAACCTTGTCTCAAAAAACCAAAAAAAAAAAAAAAAAAAAAAAAAAAAAAAAAAAAAAAAAAAAAAATCTTGTTTCTTTGAGCCCTATAGCACAGGGTGGCCTCAAACTCAAATTCCTATGTTAGGCTCCCCGGTACTGGGATTACAGGTATACACCAATGTACTAGGCCTTATAGTACTTTGTGTATGTGTGTGTGTGTGTGTGTGTGCATGCACACACATGAGTAAGTGTGCAGTGTATGCATGTGCGTGTGCATTTATGCACCATGGGGAGTGCATGTATAAGGGGGTGAGTGTGCAATGTATGCATGTGTGTGTAGAGGCCAAAGGACAGTGTTCAGCATCTTTCTCAGTCAACCACCCTCTTATTTTTATTATTTTAAATTTAATTTAGTTCTGTTATGTATGGGTGGATGGTGGGGGTGATGGGCATGCACACATATGCCATGACACTTATGTGAAGGTCAGAGGACAACTGAGAGGAGTCTGCTCCCTTCTTTGCCTGTGGACTCCATGAATCTAACTCAGCTCGCCAGGCGTGTCAGCAAGCACCTTTACCCACCCAGCCATTTCCCTGGCTCCCCACCTGACTTTCTGTGGCAGGCTCGCTCTCACTGAACCTCATGCTGTCCAGAGAATCCGACGCATCTCCTGTCTCTGCCTCCTGAGCGCTAGGACTCAGGCATGTACCACATGCTGGAATTTTTTACACTGTGGGTGCAAGTGCCAGGGATCTGTGCTCTGGTCCGGCAGCCTGTGCAGCCAGCACTTAATGAGCCGAGCCGTCTCCCGGGTCCCCTAATCGTGCTTTTCCAAACAAAGGTTCCCAGGGGACACCCAGCAGCCTGTGGGATCCATGTTGCCTACAACAGGTGACCTGGTTCAAAGTCCACCTGGAGGAAGGAAAGCCAGCAGGGAGCTAGGGAACAGGGCAACTTGCAGGGGTGCAGTGGGGAGGGACAGGAGGACTGGCTGGGCTGGAGGTGGAGTTCGGTGACAGAGCCGTTGCCTGATGTGCACAGCGAGTTTGAAACCCAGAACTGTTCAAAAATAAAAACAAACTGAAAAAAAAAAAATCCTTCCAAATGGAGTCTAAAGTTTCTTGCTGTCCCAAAATGAGGCCGGCTCTGTTGAGAGGCTAACTCTTAGTCTGAAAGATCTAGAAAAGCAGTTCTCCGCCCATGGGGTGGAGATCCCTTTGGGCGGGGGTGGGTGGGGGTGTATGTGTGTCACATATGAGACATCCTGCATATCAGATCTTTAAATTACAATTCGTAACAGTAGCAAAATTACAGTTATGGAGTAGCAATGATGTAATCGTTGTAGGGGTGCCACAGCATGAGGAACTGTATTAAAGTGTCGCAACATCAGGAAGGTTGAGAATCGCTCACGGCTGTAGATGGAAAGCCTGTCCTCAGGTGCTTTTAGGACTGTCCAGATGGTGCCTCCTCCAAAACCCTGAACAGCCTGCCTTCCCCAGCTCCCCAGCAGCCTGCTTTGGGTACTTGCTGCCAAGGACCACACTTCTCTGTATGCCCCAGATTCCTCCAGCCCCCAGCAGCCCGGAGCCTGTAAATAATAGGTGTCCAGTGATAACCATTCAGTTCTACCAATGAAAAAATGCAACTCTCACATCCGAGGGAGTAAGAGATGTTTATTCTGGAGTGACCATGGCCTGGGAGGACAGATTTAGGTTCCCTTCCAATTCCATATGCCAACCTGGAATCAGCTTCAGGAAGATTCTACCGCAACGCAACAAAGGAAGTCACAAGTCAAGGTGGTTATAAAAGAGAGAGGGAGGTCCCGGATGCCAGCTGAGACACTCAGCCTTTGAGCTGGTGGGAACATGGCTTGATTAATACATTCCAAAAGATTTTTATCTGCTAATCCCAGGATGGTAGGTCTGAGAGTCCAAGATAAAGTGGAATTAGGCTCTGGTCTTCACCATCCCAACCTCTTTGCAGACGTTGAAGTTCTTATCAAATAACCAGCCTTGTGGAGGGTCCGGGAATGTGTGATGTCCTTCTGAGACTTTTGTTCACAGCTCATAATAGGTGCTACCTAGCTGGGTGAGCACACAGAGGCTAGCAGCCTGCAATTCCATTTTACTTTCAGAGTGAATCTCTTTTGGGACTGTGGGGATACATGCCAGCCCTGTAGCCCTCGCACCACTGCCAGATGAGACTCAGGTCCTTTTTTTTTTTTTAATTCATTTATTTATTTATCTTTATTACATTGGTGTTCTGCTTGCATGTATGCATGTCTGTGTGATGGGTATCAGATTCCCTGGGACTGGAATTCAGAAAGTTCTTAGCTGCTGTGTGGATGCTGAGAATTGAACCCAGATCCTTTGGAAGAACAGCCAGAGTTCTTAACTGCTGAGCCATCTCTACAGTCCCGAGAATCTGCCGGCTGCCACAAAAGCAAAGAAGGCAAAACACCCATATGCTGCCTCCCAGGGGTCACCATCATCACGTTTAGGGGTACAACCCTCGAGACCTTTGTCTTCAAATTGTGATCGTGTGTGTGTGTGTGTGTGTGTGTGTGTGTGTGTGTGTGTGTGTGAGTGTGTGTGTGTGTGTGTGTGTGTGTGTGTGTGTGTTAGTATGAGTGTGTGGACTCTAGAAGTCAACATTGGGATGTCTTTCCTTGATCACTCTCCACCTCTATTTTATCTTATTTTTAATTGTTTTTAGGCTGGTGAGATGCCTCAATGGGTAAAGGTACTTGCTTCCTAACTTGGCAACCAGAGTTCAATCCCCAGAACCCACAGGGTACCAGGAAAACTCCAAACCTCTGGGTTGCCTTTTGACCTCTGCACATTCATAACTCTGCCCCCCCCCCAAAAAAAAGAGAAAACCATTTTTATTCATTTATTTTTATTTTATGTGTGCATTTGCCTACATATATGTTCATGCGCCGTGTGCATGTGGTGCTCATGGACTCCCAAAGAGAGCATCAGATCTCCTGGAACCAGAGATGGTTGTGTGCCACCATGTGGGTGCTAGGAATGGAACCTGGGGCCTCTGGAAGAGCAGCCAGTGCTCTTAACTGTCAAGTCAGGTATCTCTTCAGCCTTGTGATGTTTTATTACAAACGTGATTCACGTGTGTGAGCGCATGATGCAAGAGGTCAGAGGGCAACTTGCTGCAGTTGGTTCTCTCACGCCACCATGAGGGACCTGGCGATTGCAATCAGCTGGGGCTTGGCAGTAGTTGCCCCTACTGAGCCTTCTTCCTGGCCGCTCCACCTTTAGTTTTTGAATCAGGGTCTCTCATTTAACCTGAAGCTCCTGGATTTAGCCAACGTGCTAGATAATGCGCTTCAGGGACACTGCCCCCCCCCCCCCCGTCTTTACCATGCTACCTCCCTCTCTCCCCAACTTCCCCCCCCTCACAGTGTTCTGATTACAGACATGATGATACACTGTGCTATTTGTTGTTGTTTGTTTGTTTCTTTATTTTCTGAGACAGGGTTTCTCTGTGTAGCCTTGGCTGTCCTGGACTCACTTTGTAGACCAGGCTGGCCTTGAACTCACAGCGATCCACCTGCCTCTGCCTCTCATGTGCCAGGATTAAAGGTGTGCACCACCATCACCCGGCTTGTTTTGTTTTTGTTTGTTTGTTTGTTTTTTAATGTGGATGCTGGGAACTCAAGTCCTCCAGCTTGACCTGCATGCTGTTCACCACCGGAGCCGTTCCTCCAGCTCTGTCACTCTCTGATGGGCTCTTTTCATTTGTGTTCTGCAGGGCTGTCCTCTGAGAGCAACTGCAGCCATCTTTATGAGTTCAGCTGTGCCTGCTTGAAGAAACCTCACGGCTGACCATGTTGAGTATTGCCCTCCCTCATTGAGGGAGGGGCAGGGAAGGTTGGGGAACCCTCACCTAAGCATCCAGTCACTCCTACCAACAAGTACCCACAATTCTGCCCTAATTGCAGGAGGCCTTAAGGAAGAGTTAGCGGACATAGATGGGAAAGGACTCAGGGCAGGGGTGTGTGGTGTGTGTGTGTGTGTGTGTGTGTGTGTGTGTGTGTGTGTGTGGTGTGTGTGGTGATTCTGTGTGGCCATGTCAGGTTCACCCATGCCGGCTGTAGACCTTCCAGTGCCTGCTTTAAAGAGCCCCTCACCCACTGCTCTATAACCTCTCTGTTTCCCCAGAGTGATGGAATGGTTCCCGAGTTTGTCGCTAGAACTTAGGAGGAAGATTGGGTGTTGCTTTTATCTCCCTTGGGGAAGGACTTTTATCAATAACTTGTGTTTCATCCTGGCACTTTCTCACACCCACAAACACCAGCCGTCATTTTATTTCTTTGGGGACAAGGTGTGGCCATCTAGCCTAGCCTGGCCTTGAGTTTACAGTTTCTCCTGCCTCACCCTCGAAGGTGCTGGGAATGACAGGCATGTGTCCCCAGACTCGGCTCATTGCTTTTCCAGTGGCTTGGGTAATACCTGTATGATAACTGGCTCTGGTTCTGTAGCTCGAGCTGGGAGGGGCAAGCTGCTGACCCACAAGCTAGACCCCTGGTGTAACGACTCAGCTTGTACACACAGCAGAGCAGAGCTCCTGGAGTACTGTGTCCTGGCCTAACACAGTCACTGTCCCCAGACTGTGCAGTGCGCAGCTTGTGTAACAGTACCCAGAGGCCCCCTCCTCAAATTCCGAATTCGAGAGATTTCCCATCAAAGTCCAGCTTTCAGCTTTTCTTAGCACACCCGAAGACATGTGCTCACACCCCTGTAACTCAGGCTAAAACCCAGTCAAGGCCGCTTCCTGGCTAGGACCATCTGGGGAGAAGGAATCTTAATTGAGAAAATGCCTCCACAGGCTGCTTGGCCCATAGGTAAGTCTGAGGAGGCATTTTCTGAATTGATGATGCTTGATGTAAGAAGACTCAGCTCACTGTGGATGGCACCAGGTCTGGGTGGGTGGTTCTGAGCGATACAGAACAGCAGGCTGAGCAATCCTTGGTGAGCAAGGCAGTAAGCAGCACCCCTCCAGGGCCTCTGCACCAGCAGGTGGAGGCCTCTGGGTTTCTGTGAGTTCCCCAGGTGATGGACTACAGGCTGTGAGTTGCTTTTGGTCATGGCGTTCATCACAGCAATAGAAACCCTCACTAAGACAGGCTGTCTGTGCAGGGGGAGGGTGGGGAGGGTGAGCTCTCTGCCACCCCCTCCTCTTTCTCATCTTTTCTTTGGCTCCTTTACCTCAGCTTCTGGATGGAAGGTGTCTGCCTGGCCTGGCACTTTTAAATGTTTGTTGAGCGAGATGTGGAATCACTTTCTCAAGCTACAATAGTCTAGACTCAGAAGCCTCTTATCCACACTTGGTGTAAACAGCCCAGATGAGGGTTGCCATGGCAACTCTGGGACTATCTCTTAGACAGCTTCAGGGATGATGGCAGAGCCTCCTCCAGGAAGTGGCAAGCCCTCCCTGCTGCAGCCCAGATCCAGCTGGCCCTGGGGCCATCATCACCTTAGGTTTCCTCTACTTCCTTGCTGTTAACCCCATCTTGCGCAACCACCTTAAACCACAAACATCTTTGGGCCTTAGTTTCACCCCACCCCACCCCTTTTTGAGACAGAGTCTCTCTGGATTGCCCAGGCTAGCCTGAAACTGTTTATGTAAACCAGACTGGGCCTTCAACTCACAGAGATACATCTGCCTCTGCCTCTGCCTCCGCCTCTGCCTCGGCCTCTGCCTCTGCCTCTGCCTCTGCCTCCCTGGTGCTTGGACTAAAAGTGTGTGACAGCATCCTTGATCCTTATAGCCTTTTAAATAAGAATACAGTGACAGTCTTCGTCTTTTAATTTTTAAATTTAATTTAATTTAAAAAAATTTTTGAGACAGGATTTCTCTGTGTAGCCTTGATTGTCCTGGATTGACTTTGTAGACCAGGCTGGCCTCGAACTCACAGTGATCTGCCTGCCTGTGCCTTCCCAGGTGCTGGGATTAGAGGCATGCGCCACCACACCTGGCTGACAGTCTTCATCTTAAAGATTGCTGTAAAGTACATGGCACAGGTTGGTGGGTTACGGATGAAGGACTTAGCACGGTTCATGGCAAAAGGTAGTTACTCAGTGCAGGATAGCTATTGAGGTTGCAATTGGCAAACTGAATTCAGTGGCTCCCATCTGCAATCTCAGCACTCAGGATCAGGAGTTCAAGACTGGTCTCTGGTACAAAGTGTCTGCAGTTATTATCTGTATGGCTGCAATGAGGTCAGAGTAGAAAAGCTTAACCCCACTGTGGCAGAGGTCACCTAAGGAACCTGGATGGGGATGTCAAAGTCCCTTTGCTACTGGGACTGAGAAGTTGTCCTGGGACTAGTGTGGCTCCTGCCCATCCCCAAGTGTCCATGTCCTCCAATGGTTTTTGCCATTCCTGACCTTGGTCTCCTGCTTCCGCTCACTTTCTTTCTTTCTTTCTTTCTTTCTTTCTTTCTTTCTTTCTTTCTTCCTTCCTTCCTTCCTTTCTTTCTTTCTTTCTTTCTTTCTTTCTTTTATTTTTTTATTTTTTGGTTTTTTGAGACATGGTTTCTCTGTCCTAGACTCACTTTGTAGACCAGGCTGTGGACTCACTTTGTAGACCAGCCTCGGACTCACAGCAGCAATCCGCCTGCCTTTGCCTTCCAAGTGCTGGCGTTAAAGGCGTGAGCCACCAAGCCTGCCCCTCTCCCCATCCCCCTCCCCCACTTCTGCTCTTAACTCCTTGGTGCACCGTGGGTGGTGAGGAATGGCCTGGGCTGGGAGAATGTTTGCCCAGTGTCTACAAAGCTCTGGACTTTCTTCCTGGACCACAAAACCCAAAGCAAAGACCACCACTGTCAACAAAATGGAACCACACAAATGCTCTTAGAGCCAGGATCTGGGTGCAGACTTGATTGTCCCAGATACCTGCCTTCATGTGAGCCTGGAAGCCAGGAAGGAGGTGGAAGCCATGAGCGCAGCCTGTCAGGATGCTGTGTCTTGCCCCACATTTGCAGGTCTCTAGGAGTGACAGCAGGGTGCAGCGCCAACCCCTGGACTCCAGTCAGTGCCTGAGGCTGCTCAGTCACTCCTTACCCCTCCATTTTGTCCTCCCTGGGACCCTGGGTGAGGATGTCACGGGACCATTACACAGCTGAGCCTGGCGGTGGTTCCCAAAGCAGCCCTTCATCTCTGTGACGTACCAAGACCTGAATCAAACTGTTTTGTGTTTGAGCTACTTATGTGGGGAACACGTTGTTTTCTTCTTTCTCTTCTCCTTCAAGCTTCCTTGGCAGGCATGTGCGCGCCATAGAAAGGGGCTTGGGATGGGAGTGAATGCTTATACGAATGAAGAGCAGCTAGTCTGAGAAGACGCCAAGATGAGAGAAAGGACTTTGTGTTTCCTTGGGACGGACACCCAGCTCCCTCTACACCTATGGCATGCTCATGTGGCTGTGAACACCTAAGTCTCCTTCCTTGCTTCCTTTTGTCTTTCTTCCTTCTTTCCTGTTTTTTTTTTTTTTTTTTTTTTTTATGTTATATGAGGTTTATTAAATGAGCATGGAGGGAGAAGGAAAGGAGGGAGGGATACCCCAGAGAGAGAGAGAAAGAGACAGGGGCAGAGACAGACAGACAGACAGACAGATAGGGAGTAGAGAGGAAGATGAAGAAGAGAGGGGGGCGGTTTGGTTTGTCCTTTTATATGACCCTGGGCAGGGCCATGCCCCCATGGCAGGTTCTTTCTTTTTTGTTGGTTTTTAGAGACAGGGTTTCTGTGTGTAGCCCTGGCTGTCCTGGACTCTCTTTGTAGACCAGGCTGGCCTCAGACTCACAGAGATCCACCTGCCTCTGCCTTTCCAGTGCTAGGATTGCAGATGTGTGCCACCACACCCGGCTCTTTCTTTTCTTTCTTTTTCTTCTGACTGTCTGTCTTCCTTTTTTGGACAGGGTTTCTCTATAGTCCTGGCTGTCCTAAAATTCACTCTGTAGACTGGCCTCCCAGGCTGCCTCTGCTTCCTCAGTGCAGAAATTAAAGGCATGTGGCATTTTCCGCGCCCCCAACTCCTGACTTTCAAAATAACCCCAAACTAGGATATTTAAGTGATTGGCATCTCTCCCAAACACACCTGAATTGCTTTGGCCAATGGAGAGGTCTTGGGGAGCATGGAGGCAGTGCTCCCACACTGTCTCGTTTAACATCAGAACAAGGGGTGTGGGGGACAGCAGGGCTCCAGGTGGTGGGAGGCCTATAAAGCTTGAGGCAGATTACCCAGCTTTGTCTCCAAGTTTCACATGCTCCCTCCAGGCCTTTCACAGATTCTAGAACATTCTCTTCAGCTGCCTGATTCCCTGTGCCTGTTTCCATGGCACTGTGTGGGGCTGAGCAAGCCTGTGTGTTGTTTTCTTTGGAGTGTCTGGAGCCCGCCCTCTTCAGCTCAGCGCCCCATCCTGTGTGACATGGAGGCGCCTGGTCCTGGGAGTGTTCCTGTGCATTTATGAGGCCCTGAACAGATGCTGTAGGAGGGGTCCTGACCTCTCCTGACCGCTCCTGCCTGGGATCTGTGCTGAGACAGTGTTGGGGGTTGGGTTGCTGCTGAGCCGAGAGGAAGGGAGAGGAAGAAAACACCAAGCCTAAAGTCCGGTTCAGAAACAGGTTGGTGAGCCAGATCTCAGGGCAGCCATGGTGCCAAGGGCCTCAGGTGGAGGGAAAGCTCACCCTAACTTTGGGGCTCCATATTAGGCCTGCGGATGCTGTGCCCAGAGTCAACTCGACAATGCCATCAGGCCCAAAGGTTCGCGGCCACGTGAATGACAGCCTGTATCTTCACTGACAGGCTGAAGGTGCCTGCCCTGCGCTGCCTGAGGGTCCCTGTGCCTCTGAGATGCAGCTGAGAAGTCAGATGATGGTTTGATGAGGACAGCAAGAGGCTCCCCTGTCAGGGCTATCTGGCAAAGTGAAGAGGAGGGTGTCAGGTGACAAGTGATTTGGGGTGTTAGGTGACATTGTTGCCTCAGGGACTTAGTGGCAGATAGAGTGGAAGCAGTCTATAGAAGAGGAATCTGAGGCATAGAGAGGTAGACTTGCTAGTTGAAGGAGGTGGGACTGGAGTTTGAACCTGGGCTTGCTGGCTCATCAAGGCTTCTGGTCCATTTCTCTCCCTGCTTCCTTCCTTTTCTTCCTCCTGAGATTGCTGCAACCTTCCATCAAGGCTTCAGCACATTCCAAGAGGCTCCGTCACCACCCAACCGTGTCAGCTTGACAGGTGAAGATGGTCAAGTGACTACCATCTCCAGAGAGAAGACATTTACTGCCCATGTCAGACAACAACCCCCCCCCCAACGCACACCCCTGTGCTCCCCAACCCCGCTTTTACTGTCCAGGGTCCTATTTGACTCCCAGGTCTACAGAATAGAAAAAAGTTGACACTGCTTAGGGACAGTGGTGATCACTGTTCTCACTGCTAGGGGCATCCCCTCCCTCTCTTCCACCCTGGTCACCTGGTTGCACACAGGGGCCTCCTCAAGAGGCTCCAACTTGCACAGGGCATTCCTGATTCCTGCTCTTCTTCACGTCTCCCTCCCCTGCCTGGACCAAGTTAGCACTGCACTTTTATGCTTTTCTCCACACAGCTCTCTGCCACATCACCTCAGTCAGGGTTTTTTTCCCCAGACGCTCTTTTAGAATATTACCTTGTGTCCTGCTGCAGACTTGGGGCCCAGTTGTTTATTATTATTTTGAGACTGGGTTTCATGTAGCACAACTCTCGATGCTATCAAGGCCAATCCTGCTGTCCCTATCTTCCCAAGTGCTAGAATTATAGGAGTGTACACCACACTTGGTTTGTGTGGCGTGGTGGCTCCTCTTGCTTATCAGCTTGGCTGCATCTGGAATCGGCACAAATGCAAGCCACTGGGCCTTCCTGTGAGGGATTTTCTTGATCAAATTATCTAAAGTGAGGAGACCAGCCCTGAATGTGGTGGGCCCTTCTTACAGCCACCCAGATTATAGGGAGATAGAGGAAGGAAACTTTGCTTTTTTGCCTGCTTGTCTTCCCTCTTGCAGGCAAGTTCATCTACTCTGTTGTTGCTGCTGCATCCCTTCACTGGTGTTAGAACCAGCTCTTTCCAGCTGCCAACGTAGACTGAAGTCCAGCAGTTCTCCAACAATCCCCCAGTCCTCCTGTGCCAGATTGGGACTGAGGAGACATCCAGCTCTGTGGACTGAGCAACTATTGGATTCCTCATTTCTCTGGTGTGAGGCAGCCATTTGCAGAATATAGGACCATATCATGTCAGCCAGTCTTTCTGTGCCATCCACTAGCTGTGCCTGATCAATTCCTTTGCCCTATCGTGCCTACCCCTCCCCATGTCAATGTCAGTGGGATGGAGTTGACAGTACATCCTCAGCTCCAAGACTCCTGGGAGAGTACGTGAACATCTGCCCCAGCCCCGTGGCCTGCATGGGCTGCTGCACAGTATTTCTTTCCAGAGCCTTTCACTGGCTTATAATGCCAAAAGCTGGAGTCACAAGCCAGAACTCCTGGCTTTCCTCTTACTTAAGTGTTGTTAACTGATTTCCCCCCCCCCATTCCAGATCGCTGCTCAGCCTCAGGAGACCGGCTGGGAGGGGCAGTGAAGCTTGGAGGCTGCTGTGCCAGAAGGACAATTGTCCTCAAGGGACCTGGGAGGAGTTTCCTCCCACCTCGAAAGCAGATGGCTCAGTCAGAAATCAAGTTTCTCTCTCTTCTCTTTCTCACTCTCTCTCTTCTCTCTCCTCTCTCTTTCTGTGTTGGGAATGGAACCCAGGGCATCAGACAAGCCAGATACTATAAATGCTACCAATATACCTATATTCCTAGACCTGTGTTTGTTATTGGTTTGCTTTTGAGACAACAGACAAATCATCGGCTGAGGAGATTTTTCTGACATAAAAGCCAACGAAACAAGGACGGGTTGACTTGATGATGCCAACAACTCACTGTTTATACGACAGCACAAATGGATCCTAAAAGGGAAGGTGGTGGCTGGGCTAGGGTTCAGACTCAGGAGGAAACAGTTGCAAATGCTAGTTGATTTAAACCACCCTCTTGTGTGTCCTGGGTGATGTTCCAAAGTGCCTGCAGTGGGGATGCCTGGCAAAGGGGCCACCTGGCAGTGGGGAGCCAAAGTCCTTGGGACACTTGCAGAGGGGGCACCAGTATCAAGGAGACATATTTCTTTTTCTCTTTTTAAAAAGACACTTTAAGCCAGGTGTGGTGGCACTTGGAGGCAGCGGCAGGCGGATCAGTGTGAGTTCGAGGCTAGCCTGGTCTACAAAGTGAGTCTAGGACAGCCAAGGCTACCCAGAGAAACCCTATCTTGAAAGAAAAGAAAAAGACAGGGTTTTTCTGTGTAGCCCTGGGTGTCCTGGAACTTGCTCTGTAGACCAGGCTGGCCTCGATCTCAAAGAGATCCGCTTGCCTCTGCCTCCCAAGTATGAGGATCAAAGGTGTGCCCTAACACTGCCTGGCTGAGGACAGTTGCAGGGGTGGCCCATGCCTGTACACGTGTGATACTCTGGGCCACCATAAGGAAGGACAAGATGGTGACCTCATTATTCACGATTCTTAGTTTTCAAAGTGAAGCCAGTAGCCAGGTGCCTCAGATTTCACTCTGAGCTGAAGCATCTGGGCCTGGGCTAGAGTTTCTGGTTTCACCCTCAGGCTGACCTCATGGCTGCTTAGCATTCTGGGTGGCAGATGTGGGCCTGACCTTATGTGTTGTTGGTCACCCCATTATAATCACTGGACTATTTTTTTCCCCTCAAGATGACACATTGCAAGTGGTTAGCAGCCTGAGGCCACATCACCAACCAGACAGCTCTTGAAAGATGGGTGTGGTGTGGTGTATGCCTGTAATCCCAGCACATGGGAGACTCCCACTAGAAGGATCAGGACTTCATAGTGAGTTTGAGGTTGGCTTGTGCTATATACCAACTTACAGAGCTTTGGGCAAAGAGTGAGCCTCAAAACAGAGCTAGAGCTGGGCACATGTGAACTGATAGTGCTCAGCCTCACGGTTGAGAGGGGACAGGAGTCTGGGAGAGGCAGGCCTCCCAGCTTCACTACAAGGCCCTTGAGGTGCCCCGAGATATGATGACATTTAACCGATATCTAAGACTGAGGTGAAATTATCCAAAGACAATCTGGGGGCTTTCTAGAAAGAACAGTGTTAAGCTGAGCAATGGCTTCTTAGCCTAATCCCGGGACACCAGGGCTGCTGTATGTGGCCACAGCAGCACTGAAGGATTAGCCTGCTGCGGGTGGTAGCCACCAGTGCAGGATAGCTAGAACTTCAGGGAAGTGTGTGGTTGGCACTACTGGCACTCCCCTCACCTTCCCCACAGTAAGTTCTCAGGAAAGATATGAGGGTTTTTATTTACTTATTTATTTATTTAATGTGTATGAGGTTTTTTTGCCCGTATGTATGTATGTATGTATGTATGTATGTATGTATGTATGCATGCATATGTATGTACCATGTGTGTGCCCGGTGCTCACAGAAGTCAGAAGAGGGCACTGAAGCCTTAGGAACTAGAGTTATAAGTGGTTGGTTGTAAACCATCATTTGGGCCCTGGGAATAGAAGCCTGGTTCTCCGCAACAGTGCTTTAAACCACTGAGACATTTCTCCAGCCACCTTGTCTTTATTCTGTCTGTCTGTCTGTCTATTTATCATGTGTGCATACCTAACAAGTCTATTCTCTCCTTTCACCATGTAGCTCCCAAGTTTTGGTGACCAAACTCAGGTCACATCAGGTTTGGCAGCAAGCACCTTTATTCACTGAGCCATCTCTCTGGCCCCATGATTTTTATGAGATCCAACATAATAGAAGGGGGCTGGCAAGAGGTCTCAGAGGGGGGCTGGAGAGATGGCTCAGTGGTTAAGAGCGCCGCCTGCTCTTCCAGAGGTCCTGAGTTCAATTCCCAGCAACCACGTGGTGGCTCACAACCATCTATAATGTAATCTGATACCCTCTTCTGCAGATAAAGCACTCATATGCAATAAATAAAATAAATAAATCTTAAAAAAAAAAAAAAAAGAGGTCTCAGAGGGTAAAGGTGCTGGCCACCAAGACTGGCAGCCTGACTCCCAAAAGTTGTCCTCTGACCTTCCCACACAAACACGAGTGCCCCCTATGAATGAAATAAGTAAGTAAATAAGATGTGATGATTTTTAAAAATTTTTTACAAAATGACAGAGTTGGAGTGGTCTGATGGGGGCTGGGTGAGTCCTCACACTCCTGGCTGGCAGTCAAGGCCAAGAGCAAAGCATCAGTGTTCCACTGCCACTTTGTGTCCTTTGAATGAGCTCTCCGAAGTCCCAGCTTGTCTGCTTGGCAGCATCTGAGGTCCCACATGCTGCCACGCTGCGTCCTTGCTTGCACCTGGCTTGCCAGGCTCCTTGTCTTCCTGGGACTTTGGTGAGCGGTTATGCTACGGTGTGCGGTGGTGGTAGGCCACTTTTCTCCCATGTGTTGTCCATCAGACAGACACAGCTTTGGATCACACTACTGTGGATAGGTATGAACGATTCCCAGAGCGTGGCGATGATAACAGAGCTGCTAAGAATGCTCTAGAACAAGTCCCCGCACACGGACGTGTCTCTGCTAGGAGGCTGGCGGGCGGGCTGGTGCCAGCTTTAGGAAAGGTTTGCTGATTGACTCCCCAGCTGAAGAATCAGAAGAAGAGTAAGTTGGTACAACTTCAGTCAGCATGTGCTACCGGGCAGCCGTCCATAGGACAGTGACTGGGCCCTCTGCTTAGAAGAGCCTATGGTCAGGATCCAGGCTCTGCTTCCTTCCTTCCTTCCTTCCTTCTTTCTTTCTTTCTTTCTTTCTTTCTTTCTTTCTTCCTTCCTTCCTTCTTCTTTCTCCTCTTCTTTTTTCTTTTCGTCTCCTCTTCCCCCCCCCTTCTCTCCCTCCTCCCCCTCCTCTTTCCTCCTCCCCCCTCCTCCTCTTCCTCCTTCTTCCCCTCCTCTTCCTGCTTCTTCACAGGGGTCTCATGGAGGCCAGCCTCAAACTTGTTATATAAGAACAGAAGACCTTGAAATTTTGACCCTCCTGACTATCTCTTAAATGCTTGAATCACAGACAACATGTCCTCTATTCCCCAGTTTTATCGAGTGTCCTCAGCCTGCGACTGCTTCCTAAATGCCATTCCTAGTAATTTAACTATGGGGACAAGAGAGTGTGGAGCCTTGTCCTTCCATATTTGTCTTGCATGCCCCAGTGACATCAGCAAAAGGCCTGCCGAGCTGGTGTTCATGATTGGAAGCTGGCAGTCCCCTCGGTCTGGTGTGCAGGGCTGGAGTGACCTGGCAGGGGCAGGGGACAGCAGGAGGATGGGACAGTAGCCGAGAGGCGCAGGCAATTCAGAGATGGAGCTTGCGAACCGATCATGAGGTCACTGTTCATAACGCATGAGAAGGTCAGCGGGGCACTGTGGACACAGGGCCTTTGTTTCTCACAAGGAAGACAAGGTTTTTTTTTTTCCTTTCCTCGCCATCACCTCGGGCAGAAGGATGCAAAAGAGATGAGGAACAGCCCTCAGGAGGGGCCTCTGTCTCTCAGAGCTCAGAAAGCCCCAGAGAATTCCTCCTGACAAGCTGCAAAGGGTCAGACTAAGCAAGCAAGCAGCTTGCTTGCGGCATTTGGAAACACCAGGAGGGGCAGCCTATGTGAGCAAAGCCTAGCAGTGTGCCGACTTCTCCCCCACAACCCACCCCCACCTCCCCCACCCCTGCTTGGCTCCTTGTGCGGAGATTTGAGCTTGTTTAATACAGTTTGTTTTCCAACAGGAAGAGAGGGGAAGTGACCAGAGGGGTCAGGGCTTCCATAAGCCCACAGCCCAGGGCAGCTCTGCCAGCCATGGCAAGAGGCCAAAGGTCAATCTGTCAGTCAAACCGGCTCAGAATGGAAGAGCAGCTGGGGGCGGGGAGCAAGGCTGGAGTGGGGAGCTGTTGCCTGGGTTGTAACTAGGCTTCCCAGCCAAAGGCTGACTGCTTCCTGCTGCCACACAGGGGTCAGGCTTGTGCGTTTGTAACTGGGCCAGAGCCAACTGCCCAGGCTGAATACTGACCCAAGTTGGACCAATCAGGTTCTGTGTTGGGCGGTATTGCAGTGGGACTGGGGTTTGGAATAATCAAGGGTAAACAGCAATTCTCTGAGAGAGAGAGAGAGAGAGAGAGAGAGAGAGAGAGAGAGAGAGAGAGAGAGAGAGAGAGAGAGAGAGACAAGTGCTGGAGTAAAGACATGAAGGTTCAAGGGGAGCAGAAGACGGAAGGAGGGAGGACAGAGGAGGAAGAAGAGAGGGGTCAGTGAGAAGGAGAGAAAAAGATGGCTAGCAGCAGAAAGAGCGAGGGAGCGAGAGAGAAGCAATTCCTCTATCAGCTAAAGTGCCTCGCTCGCCCTCGCGTTTTTCATTTTGAGACAAAGTCTCTCCAGGTTGTCCAAATTCATCTTGAACTTCTGGTCCTCCTGTCTCCACCTATTACACCAGTTCTCAACCCTTGGGGGCGGGGGCAGGGCAAGTCAAACGACCCTTTCACTGAAGACTATCGGAAAACCCAGATATTTATGTTACAATTCATAACAGTAACAAAATTACAGTTATGAGGTAGCACCGAAAGTAATTGTATGGTTGGGGGCCACCACAGCATGAGGAACTGTATTAAAGGGTCGCAGCCTTAGGAACTCCTGACCTACTGGATTCTGGGATTACAGGTACACACGGCCACTCTGTTTATGTGGTACCGAGGATCAAATCCGGGGTGCCAGGCAAGCACTCTCATCAACCAAGCCATATCCCCAGCTGGTTTTTGTTTTTGTTTTTTAATATGGTGTCTATAGTTTCCAAAGGTCAGAACTTTCTTGGGAATTCCCTTCACCATGTCATGGGACGGCCTGCCGAATAGCCTGGTCCCTGAAGGGTCAGGAGCCCTCATCTGCACCCTGGCCCTGCCCATTGCTCCATACCTGTGCTTAGGGATTCAGTCACACAGCTGTGTGCGATGATCAAGTTACTGGAGCCTGGTGAGACTGGATTTCATATCATGAAATGAGGTGTCCTTCGAGGTTGTGTGTGTGTGTGTGGGGAATCCTGGTTTAAATACAATGAGCTGGAATAGGGTCTTTGTAACTGGTTAACGGAGATTCTCACAAGCAAAGGCAATGTCAGGGAAGTAACTGCTCTCTGACCTGGCAACCTGCCACCTTCTGGAAGCCCCAGGAGCCAAGGACCCCATAGTCTCTCTTAGTCGCCTCTTGGGCTGATAAGGGTTTGGGCAGGCCGCTCTGCAGGTAGTGAGTAGACTGTCAAACACCTCAGAATCCTTCACGTTAACAGAGCGAGCAATGAGTGGTGGCCGTAGCCAGCTTCTTGTTTGTGCCAGGGCTGGTGTCCACACCCATATCTTTGAGGCACCACATGATTTTCTGGGGCGTCATGTGAGTCCCCTGGTCCCTGGTGCAGAGCCAGCCTTCCATGGGTCTGTGATTCCTGGTGGGGATTTACAGGTTCTGACTGTGTGCTTGGCTCAGCAGAAGATGGAAAAGCAGCCAGTGCAGGGCGGTGAGGGAGAGGCTGAGGTCCTTCTCTGCATTCAAGACTGAAGGCTGAAGCATGGTATCTCCCTCCGATTCTGAAGTTGGCTTGGGGAGGGGCAGGCAGATCAATGCTGACCTCAGTCCAGGGCTGACCTTAGTGAGGAGTCCCTCGGGCCAGTCCTGAGAGCACATTGGGGGGACAGGAGAAAAGCTCATTACTTAAATACTCCTGAGCCACGCCTCATGATATCCTGGACTTTTCCTTTAACGGCACAGTGTTGCGTAGTTACTATCGCCAAACATGAGTAATGAAGAAAAGTTGCGTCTCCCTGACAGACACAAAGATGTGAGTCCACCTGCGTCCTCTAAATCAGACTGATGGATGGACACCTGGATGGGACGTTCTTGGGTCCTTTGAGCAGGTAGTGGTTGTGTTTAAAGCAGAAAGTGATCTGTGAAAAGATCCAGGAGAGCTGGGCGGTGGTGGTGCACGCCTTTAATCCCAGCACTTGGGAGGCAGAGGCAGGTGGATCTCGGTGAGTTTGAGGCCAGCCTGGTCTACAAAGTGAGTCCAGGACAGCTAAGGCTACACAGAGAAACCCTGTCTCGGAAAGCCAAAAAAACAAAAACAAAAACAAAACAAAACAAAATATATAATTGCACTTCATAACTACATTTGCTACTGTTTGCTACATTTGCTACATAAATCACAGTGTAAATATTTGATGTGCACAGGTTGAGAACCACAGGTCTAGGAGTAAATTCATGATGAGCATCTGGGGCTTTGCTGCTCAGGCCTTAGAGGTCATCAGGCATGCAGATCTGGCATGCAGATGTACATGCAGACAGAGCACTGTATACATAATAATAAATAAATAAGTTTTAAAAAAAGATTTATTTATTGCTGGGCGGTGGTGGCACATGCTTTTAATCCCAGCACTTGGAAGGCACGAGGGGCTAGGAAAAGTCTTTAGACTCTCTCTGGAGACTCCGGTCGCTCACTCCCGTGCCCTTCTCCTAGCTGTGGTTCTGCCCCAGCTGCATGTGATCTTGGGAGACGCTAGACTGTACAGGCAGTGGCAGGCAAACAGAAAGTGGACCTCATCCATACTGCGTGGACTTTTCATCGAAGCAGCACTTTATTTTTATTTTATATATTTTTTGGATGCTTGGCTGGTTGGTTGGTTTTGTTTTGTTTTTTTGTTTTTGTTTTTTCCAAGACAGGGCTTCTTCTGTGTTTAGCCTTGGCTGTCCTGGTACTCCATCTGTAGACCAGGCTGGCCTTGAACTCAGAGATCTGCCTGCCTCTGCCTCCCAAGTGCTGGGATTAAGGGCCTGTGCCACCATTGATCAGCCCCTGTAACCCGGCTTTGGCTTTTTGTTGCTTTGTTGGGTTCTTTTTCCTGACCCCCTATACCACCCGATGTCTTCCAACCTCCCAAGACTAGGTAGGAGAGAAAGAAGGTTAGAAGGGAGATGGGAATATTGATATTGTTAGACTACTTTCTGTTGATTAGGGTCATTGACTTCCTTGGGGTGAGTTTGATCTTCGTTGTCAGGATAGCTCCAACCAGCAAACAGCAACCCAGCAAGCAGCATGCGGGCCAGCAGCCATCTCTCTTGGGGCTCTGGCACTTATATACCCTCTGCAGAGTCTCCAGAATTCCAAATGTAAACTATCCTCAGCTGGCAAAACCACGCCCCTTCCAGAACACGAGACAAATCATAGTCAGTTGCTGCAGACAATCTGAGGCAGCCCCACATCCCACACCTATGATTAAAATAAAAAAAAAAAAAATATTGCCATAACATGTCTGTGTTTTTAAAGAAACCAAAAACTCTCACTACAGCCCCCATTCTGATTTCATAGGTGACATACCTGCCCTGTGAGCTGTTAATGCCTTCAACACCTTTTCCTGCCTCCCTTTCCTCTGTCCACCCTGGGCATTACATCCAGTGTACCTGGTACATTTTAACTTCAACTAGGAATTAAAATTCACATCTCAAAGATGAGGAATGGCACAGAAGGCACTGTGGCCTCCAGCTCTGGACTCATTATGTGCTGTGTCTCCACATATAAGAGTGAGACGTGGGCTGGAGAGATGGCTCAGAGAGGTTAAGCACACTGACTACTCTCCTGGAGGTCCTGAGTTCAATTCCCAGCAACCACGTGGTGGCTCACAACCATCTATAATGTGATCTGATGCATGCAGCTGTGTGCTGGATCCAACAACAGCTGAAAGAAAGGATCCAGCAGGCCACTGCCCCCGCATCTGACCCAGCCCAGCTTCACCTGCAGTCTCCTGGGAGTTTAGAAAACACTGAAGATAGAGTGGAGGAGGCTGGCGTGACCTCTCTGGTCAGAGAGAACCAAGTTTTTACTCCTAGGCCTCTCACCCTGGACACCTTGAGTGCTCTAGTTTCCTGTACTGGGGGATGAAGTTTACGTTACCCAGTCCCTGAAAAATCAGTTTCAGAGAAATCAGTGTCCAATAACAGAGGACAACATAGGCCCTCAGAGAAGAGGCAGGGAGATGGGGTGAGTGGGAGGTGGGGGTGGGGGTGGGGACGGGACTCCTGGTACCCATGGGCCTGCTTAGAGGGAGAGAGCGTGGACTCACTGAGTCAAAGTGCCCCTGGGTCCACCTGTGTTTCTCCAGCCTCTGTGGTTAATGCCTTTGGCCGGATGTCCGAGGACAAGAATGCACCTGTGAATTTTTGTGAGCGATGGCGCACCAGGCACCTTTCAGGGGTTCAGGGAGGAGTCCGCAGCACGGACAGCCTTGTCCCTCTTCCAGCCAACATTCCAGCTGTCCCTGGACAGCAAGGGAATGTTGCCAGGCAGCTGCAGAGAGATGGGCCTTTACTAGACCTCGGGGTTGGGGAGGCAAATTCAGCCTTGGTGCTGTGAGCACCTGTAAAAACCAAGCAGCTGCCTGGCCACCCTGCAGGCCTCATTAGGCCAACAGGTTGGCATCACCTCTTCTGCGGACCCACCTGATGATGGGGAAGCTCCCACGCTCAATTAGGAGAGCCTGAAGATCAGGGCATGGCAATTGGAAACTGCAGGAGGGACCCTGGGGGCGCCTCTTAGCAAGATGCCCAAAGCCACCTAAGCCAGAGCCACAAGGTGATGTGGGCTCTGTCTCCCTCCTTCTCTCTGAGAAGTGATTGCTGGAAACCTGTCATCAGATAAACCATCAGTGTCTACAATTCATCTTCCAAGGGATGTATTGAACCTGCCGGGACTGGGCACTCCAGCACAGAGACCCGGTACCTTGATACAACAACTTTGTTCCTCAATCCAGGAAGCTGGAAGTCCACATTTAAGGTGTCCTGATATTTGTTTTGTAAATTTATTATTATTATGTGCACTTGGAGGTCAGAGGAAGACTCTGCGGAGGGGGTTTCCTCCTTCCACCTTTACATGGGTCCCAGAGATTACCCCCAGGTCACTAGGCTTGCATGACAAATGCCTTTACCCACTGAGCCATCCTGCCAGTCCAACTTGGTTGCTTTTTAAAATTCTAGTTCTTTTTTTTTTTTTTGACTGTGTCACAGGACCTTATTTAGAGATCCAGGAGTATGTGTGAAGTCAAACAGGAAGGCGACACGAACACACTGTCCAGCTCTGGTCTCTTGTCATGGTCCTTCCTCCTTTTCCAGCTCCGGTGGTGATGGGCTGAGGTTTGCCACAGACAGTACAAGATACCATTTTCAAGTCACCCGGTTGAGCTGCTGTCACTTCAATTCTGCATTTACTCTTCTGTCCTATAGTCCGGGGCAACTGAACAAAGGATGCTTCACATCTCAGGGAAGCACAGAAGTTAACAGCTGTCAATCAATGTGAGGCTTCAACTACAGGGTCTGCTGTGGTGGGGCCACTTTTTTTTGGGGGTGGGATGTGGGCTGCATGGGTTCCATTCTCCCAGAAAGTGTCACAGGGAAGTGTTGTCCATTTTGGTTGTAGCAAGTGTACTAGCCTGAGGCTGTGTCGTGAAGGGGAAAATACCCACCCTTTTAATTTCATTTGCAGTAAAAATAGGTAAGACATCTTTTGTCAAGGGGTTACAAGCTAACCTTTCTTTAAAAGGCCTTGAGTTTTTTTTGTTTTTTGCTTTTTATTTTTGCAACAAGCATTGCCATTCTAGATATAAACCCTGTGTCTCTTCCATGTTTATCTTTTCTACCAGCTCTGGTTTCATGTTGAAAAGATAGAAAAAGGACTGTGTGTGTGTCGTGTGTGTGTGTGTGTGTGTGTGTGTGTGTGTGTGTGTGTGTGTGTGTGTGTGTAAAGGGGAAACTCCTTTATCCTTGAGAAAAGGAGCTCTGAATAGATTTCCCCCTCTTGTCCTGTAGTGTTTTGCTTGCTTCCCACTAATCTTTCTACTTGTTGCTCCCTTTGGGTGGCGCGTGTTCTAGAGTTGACGGGTGAGAGGGAAGGGTCCCCCCAGCAACGATGCTTCGAGATGAAGATGCGCTCAGTGAGTCCTCACCCGAAAAGGATCATAAACTTACGGGGTTAAGTCAACCTAATCATCACTCCCAAGCTGCCTTGGGTTGTGGGTCTGCTCCTAACGTATGTTTTGTTTTAGCTGCACCATTTGTGATTCCTTGTGCCATTTTCTTTTGTTTGCTATTTTTCGTGATGCCCCTGAAGCTATGTCGTCTTCTTCCTCCTCCTCAGCGCGTGAGACACTATTCAGTCTCTATCATCTTCTTCACTTTGCCGATAGAGGCCTCAAAGAAGAAATGGCAGAAGAGCACAAGGTAGCTGAGGTACATGAGCGAGGACCAGAAGATGTTCTGAAAGTGGGAGTGGCACTGGCCGTGGTCGTGCTGCATCCACCTAAACACCAGGTAGTTACTGACACAGCCCATCAGCATCTGAGTGATCTGGGACAAGGTGATGAGCATGGCAAACTTCCGGGAGACTCGGAAACCTGCAGCCGGCAAGGCATAGTAAGAGTACATGACGGGTGGTGGTGGCGCACGCCTTTAATCCCAGCACTTGGGAGGCAGAGGCAGGCGGATCGCTGTGAGTTCGAGGCCAGCCTGGTCTACAAAGTGAGTCTAGGATAGCCAAGGCTACACAGAGAGACCTTGTCTCGAAAAACCAAAAAAAAAGAGTACATGACGGCATGCATGCCAGAGTTCACAGTCATGAACCAACCACCCACGGCCACCATGTCTTTGTAGGAGTGCCAGGAGTACAGGAGCACAGTGATGTGGTGGTACCAGTGCAGTAAAATCAGCTTCTGCTTTCTCAGAATTACGAATACTGTATCTCCTAGTTCGGGTGCTTTGCTGAGCACAAATACATAGGCCCAGAATTTGCTGACAGGTCCATTGTAAAAACTCTGGTCACATACTGACTGCTTCAGGCCTTTGGTCATCAAAATGTACACCATGTAAGCACCAGTTCGAAGAGCACCGAATATACTGAAGACTGCAAGGGTCAGTGACCAGAGCACTAGCAGCTTCTGTAGCTCAAACTTGGCTCGCTTGTTCATCAGATGCCGGCCACCAAATATGAAGGCAGCGTACAGTGCAGAAAACAGGAAAGACTTCTTCCAGTGTTCCTGTATCCATTGGATGGCTTCATTCTCGTTGAACTGCTTTTCGAATTCATATTCCTGTAAAGTCAACACTGACATGTTCATTGGGGCTGATCTTCGGAGTCGCTATGGTTCTCTGTGCTTCTGCTCCCGGCTTCTGGCTCAGGGGCTCTCCTCCCAGTGTCCGCATCCACGGTAGGAGGAAATGAATCTAAAATTCTAGTTCTTTTTAAGACTGAGGTTTTCCCAGCACTTGGGAGGCAGAGGCAGGTGGACTGCTGTGAGTTCGAGGCCAGCCTGGTCTACAAAGTGAGTCCAGGACAACCAAGATAACACAGAGAAAAACCTGCCTCAAAAAAACCCAACTCCCCCCCCCCCAAAAAAAAAAAACCCTCCAAAAGATTGAAGTTTTAAGGTGATTTTTAAAAATTGTTCTGAGACAGGGTCTTACTATATAGGCCTGGTTGGCCTGACACTTGCTATGTAGACCAGGTTGGGGTCAGACTCACAAAAGTCTGCCTGCTTCTGCATGCTTGATCAAAGATGTGCCACATCATAGCCAATCTAAGATGGTTTTATTTTATTTTTTATGACTTCGGCAATGACCAATGGTTTTAACTTTTATTTTTGTTAAATGTCCTTAGTCGCAAAAACAGGAAAGCAAGCCAGATGTGGTGGTGACTCATACCTTTAATCCCAGCACTCAGGAGGCAGAGGCAGGGGATCTCTGTGAGTTCAAGGCCAGCCTTGTCTACAAAGAGAGTCTAGGACTACAAGGCTACACAGAGAAACCCTGTATCAAAAAACCAAAAATAAAAACAAACAAGCAAACAAAAACAGGAAAGCAGCTGTATACTAGCCCTGTGCTTGCTGCATTGGCCCACAAAGCCTGCAGGTCTAGACCCTCTGGATAAATATTAGACTGTATAAAGATGCCTGTGCAAGGATGTTAGGTACAAGCCTGTCTGTAAAGCACGGGCAGGCTAACCGCTGTGCCCAGCGGGGGGGACTGACTGGCCCACCATGACCATTCCCTTGGCTCCTTTCACATGCCAGGAAAGTGTAGATTTGTGTGAGCCCCGCAATGCGGGCTTACATGGAGGGAAAGAGCAGGTGTGACACTGTGGGTGGTGTCCAGGGTGTAAGAGGAGCAGGATATAAATGTGTGTTCACAGCAGTGTGGGAAACCCCCACGAGGCCCCTAGTGGCAGCTGCTGTGGGAGCCCTGGGCAGAGATGAAATTATCTTTGTTTTTCTTCTTTTTTCCCCCCTCCCTCCCCTACCACTTTTTTCTCTTTCTTTCATGCACTGTGTCTTCTGCCTACCTAACCAGCAAGCCTTCTTCCACTGAGCTATATCCGCAGGGTGAGCCCTCCCTCCTCCCTCCTTCTCTCCCTCCCTCCCTTCCTCTCTCCTTCTTTTTTCTCTTCCTCCCTCCCTTCCTCCCTCCCTCTCCCTTCCTCCCCTTTCCCCTCCCCCCTTCCCTCTCTCCCCCTCTCGATCCCTCCTTCTCCCTTTAGTTGGAGAACAGACTCACTGAATTGAGTTGCCTAAGTTGGCCTTGAATTTTCAACCTTCCTGCCTCAGACTCCTAAGCAACTAGGGTGATAGCTCTGAGGCCTGGTTGAGATTTTTCTTTTTCTAATCTTCTCTCAGAATTTTTGAGAGTTTGCTGTGCTTGTATGTTAGGAAGAAAAAAAAATTCCTGGTTGTGTGTGTGCATGTGCGTGCGTGCGTGTGTGTGTGTGTGCACGTGTGTGTGCGCGTGCGTATGTGTGTGTGTGTGTGTGTGTGTGTGTTTGTGTGTGTGCTTTTCTTCACACCTCAGCATGAGGACGGCCCATTACGTTTACAATCTGGAGGGGCTGCTGCGAGGATGGTCTGATGCTGCCTGGAGTCTTAGAGATGAGGTGAGATGTGGAGGTGCCTCTCTCTTAAGAATCAGGAAGCTGTGCTGAGGTCTGTACTGAAAGGCTTTGCTCTTCTGCCCATGGGCACCCCTCCCCTAACTCTCTGCCCTTGCATCTGACAAGAGGCCCAGCTGGGGGACTCACCTACCAATTCCCTCAACATTCTCCATTAGCAGAGAAAGTGCCCTCCACCCCCACCCCCATGAGGCTTCCTGGTTGCAGCCTGGAATATCTCAATTGTCGGAAGTACCCAGGCTGCCTGAGCACATCCGTGTCCCATCACACCGGCCTCTCATAGTGGGCTAAGCTGGGGGAGTTTGCTAGAATCGCATAGCTGAGCTTTGAGGATGAATCTGGGTGTGCATGTCATAGGCTGGTATAGGGAAGAACCACAGATGGGGGTTGGGGATTGGAGGGGGGGTGGGGCTCAAACACCACAGTACATTCCCCGCTCCCTCCTGTTCTGTAGTCTGATCAATGTGTGGGCAGGGCTGGTTCCCTCCTACGCTTCTCTCCAGGGCTGACAGATGGCGTCTTTATGTGTCTACCACAGCCGCCTCCTTCATTTGTCCTGTCAGTCCTTGCCCCTGTCTGGAGGGGGGGGGCAGTGGGGACAATTTAGCTTTCTGAGTAGCATTCCTGCCTCAACTCTTTGTGTGCAATTGACCCCTCTGCTCACTTTTACCAAATTGTTGCGGGGCGTCTGCTCTCCGACCTCCTCCCTCACTGGTGTGATTTATACTTTCTGGCGCACAGTGGGTACTCAACAGCTGTGCAGATGCATGGCCAGTCATAAGATGACTTTTCAGGCCTGTTTTCCCCCAGGACTTCCCTAGGGGAGCTAGTAGGATCTGGGGTCTGAGCTTCTGTATGTATGCCGGTATGAGCGCACATGTGTGTACACGCATGTGGAGGCCAGAGAACATCCAAGGTGCCATTCCTCAGGCACTGTCTAGTTTGTTTTGTTGAAATGTGTGCTGGCTTGTTGCTGCTCAACCCTCTAGTGTTGGAATTCCAAGCACATACTACCAGGCCTGGCTTTTTCTTTTCTTTTCTTTTCTTTTCTTTTCTTTTTTTAAACATAGATCTGGGGATCAGAATCAGTCTTTATGGTCCTATGGTAAGGGCTCGCCCCAGTCTCCCCAATGCCCACTCAGGAGCCCTGCCAACATCTATCTGAACTCTAAAGAGAAACACGGGGTTCTGTACTCCCCAGTGTTTCCTACGCTGTGTAGTTAATTTGTATGGTGTATCTTCTAGAAGGCAAGGCAGGTGCCGTTCCAGCATGGACTCCACCCAGCCTAAAGGGATTGGGGAGTGGTGTAAGCGGGTCTCTATGGGGAGAACATGGTTGTGTGTGTGTGTGTGTGTGTGTGTGTGTGTGTGTGTGTGTGTGTTTCAGCCAAGCCTGCTCCATGACTGCACTGGACCTATGTGTCGTACCCGTTGTCTGTTCTGGTTTGTGTGTCTGATGAAAAGATCCCTGTGGAGGAAATGGAAGAAGGGCGTGCAAGGCCATGCAAAGTATCTTCAAAACTTGCCAGGAAGTTGGACTTATTTCACAGGGCCTTAAAATCCAAAACATTGTAACTTCTTTGAAAAATTTTAAATTACGTTTCCTTATGTCTGTCTGTCTGTCTGTCTGTCTGTCTGTCTCTCTCTCTCTGTGTGTAAGTCAGAAGACAATTTTCAGGAGCCACTACTGTACTAAGTGGGCTCAGGGGATAGAACCGAGGTCCTCAGGCTTGGTAGCAAGCCCCTTTCCTCACCGAGCCCTCTCACTGATGCCATATTTTACCTGTGCTTCACCTCCATGCTTACAGCTCAGCTCTCCATGTTTCCCCTAGCCAAGTCCAGCCTGTGGCCGCAGTGGTGCTCAGCACAGCTGCAAGTCTCCACCACCTTCAGGGTCTCTCTAGCATGGCTGCCCTGGAGGCAGAGTTGCTATGGAGACGTCTCCATTTGCTGCTTGCTTGGTGGACCAGCTAGTGGTCTTCTAGACACTGCCTTCACTCCTGGCTGGGCATGATGAGGCTACAGAGTTGTTTGAGGGGTAAATGAGATGCTCCTTTTGCAGATCTAGCCTGGGTATTGTTCATTTTTACTACACACGGTGCCGGAAGTTGGATAGCCTCATTTAGCTTGAACACCTGCCTCTTGGTTGTCCTAGGCACTTTGGCCCTTCTGTAGAGAGTCAGATGGCATCCAGAAGAGAGAGAGAGGGAGGGAGAGAGACAGAGACAGAGAGAGAGAGAGAGAGAGAGAGAGAGAGAGAGAGAGAGAGAGAGAGAGAGAGAGAGGGAGATCTTGCAAGACTCTTGTGAAACTGAGCGCTTCCTCTACCCTCCCAGGTCTGTGCTTGGTGGCTGGTGGCTGGCTGCTCTTCGCCGTATAAGGCAATCTCTCCTTTCAGTGACACAGGTGAACAGGCAGCCACGGGGGCCTCTCTCTTACCAAAGCCACAGACTCTCCTAGCTGAGCTGTGCATAGGGGACTTCAGCATAGGGTGACTTTGTTGCCTTTTATGGCCTTAGAGGAAGCCGGGAGACCTGGGCTTCACAAACCAGAAGCACAGAGTCTCACCCTCTGAGATGTGTGGGCTGAACTCACCACAGAGCCAGCCTTTGCTGTGTCACGGGGTGACTGCACAGAGGCACAGCAGGAGGGCTGGAGACCCTAGGGGATGCGGACCGGGGACAGGACCGGGGACAGCAATGGGATGGAAAGCAGAGCGTCCTCTGTGGTTCATCCTCCCCTCCCCCACTTCCTGTGGGGTCTGGCCATGCCCTAGGTTGTCAGCGCAGATGTCTGCTCTCTTGCTTCTTCATCTCAGGGCTGGGGTGAGGGCTGTGACTGTGAGGTTTCCAGGGGATGTGAACGTTCTGAGGAGGGCATCGCCTGAGCAGAGGCTGGGAGTTTGTTGTTGGCAGAAAGGAAGATGCTGGGGGGAGTGGGTATGGACAGATGTGGAGGAACAGATGGCGGTGGGGCTCTGATAGGGTGGCAGTCAGGCATGCTCCTGTTGGGGTGGTAGAGCTGAGCTGCTGTGGACTGGGGAGTCACCAGCCAAGTGTCACTCAATGGCCACTTTGTTTTTTTTTGTTTGTTTTTTGTTTTTTTTTTTAAATATTTTTTATTTAATTTTAATTTATGTGTGTTGGTGTGAGGGTGTCCGATCTTGGAGTTACAGACAGGGGTGAGCTGCCATGTGGGTGCTGGGAATTGAACCCAGGTCCTTTGGAAGAGCAGGCAGTGCTCTTAACCGCTGAGCCATCTCTCCAGCCCTCAATGGCCACTTTGAATCAGGGTCTTCTGTAGCCCAAGCTGGCTACAGATTGACTATATAGCTGAGGATAAGCTTGAACTCCTTATCCCCCTGCCTCTGCCTCCAAGTGCTGGGATTACAGGCGTGAACCACCATGTTCCGTCAGTTTATGTGTGCTGGAGATAGATTAGGGCTTCATGCCTTTTACCTCCCTCCATCCTTGCCTCTCCCTCCCTCCCTCTCCCCCAGCCTCTTGGTAATAGGTCTCATTCTGTAGCCCAGGCAGAGCTCCATTTTGGAATCCTCCTGCCTCAGCCTTGGACTAACTGAAATGGTGAGCCTGAGTCACCCAGTCTGGCTGGAATGCAGTGTTTGTTTTTTGTTTTTCAAAGCAGGGTTTCTCTGTGTTGCCCTGGCTGTACTGGAACTTGCTCTGTAGACCAGGGTGGCCTCCAACTCAGAGATCCAATGGCCTGTGCCTCCTGGGTGCTAGGATTAAAGCCTGCACCACTGCCTGCCCGGCCTAGAATGCACTTTTTAGTTAGTATCAGTGTCTCAGCTCTTGAATGGTGACAAGTGTACTAGAGGAATATCCAGTAGTGATGGCAGATGAGAGGACAGCTCCGCAGCAGCTCTCTGATGCATCCAAAACCTCCTTGCAAGTTGGTGTCGAATGCCTTTAATCCCAGCACTCAGGAAGCAGAGGCAGATGGATCTCCATGAGTTCGAGGCCAGCCTGGTTTATATAGTGAATTTCAGGACAGTCAGAAGTACATAAGAGAGAAACTGTCTTAGTCACTGTTTTGTTGCTGTGAAGGGATATTGTGCTGGCTAGTTTCAGGTCAACTTGACACAGGATAGAGTCATCAGAGAGGAAGAAGCCTCAGTGGAGAATCTGCCTCTACAAGTTCTGGCTGCACAAAAGCCTGTAGGGCATTTTCTTAATTGGTGATTGATGAGAGAAAACCCAACTCACTGTTAGTGGGACCACCCCTGTACGCCCTGGGTTCTAGAAGAAAGCAGGCTGAGCAAGCCGTGAGCAAGCCAGGAAGAAGCCCTCCTCCATGGCCTCTGTATCAGTTCCTGCCTTCTGGTTCCTGCCCAGTTTGAATTCCTGTCTTGACTTGCTTCAGTGATGGAGTACGATGTGGAAGTATAAACCAAATAAACCCTTTCATCCCCAACTTGCTTTTGGTCATGGTGTTACCCTAACTAGGAATGAAATCATGGCCAAGGCAACTCTTAAAAGAGAAATCATTTATGTGAAGTCTTGCTTACAGTTTGATACTTAGTCCATTATCATCATGTCAAAGAGTATGGCGGCAGGCATGGTGATGGAGAAATGGCTGAGAACTACATCCTCATCTGCAGCAGAGACAGGGAGAGACTGGGCCTGGAAGGGTCTTTTTTTTTTTTTTTTTTTTTTTTTTTTTTGGCTTTTTCGAGACAGAGTTTCTCTGTGTAGCCTTGGCTGTCCCAGACTCGTTTTGTAGACCAGGCTGGCCTCGAACTCAGTGATCCGCCTGCCTCTGCCTCCCGAGTGCTGGGATTAAAGGCATGCGCCACCACGCCCAGCTTCTGGAAGGGTCTTTTACACCTCAAAGTCCACCCTCTAAAAAGTCCCCAGAATTCTCATTGTCACACTAATGCAGAAACTATCTGTAGCTGGCAAAACCGTGCCCCCACCAGAGCACGAGGCAAATCTGAAACAGCCCTATATCCCACACCTGGATTAAAATGAAAACATTAAAAAAAAAAAAAAAAAGAAAACATTCCCATAATATTTCTGGATTTTTCAAATAAACCAAAACTCCAAAATTGTCACTACATTGCCATATGGATACTGGGAACCAAACCTGGGTCCCAGGAAGAGCAGTTAGTGCTCTTAACCACTGAGCCATTGCTCCAGCCACACCTTCTGTAATCTAAACAAAACAAAACAAACAAAACCCTATTATTTTGATGGTTTGAGGCAGGGTTCTTGTAAATGAGGTGGCACTGAACCCGGATCTGCTTGTGTCAACTTCTGAGTACTCGGATTGCAAAACCAAAGTTTTGGGGTGTGTGTGTGTGTGTATGTGTGTGTGTGTGTGTGTGGTTTTTGTTTGTTTTGTTTTTGTTTTTTTTAGACATTGCTGTTGCAACTTATTTTACAGCAGTCACAGAGTGCCACCTTGTGGACACAAGGCTATACGACCTTCCTGTACCCAGGAAGAACTCTCCCTAAGGAGATGCAGAGAGTGGAGGGTCCTGTCTTCTGCCCTCTGGTGGCTCCTTATCCAGAGAGGAAAACCCTGCAGAATAAGGCTAGGACTCCCAAGCACAGCAGCCTCTGTCTGCACCCCGACTTTGAGTTAGGCACGGGGTTGGTGCACCCCATTGTAACTAATCCTAGACAACCTTTGGGGCTTCATTTCCTGACATCCTCCTCCAACAAGGTCCTACTTGGGGATGATTGGAGGTCAACTGCCTTCCCCTCAAAGAGCACTCCACCCCTACTCCAAGGCTTTTCTTATATTTTTTTCTCCTGTCAACTCATAAGCAGCAAGGTCCCAGAGTCACTACATCGAGAGCAATTTCAATTCATTAAGTCTACATCCGGACAGGTGCAGGGTCTCCCCCTTCTTCCCTGGAGCCCCCCCATTTTTTTTTTTTCTTTTTCTGTTTTTTTTCCCCCCCTTTTTTTTTCCTCCCCCCCCCCCCCCAACAGGGTTTCACTGTGTAGCCCTGACTGTCCCGGACTCACTCTGTAGATCAGGCTGGCCTCGAACTCAGAGATCCACCTACCTTTGCCTCCCAAGTGCTAGGATTAAAGTTGTGTACCACTGCTGCCACCACCACCTAGATCTCTTTTGGTTTTTGTTTTGTTTTACAGATCTTGCCTTGGATTTATTAGTAAAATCAGCATAGGACATTGGTCACCTGTAAATAAGTGTGTAGGTAGGTGTGTCACACCAGTCCATCTGTCTTCACATTGGCAGAAGCTTTTTTCTATGGGGCCTTCACAGGGGTCTGGGCACCTTTGGGAGCCTGATCTGGGGCTGCAGCCTGGGCCTTAACTGGAGCTGCAGCCTCTGTCTTGGTTTGCACCTTGGGCTTTGGTTGGCAGAGCCTACAACCCTTAGCCATGTAGCCAAGCTTGGGATGATCGATGAAAGCAAGCCAGCTGAGTTTGCAACTGGGGCCCTTTGGCATCTTGGGGCTTAATGGCCTTAGGCTTCATAAGGGCCTTCACGGCCTCTGCACAGGCACTCATTGCCTTTGTTTGTGTGCCTGCATTTTCTTCAGGCCTTTCTTGTTGTACGTCTTGGCAAAGTATATATTCCTCAGAAGCTTGGGGTCAATCCCCTTAAGAGAGTCATAACTTTTTTTTTTTTTCCTGAGACAGGGTCTCTTTGTGTATGCTTGGCTGTCCTGGACTTGCTTTGTAGACCAGGTTGGCCTCGAACTAACAATAATCCGCCTGCCTCTGCCTCCAGAGTGCTGGGATTAAAGGTGTGTGCCACCACACCCGGCTCTGACAGGGGATTTCTTGATGCCATTTCTGTGCCATTCACAGGACTGGTTGTGTGTGGTGTGGTTCTTGGATTTGGCCATGTCTGCACGGTAACCCTCGGCTCCTGCAGTGCCTGGGACCCAGACTTTTGTTTGTTTTTAAGACATTCCACAGTGGCCTTGAACTTTTGACACAGATAAGGATGACCTTGAAGCTTCTGAGAGCGGGGATTGATGGTATAAACACTATACTCACATTCTTATGAGCTTGGTCCAGCTGAGCCATCCAAGATGCCCTCTTCATCTCAAAGTCCTGAACTCAGTCCCACCCAGAGTCCCTTTGGCTGTGGGCGGTGGCATGGGCACAGGGCTACAGATTAGGACATCACCATCTTTGGGAGCATGCAGCTTCCAGCTTCACTCAGTCTGAGCCTGGCCCATGTCTCCCTCTGCCTCTGACCTCACGGTCCCCTTTGACACCTTCCTGCTGGCCTTATGCTCCCAGAGTCCACATGGCTGGTGGTCTCCCAGTCACTTGTTGAAGCGCTGTGGGCTCTCACCGCTTGGCTCCTGCTGCCTTGCAAAGGCGCCTTCTGTACTGACTCTAGGCAGCAGGCTCACCTGTAGGACATCCCCATCTGGGCCTGCTGCTGTGAACAATGAATTGGTCATGTCCCAGTGGCTAGGTGGCTGGCACCTGCTAAGGGGACAGTGGTAGGGCTGACAGGTGTCTTTATGGGAGGTGGGAACAGAGAAAAAGCACAGTCAGGTCAAACGGTGGCAGAGGCAGTGGAGTTGCTGAAGACAGCTCAGGGGACAGAGGATGAGGAGGTCTGAGTGTGGCAGTGGGGCTGCTCTGCTCAAGGAAGACACTGGACAAGGAAAGGCTGAGGAGTTCCAGGCACTGGTGGTAGCTGATGCCACTTGTCATGAAGGGAGGAAGAGGGCAGCCTGGTCTACAAAGCAAATCGAGGACAGCCAGTGCTACACAGAGAAACCCTATCTCAAAAAATACCAAAGAAAAAAATCTTTTTGGTGACAGGTGACTTTGAAGAAAGGGTCTTGTGAACCAGAGCAGGAAGCCTAGAGAATCTTTCAGGGACCGGTGTCTGCGATTACATCTTCCTTTAGGGTGGCTCTGGCCACTGAGAAGACCCAGTGTGAGGATGGGACCAGACCACACAGGAGGCTGCAGTGTGGTGCAGGTGGGCAGAGCAGTGAGATGTGGCAGCAGCTAGGAGTGAGGGTGCAGAGAGAGACCCTGAAGGAGAGATAAACCTGTTTTTGTGGGCTGGAGAGATGGCTCAGAGGTTAAGAGCACTGACTGTTCTTCTAGAGGTCCTGAGTTCAATTCCCAGCAACAACATGGTGGCTCACAACCATCTATAATGTGATCTGATGCCCTCTTCTGAACTGCAGGCCTACATGCAGGCAGAGCACTGTATACATAATAATAAATAAATACATTTTTTTAAAAAATCTGTTTTTGTTATGATCCCAAATGTGGGATGAAGAACGGTCTTGTGAGAACAGGTGATGTTAAACCACTAGAAGACAAACCACCTTGTGCAGGAGCTTGATTGTTGCCAGCTGAAAAGATCTGTGAACAGACTCTGGGAGGAGATATATAAGTGAGTCAGAAACAAGAGGTGGGGCCTTTGGAAACTTGGATAGTTTTGGCTGTTCATCGCTCCACTTTGAGATGCTCCTAGAGAGAACTGCTCGAGGGAAGGCTTTGGGGCTTTGGCTCCTGCTGAGGTTCTGGGTTCTGGCTACTCCAGGTTCCAGCAGAAGAAATCCTGCTGGCAATGCCAGGAGAATTGTTTCTTGGAACTGATATCGTTACCGTTTTGTTATTGTATTCTTTAATCTTCTTTTCCCATTGTTTAGCTTAGTCAGGTTATAAGTGAGGTAAGCTCGGTTAATAAGTTTGTAATAAAAAATATTGGTTAAGAAAATTGAGCCTACAAGACCCCTTCCCACTGTTTTCATATCTGGCTCTGAGAGCTTCAGCTGTGGTCCTTGTCCTTTGTATGGGATCATCTGTGTAGAATTCTTCTGGGACTCTGCCTAGCTGAAGGATGTACGCGCTGAGCCACCTGCTTCAGAGTGGAGTAGAATCCCTGGACCAAGCCAGCCTTAGATGACTTTTTCAAAGGCTCCTGCAACTTCATGTGAGTCCCCCCCAACCCCCACCATGGGTAGATCTCACAAGGCCTCTAGAAACAAGGCTACCTGCTGAGGCTCCCAGGGTGGATGTGTGCCTGTCATTCCAGCACTCGGGAGTTGGAGGCAGGGTTGAAAATGTGGAGAAATTGCATCTCAATACAACACCAAACACTAAAATCCACAGGGCCAGCAAGATGGCCCAGTGGGTAAAGTAGCTACCCCCCCCCCCCATCTTATGACTTAAGTCCAATCCCCACCCACATGGTGGAAGGAGAGAACCAATTCCCAGGCTGTGTCATACAACAAGGTCTGTAATCCCAGCACTCGGGAGGCAGAGGCAGGCAGATCGCTGTGAGTTCGAGGCCAGCGTGTTCTACAAAGCGAGTCCAGGGCAGCCAAAGCTACATAGAGAAACCCTGTCTTGAAAAATCAAAACAACAAACAAACAAACAAACAAACAAAAAGCAAAAGCCCACAGGGCATTCTCTTCCCTTAAAATGACAACCAAGCCATCAAGCCGGGTTACAATAGAAAGAGCCCTGAGTCTGGCATCAGGACTGCTTGCTTGTGCCTGTGTCCCAGCTGAGTGTCCCTGGGAGAGTCACTTACCCTCTCTGAACCCTGGCTTCTGAATATGAAGGGCCTGGAAAGGTGGTTGACCTATGACACAGAAAGTAGCATGCCTGGATGAACTCTCAAGCCTAAACATCCAGTTGGGATGCTTATAACTCACCTCGTTTCTTGCTAGTAGCTGCTGGACCCCAACCCCTTCTCCATCTCTACTCTACCCTTGTCCCCTGCTTTCATCCACGGCCACACCTCTGTCTCCCCTTAGTTTATATCTGTGTGTATGGGAGGGGGGTCTGAATGAGGAAGGGGGGTGCTGAGGGCAGGGACTGTGGCCTGACACACATGCGGCCATGTGTGTCAGACTGGAGACCCATGCTGTCCTGGCTGTCTCCCGTAGCCGGACATTGACATCAACTTGAGCCTATGCCCACTGACTCAGCAGTTTTCACAGGGGTCGCAGGAGCGTGGGGCTTAAGTCAATTTAAGACAGCTCCAAGAAGGCCACGACTCGGCTCTTTTGCTCTGTCAAGTTTCACCTAAAGGTTTCTGGTCTCAGCATTCCACAGCCATCTTAAATTCCAGTCCTTGGGAACCAAAGGAGGGCTGGCTTCTGGTGGCTTCAATCCACTAGGGGGAGCTAGCTGCCCATTTTCTTTGCTTTGCTTTCTCCTCTCCTCGCTGTTCTCCTTTTCAAAACTTTCGTCTCTGTATCCCAGGCTGGCTTTGAACTGTGTAGACCTTGATGGCCGCAGACTTGCAACAATCTCCCTGTCTAGGCCCTTTGGAGTGTTGAGATTACAGGGTTGTGTCACCACACTCAGCTGGGCTGGTGTTACTAAAAACAAAATTACGTGCGTGCGATGCCTCTGGAGGCCAGTAGAGGGCGTCGGATCCTCTGGAACTGGAGTTAATAGCAGGCAAGAGGTTCACCTGTGTCCAAGTGTTCTTAACTACTCCGCCACCTCTCCAACCCCTGGTGTCATTTTTCCAGCTACAATTTCAAACAGCAAAGCTTCTGTTACTGTGGGCTTGGGAGAAGTTGCCCTGCGCGGCTCGGACGGTGCACTTCTCAGGAAGCCGCTGCCCGTCAGTGGGGGCAACACTGCTGAGAATTCTGGAGCTTCCCTGCACCCAGCCTCAGTTGTGTCTGTCACCAGCACCAGAAAAGGCCCGGTAGGGCTGACAGGACGCTATCCAACTCCTGGGGACAAGGCCGGCTGGCATCTGCTTCTCTGTGTCAAATGCTCCACTGGCCAGTAGGATGGACTTCAGGAGGTAAGGCGGTCAGCTTTTTCCACCCTAGTCCTGGGGGGCTAGCCCCAGCCCAGACTTCCTGTTCACAACTCCCCTGCTCCCAGCATCCCTACTTTTCCCCCAGATCCTCTGTTCCCAGCTCGCTTGCTGGGAGCCTTCCTCAACCAACGCTCCTGCAATCCCCTGCTAGGTTCCCAGCTCGTCAGCTGCTTCCCAGCCCCACAACCCTCAGCCCCGAGTCAAACCCCAGGCACCGCCTCCTTCCCAAAATCGGAGCCACTGTCCCTAATCCTCGGATGCTCCTCCCGGTAGACTGAACTTTACTGCTTCCAGGCTCCGCCCACTCCTTGTAAACCAAAACCCTATTGGTTGAACTCTTCTCGGGCTCCACCTCCAAATAGCTCTTTCCTAATTGGTGCTCATAACCGTCCATCAGCGCTGTTGCTAGGGAATGGGCTGGGCGACCCAAGCAACCCAGCAGCCTTGGACGCACCGGAAGGAGCTCGGTCCCTGTGGGCCAAGGCTGGTGAGCTGGAGGGAGGGAACCCTGGGCCAGGCTGGGGACGGCTCAAAGAAGGAAGGCCTGTGGAGTGGCCTGGGCAAGCCCTCAAGGAGCCTTCCCAGGGTTAAGGCTAATGTCAGAGACTCAGAAAGCGCCTGGGAAGGGTGAAGCTGGGTTCTAAAGGAGTCTGTGGGCCTACCTTGTTTTCCCAAGACAAATTCGGCGGGGTTCCTTGAGAGGCAAGCTCAAAACCAAGTTAGAGGGAGGCGAGGAAAGTGCCCTGGCATGCACTTCTGAGGGGTGGCTGGGCTGGAAGGAGGGCGGCCAACCGCTGAGGCGAGGCGCAGGTGGGCTCCAGGACTCAGCCATGGGCTTGGTGTGGGTGTATAGGATGGTGGACATTGACCCCAGGAACCAGAGAGATGGTCATGATCCCTTGGAGGCTTAATGGGAACATCCCCCCGGCCCCCAGCCAGCCACCGGAACTTGGGGCTGCAAAGAGCCTCCAGGACAAATCCAAGGAACCCCGTTCTGTTATTGTGGGCCCGGCTGTGTCTGCCTGTGGCTTCCAGGAAGCGGAATCAGGCGCTCTGGACGGCTTCATTCAGTCTGATTCCCTACTGTTAAAGGGTTCACCCAAGCTTATGAAAGCCTGGCAAGCCAAACTCCATTTAAGACCATGGAGTGGTGACTTAGTGATGAGACTCCACAGCTGGGGAGGAGGTTGAGCTTCTCTGGGAATGGATCACGTGGATGGGGAAAGGAAGGGCCTGACTAGCTAACAACCGATGTGGTGTATTGAGGGTGGGCTGTGGCCTAGACTGGCTAGTGCACAGGTGGGCTTAGGAGACTTAAGGTCTAGTCAGGCAAAGGCTTGCCCCTGATTGTACCCAGGTGGGAAAGTAGTCATGTGCCCATTGTTATGGGACAGGTGTTGGGCTAGGCCACCTGTGCCCAGAATGTGACTGCAGAGGTCAGGCCTTCTGTGTGTGGAGTATGGCCAGGGCTGTCACTGTGGGTGACCTTCACCGGGCCAGGCCCCTCCTGTTGGGTCCCTGCCCAGCGTTCTCATCAAGCCATGGCTAGATGCTTTGTGTTGGTTAGGGTCTGTGCCCTGTGAGGTGTTCAGCAGCCGCCCTGGCCTCTGCCCAGTGAACTTGAGCAGCACTCCTCCCCCCCCCCCCCCCCCCCCCCCCCCCCCGCTTTTCTGATAAGAAAAATGGTTCTGATCCCCTTCAGATGTCTGTCTCATCTGGGTCGCAAAGCTGATACTCGCTCACTGCTACAAGTGAGATGTCTTCCCCTAAGAAGGGTGCATATAAGTTGCCAGAGGAAGGCTGCCCAGTGTACCAAGGTGTCCCCATGGAGGTCCTGTCCACTAGTCAGAACCTACCTCTGACATCATGGACACACATTCCGGCTTCCTCCTGGAAGCTGACAAATTTCTGGCCACTTCACGGAGCTTGCAGCCTGGAGAGACAGTGTGGGAGCCCGAGAACCGTTCTTATGGCAGCTGTGAAAGGACACAGGCTGCCCACCTTTCAGCTTGAGGGGCTGGGGTGGCACGAGGCACATTCCTCCCTGAGCTGTGGGCTTCAGACCTGCCCTTCCCCTCCGCCTTCCCCACAGAGCTGCTGTGCTCGGACTCTTTTATGGCGTCTGGTCCTGTCCAGTGCTGCCCCAGGGTTCTTCAAAGCCTGGTACTTAATGATTTCTTTCTTTCTTTTTTTTAAAGATTTATTTATTGTTATATATATATGTTCTGCCTGCACATATACCTGCAGGCCAGAAGAGGGCATCAGATCACATTATAGATGGTTGTGAGCCACCATGTGGTTACTGAGAATTGAACTAAGGACCTCTGGAAGAGCAGTCAGTGCTTTTAACTGCTAAGCCATCTCTCCAGCCCCTTAACGATTACTTTCTCAGGAAATTGGGTCCCCACTGTGGCTTAGTACTGGCAGGCCACGTGTTATGTAGGTGATATCACTGAGCCAGGGGAGGCCATGCATGGTGGGGAAGTAGTGCTGACTGTGGGGCTCCTGTGGGGTGGGCTTCTTCATAGGACCTGGTGGAGAATTAGTGCTGGGAAGCCCACACAATGAAAGGAGAGGGTGCCATCTACATTTTCTGTCACTGAGACCAGACGTCCGACAGGAGCCATTTAATTGGGGAAATCACTTATTTTGGCTCACAGTTTGAGGGTGTCATGCATCACACTGGAGAAGGCGTGGAGGCAGGAACATGAGGCAGCTGGCCACATGGCATCCACGGTCAGGAAGCTGAGAGAGATGAACCATGGGTGCTTAGCTTGCTTTTTCCCTTTTATTCAGTGGTGGGGGGAGGGGAGAGCCTAGGGAATGGCGCTGCCCACAGATAGGGTGGGATTTCCTGTGTCAATCAACCTAATCTCAGAAATATTTGAGAGACCCACCCAGAACTGTGTCTCCCAGGTGATTCCAAGTTTATCAAGTTGATAGCTAAGATTAGCTATGACAGAGAGGCCGCAAGGGAACAGACCGAGCCCTCAGTATACATGTCCTGTCACCTCAGGCTAAGGCACAGGATGGTGGTCCTGGAGCAGAGTCCCTTTGCGTCGCCTTCAGATTGGAACCGGGACAAAGCAGGACTTGAAGAGGGAAGGGCTGACCCCTGGGTGGGGACTGCCAGGAAGGTCCTCAGAGGAAGTGACCTCTGAGCAGAGTGAGGGGATCAGCTTGTGGCACTTGGCAGAGTCTCACTGGAGTCAGTGGACTCAGCACCTCCAAGCTTGCAGGCAGGAGGGCAGAATGGCCCAGGGGTCTTGCAGCGTGAGCAGGAGGGGCCTTCTAGGAAAAGCCCAGATTCTGAACAGTTGGAAACAAAAATTGGAGGAGGACAGTGCGGGCTGACAAGGAGGCCAGGCTTCCTTCAGATTTTTCTAGGAGGGGCATGAGCAGGCATGCTTTGAGGCTTGAAGCCCAGCCTGCAGGTGGACTGTCATATGCCTGGGTGTGTCATCATGCGTCTGTCTGTCCTCTGCAGGAGGGTGCAGGGAGAAACAGTGGCAAGGTTTATGTGACTTGGTAAATTCACACACCTTTTGGTAAGAGGAGAGAGAAAACCCAAAACCGCTTGTGGCCACGAGTGATATCCTGGAAAGGCCCAGGGTTATTGGGGTGTACTCAGCCTTTGGGCCTTGGTGAGTTTTGTGTGTGTCAGCTGATAGCCACCCTGCACTGCAGTGTGGGGCAGGGCTCTCCTGAGGCACACAGAGGGTCTGCAGCAGTGATGCTATTTAGCCACCCTGTGCAGGTCAAGACCAGGCTGCACAGATGAGGGCAGGCAGCATGTATGGACCTGTGTAACCCAGTGTCCATCTCTCCCTATCCCCATGGCCACCAACCACTCTTCCTAATCATGCCCTAGCCCTTCTGTACGTCTTGCTTCTTGGGTGGAAATTAAGATACCGAGCCACTGCACCGGCCCCTCCCTTGGAGTGCTTCCCACACCACTCGAGACAGCTTGGAGTCCATTCCGAGCCCTCCCCACACCCTGTCTGCAGCTTTGACCCCAGGCGCTGGCATTTTCCACTGTAGTTGTCCCAACCCTGCCTCAGGCACTTTGCAGCGGTCCCTACAGTGTTCCTGGTGGTTGGTAGGCTACAGTGAACCGCACAAGCAATGTTTTCCTCCCTGTACTCCCAAGCCTGGCAGAACTGTGGCCCTGGCACACTATTTCTTACCCCTCCTGAGCACAGGGCTCCATACCTTTCCCTAAACAGCTGTAACACTGCATCTGGCGACCACCCGTCTCTCCTCTCTGGAAGTCAGTGGCTGTTTAACAGCCTGGGGCCACTGATAACCTGAGCCCCAGATGGCTGAGCTGTTGCAGTCCCTGGGGGTCTGCTCAGTGTGACAGCACAGGCTATGTCCCTGGAGGGATAGGGTTCAGCTGTGCTGCTGTCTGCTTTCCAGGTGAGGCCAGCCCTGTGCTCCTGGTCCTAGAGTGTAGGCTGGAGATGCCGCTGAGAAACTTTAAAGTGGTTAGATTGAATGTTGGGGTGTGTGTGCTGAGTGAGCCCCCCTCGCCTGCCCGCCTTTGTAATAAGTGCTCCAGACGAGCCCTCTGGAGGGATATGTCTTCTGGGGAAACTTGGTAGCATGGAAATCTGTCAGGAGCAGGGCCTCAACCAACCCCCCCGAAAGGACAGCAAAGAACAAAGGTTGGCAAGAATGTGGAGAGAGTGGGACCTTGTGCCGGGCTGGTGGGAATGTAAATTGGAGTTCCTTAAAACATCAAAGTTGCACAGCCCTGTGTCTGAGGGTCAAAGCCCTGTGGGTGGAATATAGAGACCCAAGTGAGCAGAATGTGGTGGTATGTCCATACAATGGCATATTATTCAGCCATGAAAAGGAGCAAGGCATTGGTAAGTGCTAAAACACCACTCTGTAGCCCGGTCTGGCCTCAAGCTCACAGCCGCCACCACCCCAGCTTCAGTCTCCTGAACGTTAAGATTATGGGCTGGACCACCACCACAGGGCCAAGCAGTATGATTTAAGAAGGAATCCAGGCTGCTTCAAGGGATCAGATGGGGCCCCCATACTTCAGTTATGTCAGCTGTTAATTTCTACCCCAGCGTGAAAATTTCCATCGTAAGTATTTTAGCTGCATTTTGCCGTGAGTGGCCATTCACTGGCCATGAGTTTTCAATATTTCTGTGATTCTTACATTGGGGTTTTACTCTTTTCTGTCTGCAGAGAGCTCCAGAGAGCGGTCAAGATGGGGAACGCTAAGAGCCTGTCGGACCAGAAGTCGCACGCAAAGTTCTCGCCTGAGGAGCAGGCTGAGGTGGACAGGCTGTTTGATGCTCTGTCATCTCATAAAGGCGGCTTAGCAATGGGGACATTCTCTCTGGAGGCACTGAAGGCAAGAGTGACTGCGTGGAGGGGATTTAGGGTCTGCAGTTGTGCCAAGCACTAATAAGCCAATTTTTGGTGAAGGGTCCCTGTTCTTTTTGTTTTTTGTTTTTGGGGTGGTGGTGTTGTCTCCATGACTATGTCACAGCTACACTGCTCTGTCCTTTAGGGTGAAAAGTAGCCATGGGCCATACATGTACAACACCCCCACCCCATTTTTTTTTTTTTTTTGAGACAGAGTCTTGGTGTATTAGCCGATGCTGGCCTAGCCTGGAACTCGGTGTATAGCCCAGGCTAGCCTTGAACTGGTTTTCCCTTCTTAGCCCTCCGAGTGCTGGCATCATAGGTGTGAAGGTGTCTTACGTGTACTAGAGCGAGGACCCAGGGCTGAGTGTGGCTCCTCCTGCCCGTGGTCCACACACTCTGGGGGCTGACTGAGAAGGATTGCTGAAAATTCCACCCTGGGCCGCATAGTGAGGCTTTGTCTCAGAAAACAGGAGGAAGGAGCAAGGGAGGGAGGGAGAGAGGGAACTTGGATTGTGGCTGGACTGTTGGACATTTCTAACTTGACAAGACATGAGAGGTGGAACAACTGCCGCCTCCCCGGTGATCTAGAGCCACACTTGACATCTTAGCTGCTTGATGCCTTTACAATGTGGTCCTGACGTCAGGGAGTGTCACAGCACTTTTCGCTCAGTGCCAGAGGGTCAGTTTTAAGAAGCGAGAACTGGCCGGGCGGTGGTGGTGCACACCTTTAATCCTAGCAGGTGGATCACTGTGAGTTGGAGGCCAGCCTGGTCTATAAAGTGAGTCCAGGACAGCCAAGGCTACACAAAGAAACCCTGTAAAAAAAGAATCTAGAACTGGCCATGTCCTCAGTGTGACTGCCCTCCTTCTTAGGGCTTGGACACAAGCAAACATCAGGTGATCTCTAGAGGCCGGGTATGGGTACAGTCTGCAAAGCCTTTCTAAAACTTTACCTTCTAGAGTGGCAGTTCTCAATCTGTGGCTTGAGACCCCCTGGAGTCAGCCAGCTCTTTTGTAGGGGTTGCCTAAGACCATCGGAAAACACAGATATTTACATTGATTTATAACAGTAGCAAAAATATAGTTATGAAGTGGGGGTGAAATAACTGTACAGTTGGGGTGGTCACCACAACATGAGGAACAGTATTAAAGGGTCACAGCATTAGGAAGGTTGAGAATCACTACTCTAGAGCATGCCGAAGGCAGCTGGTGTGGCCTTGAGGGACCCACCACCATGTGTTGCAGGATATTTGATCACACTGTGAACCCCAAGATTATGTTATTTACTGAAAAAACAAAAAAACAAAAAAACAAACTCTGTCTAGTTGTGGTGTGGCTCAGCCCTCGCACACACCTTTAATCCCAAACAATGAAGGTAAAGTCAGTTTTTAGAAGGAAGAACCCACGTTGGAGAGTCTAATAGAGTGGCAGAAAAAGTGACGAATCAGAGAACGATTTGACAGAATAGGACATGCCCAACTGTCAGGAGAACAGAGAGGAAAGGGAGGCTATTTAAGAGCAGTGCAGGGAGAGAGGGGAGGTGGTTTTACTAGAGGAGTTTTACAGAGACAGGCTGAAGAAAAACCAAGCAAACTACAGGTGAAGAAAGAATGAGGCAGAGGATAAGAAGGAGCCAGGAGACTGTAACAGATTGCTGGAGTTAGTTTGAGACCAAGCAGAGCAATTCAGAGGCCGAGAGAGAAGAAGCCAGATTGAATAAGTCAACTGGGAGAGAAGTTTGAACTAGAACAGATGAGTAGAACCAGCCAGCCCAGAGCTCAGTATGAACAAGAAAGGGTAAGTCTCAGAGGCTGAAAACATTCTAGGCCTAGGTTAGATTGTAAGGAAGCTAGAAGCTTCCAGGACTAGACCTAGGTTAGCAGATGGAGGCAGTAAGCCTCCGAAATGACAATTACATCAAGTGGATAAAAGTTACATTTACAACCACATTCAACCAACCAGAAGTTACGGGAGCCCCAGATTTGTTATATATGGGTGACAAAGATGCAGCTGGGCACAGTGTATTGTATGCACGCAGCTGGAGCAGACAGATCAGCGCCCCACAGGCATGTTGCACATGGTCGTGAGCTCAGACAGGTGCTGCGGCTACAAGAATCTAAGGAAGGAGGTGTCTGGCCTGTGGAGACAGGGCCGGTCTGGGGAGACTGAGGTGTGAGGTGCAGGCACCGACTAGAATGGCAGCCTCTGATGCCCACGACGAGCTGGAGTACTTCTCTTTTATTTTTGTATATTTATTTATTTATTTTTGGTTTTTCAAGACAGGGTTTCTCTGTGTCGCCTTGGCTGTCCTGGGTAGACCAGGCTGGCCTCGAACTCACAGCGATCCACCTGCCTCTGCCTCCCGAGTGCTGGGGTTAAAGGCCTGCTTCTTTTGTTTTCTTCACTACTACAGTTCAAACCCTCCAGCCCTGAGCTGCACCCCAACTGAGCCAGTACACTTTGGGACCCTCTAGTTGGGGAGATGGTACCGTGGGATCACAGGAAGGTCATGTAGATGCAGGCGGCATCTATAGGACAGTGGTTGGCCTTGCCCTCAGCTTGTTTTCCAGTGAACCCTGCCTAACCCACTCTTCTGTTTGTCCCCAACAGAGCCATGTCAAGGAGGCTCTTCCCCATGCGATGGTCACCAGACTATTTAACGGCATGTGGAAGGTTAAGGTCACCCACAAGGTCCCTGTGGGGGTCCCTGTGGGCCACAGGCATGTTTCCCGGGAGCAGTTCACAGTATTCCTGGCCTACCTGTTGAAAGGAAGCTTCGAGGAGAAGGGCCATGTGGTGATGCTAATGCTCTCAGCTGCAGAGGGACCTGTGAAGGCGAGAGACGTCCAGAAGGTAGACACTTGGTGTCCAGGGGTGGGGGGACTTGGGACAGCTGCTTAGGTAATAACAACATCATGGCATGGGCAGCCTCAGAGAGCTGAGCCCCACATAACACTTTGGTTGATTCAGAACTGTTGTTTTTTTAAAGATTTATTTATTTATTACTTATACAGTGTTCTGCCTGCATGTACACCTGCCCACCAGAAGAGGGCACCAGATCTCATTACAGATGGTTGTGAGCCACCATGTGGTTGCTAGGAATTGAACTCAGGACCTTTAGAAGAGCAGACAGTGTTCTTAACCTCTGAGCCATCTCTCCAGCCCTGATTCAGAGCTCTTGAACGAGGGTTTTGGCAAACTCTTAGGTGGGCTAAGTGTGTTATTAGTGAAATGAAGGCCAGGCCTGGTGGTGCAGGCCTGACGTCCCAGCCACTCAAGAGGATCAAAGGCCAGCCTAGGTACCTTGGTAAGACCCGGTGTCAAAATGTTACAAAAATGGGAGGGGGACTTGGTATGTATTCTCATTTGGTAGGATGCTGACATAACATCTGCAAAGGCCGTGGTTCCATCCCCAGCAGTGTTTAGAACTGGCCTAGTGACCCACATCTGTAATCCCAGCACTTGGCAGGTAGAGGCAAGAGGAGCAGGAGTTCAAGGTCATCCTCCACTCCATAGCAAATTTGGGGCTACATGAAGTGCTAAAAAAAAGAAAAGAATGCATGAGTAGGCCTGGAGGGATGGCGCAGTGGTTAGGAGCACTGGCTGCTTTTCTGGAGAGGACCCAGGTTCAATTCCCAGGGCCCACATGGCAGCTCAGAACTGTTTGCAGCTCTAGTTCCAGGGGATTGGGCACCCTCACTGACATGCATGCAGGCAAAACACCAATGCACATAAAATAAAAGCAAATCTTTAAAACCAAAGAATACACAAGGTGGCGCCCACACTGGGGCCCATGGTGATTGGTACTAAAGCAATAAACCGTCTTCACAGCGATGCGCGGGGAGTGGCTTGGGGAGGGCCCGGCTCTAATGGTGAAGCATCTCCCAGTTCACAGAGGACCTGGTGGCCTCTTCCGTGCACGTGCTGACTCGCCAACGTGAGCTTCGAGGCTGGACGTCGAGGAAATCTGCTGTGCCCCCGGCTAGTATGCAGGCAATGACTGCCCAGCTGCTGTCAGAAATGAAGTTTCAAGGCAAGTGTGGGCCTGTCCTCTGTGAGTCAGACCTGGGCATGATGACGTGCCACAGTTGCTGTGATTGTAGCCTCCCAGTGAAGCTCTGTCGTGATGTGTATCTGTCCCCCCTTGGCTCTGGGTGATTGCTGTGGCTATCTTTGTGTCCCTCAGCTGTGCAGAAACCATTGTGACGTCACACATCCTCCTCTGGCTTCAGTGTCTGAAATCTTTTTTCCTTGGTCAATCTTGTAGAATGGGTCTCAATATTCTTGGTGATGTTTTAATTTTTTTTTACTATTTATTTATTTATTTAAGTTTTTTGAGACAGGGTTTCTCTGTGTAGCCTTGGCTGTCCTGGAACTCACTCTGTAGATCAGGCTGGCCTTGAACTCACAGAGATCCTCCTGTCTCTGCCTCCTGAGTGCTGGGATTAAAGGCGAGTGCCACCACCACCTGGCCGACTTTTTTTTTTTTTTGGTTTTTTGAGACAGGGTTTCTCTGTGTAGCCTTGGCTGTCCTGGACTCACTTTGTAGACCAGGCTGGCTTCGAACTCACAGCGATCCGCCTGCCTCTGCCTCCTGAGTGCTGGGATTAAAGGCGTGCGCCACCACCGCCCGGCTCTGGCTGATGTTTTTATTGTTTTTTAATTTTATTTATTTTATGTATATGAATGATCTATCTGCATGTACACCTACATGCCAGAAGAGGGCATCAGATTTCATTAGAGATGGCTGTGAGCCACTATGTGGTTGTTGGGAATTGAACTCAGGACCTCTGGCAGAGCAGTCAGTGCTCTTAACCTCTGAGCCATCTCTCCAGCTCTCTTCCTAGTTTCTCAAGTAAGGTTTAGATGGTTAATCTGAGGTCTCCTTCCTTTAGTGCAGGTGTTTGTAGCTGTAATTTCCCCCTAAACTACCCTTTACTACATCCCAGAGGTCGCCGCATGCTGCTTTGGGTTTCATCCATCTTAGTGTTTTAAGTCCTTTATATACTTGGTTTTACTTAAGTGTGTATGTATGTGCGTGCACGTGTGTGTGTGTGTGTGTGTGTACTTGTAGAGGCCAGAAGAGGCTGTCAGATCCTCTGGTGCTGGAGTTCCACTTGAGACACTGGTGTTGGAAATCCAACTTTATCACTGGGTGTGGTGGTGCACACCTTTAGTCCAGCAACTTGGGAGGCAGAGGCAAGTGGATCATTAAGTTCAGGGTCAGCCTGATCTACAGATCATATTGTAGGAAAGCTAGGCTACACAGAGAAACCCTGGTCCCAAAATCAACCAAATGAAAAAAATCCAGCCTTATTGAGTTCACACCTGGGCTTGTACTCCCTGGGATTCACAGGTGTAAACCATGCCTTAGTCTCTCTCTGTGAGTTTAACCATACATGTTCCTCCTGCCTCCATGGCAACTTAGTAGGTTCTAGCATTACCTCCACTTTACACCTGGGGACCCCAACTTGAAGTCCCAAGGGTTCCCCACTGGTTACCCTGTCACCCCTATCTTTGGAGTTAGGTAATAGAGAGCCACACTGCGTATTTTTGCAAAGATATGTGGTAAGTACAGAATTGGTGAGACCTGCCCTTCCCTGGGCGGCAAGCAGGTGCCCCTGAGCCACACCCTATCCCGCCATCAAACAGTACACATATCCAGCCTTCTGTTGACCTTGGTAGCCAAAGCCCTCAGCTGAAGTGGTCTCTGCAGATATTGGAGCTGAGGGGTTCCCAGGCTAGGCTTCCTTGCAAAGGCCTCCCATCATCGCGGCCTTCTGAAGTGCAGTGTGAGGGGAGGGAATAGCTGAGGGGTGTTGAGAGTCAAACTGTTCAAATCAGTGCCAGCCCATGAAATGTCATATTTTCAAACCAAAAAAAAAAAAAAAAAAAAAGATCCCCAACCCCCCCCCCCCAAAAAAAAAAAAAAAGAAATGTCATATTTTCTAGCAGTCACATCAAAATAGTACAGCCAGGCATGATGGCGCACACCTTTAATTCCAGCACTCGGGGAGGTAGAGGCAGGTGGATTGCTGTGAGTTTGAGGTCAGCCTGGCCTACAAAGTGAGTTCCAGGACAGCCAGGGTGACACAGAGAAACCCTGTCTCAGAAAACAAAATCAAACAAAATAATACAAAAGTGGCTCAGTTGGTAGTGTCTGGCATGCACGAAGCTTTGGCTTCAAGCCTGGGTGCTGCATAAATCAATTGTGACATACATCTGTAATCTCCCCACATGGGGGGATGGAGTCAGGAGGATGAGAGTTCAAGGCTGTCCTCAGCTACATAGTCAGTTTGAGGCCAGCCTGGGCTACATGAGACCCTTTCTCTAACAAAAACAAAAGTATACAAAGAAACAGAGATGTGAGTTAAACCTATCACATACCTCAGCTCAGACAAGCCATCTCCCGGTGACTTGTGGTCTTTAGATTGGTTTTTGAAGGCTTGGACGGTGTCTGTAAGGTGACACGAGGGGCCCAGTAATGCTAGTTTCTTCTTTCCTTAGATGGCCACAAGTTTGTGGGCTCTCAGTCCCTGGACCAGGTGTGCGACCAAGCCGTGATCCAGGACTGGGTGTTCCATGTCCCTCACGTGGGCGTGTTTCTGAGTGTGGTCGTCCACAGGGGCCTCCACCTCCTGAGCTCATCTCTTGACCTTTCTACGCTGGTCCCCAAGTGCCAGGTGGACCAAGGGAGGCCGTTTGAGAGCATTCTGGATGTACTGTCCGTCATCTACCTCAACTCCCACCTGGCAGCAGAGCATCGGCAATCCTGGCGCCTGCTGTTCTCCACACAGCTCCACGGACAAAGCTTCTCACAGCTGTGCAGCCATATCACGTACCAGGGGCCCTGCCTGGTTGTCCTTGAGGATAGAGATGGCTACATCTTTGGTGGCTTCGCTTCCTGCTCTTGGGAGGTGAAACCTCAGTTCCAAGGTAAGGCTTCAAGGCGGCAGTGAGTCCTATGCCCGGCAGGGTTAACTGCCAACCTGGCACAGCGTAGGACCTCTGGGAAGGGGGTCTTAGGCGTTGTCCAGAGCAGGTTGTTAATTGATGTGGGAAGACCCCGCCCATTATTGGTGGCACCATTTTGTGGGCTGCTCATTCAGGCTCCGCAGACGAACCCCACTTCCTCCAGAACCTTTGCGCCCACCTCCGGCAGTGCTGCAGGTCTCAGTGGTCTTGAGACAGGCAGGCTTGACCCTGGTGCAAAGGGTGTTTTCCAGACTCTGGCTCTGCTTGCCCTCCAGCAGAGGGCAGCTGCGCATGCCTGAGGAGGCTTCAGCTCAGAGTTGTGTTGCTGTGCTCAGAGTGGCCCTTAGCTTAGGTGGGATTTTCTTTTTCTTGGTGCTGGGGCTCCTATGCCAGGCCTGACACATACTAGCATGTTAGACCATGTTGTCAGTGTGCCCAACCCAGACTGTTTTCTCTCGGTGTTTGGGATCCCGAGGCAGCCAAGACTCTGAGTCTCTGGCCTGCAGCCTGCTGCTTATTCTGGTGTTCTTTCCTCTGTGTGGTGGCAGCCAGCTGCCACGCTCACTTACGGTGTTTGCTGCAGAGAGAAGTGCCGTGCTGTGCAGTAGTGCTGCTGTGGCAGGTTCAGAAAGGCATGGCAGGGCTCTTAGGTCCTCGCTGGTGTTCTGGGGAGTGCTCTCCCCCAGGTGGCCTCCTCACCTCAGCCTGGGGCCCTGTCATTTTGCCTGGTGTCAGCTCCTGTCTGACACCACGTGGTCTGAAGATGGCCACATTGTCTATTCACTGTCATCTGTCTATTCACTGGATCCTTGAGCCTTCGGCTTCTCCATCTGAGTCCCTGGACATCCGTAAGGCTTGTCTTGTGTGGGGCCTGGGGGCTGTCCTCTGAGCACCCCTCCATATGGCCCCTAAAGATACACAAGCCCTTGCTGCTGTACTCTGAGAAGCAGCCTGTTGGTATTTGCAGTTCTTTGCATCTGGTTCTGAGGCAGTGATTGTTTCCTTGGCTCTCTGCCACTTCCAGGGGACAACAAATGCTTCCTGTTCTCTGTCATCCCCAGCATGGCCACGTACACACACACAGGTTACAATGACCACTTCATGTACTTGAATCAGGGACAGCAGACCATGCCCAACGGACTGGTAAGAAGGCAGGGAGGGGTTGGCCCACCAGCCAGGTGTGAGTGCTTTCAGTGTGTCTGTCCCTTCTGTGGTGTGTGCTGAGAGCCAGTACCAGGGCACATCTTCCTTAGTGATAGGTGTGTCTTGGCTGATTTTCCCCTGGTTTGTGTGTGCAAACAGTCTGGCCCTTTGCCTGAACCCCAAATGGTTGATCTGTGTCCCAAGAGGGTGTTGGTGGCAGACCCATCACCAGTCACTGCCATCTGCCTCACCCCCACATGTGCTGAGCCTGCACAGTGAGCCTGTGTGCTGAGCTTAGTGGTGGTGGAAGATTTCTGAGCTGAGGGCTCTGGGCACTGGGTCTAGTTAGTAGTAACTTATGTGACAGAAAATGGCCTGTGTTTGTGGCAGCCATGTTCTTGCCTGTTGTTAGCCACAGGAATGAGAGGAGTGCCGGGCATGGTGGCGCACGCCTTTAATCCCAGCACTCGGGAGGCAGAGGCAGGTGGATCGCTATGAGTGCAAGGCCAGCCTGGTCTACAAAGCAAGTCCAGGACAGCCAAGGCTACACAGAGAAACCCTATATCAAAAAAAAAAAAAAAAAAAGAGAGGGGAGGGGAGAGAATAGAGAGGAGAAGACAGGATAGGGGAAAGGGGAAGAGAGAGGGGCGGGCAGGAGGAGAAGGGAGGACAGAGGGGAGAGGGAGAGCATATAAGGGAGGAGGGGGAAGAGGGGGGGCCAGGTCAGCAATGGCAGCTGATGTTTGGTGTTGGTGAGAGCCACCCAACGTGCTGGCCTTTTTTTCCCCTCTGCTTCCTGAGGAGTCTTTTGGGAAGGTCTACTTCTCTACTTGCTGCCAGCTAGAGAGGGTCAGGGGTTCCCTCTCGGGCTGCTACCACAGCAAGTGGGAGGGACATGGCCAGTGCCCCAAGACACCAGAGTTTAAGCATGTGACCCATCCCAGAGTGGACCTGGCTGCCAGCCTCAGGAGTAGCCCCAACAACCCCAGCAACCATAGTCTTTGGCCTAGGGACCAAAAGCAGCCTCTTAGACGTAAACCCAGATCCCTGTACAATGGAAGCAGGTCATCATATCATGTGCTCCAGACCCACCAGGGACAAGAAGGTGTGACAGAGGTGACATGGGGACAAAGCTGTCAGGGAGGCAGGGTGGCAGCTGGCTTGAGCCTGGCAGTGGGGCTACGTGGTAGGAAGACGCGCATTCGAGTTGCCACTCCTAGCCTGCCACCTTTTCTGAGGGAGTCTTTGGACAGAGGTCGGGGTTGGTTCCCTGTGGAGACAGGGCACAGGTGGGTTTCCAGGGGTCTGCAGAGTGTCCCATCGGCTGTCCGTGGAGGCCTCAGCCGAGCTGCAGAGTGTAGTCTGCTGATATCTAAGACCATTTAGCACCTTAGAACATGATTATAATCATAGCCCAGGAAAAGAAAGCTGCTGGCCACATCCTAGCATTCCCCATGTCTCAGGCTGGTTGCTTCACACACACCATGCACGCACACACGCACATATGCATGCACACGCCTTTCTGAGACAAAGTTTTAGACAGGCTAGCCTGGAACTCTCTGTAGCTCAGGCTAGTTAGGAACTCAGGAGCCTCCTGGCTCCCTGGAGTGATCAAGCCTGTTGTTTCTGAAGCTCTGCCCTCCCCTCCCCACAGTGGCGGCTGACATTGTCATCTGTCCCCATCTGCTCTACAGGGCATGGGCGGGCAGCACGATTACTTTGGGCTTTGGGTGGATGCTGACTTCGGGAAAGGACATAGCAAGGCCAAGCCCACGTGCACCACCTATAACAGCCCACAGCTGTCTGCCCAGGAGGAATTCCAGTTTGATAAGATGGAGGTGTGGGGACTTGGTGACTTCTCAGACACGCGTGTGGTGAGTTCTTCGTAGCAGTAACCTCTTGCGGAGATATGGCCTTTCTGCTTTTTCTTATTTTCCACTGCCTGCTTCTCAGTCTGGGGATCAGTTCGTCCTCACCAGCTATGGGTCAGGCCAGGAGTGTGTGTTTGCCTTGGAAGTGGGGCCCTACCTAAGATGCACACCTGGCCCACCTTTGCCCACCCTACCTTTCTGCAAGAACAGTGGGCTTCTGCGTGACACTGGCAGTTGCATGCCAGCTGGGGAGGCTTCTGGGTACCCATGCCATTTAGCCTCTTTATGGCTCCAGTCTGGTAAGCCAGCCACTGGGAGGAAGTCACCGTGTGGTCTAGGTCGGTGGGAGCTGTTAACCTCCCCGTGTGCATCTTGAACACACCCACTCCCTTTCTTCCCAAGGTCAAGAACAAGAAGAGCATCCTTGACTCAAACCCTGAAGCCCGCAGCTTGTTGGAGATCGGTGGACGAACTCGTCACAGTGAAGGACTGCGAGAAGTCCTGGAGGATGCTGATGAGGATTGAAGCACCTGGACCGCGGGCTTCCTGGAGCAAGGGCGGGGACTCCTCAGGGATGCAATGCATACAGCACCCAGATTGCTCACTGCTGGGTAAGCAGAGCTCTTCAGACCCTCCGCCCTCACTCTGGCTTAGCTTCAACACAGAGCCACACGGTCACACCCAGGCCATCATGGACATACTTAATCAGAACACAGCCCTGCCATATCCCTCGGAAGCTATCACTGATGGGCATCGCCTCCCACGGGTCCTGAGTGTAGGTTAGAATCTTTGTCAATGGCATCTGAAGATAAAGAGGTTGTTGGGGGCCTGTATTCCTGCCTTGTGAGGAGGTTCCGTGCTTGGCCTTTGCTCTGGGGTCCCTGTGAGTGCCCCCATGGCCCATCCTGAGTAGAAAGATAGAGGAGCTAAGAGGAACATCTGGGTACTTTGTGAGCACACTTGCCCCACCCAGCATGGAATTTCTGGGTTTGTAGCTGAAGATCTGAAGGAAACGTCTCTGGGGCAGGTCTCTTCAGAACAGGCTTCAGATGAGGATTCCCACCTAGCTTTCTGGGCACTCATAAATGAGTCTGATGAACAAATGGGGAAACTTGACCTATTTACTCAGGAGACTTAAGTCGTTACTGTGCTGCTAACTGAAATATGGGGCCGTTTGCAGAGACCTGAAGTCTGGGTGCTTGCCCAAAGGATACATAAGGCCATCCCAGAAGTCAGTGGGTGATACCCAGTCTCGGCTGCGAGTGTCAGCCTCTAGGTGCCTTCTCTGAGGTCATATAGCTCAGGCCTTCTCAGAAGGATGATGGGTAATGGGACAGTATAGACTTACTGAAGACGGACTTGAGTGATCCTGAAAGACTGATGATGACCAGGTGGCCAGGCTGTCCTTCACACTGAGTCATTCCACCCAGTGTCACCCTCTCAGAGGAACTGTGGCCTCCTCTGTGAGACCTCTACCTCTTCCGTTGGCCGTTTGCTGTAAACCTCAACCTTTACAGATATGATAAAGGTTCTACCTTTGATTATACAGTTTGCCTCAATTAAAAGCCATAAAATAAGCCAGCTCCGTGCATCTCTCCAGTTCTGCATTTCTTCCCAGGAGGCTCCTGGAATACTCCATGTACCAATCGTGAGCACAACAGAAGGTCTGAGGCGAGTGCCTTCCAATAGCATGCCCCTTCTGTGCACGAAGGCCATGTGGTACTGACAAGGGCTCAGCAGTTTTGATTTTCTTGGGAAGAACCCAGTGGGCAATGGTGTGTGAGCTAGAGACAGAAAATACTAGTGTTTTCAGACAGCCCCATTCGAACACCGCGGAATCTTCTCACTGGGCTATGGAGTGGGTTTTTTGTTTGTTTTGTTTTGTTTTGCTTTTTCAAGTCAGGGTTTCTCTTCAAGTCAGGGTTTCTCTGTGTTTTGGAACACACTTTGTAGACCATGCTGGCCTTGATCTCAAGAGATGCACCTGCTCTGCCTACCGAGTGCTGGGATTAAAGGTGTGCATCACCACTGTCTTATGGTCATGTTTCTCTGGAAGCAGACCTGTGGTGCCCAGGGCTTCGTGTGACACATTGGGAGGTCATGACACTGTGGCCACCATGTTCTCTGACCTCTGTGCTGGGATGAGACTCTGCTCCTCAAGGCAGCACCCCAAGGACAGGAGGGCCTTACAAGTGTTTGCTCACAGGGTGCAGCCCTCTTGGGGGTACAGGTGATGGGCTCTGCTTCCCACACACACCTGTAACAAATTTCTCAGGGCACAAACGTTTGTGGGGTGTCAGCTGGGCTCCAAGGAGCTTCTCATCTCTTGCAAATGAGGAGTGCGATCTTTTTGTGAAGCGCCAGAGACCTCTCTACACATCGAGGCTAATCCAAGCTCAGAAAGTGCTGGAAGAGGTAAAGAAACACAGACCATGCTGCAAACAGAGTGAGGTTCTGGAAGGTATGTGCTCCCCCAGAGGCCACTCTCTGCACAGCGGGCCACTGTACAACTGTGTTTCCACACGGTCCGTCCCTTCATGTTGGTTTCTCAGTGAGTTGCTCAGTGTTTCCCTCCATCCGTTGCTGTCACCTGTGTAGATGTTCCATCTTGTCAGGCAGGCCGACATCTTATCGGAGGCTGGCTGTTGCGGTAGTGACCATCCTTTGTGTGTCTGTGATTGTTCTCTGGGGCAAAGTGAGTGACTAGTTGGTTTAAACAAAACTCTTCCTTCCCTTTTGGTGATGCTGTGGACTGCGTCTCCGGGCTTGATATAAGCTAGGCGGCTGCTCACTACTGTGCTGTGTGTCCCCAGCCCTTGGCTTTATGAGGCAGGGTCCATTTTTTTGTTTTTTTTGTTTTTTTGTTTTTTCGAGACAAAGTTTCTCTGTGTAGCCTTGGCTGTCCTGAACTAACTATGTAGACCAGGCTGGCCTCTGCCTCCTGAGTGCTGGGATTAAAGGCATGCGCCACCACCGCCCAGCTGAGGCAGGGTCTCTTACAGCCCAGGCTAGCCATGGACTCATGACCCCCCTACTTCTGCCTCTCAAATTCTGAGCCTACAGTTGTGCCGCACCACACCTACCTGAGGTTTGCCAGGGTTCTCATCCTCGTTTCACCCCTGTAACATCCCGGGAGCCTGCCACTCACCTTTCACCCCTGTAACATCCCGGGAGCCTGCCACTCACCTTTCACCCCTGTAACATCCCGGGAGCCTGCCACTCACCTTTCACCCCTGTAACATACCGGGTGCCTGCCGCTTACCAAGGAGTGTGGTGGCAGACATCTTCACTTTTCAGTGTCCCTCTGGCTCTCTGGAGTGTCTTTCCCCACCTTGATTTATAAGTTTTCTTCTTTTTTTTTTTTTTTTTTTGAGAGATGGCTCAGCAGTTAAGAGCTCTGAGGTTGTAGATGAGTTCTCCTGTAGCTGGGGTTTTTAGGTGCATCCCGGGGATTGAACCCATATTGTCAGGCTTTCACGGTTTCACTTTACCTGCTGAGCTGTCTTCTCAGCCCCCGATAACCTTTTGTGTTAAATGATATGCCTTTCCTCTACTTAAGAAATTTTATTTATGTACTATATATAAATGGGCATTTTGTCTACATGTATGTCTGCCTGTGTGCAGGTGCACATGTGTGCATGTGTGCATATGCCTGCACGCGGCTGTACATGGTGTGGACATATATGCCTATGTACAGATGTACATGTGTGACATATGCTTGTGTGAGTATACTTGAGCACACACAAGTACATGTGTGTGAGATCTGTCCCTGATGCTTGCTGAATCTGTTTGTATTGTAACCCCCAACCACGAGTGTCTCAGAAGCACCTGTCCAGCTTCATGAGACATTAAGAGCGTGGGCTTCACCTCATTTGAGAGGGAAGCGTGGAGGGTCTGAGTGGGCATGCTGCCAGCGACTGCTGCTGCACGAGAGGTCCCTGCTCCCTCTGGCAGCCGCTGCAATGGTTTTGTCATGTGTGCAGGCATGGCCCCTCCAGTGGTGTTACACATTTTCCCATGATTCTTTTACATTTTCAGTGTGGGACTGAGCCCAGGGCCTCACTGGTGCCAGGCGGAGGCTCTGCTGCTGAGTCCCAACCCTTGTATTGTATGAGGCAAGGAGATCTTTGAAACCTGCTGAGTTGTCCAGGCTGGCCTTGAGCTTGTAACCCTCTTGCCTAAGCCTCCTGGTAGCCTGGTATGTCCGGTGAGTGCCCAGCTCCTCAACGACTCCCCCTCCACCCCATGGAGACTCTGTTCTTTGTCTGTGGCATGATGCCGGCATGTGCTTTGAGATGTATGTTTTGCGGGGAGAGAGCTTCCATTCCGTTTGTGTTTATGAGGCATCCCTGTCAGGAGTGGGTTTTATTTTAGCAAACACTTGGCATCTTTGTGTTTCCATCACGGCCAGTGTAAAGGTCTGTGGAGTTTCCACGCTCGGTGCCACCACCTTCTTTTTCTTTTGTTCTGAATTAGATTTTTACATAAATCGTAATTGTGGAGTATTTGGTGCTTTTTTTTTTTCCCCCTCCTGGAGCACTGGGGACTGATCTCCAAATCCTGAGGCATAGCTCTTTGTAGAGCTGCAGTAAGAAGCAAGGCCTCAAAGGGGACAGGTGTGGGCAGGTGTGGGCAGGTGTGGGCAGGTGTGGACAGGTGTGGGCAGGGTGGCTGTATTTCCAGTTGCCGTGAAGCCCTTTGCTGTCACACATTGCTCAAACACAGACAGCTTAAAAAACACAGTGGTTTAATAAATAGTGCCATGTTTTAGTCTAAGCTCCAGCCTGCCCTGCACATGGCATGTCCCAGCAGGCCAGGAGGACGTGGAGCCGGGGGTCCTGATGCTGCACAGTCCTAAACTCTGCCCCCTGGAGCAGACAGTGCTGAAGAATGGGGACGGGACACAGGCACCCAAGGACACAGGTCAGTCAGGGCTGTGACACACTGGTTCCTTTACACAGCCTCCGGGAGTGCCTGGGTGGTCCTGGCTCCGGAGCAGAACTTTTCACACAGCTTGAGCAGCTCGGACAGAACGAAGACAGATGAGGCCAGGCCAGCTAACAGCAGCAGATCTGTAGGAAGAGAGAGGCCCAGACAGCAGTGCCCCCCTCAGGCCACCCACCACGTTCTGCATGTCCCCCTCCGTGCTTCCTAACAGACTTGTCCAGCCCAACGGTTTTCTTTGTGTGGGGGCTTGCGTGACTGTGCAGGCAGAGGTCAGGGGTTGACTTTGGCTGTCTCTGCTCTCTACCATCCTTTTTTGAGATAGCATCTCACCATTTTCAGCCAGGCTGGTTGGCCACCGAGCCTTTCTCCCAGCCCCTAGGTTCCCTTTCATTGCTTGCTTCCCATAGGGCACACCCACTGGGGACACTGATTTTAGGTGACAGGGAGGGGGTGTCCATCTTGGCCTTCTCTGTGGTCTCATGTGCTCTATCTGCACATTTTGCAAGTGGCCATTTTGGGCACGTCGTCAGCTATGCTGGAGCAATGCTCTGTACTGGATCTGGATCTGAGAGCTGACCCTCTGTCCTCCACATCTGGGTGGAGGTGGTTATTGAACAACTTGGGACAGAAGGAAAGGTGGGGACCTGCAACTGCTATTCTTGGGCTGGTTTCCCTGCAGGCCTAGGGGCTGTTTGCTTCCTGTCCCCACTTGTGTTTGGCTGTGGGGGAGTCCTGAGTCCCAGTGCAGGGCACACACACAGTGGCCTTTGGACATCCCTGACTGCTAAATCATGAGGATGCTGCCACCCACTGCCATCCCGGTACCCACTCTCAACAGAGGGGCCTCTTTTGGAGCTTCCTTTGTGTTCCCTGTGTCTGTGTCCCCCTTCCTCCCCTATGTGCCGTGCTACAGACTAGATGCCTGTGGACCAGCCTGTCTTTTCAGGGTGTCCCTGACTTCAAGTTCCCACTCTGGGGCCAGTCTCAGGAGACCACTTGTTTCTGTTCTGGCCACTCACCAAGCACTCTCAAGTTTTCTGTCTGGAAGACCTTCTGCAGGGGCGGGGCATAGATCACGGCCAGCTGCCCGAGGAGGGAGCCAAGAACCGAGTACAGGAACATGCGGTTCCGGAAAAAGCCGATCTCAAATATCAGCTTGGTCTGTGGGGAGGAGAGGCATGAGCAAGCTGGTGTAAGCACACAGTGCCCCAGAGACACCGGGCCATCTGTGTCTCCTTAAGTGTGCACCTGGACCAAGTGACAGTGCTAAGGTAAATTGGTCCTGGAGCCACTGGGGGGGGCATGAAAGCTGATCCCCGCAACCCTCTCTCCAAAACTTTGCCAAGAGTGTGGAGGGGCAGTGGTACAGTGTCCCCGTCCACAGGGATAGGGGTGAGGGCTTGGGGCAGCGTGAGCCCCGCTCACCTGAGAGCGGCAGCTTAGGGCGTTGAAAAGGTCAAAAAACACGAAGCAGGTGAAGGCCATGGTGGTGGTGCGTGGGGTGCTGGTGCCGTTCTCTGGGATCTGGAACCCGGTATATAGGTATATAGGCAGTATATAGGCAGAAGAAGGAGGGGACTCCCTGTCTTAAAGCTGAGAGGTACAGAGTGCCAGGGTGGCCTGTGGGTCCTGCCTGAGGGTGACGGGCCCCAAAGGTATATACACTAGAAGCTGGCTCTGTGCTATGTTCTATGCTGGCCCCAGGGGACTCCCATCCTGGGAGAAGTGTCAGCTGCCAGCACAGCTGGAAGGAAGCAGAGAAAGGGATTGTGACCCTTTTGGGGATGGGGGACCCTTTCATAGGGATCACCTAAGACCATCAAAAAGCACAGATATTTACAATTCACAACAGTAGCAAAATTACAGTTATGAAGTAGCAATGAAAATAATTTTATGGTTGGGGATCACCCCAACATGAGGAACTGTATTTTTTTTCCAAGACAGAGTTTCTCTGCGTAGCCTTGGCTGTCCTGGACTCGCTTTGTAGACCAGGCTGGCCTTGAACTCACAGTGATCCGCCTGCCTCTGCCTCCCAAGTGCTGGGATTAAAGGCCTGTGCCACCATGCCCGTTATGAGGAACTGTATTTAAGGGTCTCCGCATTAGGAATGGTGGGAACCACCTTCTTGGTGGGTAACTGCCTCACAGGTCATGCCACTACAGAAACCACAGACCAGAACCCATGTCCTTATAAGGAGTGTGAGACAGCTGACCCCAAACTGGGCATGGCAAACACGTCAGTTGCAGCCTGCCTATGTCTGCCTGGACTGGCTTATCACAAGGGCTGGTTGGAGCCCCAGTGAGATGGATTTGTGGATGCAAGTTAGATAGTTTCTGCCTCATCTTCCCCCCACCTAACGGAATCTTCTCCAGGCTGGGACACACCTTAGTTCTGGGTACATCCCTCCACCTCAGCTTTCAGAACCAAGCTGCCATCTGGATGCCCTGGAGGCCATGTCTAAACACAATGGTGACCCTCAGCCTAATTCCGTCTCTTGGTCATACACAATGCCAGAGGCCTCATGGCCCAATGGGCCATGAAATTTTACCTAGGCTAAGATAGTGTCAGAGCGTAAGGGGGGGTTTCTATGACAATAAAAAAATGGCTCTGGCCCCAGTACGTGGCCCACATATTTCTCCCCACTCTTTGACCTCCTACAGCACCAACCTTTGCTCTCTATGTGTGAGCCTCTCTCCCTTTGGAGAGAACACCTGTGTTGGGGACATGCTCAACCCTGCACAAGACTCGCCAGCTGTCCCCGAGTAAGCCAGTGCCATGCCTTGCTCACCTCTCTCCAGAAGACAAAGAGGGTCCCTCCTATGATGACAGCAGCTGACATGAGGACCTTCAGGATCAGGGCTCTGTTCAGGATGGTGTCTCCCATGTTCCTCGGAGGCCTCCGCAGGGCATCTCTGTCCACAGGCTCCACCCCCAGGCTGCGGAGAAAAAGGGAGGTGATGCTTTGAAATAGCAAAGATTACCTGGAAGCTGGGCCAGGTGGTACACACCTGTAATCCCGGCTTTTGAGAGACTGAGGCAGGAGGATCTCTGAGTTCAAAGCTGGCCTGGTTATATAGTGAATCCCCAAGCTAGCCTGAACTACAGAGTGAAAGCCTGCCTAAAAAAAACCCCAAAACTTAAAAAGGACACCGGGCACAGACCCGTGCCTCACCCTTGTCTCCTGTGAGTGGGGCTCTTCTTGTCCCCCAGCGACTATCCCACAGACAGCCATGGCTCCCTACTCATCTGTCTCCAAGTCTCCAGATACAGAGAGGCCAGAGCAGCTAGCAAGGACCAGCACTGGGCTCGGGCCTTCCTCCATGTCCTGGCTGCCTAACTCCCATATAGTTCCCACTACCAGAAGGGGTCCTGAGTGGGGCCTGGAGAAATAGGACCCAGTTCTGTCACCTAGAAAAATCAGGAGAGCACAGACGCACATGAGGTAAAAGCCTGGGAGCTACCCGGCCCACTGTCTCATACACGGGAGCCTTGGGGAAGCCACGGCCCCAACTGGGCTCCGGGGCTCTCCCTTTGTGTACCACAGTGGATGATTACACTGGCACTAACATCAGCTGCCTTGGGAATGACACCTCCCTGTGCAAGCAACCAAGGCTGCTGGGCACTCAAGTCTCCTGTGCCCTCCACCCAGCCTGCACGTCCCTTCCCTTCCTGTGCCACTAATAAGTTTGTGAGCATCCATGGTATACAAACATTTGTGTCAAGTTCATGCTAACCAGCTACAGTACAGATGGATCCAGTCAATCAAAACAATGACACTTGTCCATTCAAGGAAAAGCAGAACAGAGGCCCAAGGATGAGGCCACCACTCTTAGAGTGATCAGGGAGGACTTCCCAGATGTGGTGGCCTGGCATTACAGTGGGACTGAGCCAGGGGCCCCAGGAGTGCACTGTAACCGAGGGAGCACAGGGCTCCAGTCTGCCCTTCTGGAAACTGCTCCCACGTCAGCAGCCTGGAGATTCCGAGAGGGAGCCCATGAGGTCCTGCCTGTAGCCCGCTGCCTCACCTCTGCGCTGGTGGCCCATCCATGATGATGTTCACCCACAGGATCTGCATGGCATTGAGGGGGCTGGGCAGGTTGCACACGGTGGACAGGGTGATGAGGCTCAGGGCCGCGATGCTCCTGTGGGACACGGGACAGGCAGCCCCTCAACGCATGCAGCAGGTACAGTGCCCAGTGACTACGGAGGAAGGTCTGCCTCTGCTTACGTGCTGAGCTGGAAGCGGACGAAGTTCTTGATGTTGTAGAAGATCCCCTTGCCTTCCTCCACGGCGCTCCTGAAAGGGAGGCGAGAGCCTGTGTGGGCTGAGAGGTCCTGGGGTGTGGCGCAGCTGCACAGTGTGCTCAGCCCAGGACAGGGAACTCTCTTGCTGGCACCCTTGGGATCCACAGGTGGCAGGTGATACCAGCCCTTCTATGGAAATCCTGTGTGTGACTCCCCTCAACTCGAATGCAGGGCCCCACCTGATGCTGAGGGTAGAATAGCCGCTCTCTGCACAGAAGAATGAACGAACCCAGGCTCCACACTGGAGGCAGAAGAAGAGGTCCATATGTCTGTCTTGTGTGCATGTAGCTGTGTGGTTTATGAGTCAGAACACATGTGTGGAGGCCATAAGAACATGTTGGGTGCCCTGCTGTTTCTTTACTCCTTTGAGTCTGTTTCATGGAGCCTGAAGCTAAGCTGGCAGCTAGCATGTCCCAGAGAACTTCCTGTCTGCCCCTCACAGTGCCAAATCTATAGGCACTCCTATGGCTATGTCTGTGGACTACACAGATGGACGGACAGAAAGACCATCTTGCTCCCTACCCCCACCCACCCACCCCCGCATCCTCACCCCTGTACTCATTAAATCATGCTCAGGTTTGGTTTGTATACAGTATTTCACCTACATGTGTGCCTGCATGCCAGAAGGGGGCACCAGGTCTCAGTATTGATGGCTTGTGAGCCACCATGTGGTTGTTGGGAATTGAACACAGGACCTTTGGAAGAGCAGACAGTGCTTTTAATCTCTGAGCCATCTCTCCAGCCCTGGTTTGTTTGTTAGGTTTTTTGAGACAGGGGTTCTCTGTGTTTCCTTGGCTGTTCTGGACTTGCTTTGTGGACCAGCCTATCCTTGAACTCACAGCGATCCACCTGCCTCTGCCTCCCGAGTGCTGGGATTGAAGGTGTGTGCCACCACGCCTGGCTGCTCAGAGTTTTTAATGGCAGAGAAATTATTGCTACAGTGGTGCCTCTTCCAAATGTCCTGCACTCTATTGTGACTTCCTTAAGAGCAGGGTCTTAATTATAGCTGGTTAAAATTAAGTCCAGAGGAAGGTAACTTCAATCCTCCTGCATCGGCCTCCTGAACTCAGGAATCACAGGTTTGTGCCTCTTTGTTGAGCCTCTAGCCGTGACTTTTATTTGTGAGTGTGAACACCAGAGCACAAGTGTGGGTGCCATCCCCAGGAAAGCTGTCCTCCTGCTTTGAGAAGCAATTCCCTTACCAGCCCAGAGCTCAGCAATCGGGCAAGGCTGGCTGGTTAGCAAGCCCTGGGTCTGCATGTCTCCGCCACAGCAGTGGGATCAACAGCCTCTATAGGCCTGCCTGCATTTTTATGTGGACTCAGGATGTCAAAATCAGGTCCCTAGCACTTTGCATCTCCCAAACATGATTTCTAACAGCTGCTTCTAGTTACTGGCTCGCCCAGGGGCTCTCGGCCAGAAGTTCTCAACCTGTGGGTCACGACCTCTTTGGCAAGCCTCCATCTCCAAACATATTTATATTACGACTCATAACAGTAGCAAAAATTACAGTTACGGAGTAGCAACTAAGTTCTCTGGTTGGAGGTCACAGCATGAGGAAGTGTATTAAAGGGTCGCAACATTAGCAAGGTGGAGTACCAGTGGGCTAAGCTTTCTTTATATCCCACAGTGATGACAGGATGGCCCAGTACTGTCCCTTGAGGAGCTCTATACATTTGGAGTGGGGAACCCCTGCCACAGTGATGAGCCTGGGATGCAGCTGTCCCCAGGGAGTCCCCTGCACCCCAAGAGCACCCCCTCATATCCACCACAGTACCACCGTCCCCTGCCCCCCACCCCCTCGCCAAGGATGCTCATTATGGCCGCTCACATAATGGCGGAGAAGTCATCTTCTACCAGGATCATGTCGGCGGCCTCTTTGCTGACGTCCGTCCCCGTCTGTCCCATGGCAATCCCGATGTCCGCAGACTTCAGGGCAACCGAGTCATTCACACCATCGCCCGTCATGGCCACAATTGCCCCTGACTCCTGCAATGTCTTTGAGAAGAGCAGGCGATGGAGGCCTGAGGCAGAGGACCTTGTAGTCCTTTCCTGGCACCCTGCCTGGTGGACCACAAGGCCGTAGCCACCCCGTCCTCTGGAAGCTGGGGCCAGCTGGCCTAGGCACAGTAGCCTCTCCTGCTGCCGCTGTGAGAGCGGGGCATGGCCCTGAATGATTCAGCTTTAGTTTCTTCATCTGCGAAGCAAGTGACAGCCACCACAACTAGTAAGATGTCTCCCAGGGCCCCCTTGGTCAATAGTAGAGAACTGATTGCCACAGGTTGTCACCTGACCTCCACAAATGCACACTGTGCCATGTGGCACCCACATTCATATATACATTTGTTCTTTTTTTTTTTTTTTTTTTTGGCAGGTTCTTTCTATGTAGCTCAGGCTGTCCATGGAACTCATGATCCATGATTCTCCTGCCTTAGCCTCCTGAGTACTGGATTGACAGTTGCGAGCCACCGTATGTGGTTGATCTTTATTCTTCAGTGCTAAAAACTAAATCTCCCAGAACCCACCCAAACAGCCCCCAAAGAACAAGATAACAGCTACCGAAGACTGGCAGATGCAGATAGGGAAAGGTCTGAAGGGCAGGCTTCTGGTTGACAAGAGAGACCGTGGCAGTGTGTGTGGTCCCCTGAATGTTCCCTCTCTGCATCACCCCAGTCCCCACTGCTGTTTCCAGCATCTGCGGTCAGTGGTCCCCAGCTTTCCCACAGCCACATTTATAGGCCCCTGTGAAGTGCCCATCCTACTAGAGATGGCATTTCCCAGCATCCTTTGCAGTTAAACATGTGACAGTGTTCTGGTCTGTAAAGTAGAGATGGGTGCATGGGATGCACCTAGAGAAGAAAGCTATGGCTAAGGCCAGTTGAGCAGCCCTCCTCCCCTGCACTGTCCCTGTCACTTGGTCAGCTGAGAGCCTGCCCACCCTGGACGGCCCCACCCATCTTTTAGCCCAGTTACCTTTATGATTTTAACCTTGTGCTTTGGGCTGGTCCTGAAGAATATGGACACCTGGATCATGGAGTCAAGAGCCATCAGTGGACACAGGAGGTGGAGACTCCCGCCATCCCTGCCCCGTCTACCCCTGGGAGAACCCACCTGCCTCACTCGGGCCGCGAGTGTGCCCTGCTCCATGCCCTCCACCTCCTCGCCGGACATGGCATTCAGCTTCTCGTCGCACAGGCCGATGGCTCTTCCTTTGAGAGAGTCAGGGCTGAGGAGCAGCTCCAAGGCCTCAACTGTGCTTCTGCCCCACCCAGCATGGACCACACCTGCCTTTAGCCCATCTCAGTCACAGTGTCTGACATCAGCCTGTATTTACCCGTGATGAGAAAGCTCTGTGAAGACTAGCTTCCCTGAGGCCACACGGCTGGGGAGTGGTACTACGTGGCACCTCACATGAGGGCTCTGAGACTCTGGCCTGTGATCTCAGAGCACTGGGCTTAGTGGGGCAAAGCCAACACAACTGAGGAGGCAGAGGAGGCCTGCTTGCCCACTGCTAACAAAGAGACTTGAGTCTGAGAGTGGTTCTGGTTCTAAGACTTGTCAAAGGCACCCAGGCAATAGAGGAAGCCAGATTGGAACTCCAGCTGAAAAGCCCCTGAGCACACAGTAGGTCCGCACTTTACATGTAGACTTCCTTCTGGTCGCAAGATGGAGCATGGAGCACTGGTCTACCCAGCTCAGAGCCCTTTCAGCTGGGTGTGAGGGCCCCCTACTCCCTGCCCCTTATCCCAGTTACCTATGGCCAGGGCGGTCTCCAGAGCATCCCCTGTCACCATCTTGACGGACACACCAGACTCAGAGAGGACCCGGACAGCCTCCTTCACGCCAGCCCTCGGGGGGTCAATGATGCCCACGAGACCCAGGAATGTCAGTCTCCCCAGCTCGGGCCCAGATGCCAGGGCCAGCACTGCAAAAGACATAAGGACAGCTGCTGGGGGCTGGGGACCATCTTTTGTCCTCACAAGCCCTACAGTGGCTCTCAGGACAGAACAGGCACACTATATAGGGAGGGAAGGGTGTGGACAATAGCCCAGGTGGCACAGGGGAGATTGTCCAGCCACAGCCCCAGGAGCTGGCATACAGACAACTGGGACAAGCCTTGCCTGACACGGGATCAGTGCACACTCATCTGTCCCCAGAGTAGGGAGGTCGAGGTAATGGATGGGGTGAGCCCAGCTCCTCTCCTACCCCTGCCCTCACAGAATACAAACATTGCTGAGTGTTTCAAGATGTTTCCTCCAGGGGCTGGAGAGATGGCTCAGAGGTTAAGAGCACTGCTTGCTCTTCCAAAGGTCCTGAGTTCAATTCCCAGCAACCACATGGTGGCTCACAACTATCTATAATGAGATCTGGTGCCCCTCTTCTGGTGTACATGCAGGCAAACCACTGTATATTTAATAATAATAATAAAAAGATGTTTCCTCCAACACCATCACAGGCCCTAGAGCACCTGGCAAGCAACACCCCCAATGCACAAGCCACACCTAGACCAGCAGGTGTTGTAGGTGACTAGGGGTGACTAGGCACTCTCTCCTGACTGTGAAGTTTCACACTGGCCGTCGCTGTCAGGCAGCCTGTGGCAGACCCACACAGGATCCTGTTCTTATCTGTCCCAGGAACATGACAGGCAAACTCAATGCCCCAGTGGGCAGGGGAGAGAGACGTGACACCAACCCCGCAGGCCAAATGATCCCATCTTCTTCTCTTCCTGCTGGCAATAGGCTTTCTGTTGGGGTGTCAGAGGCAGGGGGATGCCCCCATTGTTATACATGCTGCAGTGACGGATCACTTCCTCGAAGGCTCCCTTCATGAAGTAAATGTCTTCCTGATCCTTAGAAAAGAAACAGAAAAAAAAAAATCTGTCACTGGGTGCTTCGTGCTGCATAGATGGCTGCCTCATGCTTGAGTCTATACCAGAACCACACACAGGCCCTTGGGTCCACACCTGGACTTTCCCAATGGGGGTCAGGAGGAGCCCCAGGGGCTCCCCAGGGACGCAGGTATGGCTGGGTCAGGGTCCCTCTGCATTCTGAGCACTGTGGGTCAGAATGCCCCGGTTCCTGACTGTCACCTTTCTGTTTGAAAGCTCCCAGAAGTTACTGGACATGCCACCTTCTCTCTCCAGGTGCCCTTACTTTGATTTGATGGCACAGACATAGTGCACTCTTGTCATCTCAGCTCTCAGACCCTGAGGCGGGAGGCTCCTGAGTTCCAGGCTGGCCTGGGACCCTAGCAAAGATGTGTCAACAAAAGTCAAGCTCACCTCGGTCTTCGGGCTGCACCTCACTGCCATCCACTTCTGCTCTGAGCTGAAGGGAATTTCCTTTTTCCTTACGTAGGAATCCTTGACGCCATCTAAGTTCATCTAGGGCATAGGTGGGGGTGTTTTCAGAGACTCATCCCATGCCAGGCTGCATGCTCAGCTCTGTCCGTGTAAATCAGCGTCCCAAATACAGAAACCCAAGCAGTAGCTATGGGAAGGCCGCCTGTTTTCGAAGGTGTCACCTGAGGAAACCGATTTCTTTTTTCTAGTCCCAGAAGCAAGCCTTTGCCTCAGCTCCTGTGGAAACTTCTGGGGAACAAAGACATTGGGAAGGGGCGGCCTGGGGCCTGCGGGGGCCATCACTTGTGTGGTCTCTGATGATTTTGAGGCCTATTGTTCACCAGGCCAAACTCAGTTTTCCAAAAGCAAACTGGTGTTAGCTGGAGCTCTCACGCGCTAGAGACAGTGTTTGGGAGAGGAAAGAATTCCGGTGTTCCACAGTGGTAGAAGTAGGACTGATCGGGGAGGAAGCAGCCGTGGGAAGCCTGCTCCCCTATTGAGACAGAATCCCACTTTGTAGCCCTGGCTGGCCTGGGGTTTATACTCACAGGGGGGATGGCTCTTCTTTCCTGGTGCAGGATTTAAAGACGTGTGCCACCATGGCTAGAAAGAGTTGCCCACCCCTCCTGTCCTCCTTAAAGCACAGACATGCCAGTAGCCCTCACAGCAGTGGGCACTGGCCGTGGTGTGGAATGCTGTCCTCTGAGAAGGGACCACCAGTATCCTCTTCAGAGAAGCCGTGACATCCCAAGAGACCCTCAAGATGGGGCCTGTTGCCATTCCCTCAGATGGAAGGGGGTGGGCCTTAGACCCCTACCTCCTCTTTCACACTCTAGTCACCTCCTCAGCCCCATCCCAGCTACAGCAGGGATGTGCTAGAGAAAGTAAGAGTCAGAAGGTCCCCTGCAGGGGACACACCAGATCAGGGGTGGGCTTCATCTCTGCAACTCAGGGGACGTCATACCCATGCTGGGGTGGGCTTTGCAGGGGTGTGGGTGTTTGGGGTCGCTGTGCTACTTTGAACAAACCCAATAAGGCCATTCATGCACCAAGCTCAGCTTGGGTGGAATTGATTCTTCCTGTGGGGGCCCTATCTGGGGTGAGGAGATGTTCATGGTACCCCAGAAGAAGTTCACAAAACACAGAGATGTGATGGTGGCCAGGGTGTGATGGCGTATGCCTGTAATCCTAGCTGCTCAGAGGCTGAGGCAGGACTGTGAGTTCAAGGCTGACCTGAGTCACGCAGCAAGGGGGTTTCTCAAAGTAAAAAAAAAAAAAAAAAAAAAAGGGGGGGGGGGGGGGGGGGGGGATGAGGAGGAGGCTGCAGTGCAGTTCAGCCAGACATGATGCCCTGGGTTCCAGTCTCAATACCGAAAACTAAGTAATGAAATTGTGAAAATGGGGGCTGGAGAGATGGCTTAGTGGTTAAGGGCATTGGCTGCTCTTCTACAGGATCATGGTCAAATCCTAGCACCTACATGGTGGCTCACAACTGTCTGTAATGCCAAGATCTGACACCGTCACGTAGATGTACTTGCAGGCAAAACCCCAGTGCACATAAAATAAAGGTTAAAGAAAACGGTGAAAGTAATTTAAGAGAGGGGTAGGCAGATGTGTAGGGCTGGGGAGATGGCTCAGCAGGTAAGAGGGTCTGGGTTTTAAGTCCCCAGCACCCATGGGTGCTAGTCAGGGTTCTCCAAAGGAACAGAACCAAAAGAGTCAACACAGTGACGTGAAAAAGGGAACACAAATATCTGCTTAATATGTGTGTGTATATATGCACACTCACATTCTTAACACAACACAACCTTCAGGTCGGTTATAATCCTTGTTTCTGGAACTGGTCTCATGGCCACTACTACCCAGTCTGTATTTCCTCTACCCCGGCAGGTCTTGGCTCTTTCCCTGGAAGAGTGACCCATACCTCCATTCCGGATGGGTCTGTGCCCTTTGTCATCCCGCCTGGATTAGGCTGTTGTAGCTTCCTGTTGACTTTAGTCACGAGACGTGTAGCACTGAGAGACACCCTAAAGGATCTCCTGTACTCCAGACATGACCTTTCTCACCTCCACCGTGGAGAAGCAGTCCAATTCCACCCCCACCCCCCACCCCCGTGGTAATCTGGGTCAGCCCCGCCTCCTAACACTGTCATTTTTTTTTTTTTTTTGCTCTTCAACTTCTTTATTAACCAATCAGAGATAACTGGGGAGCATTCTTTACACAACATTGATATAGGAGATTTGTCAGCAGTCATGATAACGCCCATGTCCGGATTACAACCTGGCCTTGGGCACAGAAACCAGCATCTGAACAGTTTTCAAGAACACTGTCATTCTTGGGCATCAGGAGGCCAGAGTGGCCAGGCGGAAGCTGAGCTTCCAGTTCAGTGGGATGTTTGTCATGTCTCCTGGCAGGAGCTTTCTCTCCTGCAACCAACGCTTCTAAGCCAGCAAGTGGTCATGTGTGCTCTAACCCCAGTGCTGGGTGTATGTATATATATATGTGTGTGTGTGTGTGTGTGTGTGTGTGTGTGTGTGTGTGTGTGTGTGTGTGTG
>OU015753.1:8554597-8569909 GCA_907169655.1 Acomys percivali
GTGTGTGTGTGTGTGTGTGTGTGTGTGTGTGTGTGTGTGTGTGTGTGCAATAACCGGAAGATTTCTGGGGATTGTTCGCTGCCAGCCTAGCTCTAGGTTCAGTGAGAGACCTTGTCTCAAGGGAACAAGTGGAGAGTCACAGAGGACACTGACGTCCTCTTCTGACCTCTTACCTTCATGGCCAGCGCCATCAAGGCTCCTTCTGTGGGCTGTCCCATTACAGTGTTCTTTCTGATGACAGCATTGTTGGCGACGCAGCCTGCCTGAAGCAAGGGTTGCAATATCTGCGGTCAATATTGGGAGGCAGCGCCCTGAGCTCGCTCACAGCATGAAAAGACTGGACAACCGAAGACATGGCCTTAGGGCTTCCTTCTAATAAGTCAGTGACTCAGACACACACAGGTGTGTGTTCCCTCCCCTCCCCCATCTTCAGGCACTGAACTCAGGGCTTGCTAAGTTGCCCAGGCTGGCCTTGAACTTAACAGACTGCCTGCCTTAGCTTCTTGAGTGGCAAGGATGCCAGGCCTGTATCACCAGGCTGGGAAATGGCTTAGGAGGAGTTGTCATAGGGGAACACTGGTGCAAGCAGACTATGATCTGAGGTGGGGTGGCGAGGTGTCAGTGACCACTAGTGGGTCTCTATTTGGGGAGACACTGTGCTCTGGGGTTGGAGAGTGGCGGTGGCTGCGCACAGGAGGATGAGCAGGCCTCACTAAACCACAGGGTTTATGGAAGTGTTCTGGACTGCATAACTAGCTTAGAAAAAAAAAAATCTAGGCTAGAAGCTGACAAAGCATGGGCGACTGCTGCTCCCCTGCCACACTGGAGCTGACATCAGGCCTCTGGTGGCTTCTCTGTGTTTGTTTCTGAGTCTGTAAGGCTGGAGCTGAGGGGCTAATGGGGCTGAGGGGAGGGAAGGTGGCTGAGCAGGGCCCACCTAGAGGAGGGACTGTGGGTGAGGAGGCTGCCTGCCATGCAGTAAGGGCAGATGATGTGGGTGGAGGAGGACCACGCCTGACACGGAAGTGCCAACAGTGACACGGGAACACCACCTGTGAGCTCAGCCAGGCTCCAGCTTTCCTTTCCCCTCCTCCTCCTCTCACCGGGTTGGGGGTGATGTCCGCAGCTAACCCCTGAGGCCAGTCAACCGCCTCCTTCATTTCAGGCAAGTCCCACACCAACCCACTGCGGTTAACCAGTACGCACTTCCACCAGCTTCCCTACTGACACGTTGCTGAATCCTTTGACTACTTCCATGGATGGGAGGAGGCACACCGTCCCTTCGCCACTGTACCCGACTCCACTGACCTGGAGAGACATGGCAGAAAGAAGCGTCATTAAGAGCCAAACCCCAAAACCCTGCATGGCACAGGTTCCCTCTCCTAGGGTCCACCCTAAAGCCATGAGCCTACACAGGAGGCGGACCCTGCAGACTGCCGGCTTCCCGGGCCCTCTCCCTGACTGTAGAGGCTGCCTACACTATGACAAAGGGCCGCGAGCACTTCTGGTGGAGGCTGTGGCCACACAAGGGCCACACAAGCTAAGGTGCAAACACAGAGGGCTTTGGAGAAATGGCACGCTAAGCCAGGAGGAAACATCACTGTAACCCATAAGCCTCTATCAATCAAGATAGTGAAGCCTGGAGTTGAAAAGCGACCAGCCGCTGGGTGGTAAGTAGTGGTGGCGCATGCCTTTAATCCCAGCACTCGGGAGGCAGAGGCAGGTGGATCCTTGTGAGTTCGAAGGCAGCCTGGTCTACAAAGTTAGTCCAGGGCAGCCAAGGCTACACAGAGAAACCCTGTCTCGAAAAACTAAAACCAAAACAAAACAGAAAAGCACCCAGCCATGGAATGTTGATATGACAGGGTGCCAAGACAATACTAATTGAGTAGCCAGAGAGGTGGCTCAGTGGTTAAGAGCGCAAACTGGTCTCTTAAGGGACAAGTTCAGTTCCCATTACTGCCACTAGATGGTGTCAAGCTGCTTGTAACGCCAGCTTGCAGGGGGTGGGGGCGAGCCAACGCCCTCTTCTGGCCTGCATTCATGTGCCTACACCGGCACACAGGCAAATAGACATACACATAAATAAATGTTTAAAAAGAAAAAAAAAGAAGAAAACTTTATTGACAAGAGCAGGTCATGGCCTGTAGGCCTCCACTTCATGATCCTTTGCCCTGGAAAGCCCTGTGGAAAACTATCCAGGCACAAGATTGCTGGTTAAGGGAGCATACAGCTGTGCCATGTGGGAGACAGAGCAGCAGTGACTCAGGGGCCATTTGCCATGGGCGGTGGCAGGCCCTTCTGTAGCTTTTAAATTTCGCAAAGAGCTAGGCCTGGTGATTCACACCTGGAAATACCAGCATGAGACAAGAGGATTTACTACACAGTAAACCCTGGGCTGCATAGTGACTTCCAGCCCAGCCTAGGCTACCAAGTGAGACCCTGTTTCAGAAGTCCCAAAGCAGCTGGGCCTGGTGAGTCTCAAGTTCAAAGTCAGCCTGGCTACAGAGTAAGACCTTGTCTCCAAGTGAAAGTGAACCAAGATCTGGGGAAAACAGGTCAGTGGTAGGTTGTTTACCCAGCATTCCAAGCAAAAATCCAGCACCACAAATTAGGGGTGGGATGTTAATGGGGGGTGGGTGGGAGTGTGGTTCAATAGTTCAGTGCCTGTCTAGAATGGAGGGGACCCTGGGTTCCATCCTGAAAGAATATAAAAATTAAATTTGATAATTACAAATAATCAAAGAGAGGAGCCGGGCAAAGGTGGCACATGCCTTTAATCCCAGCATTTGGGAGATAGAGGCAGGTGGATCTCTGAGTTCAAGGCCAGTTTCGTCTACAGAGTGAGTTCTAGGACAGCCAGGTTATACAGAGTAACCTCACCTCAAAAACAAAAACAAAACAAACCTAACTAAATAAATGAAATTGAAGAGCCATTTTGAATAGGTCATAATACTTTATCCAGACAGACCTCCAAGGTATTTCTTTCTTCCTTGCTGTTCTAGAAGACTCTGTAATTTCCCTGGGCAGGAGAAGGGCTGGCAGGGCGCACCTTGCTCTCCTGCCTTGTGAGACAGCATGAGGCTCACCTCTGCGTGGAACCCATCGGATGTGACGAGCTGGGTTGCTGTCATTTCATTGGCTGTCAGAGTGCCTGTCTTGTCAGAGCAGATGACATTACAGCAGCCTGGCACCGTGGGGACAGGTTTAGAGAGGTGAGTAGTCACCAAGACTGGGGTTCATGCAACACAGCCCCCACACCTCCACCTGACTCAGTCAGCATGGGAGGGGGCACACTCACCAAGAGTCTCCACAATGGGCAGCTTCTTCACAATGACCCGCTTCTTAGCCATCCGCAGCACCCCCAGGACCAGCGTCACCATGACAACGATGGGCAGCCCCTCTGGGATGGCGGCCACAGCCAGGCTGGATAGAAAAGCAGAACCAGACTTGACTTACCGCCAAGGGTGATGTGAGTCTCAGTTGCCGCCGGCGATGATGCTCTCATCTAATGAGGCTAGTCTTTGCCCCTGGTGAACATTCTGTTCAATTTCTAATCCCACAATGCACTTGTCTCCTTCACTATTGCTGCCCTGACCTCTTTCCTGGTAAACCACCTCTCCAGGCAGCCAGTCACATTTTACTATGAATTAGAGTCTGCTAAAGTCTTCAAGCATTTCAACCATTCTCATTTATATTAGCCGGGGAGCCAGGGGACGAGTAAAGGTGGCTGATGGGTTTTGGCACGCAGACTTTTCTCTGGGTCCTCTGACTTTCACTTGTCACTAACAGTTTTAGGTGCTTTTTCCTGTGGCTACCAAAGAAACCAGAGGAGAAGGAGCCCCCACCCCGCCCTGTGCACACCTTCACAATAGAGCAGACCTGATGTGTGCTCACTGCATCCCCACCCTCTCCAGCAGAGATGCTGGGAGAAGCTGGCCACACCCACCACCTAACCTCCTCCCATTTCACCATAGACTGAGGTGGAGATGTGAGCCTTGTAAACACAGTAAACTCTCAAGTAGTTTCATTAGAAGGAGCCACCCACCATAGTGTCTAGAAAGGGACTGCTTGGAGTGTGGAAGAGACCGGGAACACTCTGTCACCTGAGAAACGACACACTAGATAAGAGAAGGGCCAATCTAAGCCATGCTGAGCCTGTGACACCCCCCTTCCCCCCGAGCCAGGCCTGTCCAAAGCAAACTGTCACCCAGAAGTCTGGGACAAGACTGCTACACCAACTATCCTTCACAAGGAACTGGAGGCCAGATGTCGCTTTTATACAGTGACAATATTTGTATTTACAAGACAGGGTCTCATGTAGCTCAGGCTGGCCTTTGTGTATTTATTACTTAATATATATAATATATATATATAGTCTCTGCCTGCATGTGAGCCAGCAGGCCAGAAGAGGGCACCAGATCACATTATAGATGGTTGCAAGCCAACATGTGGTTGCTGGGAATTGAACTCAGGACTTTTGGAAGAAACAGCCAGTGCTCTTAACCTCTGAGCCATCTCACCAGCCCTCTGTGTAGCCAAAGATAGCCTTGCTCTTACTTCCTCCCCCTCACAAGTGTAGGGAAGAGATGCAAGCTTAGCCGCACCTGTTTTTTTGCGATGCTGGAGTGAAACCCAGGGTTTCCTCATGTTAGGCAAGGCTTACCAACTGAGCCACCGGTCCAGCCTTCCAGGTACCTATTCTTAAGCATGAGTAACAAAAGATTTGAAATCTGAAAGAGTTCAAATTAAAAGCCATTTCTGGCTACACTGATGCAGGGCCAGCCCCTTCCCCTCAGTTGACACATGCTAAAGGGACAGATGTGAACTCGTGCATATCGGTGAGGACCCGACCTTACTGTCCTGGTGCAGAGTGAGGCCCCAGCTCAGGCTGGTGAATGGTCAGAAGAATGGGCAGAGGTTCACAGGACCCTCATCACCCATGGCACCTCACTGTGTTAACTGGTGAGGGCTGTCACGATTTGGTGTCCCGCTGAGAAAAGAAAGATTTGATCCCAGGGATCCACATAGCGGAAGGAGAGATTGACTCCTGAAATTTGTGCCCTGATCTTTATGTACTGTGCCACATGTGCACACCCACCCCCAAATGGAGAAATCTTAAAAAAAAAAAAAAAGTAGAGGTGTGTGTGTGTGTGTGTGTGTGTGTTAGTATAGGATTGCTGGTCACACTGACATAGGCAACCCTCTGAACAAGCATGGTGGCTCACACCTGACACATACCGCACCCCACCCCATCCCACCCCACCCCCACCCCCACCACACTCAGGAGGGAGAGTCAGGGAATTGCCGTGAGTATGAGGCCAGCCTGAACTACATCAACAGACCCTGGTCTGGTTAGGTTTTTTTTTTTTTTCTGTTTTTTTTTTTTTTTTTTTTTTGCTTTTCTAGACAGGGTCTCTCTGTTAGCCCTGAGTGTCCTGGACTCACTTTGTAGACCAGGCTGTCCTCGAACTCACAGCCATCCGCCTGCCTCTACCTCCCGAGTGCTGGGACTAAAGGCATGCGCCACCACACCTGGTCCTGGTTTTTTAAGATTTATTTACCGTTATTTTATGTGCATTGGTGTTTTGCCTTCATGTCTGTGTGAGAATGTCAGATCTTAGAGTTGCAGACAGTTGTGAGCTGCCATGTGGGTTCTGGGATTTGAACCCAGGTCCTCCGGAAGAGCAGTCAGTGCTCTTAACTGCCGAGCCATCTCTCCAGTACCCCCTCCCCCTTTTTTCAGACCCTAGGGTCTTTTAAAAAAACACAAAGCAAAGCAAAAAAGGGAGTATGAATAGTGACCTTTCACCCGGACACAATGGGCCATTCAGAGAGAAGTTATATAAACCAAGATTACTGAATTTGTCAAGGGGGTGTTTCCATGGTGATAGCAATGCTAGCTTCCTTGGTTTTATGGCCTGGCCTGGAGAGACCAACTAAACAAACATTTACTTTAGATTATGAGGGGGACGCCCCCGTATGTCAAGGGATGGGCGTCATGTGCACACCTGAATATGTTCCTAGCAATGAAAAAAAACCAACCCACAAACTAATAAAGATCAGGAGACCAGGAAGAGCAAGTTCCTTGAATCAGCATTAATAATACTGCCACCGGGGCCTGCGGCGAAGCCTTTAGAACAATCTTGTGTTTTATTTATCTTGGAAGATCTCTTCGTTGGCAGCTCTGCTATTTCTACCTTTCAGTTCAGGGGTTTGGCATGACTCATCTGTCGTGAAACCCCAAAGGTTTTGCCTATTCTATTTCCAAGGAAAAGGGACAACTTCTTGCCCAGGTACCCATGAGCCATGCGGGAAAGGGCCAGTGTAAGCATTAGGGTTTTGTTCCTTATGCTTCAACTGTTATGGCTTTTTCAGCCTTGGCTGTCCTGGACTCGCTTGTAGATCAGGCTAGCCTTGAACTCACAGCGATCTACCTGCCTCTGCCTCCCTGAGTATGGGGATTAAAGGTGTGCACCACCAAGCCTGGCTACTTGATGTCTTTTTTGGCTCCTGGAACTTTTGGTGGTTTATAATATGGTAGAAAATATATAATAGCAGTTTTGTGTGTGTGGTGGAGGTTGCCTTGTGTGCACATCAGGGAAGCCCTGGGCCTCCCAGCTCCTCATGGCCTGGCTGCCCCTTCTGCGCCTGGTAGAGGTTTAAGCATCTTGGCCCCTGAGGGCTCTGCTCTCTTTATCAACCCCTCAAGGCTCAAGTCCTCTCTCCTCTACCTCCCCGCTCCATGGCTTCACCACCAGGACACTACTATGGTGTTGAGAGACCTGAATCCTTGGTTCTGGCTGGGGCCTGGCTGAGGGAGGGTCAGTCTAATTTCAGCCACAGAGTGCGCCCTGGAACAGGGACATTGGTGATGACAGCTTCACATGTTAGTGGTCTCCTGGTGGTACTATCCCACATCAGGGCCTTTATGCCTGCCTGGTGCTCCCTTCCTGCTACTCTCTTCCTGCGTGGTGCTCCCTTCCTGCTACTCTCTTCCTGTCTGATGCTCCCTTCCTGCTATTCTCTTAACTGGCTCTTCTCAACTTCCTGCTTTCAAAAGCACATAGAAAACAAAACATCCCTTGGCTCCTTCCCAGGCCACATCCTTTCCTGGCTCCCTCTTAGTCTCACAGCCAGCATTTCCCATGGGGCATCAACATAGCATGGATGCTAAGCTCTAGCTGCATTGTTTGTGAAGATTTGTTTATTTATTGGGTTCTTTGGGTTTATTTTTATTTTTTGGTTTTTCTTTTTCTTTTTAAATATTTATTTGTTTATTATTATGTATACAGTGTTCTGCCTGTATGAACACCTGCAGGCCAGAAGAGGGCATCAGATCACATTATAGATGGTTGTGAGCCACCATGTGGTTGCTGGGAGTTGAACTCAGGACCTCTGGAAGAGCAGACAGTGCTCTTAACCTCTGAGCCATCTCTCCAGGCCTTTTTCTTGGTTTTTCAAGACAGGGTTTCTCTGTGTAGGCCTGGCTGTCCTGGACTTACTTTGTAGACCAGGCTGGCCTCAAACTTATTATTTTTGGTTTTTCGAGACAAGGTTTCTCTGTGTGGCCTTGGCTGTCCTGGGTAGACCAGGCTGGCCTTGAATTCACAGCGAACCACCTGCCTCTGCCTCCCAAGTGCTGGGATTAAAGGTATGCGCCACCAATGCCCAGCTGGGTTCTTTGTTTTTATTTCTGATTTTTTTTTTTTTTTTTTGAGACAGGGTTTCTCTGTGTAGCTTTGGCTGTCTTGGACTTGCTTTATAGACCAGGCTGGCCTTGAACTCTCAGAGAGCCTCCTGATTCTGTATCCCCCAGTGCTGGAATTACAGGCATGTGCCACCATATATTTATTTTTATTTTATGTGCATTGGTGGTTTGCCTGCATGTTTGTCTGTGAAGGTGCCAGACCTCTTTGAATTGGAGCTTCAGATAGTTGTGGGCTGCTTATGTAGGAGCTGGGAATTGAACCCAGGTCCTTCGGAAGAGCAGTCAGTGCTTTTAAATGACTGAGCCATCTCTCTAGCCCCTGTAACTGCACTGTTAACCCACACTTAAATCATCCACATTCACTCTCTCCTCCAGCCTGAAAACCCCATGAGGGCCCAGGCCTGTGGCGCACTCAGTGCTTTGAAAGTAACAGACAGCTCAGTCAATATTTGTGGGCTGCCGGTTGCCAGCTGCCAAGGGTGGGAACAGAACCTTCACAAGCGAAAGGGTGCTTCCTGCCTAGCATCCCTGTGAGGGGTGCTTCACAATCTCCCCGCCTCTCCTGGATTCTGCAGCCATGGGCAGTTGTAGAATGTGAGTCTGTTTTCCCACTTGTAAGATGGAGCGTGTGTGACCTTGTGGAGCTGAGCAAGGAGCAGCTAGGATTACATATTCAGTTCCTGCTCCTTGTCCCAGAGAATAGCAGGAAGGGAGCACCAGACAGGAAGAGAGTGGCAGGAAGGGAGCACCAGGCAGGCAGAGAATAGCAGGAAGGGAGCACCAGACAGGAAGACGATACCAGGAAGGGAGCACCAGACAGGAAGAAAGTAGCAGGAAGGGAGCACCAGACAGGAAGAAGCAGGAAGGGAGCACCAGACAGGAAGCGGATAGCAGGAAGGGAGCACCAGGCCAGAAGAGAGTAGCAGGAAGGGAGCACCAGACAGGAAGCGGATAGCAGGAAGGGAGCACCAGGCCACCCTCTTTGCTGGAGAAGGGGTATGGGAGCCTTGACAACATACCTGACCCCGATAGTGAACATGCTGAAAAGGGGTTTCCCTTGTACCCAGCCGACCAGCATCAGGAGACCTGCAAGAGACAGGACAGCATCAGCCTGGGCTCCTGTGACTCCTGTGACCCCAGTGCCTCATGGTGCTTTTAGCCACTTCTTAAGGGGTCTCTGGGAACTCAAATGCTGGAAATAAGTGGCGACCTCAGGAGCCTGAAGTCGCAGGACTGGAGACAAAGGCTGTCCTAGCACGCCTGAAGCCCTAGGTCTAATCTCCAGAACTGGGGGGTGGGGAAGTAGTTCGAAGAGAATTAAGCTGAATATGTAGGCGAGGTGGCTCATACTTAGAATCCCAGCTCTCTGGAGGCTGAGACAGGAGGATAGCCATGGGTTGGAGTTCAGCGTGAACCTTGTTTCAAATGCACAGAAACAATGAAATAAAAAGAACCCGCAGCCGCTCATCTTTTCTAGTTAAAGAGAACACACCCTACTGGGGGGAAATACGGTTTTATTTTATCCCTGCCCCACCCCCAAAGAGTTCTGCCAAGCTTTGGCTGAAGGCGCCAATCACCAGTTCATACTGGGATGTTCTCATTTATAGTTCGTGTTACTTCTGCGAGGGCTGGGTAAACCTCTATTGCTTTTTTGTTTTGTTTTTGTAGTATTGGGAATGGACCCCAGAGCCTCACACACACCAGCAAGCCCTCTACCACAGAGCTACACCCCAGTCCCCTAGGTCACTGTTTTGTTTTGTTTTTTTAATATGTCTTAGGTCCCGATTAAATGTCTTCTTCCTCCTTTGCTGGTCAGTTATTGTGCTGGGGAAGTGTGGGGGGAAGAAGTGGCCTGAGTCACCGCTGCGACCCGTGAACAAGTCCACAAGATGTTCTAGCAATGGGGAAAAGGACTGAGGTAGCCAGGTATAGCCTCAGTTTCGGTATCTGTAAAATGGGATCATAGCCATGCCTCCCTGTCCTTGCAACTGACAAAAGCACCAGTGAGAAGGAAGCGGCAGGTGGCTTGCTGACTGTGCTTAGAAGTCTTGCTAGCAGAAGCCAGATTTGCTCTTCAGGGTGCAATAACCATGCTGGTGTGCGCATGTACACAAATGCATATGTGTGTGTAGGAGCTCATAGGATATGATTGGCCAGAGAACTCAGCCCTCTACTGAAATCTTTGCTGGGACCCAGATGAATCCAGATGAAGTAGGAGCTCTGTTAGAAATGGGGGTGGCGGGGGGCTAAGCTGGGCATGGTGGCTCTCTGTGAGTTCGAGGCCAGCCTGGTCTACAAAAAAGCGAGTCCAGGACAGCCAAGGCTACACAGAGAAAATCTGCCTCAAAAAAAAAAAAACCGGAAAGAAAAAAAGAAAAAAAAATGGGGGCCAAGCAGGGAGCCTAAGGCCCCCTCTTCATCTGCTCTCTGGGCCACCTTTGGTGACCTACCCTGGGTATCTTAAAGTCGCTATGTTAAGAGGATCTAACCAAGGGAATTGGCAGACACCATCTTCTTCTAGAGAGCTTTTTGCCAGCTCCCCACAGCTCCTGTGGGCCTCCAGGAATCCCAGGAACTCAGCTGAAACCGCTAATCTGCCGGGAAGGTGAGAGCTCTTTAGTGGAGAATCCCCGTGCCTGGCCGTGGGCACGCCGTGGGCACTCTGTGGGATCAAGCTCTACTTTAACACAGGGAATAAGCTTCCACAAGGAAGTCACCTATGAGAAGACTTCCACCATGGACATCTGTGTGCATGTGTGTGTTCAAGTGTGTGCAGGTGCCCATGTGTGTACCTGTGTGTGTGCACAGGTGTTCATGTCATGGCCAGAGGACAGCCTCAGCTGCGTCTATCTTGTTTTTGTTTTTACATGGGGGTGTGTCTCTCATGGGGGTGTGTCTCTCATGGGGGTGTGTCTCTCATGGGGGGGGTCTCTCATGACTTAGGGCTTGCTGATTGGCTGGCTGGAGGACGCCAGGAATCCATCTGTCATCTCCTCCACACAGCACTACACCTAGATTTTATTTTAAATAGTCCTTTAAATTTTTTTAAATTACAAATATTTTTGTGTGTACATGCATATGTCTGAGCATGTGTGTGTTTGGGTGCACATGCCATGACATACAGGGGACAACTCGCAGGAATCAATTCTTTCTTTTTACCTTGTGTGTTGCAGGCCTTGTACTTGGGGTCCTCATCAGGCTTGGTGGCGGGACCCACACCAGGCTTTTTAAATGTAAGTTTGGGATTGAACGTAGGTCCTCGTACTTACAAGGCAAGCACTTCATGGACAGCCAATTCCCAGGCCCAATGCTATCTATTTATTGAGACAATGTCTCACTGTGTAGCTGTGGCTAGCCTGGAACTCACTGTGTAGATCAGGTTGGCCTCAAACTCACAGAGATCTGCCTGCCTCTAAATTTCATCTTGTGGACAAGCCTGCTCTTGCCATCTTCCTAAGAAGGCTCTGAAAGCACAAAGATGCACGTTCAAAGCCCCGGCACCCATCTCACGTAAAAAGTTGGGCACAGCTGTGTGTGCTTTTAATCCCAGCCCTGTGGGCCAGAGAAAGGCAGATCCCCAGAGCTCTTAGGGCAGTTAGAAAGACGGAAAACCCATCCCCTGCCAGGGCCGCAGATAACAGCACAGAGCCTGCGGGAGATCTCCCAGAGAGGCGCTCTGTGTAACCGGCCAATGAAAGGATGCAGGGCTTCATCTGGGCCCTGACGTTGCTCTTTCACCCACTCCATTCTCTACCATGCCTTTCTCTTCCTGAATAAAATCTCTCTACTTCTCTCACCACCCACAAGCTTCTCAGCAGGCGCCTTTCCTGAGGTGCGCCATTCCACTAACAGTGTAGTCATGGAATCTGGAAAAGCCACTGAGGATGGACCCCTTCCTAATGGCTCTCCACCTTTGGCTACCTAATGGCTCCAACATTGGGAGCATCACAGGGCATTGTCTCTTTCCTTATGAGGTCATCCAGCTGCGTCTGTCAATCACCAGCTAAAGACCACCCCCAGGAAGGCTGATTGACCTTAAGTCCTTCCGAGGAAGGTGGGAGGAATAATTATCCCCTTTAGGACATAATGTACTTTTCCTCCCTGGAAATCCTGCCCTTCACAGGGCCTTGCCAGGCAGCTCTGGTAAATTGGCCCCATTTCTGAATCCTAACTCGGAAAACTGTAACTTCCCCCTTTTTATTCCTTTCTTTCTTTCTTTCAGGTACTGGCCAAAGCCAAACATGTTTGTTTGTCTGTTTGTTTTCCTAGTGCTTTGGGTTTTCTTGTTCTTTCTCTGAAACCAACCCTGACCCTTTCTCTTTTTCTATATGACTGCCTGTTGACCTCCATGGCAGAACACTCTGCTCCAACCCCAGAAAGGTATGGATTTGTCTTCCTCTGTCCTCACATTCTTCTCCCTGGAAGATACCCTATTATTTTCTGTCAAACGCTAATAAAAAAAATGTCCTCACGCTCCCTTCCAAGCTCATTAAATAATTCATTTATTGCTGGATTGGTGGCACACGCCTTTCATCCCAGCGCTCAGTGGGGTGGAGGTGGGGGGCAGAGGTAGGGGATCTTTGCAAGTTCAAGGCCAGCCTGGTCTACAGAGTGAGTTACAGGACAGCAAAGGCTACACAGAAAAACCCTGTCTCGATTAAATAATGAATCAATTATTTTATTAATGAGGCCCAGAGCCCAAAGAAGGGGCCCCAGTTTCCCCAGTGATGTGTGGTGCCCAGCAGGGGGCCCCTGAAGTTTTACCAGCATGACCCTGCTGGGTCTGCGGAAGCCAGCGGGAAATGACTCCACTCACCGATGATGCCGAAAGAAAAGATCGTCAGCTGCTTGCCCAGCCTGTCCATGCTCTTCTGCAGGGGAGTTTTAGGTGTCTGCAGGTTGGGGCGGGGTTGGTGGTGGAAGGACAATGGCGTATTAGGACTGGTCTGAGTGACGACTGTGTGGGGTACACTGCACATTCATCTGATATGCATAGTAAGCTTTGTTTATTTGGTTTCTTTTGTGGGGGAGGGCACACTTGGAGTTCTGAGGGACAGCTTTTGGGAGTTATTTCCCAAGAGTTGTCAGGCTTGGCAGCAAGCGCCCTTACCCATTGAGCTATCTCACCTGCACACGGGCTAAGTTTTAAAATTAAAAACAAAAAGGCGGGGGCCGGAGAGATGGCTCAGAGGTTAAGAGCACTGGCTGCTCTTCCAAAGGTCCTGAGTTCAATTCCCAGCAAACACATCGTGGCTCACAACCATCTATAATGAGATCGGGTGCCCTCTTCTGGCCCACTAGCTCAATTGCAGGCTGAACTAAAAAAAAACCAAACTCCTAAATCCCACGCCCTCCAACTTTCTATAGGTGAGCAGGGCTGACCCTGCCTTAAACCGAGCCTGACACGGAACCGTGGCCCTGCAGACCCACTGCTCTCACCTCTTCAGCCTGCATCATCTTGAACACTTCTCCGAACTGAGACTGGTCTCCCGTCCCGATCACAACTCCCTGTGTGGAGGAGAGAGGGCGGTAAGACCAGGCCTGCAGCTGCGCTGGCAGCTCCCCGGGGCTCTGCTTACCTGGCCCTTCCCACACTGCACTAGTGTCCCCATGAAGACCACGTTGCTCAGGGTGCTGAGGTCGCCACCGCCCAGCAATGGGCTGTCCGTTTTGCTGCATGGCTCCACTTCTCCTGTGAAACTGGATTCATCCACCAGGAGATCTGTGACCTGGGGGCAAAGGGGAGAGACCCTGCCATGCCCTCTTGCCCTTCAGAGGGTTTGGGGATTTGAACCAGTACCGAAAGCCCTGAAAGATGTCAAAGAGGGAAAGCACCCTGGAAACCCAGAATTGGAAAAGCTTGGCACTCCAGTCCCTTCCAGAAAGACATGCAAGGGTCACACCCTGTTTTATACTATTTGCAAAGTCAGAATCACCAGAAAACATGACTCAGTGGTTCTCCTCAGAACATTTCTTTGCCTCTCTAAGCACCTGGGCCCGCTTCCACCACTGTGAGAGCCATGTAGCATGGTAACCGAAGGCTCCACTGCCGTTCTGTTCCCACAGGCCCAGTGAGATGGCTCAGCGGGTAAAGACACAGGGCAGGGAGAAAAGCCCCTCGGAGGAGGCAGGGAGGATGGACAGACATGGAATGGGAAGGGACAGGCCCATAGTGGGGCAACAGTCCCAGCAGCAGACAGGGCCCCTGCCTGGAGACAGCTGTGCCTCTGGGTGGAGGTCAGGCCTGGCTTGTAGCTTTGGTCTTTTCTGTTCAAAACAGCTAATTCCTGACCATTTCACCTTCATGGTCAGTTCCAAAGTGGTGATCTCCAAGGAGTCCTTCCTGCCCTCTTCAGGTGGGGCTGGGCTCTTGGGTCACCAGGACTTTCCATTGTACTCTCCCAATAGCCAGTGAACAGCTACCTCCAAGGACAGGCTCAGGCAGAACACTCTGCTCCAACCCCAGAAAGGTATGGATTCTGGGCTTTAAACCCAGAAGCTCGGAGTCAGGTCTGTTCTCTGCAGTACTGTTGCCACCAGCCCAGTGCCCTGTGCATAGAAACGCAGATCAGCTGGCAGTGCCATTCTGTCATGCAGAACTTAGAGGACTAAGGCAAGAGAATGGAAAGTTCAGAGCTAGCCTGCACAACTTAGTTAAGCCTGTCTCAGAATGAAAAGCAGGGGACTGGAGAGATGGCTCAGAGGTTAAGAGCACTGGCTGCTCTTCCAGAGGTCCTGAGTACAATTCCCAGCAACCACATAGTGGCTCACAACTATCCATAATGAGATCTGGTGCCCTCATCTGGTGTGCAAGAGTACACATAGGCAAAAACACTGTATACATAATAAATAAATAGCTGGGTGTGGTGGTGCATGCCTTTAATGCCAGCATTCAGGAGGTAGAGGCAGGCAGATCGCTGTGAGTTTGAGGCCAGCCTGGTCTACAAAGCGAGTCCAGGACAGCCAAGGCTACACAGAAAAACTCTGTCTAAAAAACCAAACCAAAAAAAAAAAAAAAAAAAAAAAAAAAAAAAAAAAGCCAGGTGTAGTGGCACAAGCCTTTAATCCCAGCACTTGGGAGGCAGAGGCAGGTGGATTGCTGTGAGTTCGAGGCCAGGTGGGTCTACAAAGCGAGTCCAAGACAGCCAGGGCTACACAGAGAAAGCCTGTCTCAAAAACCAAACCAAACCAAAACAACAACAACAACAAAACACCCAAAGCCTGGAGATGCAACTTAGTGGCAGGTGTGGGCTTAGCATGCATGAGGCCCCAAGTCCCAGTCTCAGTGGCGGAGGGCAGTGGTACAAGGGAGGGGCCCTGGGATGGAAAGATGAGCCTTGGCTGTGTAGCCTTCAAAGACACTCATATCCTCATCTTCAGAACATGTTACTCAGTTTAGTGGAGAGAACTTGGCAGGTGTGACAGGCACTCTGGAATGGGGAGGTGATACTGGCTCCCGAGAGAATAAAGGTAATGGGACCCCAAGATATTTGGGGAGGACAGGTCATCAGAGAGGGGCTAAGAGTTGGAAGGAGCCTTAAGAGATGTAGGGGACTGGCACCTCACTTTCACTGGGAAGCTACTGGTCTCTAGAGTGTGGT
>OU015753.1:8599416-8616091 GCA_907169655.1 Acomys percivali
TCTCTCTCTCTCTCTCTCTCTCTCTCTCTCTCTCTCTCTCTCTCTCTCTCTCCCCGTTTTTTGAGAAAGGATTTCTCTGTGTAGCTGAACTCACTTTGTAGACCAGGCTGGCCTTGAACTCACAGAGATCTAGCTGCCTCTGCTCCCAAAGTGCTTGGATTACAGGTGTGCATCACTTTGCCCAGCTCTGTCTTCTCTCTTCTGCTCTTTTTTTTTTTTTTGGCAGGGTCTCATGTAACCCAGGTTTCTCAAAATATCTATGGAGCTGGGGTGGGGTCGGGGTGGGTGACTTTGAATGTAGATCCTCCTGTGTCCATCTCCAGAATGCTGGGATATGCACATCTGGCTGGAACTCTTCCTACCACTGTGGGAGGGCTGCCTGAGGAAGCCCCTAATTACCTGCTCCCTAATACTCACTCAAGCGGTGTGCCATTCCTTCCCTATGGAAAGTACCAAGCCCAGGCTTCCGTCACAGAATCGCAAGGAGCTACAGCGGCAGTTGTTAAGTTGTAGCTGTTGTAAGTCGGCCCTTAAACAATCAATCACTCACACTGCACAATCCGCACTCCATCTGCTCTCCAACAGTGACTGGACTTTATAGCCAGGAGACAGGCCTGCCACAGCCGTAGATAGTGCTTAGACGTGGATGGCTCCAGGTGAGGCTACAGCCCTGCACACAGTGTGACCACCACCACCTCATGAGAGGCCCTGAGCCAGAAGCACTCAGGTATAGGAAGAGCGTAAGTATCTGTCACAAGCTTGGGGGCAAAGCATCACTCAGTCACGGGTGGAGAACGGAACCAGCCACTGCACATCAGGGCTTAGGGCTTAGTCTTGCCTGATCCTTTCAAAAGCAGGAACTTTATACTACAAGCCAATGTCCACAGCTGAGCTGTAAGGCTGTGGCTCCTTTGATGGGCAGGTTAAATGTTAGTAATGATTGAAGTCACACCTCAGTGTAAATCCTTGAAGATGACGAGAGTTAGAGGCTGCAGTCCTTTTCTCTAACATCTCCATGTACTGGTGAATTTTGAGGGCTGTGGGTCAGCCTTAGGCTAAGGATATATAAGTCATGTAATAGGCAGATAGAAGCCCAGGCATTGCATATGCCAAGCCAAGTATCATGTTTTTGTTTTTTATTGTTCTGTTTTGTTTGTTTGCTTGTTAAATTAATAGTTACTTTTTAGTGTATATGGGTGTTTTGTCTGGGCACCAGATGCATACAGTGATCCCAGACGTCAGAAGAATATGTGGATTCTCCCCCCCCCCCAAAACTAGAATTACAGATGGCTGTGAGATGCCATGCGGCTCTGGGATTTGAACCTGGGTCCTCCAAAAAGCAACTATTACTCTTAACAGAGAAGCCATCTCTTCAGCCTGAGTGTCGGGTCTTAAACATACAAATCTGTTTTCTTTACTGAGTCTCTAAAGGCTGGCATATTTATGAATATGTGGACAGCTGCCAAGACCTGACTTAAAACCACTCAAAGGTCCCCACTGCTGTTAGTAGAAAGGCCAGATTCTTTCTGACGAGGCTCCTGGGGTCACCTGTGTAGCCTGACCTTTTCAGACCAGCTCCAGTATGTCCCTCTCCTGTCTGGAACTCTGCCCAGCTCCCTCATCTTTCCACTCCTGTTCATCTCAGACATGACTCTCTCCCAGCTCCCACACACCACGGTCAAGGTCACCTGGGACCTGCTTCCACCCACTACGGTAGATGCCTAAGGGCACAGAGGGAGAGCATTTCCCTCAGCACTGCCCAACACACAACAGGTGCTGGATTCTGGGCTGAGTGACAAGGTGCCCACTGCACGTGCCCATCTTCTGGTACCCAGATCTGGATCTGAAGAGCCCAAAACGGGGTGACAAGGTCAATAGCCAGGATGGTAGGACAACTGGGAGTCACGCCCACCTGAGGAACAGCCTGGAAGACAGTCAAGAGCCCCAGATTTGGCACCTAGCCTTCCCAGGAGCAGGAATTTCTAGTCTAATGTTCTTTGCCTCCTGCGCAGGCCATCAGAGAGAGCTTTGTCCAGCATCGTGACCAAGGAGTCTTTCAAACCCCTGTCCATTCATCACCCTGGAAACACAGCAAGGAGGAGCTACACCCTCCTAGCCTGGGAGGCTGAACTTCAGTTCTGCTTCAACCCATGGCATGTGGCGATTTCTCCATCTCCGCCTCAGCCTCTTGCTTTCTTCCTTTCAATCACTGGCTTTCTTCCTCAGCATATCTGAATCAGTGAGACCATTGCTTAAGCACCTCTTCTTCCTCTTTCCTGTCACTCTCCTCCCCTCCCCATCAGGTGTTTTGTGAATATTATCGTCATCAGCACTGGCTAAGACTGTTCGCTCAACACTCAGTGAGAACCCACTCAGGCTCATCTTGAACCTTGCCAGCCTTCCCTAGTCTAAAAGTTTATCTGGAGGCCAGAGGCCTCTGAGGGGACCCAGCCAGTTCTCAGGACTGATTCCTCTCACAGCTGGACAGCTATGTGTGCTGTTCCCAGCACCTGGGATACCACACACACCAAGTGGTCATACAGGCAAGTGATGATTTCAGAAGTGATCCCAGAGGCAATAAGGGTTCCTCCCCAAAGCCTCCTGGAGGCCACAGGGTTCTAACCCCAGCAGGAAGTAGTATCTGCTCTGGCCTGCTTGCCTGACCTCATTCCCGTGGACTGGTTTTTAGTGTGGTTGTTTTGTCTCTTGTGTTTCTTGAACCACCACGGAGTCCCACTCTCCCCAGACCCTGACTGTGCACCCTTATGACACGCCTTGTCTTCCTCAGCCCAGATTTGGAGACAACACACCTACAACAAGTGGCTGGTTCTGAGGACTGCAGGTATCGCTGACCTCCCCATAGGTCTACAGTAATGGTTTCCCAGTGCCCAGGCTCCCTCACCTTCAGTGTGCCGCACAGCAACGACCAGGTGGGGAATACACCTGCAGACGGGCTGCCTTTGAACAGCTCTTCTGAAGAGCTCAGGGGAACGAAGTCCACCTGGCTCAGGGCATCGCCACGTGGGTTACACCAAACCTACACCTGCACCCTCTTAGAATCCCTGATGACAAGCATCAGGAGTTCTTAGAGATGCCCAGCCCTTCACAAAACATCAAAAGACAGAGAGAGGAAGATAGAAAGAGGTGGAAGGAAGCCATCTGTGTCAACAAACACACCTCAAACCCCTGTTAACCACACATTACAAACATGTAAGGACACACTTGGCATTAGCAAAGGATTATGGTATACCACTAAACCACGAGACGGCAGAAGAAACACGGATTTGGGTTTTGGGACCTGTGGTTCACAGCCCCAACACCAGAATTCTCACATCAACACCTACAGTGGTGCATACAATAACCTTTATAAATAAAGGCATAAATATGTAAAAGCCATACCATCAAATGTTTTGACAATGGCATTCTTTGGGGGAAAATAAAACTGAAATGTTACAAAACACTTTCTGTCCTCTGTCATTACAAAAAAGAAAATTTTTAGCCTGGACCTTCCCCTCACCCCACCCCTGCCTCTGGCCTGAACAACCATATTTAGGGGGGTTCTTCCACATGGGCAAACGTGAGAGCTCTGGGTGTGCCATGAGCTTTCATTCTCAGACCTTACAAAACTGGTGGGAGGCAGAGGGCTGTGCTGGGTCACCAACCCACTGGCTGTACCCCAACTGCCCCATCAGAGTCAGAGAAACAACTATATGGTTGTTGGTCCTAAAAAGAAACTTCTGGAGTTGAAGTTCTAAAGTGTTACCCTAGAGAGTCCCCCAGAGGTTCAAAGTCCTCACACAGCTCAGGCTCAGGCTAGGGTTTTTTCTGTTGTTGTTTGTTTATTTGTTTGTTTTACTTTGTTTTGTTTTTGAGACATGGTTTCAGGGCAGGAGAGATGGCTCCGCCGTTAAGAGCACTGACTGTTCTTCCAGAGGACCTGGGTTCAGTTCCCAGCAACCTCATGGCAGCTCCTAACTGTCAGTAACTCCAAGAGCTGACATTCTCACCCAGGCATACAGGCAGACAAAACACCAATGCACATAAAATAAAAACAAAATAAGAGAGGTGGGGGTTCTCTGCGTAGCTCGGGCTGTCCTGGAACTCACTATGTATATCGGGCTGGTCTCACACTCAGAGATCCACCTGTCCCTGCCTCCTAAATGCTGGGATTAAAGGCGTGTACCACCATGCTGGGCTTATAGCCGCTTTTTAAAACCACAGTGATGTCAGGAGCCCTACTGTGCCACTTCAATTTTCAGTCTGAAACTTGGGCAGGATTTTGTGTGCTTTTTTTTTTTTTTTCCGGTCCCCATCCCTTTCAATGCCAGCAGCCTTTTAAAGCCCATACAACTTCCTGCCTGTGCAGAGGCATTTAAATTCCCTGGAGTCCGAGAAACCTAAGTTATATCTCCGGCTGGATGGCCTGCCAGCTGCGTGCTCTTAAAAGCACAGGGCTCAGTTTCTTATTCCCAAAATGGGCTAGCCTACTCAGGTTAACTGGTGAGTTCTGTGCCTTGAGCCAAGTTGAGCTGCTTCCTCCAAAGCGAGCTTCTTTTCAGGGTCATAGGAGGTGCTAGAAAGAATCTCAGTGTCCAGTGACCCTTGAGGTCCCGGGGGTCAGATGCAGGGTCCCAGGGGACAGATGCTTCATACCAGATCGCCCGGACTCACCAGGGTCTCCACCTCGTCCCTCTCTAGCGCCTTGTACCGGTGACCCTGGCCCAGGAAGGCCAGTTTCTGCAGAAATTTGAGGCGTCTCCCCATGGTGAGATGGTGTCCTGGGTGCTCCACGACCCGGCGTGGGGCAGGTCGCAGTCCCTGCCCGCGTCCCTGGGGCCCTAGCGAGGCCGCGGCTGCTGCGCGCCCAGGCTTCCCTGGCGGCCAGGTTGCCCGGGAGCTGCCTACCAGATCCCCAGGTGAGCTCCGCCCCTGGGCAGGGCTGCCACAGCACCGCCCTCTGCACACCTGGCCCGCCCCGCTGGCGCCTGGACCCCAAACTCCCAGAATCAACAGCAGGACCAGGAAGGCACTGTGTGGTCTCAGAGTTATGGTTCTCGTCCAAACTTGCCAGAGCAAACGAATCACCTGAAAGTAAGGCCCTGAGTCAAAAGCCTTGGGGTAGTGCAGCTAGCCAGTCAAATTATCTGGCTTCTCTGAGCCACCTGGCTGCATCCGTAATTGAAATAGAGCAGAAAGCTGAGCCCTTACCAACAGGAGCCTTACCTACACCTAACTGGGTGTGCCTGTGGGTACTGGGGAAACTGGGGGTACCACAGCCACCTGTGGAAGATCTCTGACCTTTATGTTCACTTGTAGAGCGCATCCTCCGTTTCTAATAGCTGTATGTTTCCTGAGTCTTTGATTATTGCACTGCCAAATAGCCATCAGGACAGTAACCCCTTCCCAGGGAAACTGGGAGGTCCTGAGGCCGTGTGAAGGGGGCATCCTGCAGGGCTCAGCACAGAGCATGTGTGTGTCGGCAGCACACTGGTACGCCGTGGCAGCGAGAGGCACGGCACACACGCTTTGGGCTGCCAATGTATGCTGAGGAAAGCCATAAGGCTTTAGGGTGGACCAAGGCCCCTAACGTCGCAGAGCCAAGACAGCCCTGGAGAAGGCTGGGCCATGCCCCATTCTTGGTTTACTTTTGACCACTGACTACATATTTGTGTAACTCAACTGGCCCCTTTGAGCAAATATTTGCCACCTGCCTCACTGGCTCCCCCAAGAGGTGGCCACCACAGTCCTGGCCAACCTGATGGGACACGTCAGCGGGCTTCAGGTCTCCCCTGTATCTTTCTCTCTTAACAGAACCAAAGCATCTCCACAGTAGTCACCTTCCCCCCACCACCACAGTGTCTATTCCCAGCATGAGACTTCACTCCACTCTAACCCCCTAGTTCCAAAAACAAGAGGGAAACTGCTATATTCCCCCACTTCTCCTTCTCCCCACCTCAGTTTAGTCCTCCATGAAGTGAGGTGATGCTACCCACCAGCCCATATGAGTTGGGGACCCAGAAGGAAATAGCACCCTCAAACTGAGAGGTGGAGTGAGAGACACCTGTAGAGGAAGTGGAAAGGACCTGAGGTAGCTATAGGACAAACCAGCCTCTATGCACAGAGAGCCTGCAGGACGGGCACCTAGAGAGGGGAGAGCCACTGTGGGCAAGTGGGAGCTTCAGGGGGAAGGAAGTGGCTCAGAGCAGAAGCCACAAGCCACTGGTGCCCCCCTCCTGGGCTCAGTCCCATGGTAAGAAGATACTCTGTGGCGGCAGTCGTGAAATTTCCAGAAGGAATGTCAGAGGCCTGTTGCGAGTGCTTGTACAGTGGGAAACCTCTGCTGTCTCCTAGCACTGCCACGTGTGAGCTCTCAGGAGAGCCTGTGGTTCCTGTGGAGAACACAGGCGGACTCAGCTCTGTTATCTCCTGGGTCGTCTGCAGCTTGCCTCCCGTGCTTTGAAGAAGGATGCCGTGGTGGTGTGGAACCTCTCAGCTTTCCCGGGGTGTTGCTGAGGAGGGCAAGGCAGGCTGTGGCAGCAGCAGCAGCAGCAGCAGCAGCAGCAGCAGCAGCAGCAGCAGCAAAGGATTGGTTGGTCAACAACTCCCTGGAACAGCCCAGCTCCTGGATCCCCTCACCTCAGCCTCAGTCCCACGGGACGTGTGGAAACTAGAATTTGTGGGCAGGTAGGAGAATGTGCAGGAAGTGTGCGATGGCACGCTGGGTGGTATCTATGTCGTGGCACACCCCTGAAATGAGCTAATCATAGAAAGACCAGCATGGTGCCTGGAAACAGCTGGGTGGGCACACTCGGTCTTAGGAGACCAAGGTTTGCATTGTGGTGGTAAGTGTAGCTCACCCCACCCCCACCCCCACCCCACCACCCCGACTGCTAGAGTTTAGCTTTCTGAAGCCTTATCACTGCTCTGCAGGCCATGTTCTCAGGCCATCTCCTCCGCACTGTCAGCTCCAAGCAAAGTGTGCTGTTTGTAAGCCGACTCCGACAGCTTGAATTTTCTGGTCTTGTGATCGCGCGCGCTTTTTTTTTTTTTTAATTGGCAGCCACTTGATCTGACACAGAGAGAAGGGTTTCGAAGTTTCCTATCCAGCCACTCTCCTGTCCTTTTTGAGTTCGCGCTTCCCATATGAGTGTGTATGGCTGGCCTCCCTCCACCTGTCTCACGCCTCATGCCTGCTTTTGAGGCGAGCACTCTCCGACTTTCATCTTTTACTTGTTCTGGAGTGAGCAGGGCTCTTGTGCAGGTGTCCGCAGCAGTGACACCTGGGGCTTCTCTTTGTTTTCAGCCTCTCTTCTTACTCTTGGTAGCTCCTACAGGACTCCAAGGGTTTTTATCTTTCCTTTGAGGCGTTTTGATTATTCTACTTCTGCCTTCACCTTGGAAGATTCTAGAACCCATATTTTAAGGGCTGTCCTCAGACAAGACAACCAGCTGGGAACCCCGTGAGGTGTGCAGGTGGAGATGGCTCTGACAGCAGGGCCAGGGAGAGGAGCCAAGGGTGGGGCTGCACAGAAGCATGTGGCCTTTCTTGAAATGTCTGCTCTGGACACCCTGAGCGACGACGAGTGAGGTCACACCGGTCACCTCCCTCCACTCTCTCCTTGAATGTGGAGTCCTTTCATTCTGTGTGAATTAGCTCCCAAGAATGCTGCTCCGAGAACAGGCTTGACACAATCTCAAGGCACCTGAGATTTATTTGGTTATGAACGGCGCTCCTGGATTGGCCACTGACGACGTCTTCTTCAGAAAGGATGGGCTGCACACAGGCATATGTCACTCACAGTTTTAAGTTGTAGGTACGAGCTGGAAGTGACCCTCCTTGTATAAACATTCCCTTGCTTGTATGCTAGTAGCACACACGAAATAGTACAACTGTGGAAGGAAGTGCGGCACATCCGAGTGCTGGGATTAAAGGAGTTCACCACCACTACTCTGCCTAACTTTTGTTTATTTGTTTTGTTTTATACGGGTCCTGGGGATTGAACTCAGGCCTGAGAAGTGCTTTACAGACTGAGCCATCATTTGGGTTGGGTGGGCAGGGTGGGGGAGCGGGGTATAAAGGGGAGGGGGAGGAGCTAGGTCCTGTCCTCTACTATTGGGTGAGACAGTTGCCCTGAATATCTGTCTGCAGTGAGGGTCTTGGGCTAAATAACAGCTGGGTGAAGACATGTCCCATTCTAACCCCTCCTGTATCACATTTATTTTTCACAAAATGCCTGACAAAGCAGCTTAAGGAAGGGTTTGCTTGTTTCTATTTTACCCCAGTCGTGGAGGCAGGAGAGTGAGGTGGCTGGTCTCATTGTAGGCAGCCAGGGTGTCAGGAAGCAGAGAGAGGCAGATGCTACTGGTGCTCAGCAGATTTCTCTTTTTTTAGAAAGCCCAGGACCCTAGCCTATGGTATTTCACTACCTATATTTAGGCTGGTTTTTCCTACCTCAGTTAACCTAGATAATCCCTCACTGACAGGCGCAAAGCTTTGTTTCCATGGTGACTCTAAATCCTGTCATGTCAACCATCACATTTGAGGGTGGAATCCTCATCTTCATTGGGTCTAAGCCTCTGAAGCTAAATTCAGTCTGGGATGACTGGGAGTCCTTGTTGTTGGGTATTTACCTGAGAAGATTGCTCAGACATGTGTTTAAGCCAATAGAAGGTATTTATTAGCTGACTGGTGACAACACTGGATGTTCGGGATCCCAGTGTAGTGCCGAGCCTTTCTCAGGGTGAGCTTGTAAACACACATGCGCGCACACACACACACACACACACATTCTGGGTGGCCAGACTTAGTTAACAAGAACAGTTACAGAAGACAAAAAGCAAGGTAAATTCATGTAGAGACTTTCCCAGGACTATGGACTCGGCTGGATTAGGCCTTCGTTTTAGCTCTGGTAGGTGGTGCTGTCTACGTCTTGAGTTTTACAGTCTGAGTGGTACTGCCATCATGGAGTTAATTGTTCCAAGGTCTTAGGGCCCTGTTATGGTTCTGACTCCAGAACCGGTGATGATGTCATCAGAGTGACAGAAGGGGAAATAGGCAGGCTCAGAAGCTGAAATGTCACCAAGGAAGACTGGGGCCAGCCAACCCTAGAAGGAGGGAGAAGGCCCCCACCCCAGAGCCTGCAGAGGGAGGGTGGCCCTGCCCGCACCCGATTTCAGACGGTGGATTCTGGAACAGGGAGAACAAATATTTGGGATTTGGGGGCTATGAGGGGTTGGTGCTGTTCACTGCTACAGCCCAGAGCGGAGGACAAGCAGTAGTGCCGTGAAGAAAATAATTATATTAAAAGAGGTGACCCAGGCACAGAGAAGCAGATACTACATGTTCACTCTAACACATGGAGCTTAGCTTCTCACCTTCAAGCATGAGTGTTTGTGGGTGAGAGTGGAAGCTATCATGGAAGCGGGGTTCATGAGACAGGGGAAGGGTCTGTGGTGTCAAGGCCGGTAGAATACATGTTGTGTGGAAGAGAGAATGGGGGAGGGGCGGCGGAGTGGAAAAGTATGGCGTGGGCAGTGCTGGGGAGCAGGGAGGTTGGGGGGGCAGTCATTCAAAACCAAGTGGGTATGAGACCCCATAATGAAATCTGTATACTAATTTACAAGGGGGGCTGGGGTGGGGTGGAGGCTGGAGAGGCGGCTCAGCAGTCAACAGCACTTGCTCTTCCAGAAGACTCAAATCAGTTCCTAGCTCTGTGTCAGGGAACAACAACTCACAGCTTCCTGTAACCCCGACTTCTCCAATACCCTCTCCCCACCTTCATACCCTTCAGGATTCTACATGGCACACATACATACATGCAGGCAAAATATTTATGCACATGATATAAAAAATTTTTAAAAAATCTTAAAAAGAAAGAAGTAAGGGGGGAGAGGGAGAGAGAGAGAGAGAGAGAGAGAGAGAGAGAGAGAGAGAGAGAGAGAGAAAGAAAGAAAGAAAGAAAGAAAGAAAGAAAGAAAAAGAAGGAAAGAACTGAGCAGGCCTGGATGGGGGCCTTCAGTGGAAGTGCTTGGGAGGTGACTTGAGGGCAGAGAACCGAGAGTGAGGAGAGGGGTCTTGGGTGACAGTAGACTCCAAGTAACAAACGGCACAGCTGTGCCTCGCCTCCATAGCCTCCACAGAATGGTGACGTCAGTGGTCTTTCAGGGTTTTCATCCCACCAGCAGGGACAAGCTCCAGCCTGCTCATGGTGACTGACACCAGGGACCCAGGGAAGGTGCCCCGGAACTCACCAGAGCCCAAGGGGTAAGCACATAGCTCGGATGCCTGGCTCCCTCCCCCTCCTCCCACAGCCACAGGCATCTTTACTTGGTCACAAAGTCGCAGCAATGGGTCGTTTTTACCGGAGTGAGGCGGGCCTGGGAACCGCTCTTTTATCATTTTTTAATAGCCACCATAATTGTTGACACCTGACATATAGATGTATCTGTTTACCAAAGGGTTTTCATGGGAAGAAGGGAGAGCTTGGCTGCAGGGACTTCAAGAAACCTTCTAGAAGGTAGATCCATAGACGAAAATCTCCGAGTTCTCTTTTCACACGTCCTAGGCCAGCATCATGGTATGGTAGGAATTCGTGGGTCAGTATAAATGGTTCCTCTGGGCTGGAGAGATGGCTCAGTGGGTCCCGCACTTGCTATGGAAGAGTGAAGACTCAAATCTGGGTCCCCAGAACCAATGCAAAGCGCGGCACAACAGCACATGTATGTGATCCCAGCACCTCTAAACAAGATAGGAAGCAGGGACCAGGGAATCCCTGGGAGCTCCCGGATTCCATAGCTTGCTCTACACAGTGGCTAGCGAGGGATCCTGTCTCAAACAAGGTCAGAGGGGAGGACTGACACCCAAGGTTAACATTTGACCTTCACGCTCACTGGCACACATACATCCCGATGCCACACACAAAGAAGGAGAAGAGAAAGTGGCGGGAGAGATGGCTCAGTGGTTAAGGGCACTGACTGCTCTGCCAAAAGACCTGGGTTCAAACCTCAGCACCCACAGGGCAGCCCACAACTATCTGTAACTCCAAAATCTGACACTCTCATATAGTCATACTTGCAAGCAAAACACCAATGCACATAAAGGTAAAAAAAATTATTAAGAAAGAAAGAAAGAAAGAAAGAAAGAAAGAAAGAAAGAAAGAAAGAAAGACACTTGTGGTTGACCTCTGGGCTCTGAATACTCTCACACACATGCATGTCCACCTGTGAATACACACACACATACACAAAGAAGAATACAAATAAATGGGTCTTCCTCACTACTTCCCCTGGACTCATTTCGTAAATCTGTAGGACTCAGAATACCTTGAAACCTGAGTCAGGACACAGGTAATCGCCCCCACCCCCACCCCCCACACCCGGCAGTAAGTCTAAGCACTGGTCTAAGGCTACAGTCCCTGTGTCCCCAGCTCCATGCCCAATCCTTCACTCCTGGTTGCTGTTCAAAGGATAGCCGATCAGTCCTGCCTCCCAGCCTTGATACCCATGGCTTTCTCAGCCAAGTACCATCTCCCCATGCTATCTGTGAGGTTTCCTCCCTTTCCAGGCCTAGGCATAAAAGTTCACTCTCAGAGAAGCCTTTTGGGAAGCCTGCTGCCACCGTTCCCTCTCTCACTGAGGGAGGGCAAAGCTCATGAGAACCCCAAGAAATTTGGAACCATAGCAAGAGCCCCTCCTAAGGTGGTATAAGCAGTCAGCGACTCCTCAGGAGAGCTGCCCACAGACTGTGGAGGAGGCTATGGATAGGCAGAGTTTTGAGAGTGGTCACACATGCTACGGTAGGTTTCCCAGACTCCCACGCTTCTTTGGGTAACCCCGATATAGTCATTGGTTCACAGATGGTCTGAGGTGGCTTAGTATCTTTGTTGTGTCACTGCCCTCTCTATCTGAGGCAAATAAAATCAGAGTCCCCGTGGGGGGGGGGGAGCCCTGCAGCATGTACTCGCCTCCAGTTAAATCCTGCATCGTTGGAAGTTCTGTTAGGGTGAAGCAGGCGGGGTCAGGGAAAAGGAGGCCCTCCGCAAGGTCTTGAAACATGTGCCCACAAGACACTTGCCTAGCACAAAGGATAAACAGTCACCTCACAGGGAGACATCTAGCAGGAGCCAACCTAGCTGTCACCAGGAAGGGGACAGTGGTGTCCTATGCCCCGGTAGGAAAGGTGCATGAAGGAAAGCACATGTCACCTCAAGGGTGTTCCTGCCTGAAAACCCAGCCTGAATCTCAGCCCCGTGGTGTTGTGGTTTTTTCTACCCCTCCACATCTGCTGAGGACTCTTCAAGCTTCATGCCAAGACCTTCCGGGAACCAGAGACAGGCTCTGAGATACAGAGTGGTTGGGTAGCTGCCGTAGCACACAGGTGAGGGCAGAGGGAAAGCCAGGTGTCATGACTCTGGTGTCTGTAGAGTCTCTAACCACACCACCTCCATGTGGAGGCACATGTCTCTCGGGGTGACTGCGCCCATCTGTCTGTCTGTAAACCTAGTTCAATGACTCCTCTAACAGACATGGTAGGAGGCTGGCGGTCAGGGTAAATGAAGAGATGAACTAGAGCCATGCTGATTCTATGGTCTCTCCTTGGAAGCTCTCGATGTTTTGAAGAAGGCAGATTTGACCTCTTGATTGGTCACTGGTTCAACACTGTGGTCAGTGACTTACCGTGCACTTGGAGTCAGAGGTGAATGAGCCTTCAATTCAGGAGAAAGGAAGCCATGAGACAAGGGTCCCAGTGTCACCACGCAGAGCCTGAGGAGAACATGGGGCCATGTTGGTCTCTCTGGGAGCCCCAGGAAAGGGTAGGTGGTGACAATGGGCTTGATTATGACCTTGGAGGAATCAGGTTGGGGGAGGTGCAGATGCCCTAGCTGAGAGACCATTACATAACATCTAAGGCTCTTAGTTGAACCAGAATGGGAACAGGCAATTGACAAGCTTCTCTCAGCCTGCTTCCGGGCAATACTTTTGACCTTTGGAGGTGCCTCCCAGCCCTTCCTTCTCCATGCAAAAGATAAGCATCCCGCTCTCCATGTGACAGCAGGGCTGAGGTCGGCCCTAGCTAGACTCCTAGGGCCATTGGGACCTTGGACTGCATAACCTTACCCCACCCCCACTCGTCTCAGTCTCTCATTTACAGAGGGGTCAGTACACATGGGGGACAGACTATCTCAAAGGACCCATGAGCACTCCTCGTCTGCAGAGCCTGGGAGACCTGACTGGCTTGGCAGGTGTGCTAAGGGCCTCTGTCACATGCTGCTGTGATGGGTACAGCTGATGGTTGAGGATGGCACCCTCTCTTGATCCCTATGGTGCATCTGTAGTGCTGAGCCATGCGGGGACCTAGCTGAGGAGGGGACATCACTGTCCATCGTGAGCTCCTCAACGGAGAGCTGTTCTCAGGTACCCACAAGCTCCCGGTTCCTTTATTAGCCTTTGGGGCTGCAATGTACATTATGTTGGTCAATTGTGTGTTGTTGTTCGAGTTTGTGGAAAGGGGGGTTTGGGAGCAAGGAGGCCTTTGTCTCCTCCCAAAGCTCCTGTTCTGGGTCAGGCTGGGCTCCCCAGGATCTGTACAGCCCCCTTTCCAGCTGCTTGTGATATTGGGCCAGTTGTACATGGCCTCTGGGGGTGCTGGAGTAAATAGAGAGTAGAGGTAGCTGAAGCAGGAACTCCATCCACGCAGCTATGGGGCAGGCGTCACTGGGGTGAGGTGAGACTTTTTAATGTGTCTCCTTTGATGCCACCCACGCTCCTGTGAGTAACCCTTCACCCATGCCCTGGAAGTATTCTGGCTTTTTTTTTTTTCTATTACTGTGATAAAACATGGACCAAAACCAACTTGGGGAGGAAAGCACTTACTCACCATCACATTCTGGGTGAGAGTCCACTGAGAGCAGCCAAGGCAGGAACTCAAGCAGGTCAGGAACCTGGAGGCAGGAGCTGATGCAGAGGCCATGGAAGGTGCTGCTCACTGGCTTGCTCCTTGTGGCTTGCTCAGCCTGTTTTCTTTCTCTTTTTTTTTTTTTTTTTTAAGATTTATTCATTATGTATACAGTATGCATCAGATCACATTCTAGACGGTTGCGAGCCACCATGTGGTTGCTGGGAATTGAACTCAGGACCTCTGGAAGAGCAGCCAGTGCTCTTAACTGCTGAGCCATGTCTCCAGCCCCGCAGCCTGCTTTCTTATATAGTGCTTAGGACCACCAGGCCTGGAATGTCGTTGTTCCCTAATGAGTTGGGCCCTCCCCCATCAATCATTTTTAATCGGGAAAGTGGCCCACCGTTTTGTGTATAGGCCACTCTGATGGGCACATTTTCTCATCTGAGGCTCCTTTAACCAGATAACTCTAGTTTGTGTGAAGCTGAGAAAAACAGACAAACAAACAAACACATTAACCAGGACAGTAAATAAGAGCAACAAACTTGTTGGTGGCCTTATTTCTTTAGCTGTGAAATATACACACACACACATATATACATATATATGTATGTATATATATGCATATACATATATATACACACACATATATGTATATATACACATGTATATATAAAATCTTTAGAAGACTGGTTCATAATCTTAAAGGGCCAGAACCATAATCCAACAGTTTATAATTTGAAGTGTGCTGGTAATAAACCTTACTGGTCTCCCAGGGCGGGGGGGGGGGGGGGGGACGTCTGACTCCTTGATTGGAGCTCGGTAACAGAAGCAGCTTCCTGTGGTGTTTCAGTGGCAGCTGGTTGCCGATGGCACACAGGTGGTGACCAGGTATGACACTGCTTAGCTGTGACTAGTGAAATGAGAGTCAGTCACCCTGATTCTTGGCTCTCCCTGTCTCCTCATTTCCCAGACTGGCTGAGGCAGCACTCCTTCGTCTAATGGGTAGGGCGCTGCTCTCTGCAGGCACCTGTTGAACTACTCTGAGTATAACCTGACGATCTCCGTGAGCAGGAGACGCGGGTGTGGGCTGAGTGTGGTTAAGGGAGGTGGCTGTGCCTGCCTCTAGCTATGCGACTCAGGCACAGGTGTCATGGCCACCAAGGAGTTCCAGTGTCACCTCTTCATGGCTGTGGCCTGCTGAACTTTCTCCCTGGTCTCGGGGCCCAGGGTAGGTGAGTCCCAGGGTGTAGGTCCAAGGAGGTTCTGATAGACTTCAGAGAGCCTTCCCTTGCTGGCCTGTCCCAACCAGGAGGTTGTGTCACTTCAGCTTTCAAACATGACAACCACACTGAGCAAGTCTAAGCCAAAGTTAAGGGAGTTAGCCACTGAGGACCCTGTAGACACTGCCTTGACTGCCATGTGGGCTAAAAGCTGTTCTCTCTCTGCCTCTCTGTCTCTCTGTTTCTCTGTCTCTCTCTGTCTCTGTGTCTCTGTCTCTGTCTCTGTCTCTGTCTCTGTCTCTCTCTCTCTCTCTGTCTCTCTTCCTCGCCTCTCTTCCTCTCCTCCCCTCCCCTCCCCCTGCCCCTCAGATTTGTCTTGACTACTCTCTTGTCTCCTGCCCTCACTACAAGGGACTCATATTTGCTCAGCGTTTCCTTTGCGTCAGACCTGGGGTTAAACCTTTCACCACCAGCATTTCCAGGGATCCTGCGGTCATCAAAGGGAGGTGCCATTCCTCTCGCTCTCAGGTCTGGAGAGGCCAGAGGAGCTGCCCAGAGCTTCAGGCTGAGGGTCAGGCTCCTGGGCGGGGCTCAGTCACGTGCTGGGCTTCTGTTCCTTTGCTGCTTGGCTGGTGATCATGCGACTTCGTGGCAACCCCAGAGACCAGTACTCAGAACCATAGCTCAGACGTTCCCTACCTCCAGGAAGCCCTCTCTGGTTCCTCCCCGAAGAACCTATGAATAGCTTTCTCCCACATGGAAGGGTACAGACACAGTGCCCCACCTTCACTCAGCTAGGTTCGGTCACTGTGCCTGTAGGAGGGAGGGTTCTTGAGCCTTAGGGTCCTGTCTGCTTTACCCAGGAGCATGTGCCTGCCCCATGTTCCTGTACAAAAGGACCTTTGCTGGGGGTGCAATATAACCTATCCTATGGCCGCCCAAAGGGGACCTACCTGCTCTTTCCTTAGATCAGCCCACTCATCTTATTGGAATGTTCAAGAAAAAAAAAAAAAAAAAAAAAAAAGACCGGGATGGGGACTTAAAACTGGAAGATCTAATAAAAACCCCCAAAGAGGACTGGGTCAAGGTCAGCAGGACCAGAACACAAAGTGATTATTTAATTAAGTCTGCTCTTTCAGGGAAGTCCTCACTATTGGCCCATGAGAGGCCACTGGCCTGGGGCAGCTCCCAGCTCCCCTACTCTCCCCAGCTCTTCAGTGTCCCTCTTTGCTTCAGGGACCATGCATCCAGGACTAGGCCACTTGGGCTTAGAGAATCCATCTGGCCCCAGGAGGCATCACCTCCCTGCACTCCTAGCCAACCACCAGTGGGTAGCCTCCAGCATGCACATTTAAGAATACTAAATCGTTAAATCCCTGACTCAGGCCTGAGATGGCTCAACGGGAAAGGTGCTGATACCCGCCCGACAGCCTGGGTTCCGTCTTGGAGATATGGTAGGAGGAGAAAACCAACTTCTGACCCCTACACATGTGTCATGGTGGGAGCACGTGCACACACACACACACACACACACACACACACACACACACACACACAC
>OU015753.1:8632800-8656977 GCA_907169655.1 Acomys percivali
CACACAAGGAAACTCAGAGCAGGGAAACCCATAGAGACAGCCCATGGGTGGCTGCTGGGAGAATGAAGTCAGTGCTTGCTGGGTGTGGGTTTCCTTTGGGGAGAGGGAAGGAAGCACTTTGGGAGCAGAGAGAGCTGGTTACTGCACAGCACTGTATACATACACACACACACACACACACACACACACACACAGATACACACACACACAAGACACAAAGATACACAGAGACACAGACACAGATATACACATACACAGATACTGATCTACACATACATGCACAGAGATACACACATACACAGATACACAGACACTGATACACACACAGATACACATGTGCACAGATATTGGTACACACATACACAGATACATAGACACTGATACATACACAGATATACATGTACACAGATGCACACACAGACACTGATACACACACACACACAGACACAGATACCTATACACACAAGACACAGAGACACATACACAGACATAGATACACCGATACACACACAGATATGCACACATAGACTCTAATACACACACACACATAGACACAGATATGCACATAGACACTGATTCACACAGACTGATACACACACACACACACACATAGACACAAACAAAGATAGATACACAGAAACATACACACAGACACAGGCACACAAAGGGCACAGACAGACACAGATATATACATACATAGAGATACACACACAAATATACACACAGACATTGATACACACACATAGATATAGATACACACACACAAGACTCAGGCAAAAATACACACACACACAGGGCACAGACAGAAACAGATACACACAGACAGGCACACACACATACATACATACATGACACAGACAGACACATATAAGACACAAATACACACAAAGGTAAGACACAGACAGACACAGATATACACACAAGACACACACACATACATACACAGACACATACACACACACACACACACACACACACACACACACACACACACCAATGGTTTGTCTAGGGCTGTGGATGCAGCTTAGTGGGTAGAGTGCTCACCTAGCATGCATAGAGACCAGGGTTCAGGCCCCAGCCCTGGATAAACTAGATGTGGTGCATATGCCTGCAGGCAGCCCCAGCACTCAGGAGGTAGAGACAGAAAGATGCAAAGGTCAAGGTCATCCTCAGCTACATACAGAGTTTGGGTTTAGCCTAGGCTACATGAGATCCTGTTTCAAAAAATAAAAAGTGAAAGTTTAAAAAAATGTCGTATGCCATGCACAGTTCAACTCAATTTAAACATTTTTAGATAATATGAATAAAATAAATACATGTGCTGTGGACAGGGCTCATAAAGCAGTGGTCCACACAGACAAGTGATGTGTGGAGGGATGGACCATCTTCAACCCTCTAGCTCTGGGCTATCTGTGGAGTTTTTTGAGGGTAAATATCAATACTGCCCCCATCAGAAAGAGCTGTGGAATGGCCTCCATCTAGGGACTGGCACACCACCTGCAAAACTGCCCTCACCCCAGGCCTCCTAGACATTCTCCATCCCTTCCCTCCACAGGAGAGCTTTGCCCTTCTTTGGAATGTTCTAGAGACTTCATAGCTAGACCAATAAAAATGTCCTCCAGGACTGGGTTGCATGGTGGAGGAAGAAAGCCAACTTTCCTCTAAGCCCTGCTTGCCCTTCCTCTGGAATTTGGACGTCAGAGATCTAAAAATAAGCATCTCCCTGGCCCACAGTGCTGGGGTTCAGCGTGAAGATGCACTGGGCCTCCACAGCAGGCCACATGAGCGGCGGGGGGCGGGGGGGGTGAGGGCGGTGAGGGGCGGGGCGCAGAACTCAGGCAAGGCCTGGGCCCTTCCCAGAGGGGTGATCAGAAGAGCAGAAACCTCAGATCCAGCCATGCTGCTGTCACACATGAAGGCTCTCTAGAACTTTCTATGCTTTCCTTTGCACATCCTCTACCTGAGACTACGTGCTTCGGGCTCCCAGTTGGAGCCGAGGAGTTCTGGGATGGACCCCAAGACACTGCCCCTGTGATCACTTGGTCCAGTTCCAGACTTGGACAGGCCCATCCCTGACACTGAGCAAGTGAGACCCACCCCTAGAGAAAGCCCTCTGCTTCTTTTGTCTTCTACAAAAGCAGCTGGTGAAAAAAATAAACAAATCTTGCTGATAAGAACAACAAGAGCAAAGATACAATCAAGATACCAAGGAAGCAAGCATGGGATGGGAGTCTCCAGGCAGAAGGGAGAGGCTGAGATGCCGCACGTCTGGGAGGGCCTGGGGTGAGGGCCTCTTCGAAGGGGACAGAGGTGGTCATTGCCCACAGTCCCAGCTGCTGTGCACCCCAGGTACCTTCATAGGGGTCACACACAAAAGAGACACGCAATACACACCCTACACATACAATGCAGATGTGTATATGTGTGTATACGCATGTATGAAAGCATACATCCATAATATTTACATGTACATCCCTGCACATACATACAGTCAAACATACACACACATAAATGGAAACACACATACATATGCATACGGGTATGTATGTGCATATACACACAAAATGATCCCAGGCATAGAGCAACGACCTGGTCTTTTGTTTAATTTTGTTTTTTTGAGGCAGGGTTTTTCTGTGTAGCCTTGGCTGTCCTGGACTTGCTTTGTAGACCAGGCTGGCCTTGAACTCACAGCAATCTGCCTGCCTCTGCTTCCCGAGTGCTGGGGTTAAAGGTGCACACCACCATGCCCAGCAAAGACCTGATCTTTTTATTTATATATGTGTATGAGCATGTATGTCTGTGAACCACAGTGTGTGTTTGGTGCCTGCAGACACCAGAAGAGGGTGTTGAATGCCCTGGAACTGGAGGTACTCAGTTGTGAGCCACCATGAGAATGTTGGGACTTGAACACAGATCTTCTGGAAGAGCAGTCAGTGGTTTTTGAGACTGGGTTTCTCTGTGTAGCCTTAGCTGTCCTGGACTCACTTTGTGGAGCATGCTGGCCTCGAACTCACAGAGATCCTCCAGCCTCTGCCTCCCGAGTGCTGAGATTACATGTGTATGCCATTGTGCCTAGCTTCTAGTCTTTTCTTGACCCCACAGAGCACCTGCTACTATGTTCCACATTGCAGATGGGGAAACTGAGGCTCAGACAGATGGCAACCATAGGCTTTCTTTAGGGTCTCACTTGGCAAGTCAAGGTTAGTGCTCTTGCCTGATCCCGACTAGGAGTCACTCAGGAAATGAACTGGCCTTGCTCTGTGAAGATACAAACTTCTCTGCTGAAAGGTGTGCTTGGGTGTGGGATGGACCAGGAAAAGGATGTAGTCAGATTTTAATCACCAACCATTGTGGCCTGGGATGTGCACCCTAGGCATGGCTGGCTCCAGGCTACCAGCATGAGTGTGGTGCCATGTGCCTATGATTCCTACATTGGTGAGGTGAAAACAGAAGTGTCCCCAGGGCTTGATGGCCAGCCACCATAGCCATATCAGTGAGAGATGCTGCCTCAAAGCATAAGGTGGAGGGTGCTTGAAGAAGTCACCCCAAGTCAACTTCCACCTCTACACATGAACATGTATGTGCACACATGAAAGTTACATCCAGAAACACTAATAATGTCTGCCCAGATGATACCGCCCATCCATAATGCCAGTAGGAACTTGAAAATTTGAAAGGAGTTTGAGTTTATGAAAACTTATTCAGTCGACTCTCACATCCCACTTTTACCTTCACCTGCTAAGCCATCTTACCAGCCCAAATGTACACAAAACAGAATGGTAATTCAGTCATTTTAAATGAGCAACTCTTTTCACCTGCAATTGCAACGTGTATGCATCTGTGGGACACTGTGTTAATTAAAATAGGCTAGACACAAAAGGGCAGATGCTGTGCCTCATGACACCATTTGCAAACTGTGGGCTGCATCTCTTCTGCTTACCCTGGGGTCCCTGTTAAAGGACGGCCTGAGCCCCAGAGAGGGGCAGTGAGTGGCCCAAGGCTGCACAGCTCTTGAGAGGTGATTAAACTTGCCTGAGCCTAGCCTCTGAGTCACACCCTGGCCTTTACCAGGCTGTGTTCTCTCTCCCCCTCCCCCATTTTCTTTCTCTCTGACACAGAGGCCTGTCTGAGCACTGGGGAGGGGCCAATGTCTGAGGATAACTCAAAGCCCAGGCCTTATGTCCAAAGATATCAGAAGATACAAAGATCTTGGACCTGGGAAAAGCAGAAAAGCCCTTTTCCTTGCAACCTGCCCTCTTCCTTTTGCTGGACCGCCTCCCCCCACCCCCCTCCCCGCCAGTCTCTAGATGGACTTTGGACTCTGGCTTCAGATCAGCCTCAGTACAGACTGAGTTCCCAGCTCCATGTTTCTTGATCTAGCAAACTCATATACACCCTTCAAAGCCCCAGGTTAATCTCCAACCCTACAAGGCCCTCCCTGTTGCTTCTGGGCAGAGCTGAACATGCTTACTTTTCTGTTCCCATTGCATTTGTTTTCATGTCACACACAAGAATGCCCCACGCTCTGACTTTTTGGCAGGAACCTGGCAGGGTATAGAGTGGCTTTAGACCCAGGAACCAGTATTCCTCCCAGGAGGCCATGCACTGGCACTGTTACCATCCTTTGATTTGGAGACTGTGAGACACGCTGACCATTCTGAGTGCTGAGAGCTTTCTGCACACCCACCTGCCCATCTGGCCAGGTGTGTGCGCTGTCACTGCAGGGGCACAGTCCCCTTGACCTGTGCCACCTTGGAGGGTGCCCACCTTACACTCGCCTCGGTCCTTTCCTCATTATCTGTCTCCTCAGTGCTTAGAAGCAAACACACCCCAGGGCTTCCTTCCTCTCATTCATGTTCTGCTGCCCACCCCAGGCAAAGAATGGGCAGACAAGTTCCCAATCCAGGATAGTGCCTGAGGAATGGTGGCCATCATAAAACCATCACCAGGGGGCTGGAGAAATGGCTCAGCCCCTCAAGGCGCACAGGTGTGAGGTTCAAGGTCCAATACCCAGAATGCATCTAGAAGCTGGCAGAGGTGGCAAACACTTGTGGCCCAAGGGCTTGGGTGGCAGGCGGGGTGCCCAGGCCAAGCTGGCCAGCTAGACTAGCTCATCCAGGGAACTCTGTGCTCAGTGGGGGACCTTGCCTCAGTAAATGCAATGAAGTGATGAAGATAGATAGAGAGTTGACACCAACTGCCAGCCGACACACACACACACACACACACACACACACACACACACACACACACACGTGCACACATATGCACCGAACATACCTGTAAACATACATGCTCGTGTCCAGAGAAGTCAGACAACTTGTCTGAAGTCACATAGGCAAAGACAAGTCCTGACTTTGTGCCTGCTTTCCCATTGACTTTCTTCTGGGTACCAGTGTCATTTGCCCCCAGGCAGCCTGCCTCACCATCAAGGGAGAGCAAGCCTCCTCATCTTGTACCTGCAGCTTGCCATATAGATCTTTGCCCAGCATATTTTCCTGCCAGAATGAGGCACGGGAGGGGACCAAACGCTCAGTTCTCAGTCCTCAGACCCTTTCATTAGACTCTGCTTTCCAGGAAGAAGGATGCTTTGCTTAAGCTTCAAAAGCAAAGTCTCCCCACAGGGGTGGACCTGTCTCTTGTCTCCTTGCTGGCAGGAATAGGTCCTCAGGAGGGCTGCTGAGTCCAGTCTACCCACCACCCGCTATAGCTCACACACAGGAGATTCCCACCCCTCTGAGAAACCACAGCATATAGGGGACGGATGTCCCCTAGACTACTTCCCACTGCAGATGCCCCTCCACACCTCCCAGCACTTACTCGGGACTTCTCAGCCAGCCTGGCCCGCAGCATTGCCCCCCAGGTGCCCTGGGTAGAGCTGGTGCCCAGTAGCAGCAGGAAACCCAGAGCCCAAAGGATCTCCTTGCTGCAGCTGCCCATCCCGAGGCTGGTGGCACAGTTTCCTTCAGCGAGAGTGACCTCCGCAGGCTGGGGAGAGGAGGCAAGAGGGGTTAACAGGGAGGAGGGACGCAAGCCTGGGTGGGGCTTGAAAGAGGAACAGGAGTGCTCCGTCTGCTTCAGGCTTGGTCCTCCACGTAGGGTCCCTGGGATCCTTCATCCTCTGCTAGCACCTGCGTCCTGGGTGGTGCCTGGTCTCCAGGTTATTTTTAGCCCACCCTGTAGCTCTAGTGATCAGGGTGGCCGCAAGCCGGACAGCTCGAATGGCTGGGCAGAGGGAGGGAGGGAGGGGGCACCAGCTGAGACGTGGCCGGGAGGGGCCTGCCACTCCTCTCTAACCAGCTAGCTGCTGCTGCGGTTGGGATGGGCTGAGCTGCTGGCTGCTGATGTTCTCAGCCTTGCCTGTGACTGTTTGCTCCAGGAACTGTTTGGAGGGGGGCGTGCTGTAGGGAGGGGATAGGGCACTGCAGGAGCCTGTGGCCCTGGGGGTGGGGGTAGGGGGAAGCAGATCACACCCTTGGCTCTGGGTTTCTGCTCTGATGTGACTCTGGGATAAAGCAGAATTGCACAGTAAAGCATCCTTCTGCACTGAGGGTCCCAATGTGGGAACCAGAAGCAGAACCTAGCCTGTCACCAACAGATTGCCTGCCTGTGCATGCAAGGTGGATGTAGTTTGCATACCCATTTCTCAGATGCGGACACAGAGGTGGAAAGAGGTTCTGTGCTTGTTCTGACATCAGGCAACTATTTGGGGGTGGAGGTGTGATCTGGGTCTCAGAGGACCACCTGAGGGCTCCTCTGAAAAAGGTGGGGTCAGCTCTCCCTGCAGCCTCAGTGGCATTTGCAGGGGTTAGGGGGCCCCAGGACATGTGCTTCAGTTCTGCCACCTATGAGAGGGCTCTGAGGCACACTCTGTAAGGCTGGGTGGCATGCTGGCAGGGTGGCCCTGGCAGATTGGGTGCCCCCAAAGGTGAGTCCATCTTGCCACCCACCACCGGAGTACCTGAGACACGGGGCCCTTACGGCAGCTCCCAGCCCCCATGCTCTCGTCCTTGTGTGCCTATACTACATTCTTGGACAGCAGGCTCTTGGCCCAGCTCCTGGGTCTCTCCGTGGGTGGCCTGGCTTTTGCCTGAGCTGGGATGATGCTCCACGAAACACCCTCTTGACCTCCCTCTGCTTTTGCTGGGCCAGGTCTCCCAGTTTCCCAGTTCCTTACCAGGGAGGCTTTTACTCCCAGCAGGCCCCTATCCCAGCAACCCCCGCCCCCAGGTCTCTGCCGGGGGGCGGGGGGCAGGGGGACCCGCTTTCCCAGTGTGGCTGCTGATGGGGGCACCACCATGTGGCACATCTGCACTGATTGGAAGCACTGAGCCTCTGTCTTCTGAACCAGGCAGGTGGCTCCACCTGGTGGGTTTTTTTCTTGCTCTTTTGGCCTCTTTCTGCGCTCTGGAGTCACAGATGCATAAGGCTGTGCCAACGTGTAGTAGGTGGGTGCTGCTGGCCCTGCTGTGCCTGATGGAGGTTTTGACACCTTATGGCACCCCATACGTAGTCACAGGATCACCAAACATGTGCCATATGGTGGCTCCAAATGAGGACTGTCTAAGCATAAATAAGACGTCATGCGCCAAACACATGTTATTTACGGAGGCCAGAGGACAACCTTACCTACATTCCTCAGGAACTGACTAGTCACCTGCTTTTTGTTTTTGTTTTTGTTTTTTCAGATAGTTTTTCGTTGGCTGGGAATTCGCTAAGATGGCTGGGCTGGCTGGCCAGTGAACACTAGGGACGCTTCTGTCCCATGCCCACCTTTTTGTGTATATCCTGGGGATCAAGGACCTGCAAGGGATCATTTCAGGGTGGGAGGGGGGGCTTGACATTTTGACAGTACATGCACTGAAAACTGTTCCACTGGGTCAAATGGAGCCATGCCTGTATCTGACCCCCCCTACCCTGCACCCATTTCCTTGTATGGTCACACGGCTACTAGCCCATTCAATCACTGCTCTGTGACATCTCATCAACCTCTGACACCACGGCCTATCCAAACCTTGACCTCACATAAACCCGCCCACGGACTCCCTCCTCTAAGAGGCCCACAGTTCGGAATTCTAAGAGACTAAATGCATCAGATACTGTTCCAAACAAGCTCTATGTGTCTATCCACCCAGATTCTGGAAATAAAGCAAAGCTTTGGGATCCCTCTACGCACTGTCAACATCTGGAACTGAGCCCTGGCGCTGCTGTGAGGCAACTGGCCCAGGATCCATAAGCTGCTCAACATGTGGCCATTCGTCACTCTTGGGAGAGCAGGCAGGGACGCCATCTGGGACCCAAGCTCACCAAGACCATGACTGCATCTCCTCCAACTGCTCCCAACACCTGGCCTGTACCCAGTGAGTGCTTGCTGCTGATGGGGTAAATTTAATCCTCTTCCACACCCCACCCTACCCCCACCCTGAGACAGGGTCTCTCTGTGTTAGCCTTGGCTGCCCAGGACTTGCTTTGTAGACCAGGCTGGCCTCAAACTCACAGAGATCCGCTTGCCTCTGCCTCCCGAGTGCTAGGCTTAAAAGCGTGCGCCACCACTGCCGCACTTATCTTCATGACTACAAAGATTCTTTGGCGTCTCAGATTTAGTGATGGGGTCAGTAGGCCGAAGTCCAAAGGTGTAACTAAGCTAACATTCTCAGCCCTGGGTAACAGTGAAGGGCTGGGTATACATTAGGTGCTCAATAAATGCTCTTGGGTTGAGACACCAGTCTGACAGTGGTATTCAGAGACTCCGAAATGTGACCCACACTTCAGTCTTCACAATGGTAAGTTATAAAGAGACCCTGCAGAGTCTCAGGACAAGAAAGGGGAGCTGCTCAGGGTACTGAGCCACACTGAGCGCTTTGTGTAGAAGGAAAAAGGCCCAAGAGGCAAACGGAACAAATCTGCCTGGGGAGCCAGCACCTCTTTTGATCAGGGATTTGATGTGGCCACAGGATGACAGCCGCTGGATGCTTCCAGCAGAGCCCTGGGTCCCACCCTGATGTGAGGGCCAGCCCCTTCCCCAGCTTCCTGCTGAGATGTAGAACTTGACATCCAAGCGGCTGAGACCTTTCCAGTTTATGTGACCCAGGCAACCTGAACCTTTACCCCAGCCTGGTAGGATGTCCTCCTGTGAAGTCTCTGACCTTCGGTGCACCTTCCTGAAAACTGGAGCTGGGAAGCGGGCAGGGCTTCCTCCAGGGAACCCAGGGGGCTTGTCTCTCTGCCAAGGGCTTCGATCTCTAAGAAAAAGAAAAATGGAATCTTCAAAATATAGCTGGGTGGTGGTGGTGGTACATGCCTTTAATCCCAGCACTCGGGAGGTAGAGATAGATGGATCTGTGAGTTTGAGGCCTGCCTGATCTATAGAGTGAGTTACCAGACAGTCAGGGCTACACAGAGAAACCCTGTCTTGAAAAATCAATACATACACCATAGATAGATAGATAGATAGATAGATAGATAGATAGATAGGTAGGTAGAGAGAGAGAGAGATATGGCTAATGCTGTGCTTGGCGACTCAGGGTCAGGAGGCAGCGGGCACAGTGATCACTAACAGTCACAGTCCTCCGGGGAGACAGAACAGTTTCTTTTTCTTTCTTTCTTTTTTTTTTTTTTTTCCGAGACAGTGTTTCTCTGTGTAGCCTTGACTGTCCTGGACTCACTTTGTAGTCCAGGCTGGCCTCGAACTCACAGCGATCTGCCTGCCTCTGCCTCCCGAGTGCTGAGATTAAAGGCGTGCGCCACCACTCCCGGCTTCAGAACAGTTTCAAGCATGCCGATCAGACCAGACAAAATTGGTACTGACTTATACTACCAAGTGAATGACTTTCCAGTACAGAGAAACATGATGGCGTGGGATGTAGTGGGCATCTTGGTATCTTTAAAACTTCAGTTATACAAACATGGTTCTGTTTTAATTCCAGGTGTGGGGTGTGGGGTGTGGGGTGTGGGGTGTGGGGTGTGGGGCTGCTTCAGATTGCCCACAGCAGCAGACTATTTGCCTTGTGCAGGCTCTGAGGAGGGCGTGATCTTTGCCAGCTGCAGAGAGTTTAACTCAGAGGACTCTAGAGAGAGAATACATGCCAAGGCCCAGAGGCTGCGCCTGTTGCTCCCCCCCTGCACCCCCCCACTGCTTCTGGTTGCTGTTGATGCAATTTGATGAGTAGTAGTTGTTGGAGGTACCCTAAAATGAAGATTGGGCTGGCCCCAAGGAACCCAAGGACTCTTACCAGCAGGAAGTAGCCAAAGAGACTGGCGCTCCCTCCCTCTTCCCACTAACCTTCTTTCTCTCCTACCTGGTGTTGGGGTGTTGGAAGGGATTGGGGTGGAGAAGGGAGGCAGAGGTGTAAGAATCCCAGTAAAAAAAAAAGATTTAAAAAGTAAAGATGCTAACAGTAAGAGGCATGGAGTTCATTGGGTAGCTCATCCATCTATTCAAGCCTTTGTATATCTTGTCAGGCCTAAGAACACCAAGGGAGAAGGCCCAAGCCCCCTCTGTGCCTCTGGGGCTTTACTACCAAGTGGAGGAGTCAGATACTAACCAGGCGTTCTGATAACCGTATCTGTGGCAGCCACCATTCTGAGGACTCAGACAATCGCCTCCCGCTTGGTCAGCCCCACTCTGTCCACTGGATCCCATCGGCGGCATCTTATCTCAGGATAACACCTGGCTGAGTTAAAGCAAGGCATGGTGGCGCACAGCTGTCACCTCAGCCTCTGGGAGGCTAAGGCAGGAGGATTACAAGTTAGAGATCGGTCTGAGCTGCAGAGTGGTGCTGCGTCTCCAAGGGACAGTGCTTGTTTCCCAGTCACGGTAGCAACAGCCTTAGGTGGGTGGTCACACTGCCTCCATCTGGCAGAGGAGGCCTGAGGGCCAGAGAGGACACAGCAGAGAGGCAGAGAGGAGCAGACGGGGACCAGAGCCTGTGCTTAGAACTGCTGTGTCCCATGACCAGGGGAGGTCTAGGCACTTTGGGAGATTGTGGGGAGTGAAGCCAGAGGCCACAGGAGGCTTAGTGGGGGCCAGGCTGGGGGAAACAAGCTGAGACCTCAGGGCCTGGAGCGTGGGGAAGGCAGAGAGAATGCAGGCAGGGGACCTCAGCCCTGGCTGTTGTGTCCCCAAGTGACTGGGCGGTGCCATACAGAGCCATTGTTTTGCCAGGTCGAGGCTGGCTTGCAGCCGTGAACCTTTCCTGCATTAAAAATACACTAACAACATTTCTCTTCTGGTGCATTGATTTAAAAAAAAAAAAAAAAAAAAAAAAAGACCAGATTAAACCCAAGCCACATCATGTCCTTTTTTCTTTTTAAAAATAATTGTTTCTGAGACAGGGTGTCATGCAGCCCCAGGCTGGGCTTGAACTCCGTATTATATAGTTGAACTTTCTTTAAAATTACACTTATTTATTTTGGAAGAGGGCACCATGGCGTGGGTGTGGAAGTCAGAAGGCATCTTTTGAGAGTCCAACCATATGGGTCCAACAGGGTGGACTCAGTGGCCAGATGTGGCCTTTATCCACTGAGCTGTCTCACCAGCCCTGGAATTTCAGGTCCCCCTGTCTCCACCTCCTGGGTGTTGAGATTACAGATGTGTGTCACCATGTCTAGTTTATGTGGCACAGCCTTAGCCCCTTTCCTTGAGATAATAAAGAGACATTCAGACATGTTAAAAGCTGTCTGTTGGGAACCTGGGCCTTGTGTCCAAGCATACTGCTGTGTGACCTCTGACAAGTTTCTAACCTCTCTGAGCTGTGAGTGTCTGGGTTCTGACACAGCAGCCCCATGATGTACCCTGGAGCCCTTTGTAACCACTGTGGCTCCCTTGTGGAGGCGAGGGCTGGGGGTAGGGATGGAAAGAGGGATGGGAAAAGCCTTCCCAGTTGCACAGGGCGCCTACCCCACTGGCTCCACTCCTGCCTGGAAATGGAAACAGATGTTGCCCTGGACAGCCTTGTCCTTCGAGAGCCAGACCCTGGCCGCCCGGCCACTGACCTCTACTTAGCATCCTTCCACTTAGAGTTCACTGTCCTCCCAACCAGGGAGCTCTTCCCACTTCCTCCCCAGCCCGCAGCACCCTGCCCCTCACTCCTGCTAGCCCACATTGACCCATCCAGGGCCAGTCTGTAGGAACTAGTCCTACCATTTGCTCTGGGCCCTTGCCTTGGGAACTGTTGCAGGGAGGGGACCCCCCCCCTTTCAGCCAAGGGATGCCCCAAGGCCAAAGGCACTGAAGTCCCAAGGCCAGGCTGGCCTGGCTGGGCTCTTAGCCAAGGGCCCCTCTACTGTATACTCAGGCCACAACCATGCTTTCCTGACTCATCCCCAAACTCAGTGGGTGATGGGGCCTTTGTGTACATTCCCTCTGGAGGCAAATCTGAGCTAAACCACAAGGAAGGCAGCTTCCCTGACAGCTTTGGCAGTGCCTCTCTTACCCTGGCAGCACTTCAGTGTCCCCTTTGGGAGAGAGAGGCTGAGGCCACACCACATCTGGGTCCACAATAAGGGCCCTGGAACCAGAACTCCATTCCGTGAAAACAGAGCCGTGTACCTGAGTGTTGTTATACACACATATACTCCCAAACCTTGGGAGGCAGATCTCTGTGAGTTCAAGGGCAGCCAGGTCTACAGAGTGAGTGCCAGGACAGCCAGGGATACACAGAGAAACCCTGACTCACACAAAGAGAAATGTGACCTCTCCCTACCTGCTACACTGGGCCTCACATCCCTCCATACTCCCACCTGTACCCCCACCGCAGTACCCTGTCCCACCCCCACTCACCATTGGTCCCTGTGGTTTGTCTTACAGGGTACTTAGTGTGGGGATGTTGGGAGGTGATGGCTCCTTTAAGAGGAGGGGCTTAGGAGAGGCCTTTCCTCTCTGAAGACAAGCCTATGGGAGGGCTTATGGGATGCCTAAAGGCCCCTGCCTTCCCATCAGCATTGTGATCTCTCCCACACACACACACACACACACTCCCACAGTGATACACAGTTTTCTCTGCGTGTCCCTGACTGACCTGGAACTCTCTATGTAGACCAGGCTAGCCTTGAACTCATAGAGCTCCATCTGCTGGGATTAAAGGTGTGTGCCACCATGCCTAGTTAATACTGTTTCTTTTCTGTTTTCTTTCTTTTTTTTGTTTTGGTTTTTTTTGGGGGGGAGGGGGTTGTTTGTTTGTTTGTTTTTCCTTCCAAGACTGAGTTTTTCTGTATAACCCTGATTGTCCTGGAACTCACTCTGTAGACCAGGCTGGCCTTGAAGTCAGAGATCCATCTGCCTCTGCTTCTGCCTCCCAAGTGCTGGGACTAATGGGCTGCACTTCCACTGCCTGGTGTTAGTGCTGTTTCTTATCTACAGAGCTCTGCCCTTGAAGAGGAGTCTCTAGGCATGGCATCCAAGCTTACTGCTGGAGCCAGGAGCATGGGAGAGATCACCCATCCCGGGGCCTTGCTTTCACAGAGGCCAGGAGGAGGCTGAGCTGAAGGCCTGGGTCGCAAGCCATCATAACAACACTGTCAATACGCACAGTTATGTTGACATTCCTTGGTGGAAGACAGCACAAGACAGATCAGAACTCAGAGTGGCATCCTTTCTTTCCCCGTGTCCACTGTGCTCCCCTAATTCCATCTAGCAGGCCCAGGGTGAGACCTGAAGTCCATCCTTGTCTTCAGCCAGCCTGACCCGAGGAGAGCAACCGGGGGACCCAAGGCTCCCATCTGGCCTACATAGGCACCTGCTTTCACATGCTCAATGCCCTTACACATATAAACACAAGTAAAGCCGGACGTAGTGGCGCACGCCTTTAATCCCAGCACTCAGGAGGCAAAGGCAGGTGGATCACTGTTAGTTCAAGGCCAGCCTGGTCTACAAAGCGAGTTCAGGACAGCCAAGGCTACACAGAGAAACCCTGTCTCAAAAAATCAACCAACCAATCAAACAAACAAACAAACAAACAAAAACACAAATAAATAATTTATAAATGATATAAATAAAACAAACAAAAATAAAATATTTTTAAAAACACCTTTGCTTTTGCCTAGGCTTCTTGTGTGTGTGTTTTTGGGGTCTGGGGTGTTAGGGCTCTGGAAGGAAAACCCCTTGGGAATGAAAATGGAACCTTAGTGTCCCCTGCTGGCAAGGCCTGAGATGGAGGGAGCTGGCTACCCTTTGTCACCCAGTCATGCAGCTCGTGGGGTCTACAGAAAACCACCTAAGGCAGCACAACATTCTTTGTACCAAACAAGCAAATAAACAAGCTGCCATATTGACCAGACCAGCCCCACTTGGTTGTGAACCCTGGCTGCCTCCATTTGTCACGTGACATTCTGGGGCCCTGGACCTGTGCTTCCTGATGATGTATGTGCTGGGCAGAAGTTGGGGAAGGCTGAGCTGGGCTGGAGAAGGGGGTAGTGAGGGGCTTCTCAGGCACCAACCTGGGTCTCTCTCTATAGGGCTGGCTTGTGGTGCCACCTGCTGGACCCAGTCAGTACCCTCTGGTCCTCTGGAAAGGATTCATTTATTAAAGAAAAAAGAATAAAGGCTGTTCACATGGCAGACCAGGAAGGAGAGAATACAATGAGTACAGGGGTGCCGAGTCTAACCTTCAGCTTTTCCCAGCTGGGCTCCACCTCCTAAACCTCACCCCTTACCCCCCGCAACTTCCCAAAGTGGCGCTGCCAGGAGGGACCGATTTTTAAAGCATGCCATTGTGAGGACAGTTCAGACGCAAGCCACAATGGGTGTGACTGAGACCTGGCCATAGCAGATGGCCCTGCCTGACCCAGGTGGGCCCACTGTGGTCCCAAGATGTATGACATAGCAATGTGGGAGCCTGAGAAGCCTACACAAGGCTGGAGGCAAAGGTCAGAGACACAGAGAGGACATGGCTGCTGGCTTGGATGATGGAGAGAGGGGCTGTGAACAGAGGAGAGGCAGCCTCAGGGAGCTGGGAGGACACAGTGGGCCTCCAGTGGGAACCAGCTGATGCCAGCTGTGAGACCTATTTCACACTGAACTCTAGAACCATAGTGTGGTGCTAGCTCCAAGCTATTTAAGCTTCCTAGAGGTGAGTTGCTAAAATGGTAAGAAAGGCACATGTGACTCTGGCGAGGAAACCAGCATGGAAGTACATCAGTTTGGAGTTGCTCCGAGGGCTACTGCACTCCCCCTCACGGGGTCCTCCGCCTCGGGTCTCCTTGAAAGACAAGATTCAGACCTGGCCCTGTCCTCTGTCCTCTGTCCTCCCTGCCTCCTCCCTCAGCCCCGGACTCATTGCCTCCCTGGACCAGGCCCTTCTGCTTGTTCTAAGGCATGAACACTCCATGAGTGTGCCACCAAGAATGACTCCCTCTGCTAGAGAGAAATTGTCATGCCTCCCTTCTCACCCATGGAGGCATCAGCCCAAATGCCACCTCGCTTAGTGCAGCCCCCGTCCCTGCTCAATTTCAACTGTCTCCACAGCACCAGGACTCCCTTGTCTTCCTGTCTGCTTTGCCCATGGTCTGTCTCCTGCAGGGGTGCAGTGACCTTGCCTACCTTTCGCGCTAATGACTCTCGAAGGCCCAGGGCAGAATGTGGAGTATGGCAGATGTTCGGATATCACATGGTTGGGGCAGAAGGAAGGGAAAGATTCATGGAAGGATAGAAGTATAGGGAGAAAGGGAGGGTGGATGGGTAGAAACCTGTTCCTTTAGACACCCAGGGAAATGGAAGATCTGCTGGGAAGAAAAAGAGGCAGCTGGAAGGATAAATCGAGATAATGTGGGTGGATGTCAAGATGGCCAGGGAGATGAGAGAATAGGGAGATGGAAGGACTTCCAGATGGAGGAAAGGATGGGTGGGTGGGAAAGTGGGAAGATGGGTTAGTGGAAGCATGGAAGGAAAGAGTGGTGGATAGCTGAGTGGATGGGGAATGGACGGGTGGCAAACGTTTGGTGGGGGAGTAGGACTGGCTTGTAAAGAGTGAGTTTATGAGCCGGGCATGGTAGCACATGCCTTTAATCCAGCACTCGGGAGGCAGAGGCAGGCGGATCGCTGTGAGTTCGAGGCCAGCCTGGTCTGCAAAGCGAGTCCAGGACAGCCAAGGCTACACAGAGAGACCCTGTCTCGAAAAACCAAACCAGAACACCCAAAACCCAAACAAACAAAACAAAACAAACAAATAAAAACAAAACAAAAAAGAGTAGGCTTGTGAGAGTGGGAGTGGATTTTGGCTGGTGTGGTGCTTCGAAAGAAAATGCCCCTGTCCCCACAGGCCCACAGGAAGTGGCAGTATTAGGAGGTGTGGCCTTGTTGAAGGAAGTGTGTTGCTAGGGGTGGACTTTGAGGTGTCAGATGCTCAAGCCAGTGGCTCATGTCTCTTCCTGCTGCCTGTGGATCCAGATGTAGAACTCTCAGCTCCATCTCCAGCACCATGTCTGCCTGTGTACCACGATTTCTCTGCTGATTATGGGCTGAATAAACCTCTGAATTTAATGTTTTCCTTTAGAAGAGTTGCCCTGGTGTCTCTTCACAGCAATAAAAAAATGGGCATGAGTGAGTGGAGGAGAGCAGACAGGGGAAGGAAGGATACATACAAAATTTTCTATGATGCCTCTATTGCATTGAGTTGACACTGCACACTACCCATGTGTGCTTATGTGCTTGTGTGACTGTGTGCACATGAAGTGTGTTTATGTGAGAGTATGTGTGCATGAGTGTGCTATATGAGTGCGCATGTGTGAGTGTGTGTACATGAATGTGTTCGTGTGAGTGTGTGCATGTTACACGAGTGTGCATGTGAATATGTGCATGTGTGTGCATTCATGTGAAAGTATGTGTGCGTGAGTGTGTGTGCACATGCATGTGTGGCAGAAGACATGGCTGTTAGCACCTCCAACTGTCAAAGCCGAACTCATCTTAACTCCATCTATATTTACCCAGATTTTCCCTAGTCCTGGCTCCCTGTGCAGCTGTGACACAGCCTCTTCATCACCAGATCTGGGTAATGCCTGTTCAAAGCGTAAGTGGTAACTTCCGTGCACAGACCTCCTTCCGAGACATTTGAGCACACTGTTTCTAGGCAAGTGCAGCTTCCTGGCCCCAGCCTACCTCCCTAGCACCATCTCTCACCCTGTGCTGGTTTTTCATTTAAACACTTCACAGCATGCGACCCCAGGCTAGCCCACTGCACGGCCTCCTCTGAGCATCTGAACGCGCTGTTATCTCATCCTAGATCACTGCTTTTATTCTGTCTTTCTAGGGCAGTGGTTCTCAACCTGTGGGTTTTGACCCATTTAAGACCATCAGAAGGGCTGGAGAGATGGCTCAGAGGTTAAGAGCACTGACTGCTCTTCCAAAGGTCCTGAGTTCAATTCCCAGCAACCACATGGTGGCTCACAACCATCTATAATGAGATCTTGCGCCCTCTTCTGGCCTGCAGGTGTACATGCAGGCAGAATACTGTTATAATAAAGAAATATATCTTTAAAAAAAAAAAAAAAGACCATCAGGAATATCAGATATTTACATTTTGATTCATAACAGTAGCAAAATTGCACTTACAATGTAACAACAAAAATAATTTCATGGCTAGGGGTCACTACAACACGAGGAACTGTGGTAAAGGATCCTAGCATTAGGAAGGTTGAGGACCACTGCTTTAGGAAATGCCTCTGGCTCTTTTTTTTTTCCCCTCTCTGAGACAGGGTTTCTCTGTGTGTAGCTTCCTGTCCTGGGCCCCCTCTGTAGACCAAGCTGGCCTAGAACTCACAGAGATCCACCTGCCTCTGCCTCCTGAGTGCTGGGATTAAAGGCGTGTGCCACCATGCTCAGCTATGCCTCTTGTTCTTAAAGCCTAGTTCTGGCTTGCGTCATCTTTCAGCCTCATTTCCACAGCTGCAGTCACCTTCTCACCTGCTCTAACTGACCCTTCCACATGATCCATATTCTTGAAGGATCTACCAGGCTGCCGAGGCCAGAGGCCCAAGGGGAACCCAGGATGTCTTCATCCTTCATGACCACCAAACACACAGGGCTGCAGAAGTCCTCATGGAGCCCTTGTCCCCACCTGCCACCACAGAGGCACAGCACCTCCCCGCTGGCAGCCTGCCCCATCCCAGTTCCTTCCATCCACACCCTGACAATCTACATAGAGCTTCAGTGGGGCCCAGTCTCTGTTCTGAGAGACTTAGAATGAAAATCCGAATCCTTCCCTGGTGACGGGGTCTGTATCCCATGGGCCCCTTCTACTCAGGGGCTTCTCTTCAGCTGACTAAGCGGCAAGTGCCGGAAATTTCTACCACCTTAAGCAGAGCCTGTTTGGTCCACTGCCTTGGCCTGGAGAGCAACAGTAATTATCACCACCACAGGGCAAAAAAAAATCAGTGCAGCAGATGCTGTTTCGGGCACTCTGCTGGACTGGACATGCAATGTTTTTCAGGCAAACTCAATAGGTCCACACAGGAAGTGACACACACACACACTTCCTTTCTATAGAGAGGGGATTAATTCCGTATGATCAATGCCATCCCCATTTGACAGGTGAAAAGACTGAGGCAGAGAGCATCAGTGACTGCCCCTACTCTTAGCAAGCACAGTTAACATTGGAGCTCAGGCTGCCCAGTGTCAGAGTCCTCTTACAAGGGCAGAGGCAGGTGGGTTGCTGTGAATTCAAGGCCAGACTGCTCTACAAAGTAAGTTCAGGACAACCAAGGCTAACACAGAGAAACCCTGTCTCGAAAAACAAAAACAAAAACAAAAAACAAACAAACAAACAAACAAACAAAAAACCATACACCCATAAGTGCATGGACGAAGGAACACACATGGACCAAGGCTGGCACCAACCACTTGTCTTGGCCCCCCTCCTGGATTGGCCTTGTGACTCACTTTGACCAATAGAAAGCCCGGAAGCATGAAGGCCTGGGAAAGCCAGCACTAAGTGCTAAGCAGGCTGCTGGAAGGAAGCACAGGTTGGACGCTGAGCTCTGGGCAAAGCCCTGAGGTTGGAGACCACCCTGGGCATTCCACTATAACACAGCTCAGTTCCAGTGTCCAGGCTCCTGTTGGTATGAGTGAGCTCCAGGGACATCAGGCCCAGCAACCCATGAGCTCAGAAGAGCATTGGAAGCCATGGCCAGCCCCTGCCTCTGGCTTGGTTCTGTTTTGTTTGGGAAGTGTTGTTCAGACAGGGTCATGTAGCCCAGGCTGGCCTTGAAGTCCATAGGTAACCGAGGCTGACCTTGAACTCCTAATTCTACCATCTCCGCCTATCAAGTGTTTGGATTAAAGGCAGCACCAATACAGCAGGTTTTACTCAGTGCTAGAGGTGGAGCCCAGGGATTCGAAGCCCTTGGCTCACCTTCAAACCTCTCTTTCCCCGTATGAAAAGCAGAAACAGTGCCTCCTGCCTCCCAGGTTTGCTGTGAGGATTAAGTGTGGGTGTCCTTCCCAGACAAGATGGTCAGCAGTGAGTGCTCAGGCATTTCTAACCTGGGACCAGCATACAACCCCATGCGCTGTGACTCAAGTCCAGGCCACTGTCCCATCCTCAGGTGACCCAGGAACATAGGCCTCTGCTCCTCCCTTGTGTCATCCCCTATGGCTGTGGCCAATATGGTGCTGGGCACATGGCACCAGGCAGGGTGATCATAGGCTCTGGAGACCCCAGGTTCTGAGGACTTATCCCATCCAGATGTGAACAAGCTCTCACATCTGGCAATAAAACTATCTGCATATGCACATCTTCAGACTATGAATAGTCACAGTACTCATGAATGACTTTGGCTCTGGCCTGCTGTGCTGAGAACACTGCCAAGGTCCTTGTCACCAAAAAAGCTGACAGTGTGCACAGGCAGATGAGTGCAAGACAGTGGAGGCCCAAGAGTTCAGCATGAAGCCACCACGCCCGCCCCCACCCCCAATACCTAACTGTCACCCCCACCCCATCCCCACTACCCTGCAGATTATTCAATAATGCCTTTGTATTTGTGCATCATTTGTTGTCTGGGGTTGGAGATGTCCCCAAATTAGAAAGTTGGCTGCACAACTCTGAGTATACCGAAGATCAGTCCCAGAGTCACAGGCTCTAACAGAGTGGATCTGTGGCACATAAACTGTTTAAAGTGTCCAAACCGCTCTCGCAGAGGAATAGGGTTCAGTTCCCAGCATGTGCATGAAGGTTCACAACAACCTGTGGCTCCGGTTCCACGGGATCTGACACTGCCCTCTTCTGCTCTCCACAGGCTGCTGCACGTACATACACATAGACACAATTTTATATATATGGTAATAAAGGTAGTAAGGTACAATAAGATATTATAATAATATAATAAGCAGATATTGTGTTGTAGAGGAGTTTATGAAATGAGCTTGGGGGGAGAAAGAATAGAGGAGAGGGGTACCCCAGAGAGACAGAGACAGAGGGAGAATGAAAAGAGTAAGAGGGGTAAGAGAGGGACCTCGTGGAGGGTCTGTTCTTTTATATGACCCCGGACAGGGCCACACCCCTGTGGCAGGTAAGCAATGACATCACGGGTAGGCGGACTGAAGCAGAATCCTAACACACATAAAATAAATAAATACTTTTTTTTTTAAATGAAAAAGAAACATGGATCGTGGGATGGGGCTTGGTGAGTCAAGTGCTTGCCTGGCCTGGACCAAGCCCTGGGTTTCCAGTGCCACACAAACTGGATGGGACGGAGTCAGCCCATAATCTCAGCACTAGCTCAGGGAGGTAGAGGCAGGAGACTCACAATTTCAAGATTATCCTTGGCTACATAGTGAGTTGAGGCCAGCCTGGGCTACAAGAGACCCTGACAACAGACAAGCAAAGCAAATTGATAGGAAGAAGGGGGAAAATCCAGGGGATTTTTACAATCAGATGCATCAAGGTAGCCATTGTTGGGGGATGGTATGGTGTATTTTGATGCTAATTAATAAAAAGCCATCCCACCTGGGCAGGGCAGAGGAGCCAGAGGTGTGGCTAAGGTTCCAGAAAGAGGAGAGAGAGAGGAATCCTGGGAAGGAGAAAAAAGATTGCCACAAGGAGGAAGGTGAAAAACCAGAGGAGAGGAAGGCTGCCATAGGTTAGCTGGAGAGGCACATGGCCGGTGTGGATGGAGAATCCGGCCCAGATGAAGAACATTAGCAAGTATTTGGGATTATGGATGGGAGGTAGCTTGATAGGAGTTATTAGGAGCAGATGGCATGGGATTGAGGCAGGGATCCCATACCTGCCCCACTATGGGAAGTAGTTTAGAGGATTAATATCTGCCCTGCCTCAGGTTAACTAAGGCTATTTTAGAATATAACAAATGTCAGTGTCTTAATTGATCACTAGCCAGGCCTACTGATAATACTAATAATACTGATAATTTAAAAACAATAAGCCATGACCCAGGGTTAGTTGTGAAGCAATGTAGCCCCTAAAAACGCTGTCCCAGGCTCCATCTCAACCCCCCAGTCCTGTCCCCCACCACTGAGAGGTGACCATGGCCCAGACTTCTGGGGCAGAAGCTAGAGTCAGTCAGAACGCTCACTCCTTCATGCCTGCTTCTACTCAGCCTGTCTGTGAGATCCACCCAGGCCGACCATCTTCAGGCCTCAAGCAGACGCTCCTGTCACGGGAACCAGCCTCAGACTGTTGCCAGTCACAGTGGCACGTCCTCAGTTTAGCAGACACTGTTCCAAAGAGCTCGGTGCAAACCTGCCTTCCTCCCACTGGGTTGCCATTACTTCCAGACCAAATCAAGTCACACCCACGGGCTGGTTTTTTGTTTGTTTGTTTGTTTGGCCTGGGAGTTGCCAGTATCAAAATCAAATCTCTGTATTTACTTTATAGCTCTGTCTGAAAGCCACCTTCATCCTCCGCAGTCACAGATGGCAGCGGCTGAGAACTTCAAGCTCCAGGACAAATTCCTGGAATTGTCAAATGGCTTCCTCAGCTGGGAAACAGGATGAGACAAGAGACCAATGATCCAGAGAAATGGTCCAGGGAAGCAGTGCCAGGGCCGGGCTTAGCGGCTGCAGCTGGTCCTCCTACCTGCTCAGCCTGCGGTGCAGGAGGTTAGCCCTTCCTTTCTTCCTCCCTTCCTTCCTCCCTCCTCCTTTTGAGAGAACAGCTCATAGATCCAGGCTGGCTTTGATCCGCCAGCCTCCTCGCCTGATCACAGCTGTGCCCCATGATACCCGGCTTGCACCTGCGGTTTCTTATCTCACCACCCATGTGTCTAAGTAGAAATCCTCAAAGGTCAGGCAGGCCCTGCTATGTCCTCCCAAAGCCTGAGACCCGCCCTTAGCCGAGTAAGCATTCTGAGGCGAGCTCTGGCCCTAAATGGCCTGTCGTGCAGGTCACACGGTTCTCCTTTCAACCCTGTTACTGAATCCTGTGCCTGGTTTTGCTGTTCTAACTTGCGGTTTTCTAAGTTTCTCAAGGCGAAGTTTATGTTAAAAGCAAATATGTATGCAAACAATAGTGTTTTAATTACTGTTAAAATAAGAGCTACCTTTGTCATCTAGTCAGCCTCAGGCGTTTGCATCTGCAACTTGGATAACCTAGAGAGGGCTCAGAGGCTGACATTCAAAATCTGGTGGTCCTCGGTATTGTGTGACATGTCTCAAACTTCCTCAGTGACCTCGAGGAGGCCCAAGGTACCATTCACCCCACTCCCTAGATGAGGGAACTGAGGCCCAGAGAGTTCCACTGGCAAGTAGGTGAGCCCAGGAGCTTACTTCCTGGGCAAGGAGTGGGACTGGAGTCTAGCAGCCATCCCAGCTTTGTATAATTGGAGAACCCTTAAACTTTGGGGAGGGGTGGAAACAGGAAAGGATTTGCCTGCTCTGTGGCTAGCACCAATGGCTAGAAAAGGAAATGGGAGGCTGGAGGGTAAAAGACCACCAAAGACCTTGGGTTTATGACTCCGGGGAAAATTAGGCTTTAGGGAGGGCTGGGGCACCTTTCCTTGGCAGGTTGGGGTGAGATTCTGCAGCTGTGTCCCTGGCAGTCCACAACACCCTAAGTGTTTGCCTTTTATCTCCCCCAATTCTCCCTTGATGAGCACTTAGCATAATTGAAATGGTGGCACCCAGGAGATAAATCCAGCTAAGCTCCTCCAGCTGAGCTGGGGGAATCAATCAAATCCCCCGCTGAGATGTTCAGTCATTAGCACCTCTCTAATCCAGAGGTGGTTTAAGCCTGCCTTCCTCTCTCAGAAGCTGGTGGGGTGGGGCAGCAGGAAACCAGGTCCCCTGCCACGTCCTGCCAATGAAATGGGGTGGAGCAGGTGGTTCCGGTGGCCAAGGAGGAGGCATTGGGAGGTGGAAACAAACAGAAATGGGCTGGCAGCTTGCCAAGGCCAAAGAAGCAACTTGGCAGACCAGCTGCACGTATACACACACACACACACACACACACACACACACACACACACACACCCCTGTCCTGAATTTAAGGGTTGCTCAACAGAACTGAGATAAATGCAGAACCTCCATCTCATTCCCTTCCTGCTTGCTACTGTGCAAGTAAGGTCCTGAGCTCACTTACCAGCCTCGGAAGCCTAACAGCGGTGTCCAGTCTCCCTTGGCCTCAGTGGCTTCATCTGGAGACTGGGGTAAATGATAACCCAGCTCGCCATAAAGTAGCAAAAGTTAAGGAACATCCCAGAAAAGCTGCAGGCAGGCCTGACGTATCAAGGTGCCGGCCAGCACCTCCTCCAAGGAGCAAGTCACCAGGGCACAAGTTAAACTGCTAGCCAGGAAACACTTGAAGAGTGCACGGGAGAGAAACACAACACGGCAGTTGTCTTTACATAGAAGCCCTGGGGCACTGGAGAGATGGCTCAGTGGGTGACAGCATTGACTTTGGAAGCAGGAGGACCTGGAGTTGAGTCCTAGCGTGTGGGTAAAAAGCTGGGCGCAGCCGCATGTTCCTATAACCTTAGAACCGAAGGGAGGAGCTTGAGAGCTTCCAGCTCATGGCAGACCCTGTCTTAGGGCAATATGGCAGAGAGCAGTGGAGGAAGACATCTGAGATCCTGCTTTGGCCTCTGCATGGGTATGTAAGGGCATGTGAACCTGTGCACTCATGTGGATACTACACACACACACACACACACACACACACACACACACACAAATACAAAATACAGCACACCCACCATACATACCACCACACAACAAACACACACCACACGCCA
>OU015753.1:8656987-8685130 GCA_907169655.1 Acomys percivali
ACATACCATCTACACACACAAATGGAATAAAGACTTATTATTTAAAAATGGAGCCAGTGGTGATGCTTGCACCTTTAATCCCAGCACTTGGGAGGCAGAGACAGGTGAACCTCTCAGTTCAAGGCCAGCCTGGTCTATAGATATAGATCCAGTTCCAGGACAGCCAGGGTTACACAGAGAAACCCTGTTTCTCCAAAACAACCAACAATAACAAATGAAAATGGAATTCACACATCTGTGGCAATTCCACTCTGAGCATAAGCCTGAGAGAGCAGGAAGCAGGGAACCGACCTGTCCCGGTAGCACAGCCTGCAGCACTGTCAGACGGATATGTACACCCTGTGTCGGTTAAACACATGGAAGGTGGCCACAGAGGCACCATAGTGTGTGGGTGTCACAGGCAAAGGAGAAAGCTCGGCTCACCCTGGATTAATTTGACCAAGATCAAACCCAAGTTTGAACCCTCCACTTTTCTCCCCTTGTCTTTCATCTGTCTGCAGTCTGTCTGTGTGTCTGACCTGTCCCTATGACCTGGATCTTTGTGTGTGTGTGGCTTTGCTCTGTGTTTATTGGGCAGCAGGAAACATCACACAAGGAAGGAACGAGGGGCACCTGACAGAATTCTTTAGCAGAGATTTACAAGGGATCAAGTCATTTACTGACCCCAGCTGATTTAGAACAGTAATAAACGGCACTGCAGACAAACATTCTTAGCCTTCATACATGCCGCTAACAATATTTACGGTAGATGTTTCCTTTATAGGATTGCTTTCAACCTGTTGGCTACTTTTAGCAAGTGATTTCTGTAACACACTCATGCACACATGCGACGTTCTGGGTCAGGGGCACGGACTAAAGGTGTGTGCTTCCACCATGAGGCACAGGCTGTCTTACGTGATCTTACAGTGCATTATTGGCTCTGAGGTCCAGCATAAGTTTCAGGCTCTTAGCTAGGTGTAGTAGCACACACCTTCAGGATCTCTTGGGGTTTAAGGCCAGCCTGATCTATAGAGTGAGTTAGAGGACAGGCAGGGCTACATAGACAGACCATCTAAAAAACAAACAAACACTTTTTTTAAGAGAAAGAAAAAAGGAAAAAAAGTTACAGGTTTTGAGAACGTGACGTGTATTTCATAAAAATGTATCACCATGCCACATTCCATTCAAGGCTCTTTGCTGTTGAAAACAACCTCAAAGATATTCTGTGGACGTGATCCAGCCCACAGAGAGAATGGGGTGGGGTCCTCCTAGGAGACAGGAGCTGATCGTCACCACTTGGTGATGACAAGACAGCGTTTCAGTTTTGCAAGTGAGGAAAGTTCTAGAGATGAGCAGTATGCAAAACATCCCCCACGGGCTCATGTTCTGAACACTCTATTCCCCGGGTGGTGGTGCTGTCAAGGGAGGTTGTGGAGCCCTGAGGACTGGAGGAAGTGGGCCGCTGGTGATGGGCTTTGAGGTTGTAGAGCCTCATTCCACGTCCTGTCTGCTCTGTGCTTCCTGTTCAGGAGGTGAGGAGGCCCAGCTGTGCACTTCCATGGCTGTGGCCCCTTACCTTCCCGCCACGATGGACTGCATTCCCTCAAGCAACAGACCAAATGAACACTTCTACCCTTAAGGCGCCTCTTATCAGGTGTTTGGTCACTGAGACAAGAAAAGTTGCTGACACAGCTCTCTTTTCAATAGTGCCACTGACCTATTAAGAAGGCAAAAGAAAAGAGAGAGAGAGAGAGAGAGAGAGAGAGAGAGAGAGAGAGAGAGAGAGAGAGAAGAGAGAGAGAGAGAAAAAAAAAGAAGGCAAAAGAGATGCTACACATATGTCATCACAATAATAAATTAAGTGGTGCTGGAGAGATGGCTCCGTGGTTAGGGGCAACTTATAGAGGACCTGGATTTTGATCCCAGGACCCATGTCAGGCTCACAAACACCTATTACCCTAGCTCCAAGGGGAAATCTATTGCCCTCTTCTGGCCACTGTGAGTATGTGCACTCATGCAAATACCCCCACACACAGACACAAGCGTGGGTAACACATACAGAATTTTAAATAATTCTAAGGGAAAAAGGAATTGAAGTATCTCAAAGATCCTGGAACTCACCTTCACTGAAATCTGCTGGGAGAGACACTGTGAGATGCTGCACAGACCCAAAGAAGATGCCAGCCTGCGTGGTGGGGTTGGGGTGCTAGCTACTGTGGAAAAACATTCAGGAGCTTCCTACACTATTCAAGCCCTCCCCAAGTCCTTGGCCTGAAAGTGTTGGCTTTGGCTGGTGTAATAGCTGGCTGGAGTCTGGGGAGCTGAGAGTGGACAAGCAGCCTCCCTCCCCCCAGGATAGACCCCTGACTCTTCTATGGCATCATGGTTGCAACAAGGACATGAAAGAGAGACGAGATTAAAAGAGTGTTACAAGGATGACAACACCTCCCAACACTCCCGCCCCGCCCCGCCCCGCCCCGCCTGACGCTCAGAAGCCCTTGTCTGGGGTAATGCTGGATATATGTGGAGGAGGGGTGGGGTGGAGGAGGGGCCTGAGTCTGACGTTTAAAACATTTTGTCTGGCCACTCAGGTGAAGAAGGAGTGTGTGAGCATGCATGTGCACGTGTACACGCATGCCCATAGCACATGTCTGGCGATCAAGAGACAACTTTAGTGCTACAGTTTGACGCAGACCTCGTGTTATTCTCAACAGTTTTTTTTTTTTTTTTACATCACACAGGAGCTAATTTCATATGTTAACTTGATTGGACCACTGGCTACCTAGCTATGTGGTCAAATGTTATTTGAGGTATTTTCTGGAAGAGATAAACGCTCTGAGGTTCCAGGCGGGTGCATCATTTGGGGGCTGCCTTTTAACCCACAGCCATCTGTGACAGTTCTAACACAAGTTTACTGGATGCTTGTCGCTGACTTGGGAGGTGTCAACAGGCCATTCTCTCCGCAGCGACGCACGGTAAGTGCCGGGTAAGGCTTGGATAAAGGGCCCTCGGTGGAGGAGAAAGCTACCTGCCGCTAGGGGGCGGCAGAACTGGGCTGCCCTGTAGACTGTACAGTCACTCAATGCTTAACTGTGATTGCTGATCCTCCCCATTAAGCCACGGTTACTGTTTTGTCCTCAAAAAAAAAAAAAAAAAAAAAAAAAAAAAAGCTCATCAACGCCGGGTGTTTAAATAACATTGAGCAGACAGGATAATGAGGGGCGGCGGCGGCGGCGGCGGTGCTGCAGCCAGATGCAAACACTGCGCTCTGCTGAGTGGGGCCCAGCACGACGCTGGGAGAAGCATCGAAAAGGCTCCTCCTGGCGCGGTCCTCGCCAATTGATTCCATGACTAATGGACCAAGTCCTACTAGAGCCACAGTGAGCTGGTTCTGTAATTTCAGATCGCTTAAGTGTCCTCATTGACACCGTGGAACCTATTTTTCTTCCTCACCACGTCTACAGACGATTGTTTCTCAGCCTCAAATTGATGCAACCGGCAGAGAAACACGGAGAGTTACAGAGAGCCCTGGGGACTGATTTCTCCAGGAACGAATACATCTTTCTACCCTAGTAGTTCCCCGAGAAGGGGACAGAAATATAGGTAAATAAAAATTCTCTCAAGTCTCTGTTCTTGCTTTCTGAAACTATGTGACCTTACCAACCTCCCTCTGTGCCTAGCTTTCCTTATGGACAGGACTGGAACGTCACACCCAAGTCAAGGCCTGTCAGGATACCTGAAGTAGAGAACTGCCCCACCCCGTTCCATCATTTGCTGCATATAAAGAGCTTGCTACTGGTAATTGGCAATTTAGACCTCCAGGTTTTTAACCTAAGTTCAGTTTGCCCCACTTCAAATGTGTTTCTTTAAATAATTAACTTCTTTTTATACTTTAATCTTCAAAGCCCTCAGTGCCTGCAGACTTAGCAAGGTGCTGGGTATGAAAGCAATTAAATTCTCCCCAGAGCTGGTGGTGGCTGGTGGCGGGTGGGGGTGGGGTGGAGAGGTGGGGAGATGGGGGGTGGAGCAGCCCAGTGAGCTGTGCTGACTAGTTCTATGTCAGCTTGACACAAGCTAGGGCCATTTTGGAAGAGAGAACCTCAATTGAGAAGATGCCCCTCTTCCCCCCCAACCCCAAGGCTGGCTAGTAGGCAAGCCTGTGGTCCATTTTCTTGATTGATGGTTGCTATGGGCTGGTAATCTTGGGTGCTATAAGAAAAAGGGCTGCCTAGCCAGTAAGCAGCACTCCTCCATGGCCTCCACTTCAGTTCCCTGCTTCCCGACTTCCCTGGATGATGGACCACAAGCTGTAAGATGTGATCGATTACTTCCTCCTCAAGTTGCTTTTAGCCATGGTGGGTTTGTTTGTTTGTTTGTTTTTTAAGATTTATTTATTTATTATGGATACAGTGTTCTGCCTGCATGTAACACCTGCATAGCCATGGTGTTTTATCACAGCAATGGAAAACACACTCAGACAGGTGCCAGGCAGCTTGGGCACGGGTATTCAAAGTGACAGAGACAAGTTTTGGGGTCCAGAGCTGAGCAGTGGCCATGGACCCCTGTGCCCATTGTCTCTTGGGCACATCAGAGCCACTGTAACCAGGGTTCTGGCTTGCTGGGACCAGGCCTGTGGTGGACTGGGGCTCGCCTTGAACCAGAACATATTGGGTCTTGGCTCAGGTCAGCATACCCCCCTCATCATCCAGACTTCCGTCTTCCTCACTTGCATGCTGGCCTACTAGAGATGGCCCCACTCAAGGACATTCTGCATACCATAATACTTGGTGGCCATAAGAACACAAGGGTCTCTCAAAGGTGGCACAGAACAGCTTGATGGGCCAGGAAGTGATTCAGGGTCTTCTGGAAAACCCTGAGCAAGTTGGTCTCCATACTTTAGCATCTTATTACATAGATAGATAGCCTTGAACTTGTTATGTAGACCAGGATATCCTTGAACTCCCAGAGACTCACTTGTGTCTGCTCTCAGGTGCTGGGATTGAAGGTGTGTGCTACCATACCAGGCCTGATCTCTGTACTTTGCAAAGACTCTACAAAGAAGGGTCTTTTGAACTGACCAGAGCACACTGCTGCAGTGACCCTAGAGTACCTGCCAGGGTGTCCAGAAGGCCAGACGGGGCTGTCACCCCATCATCTTTCTGGACACCAGGAATAAGCCAGTCAGGCATCAGAAGCCTGTGGGCACCTGCCAACAAGCTGTCATCTCTGCCCTGGAGAGAGAGTTTGGTTTGCAAATCAGCAAACCTATTCGCAAATTAATTTTTCTGTCTTGAAAGGATGAGGCGGCACAGTGGGCCTTTCTAGCTACCAGCCTAGGATACCCATATTCAGACTCACACTGACCCCAGATGCTTTGGGACTGCCAGGGCTTGGATATGCCGAACCCCTACCCCACCCACCCTTCACACAAAGACTCAAATGGCTGAGCGTGGTCCTCAGTTGGTGGGTTGATCATTGACAAGGGAGTGGAGGCTTAGACTTAGTCAATGGGTTCACAATTGGTTGATGTGACAGAAATCTTAGATGGTGGGGCCTGACTGGAAGCAATGGGACAGTGAGTGTGTGGGATCATTTCTTTGAGGGGTGTGTCTTACCCTGATGTCTCTTCGCTTCCTTTCCATCACACTGGTCTCCATAGCCTGAAAAAAAATCAATCCTTCCTCCTTCAAAAAGTTCTCTTGGGGATTTGCCACAGTAAAAGGAAGCCAAGTGACATGATGACAATGCTCTCTGGGCTGCTGTTCTTGTCTGTGGAAAGACAAAATTCAGTTTTTCTTTCCTGTCTGCCTTACTTAGGGCTTCTATCGCTGTGATTAAACACTATCACCAAAAGCAACCTGGGGCCGGGCGTGGTGGCACACGCCTTTAATCCCAGCACTCGGAGGCAGAGGCAGATGGATCACTGTGAGTTCGAGGCCAGCCTGGTCTACAAAGCAAGTCCAGAACAGCCAAGGCTACACAGAGAAACCCTGTCTCGAAAAACCAAAACCAAAACTAAAACCAACCAACTAAACAAACAAACAAAAAAGCAACTGGGGAGGAAAGGATTCTACTTACATTTTCATGTCACTGTTCATCATTAAAGGAAGTCCCGACAGCAACTCAAACAGGGCAAGATCCTGGAGACAAGAGCTGATGCAGAGGCTATGAAGGGGTGCTGCTTACTGGCTTGTTCCCCATGGCTTGCTCAGCCTACTTTTTCTTTTCTTTTTTCTTTCTTTCTTTTATGTTTTGTTTTGTTTTTTGAGACAGGGTTTCTCTGTGTAGCCTTGGCTGTCCTGGATTCATTTTGTAGACCAGGCTGGCCTTGAACTCACAGTCATCTGCCGCCAGCCTTTGCCTCCAGAGTACTGGGATTATAGGCGTGCACCACCACACCTGGCCAGCCTGCTTTCTTATAGGACCCAGGACAGCCTCCCCAGGGATGGCACACCCACAGTGGGTTGGGCCCTCCCCCCTCCCCCCCCCCACCAATCACTAATTAAGAAAATGCCCTACAGGTGGTGGTGGTGCTAGACTTTAGTTCCCACACTTGGGAGGCAGAGGCAGGTGAATTTCTGAGTTAGAGCCCAGCTTGGTGTACAAAGTGAGTTCCAGGACAGCCAGGGCTCCACAGAGAAAACCTGTCAAAAAACAAACAAACAAAACAAACAAACAAACAAACAAAAAAGCAAGCCCTACAGTCCCAATTTTAAGGGAGCATTTTCTCAAATGAGGTTCCCTCATCTCAGATGACTCTGCTTTTTGTCAAGTTGACATAAAACCAGCTGTCACGCCGTCTGTCTCCTCTGTCTCTGTCTGCACTCCTGGGGAAACTGAGTCCGTGTTGGAGAGGATGCCACACGCTCCCAAACCATTTATTACCAAGTGGATCTGAACATTCATTCACCAAATTATTATGTATTTGTTACTTGTTGAGCTGAAGTTAGCCTTGAGAATTTAATATACACATACACGTTGTACAGCTCTATGAGAGAACTGGTCCAGACTTAATTAATGCTTGTGCCCTCTCTCCACAGGGCCACAGGTGGTCACCCTTAGTCCAGGGGGATGGGGTTAGGCGGTTACATGCTTGACTATAGTACCTGTATGAAAGAGAAACCAGCTGTCCCGGGCTCTCTCTGTCACACAAGGGCCAGATGCGCTGTACCAGGAACCCAGCTGTGCCAAGGCCTTCATCTTGGGTTTGAGCTTCCAGAGGAGTGATAAATAAATTTCTGCTGTTTTCTTTGTTCTATCAACCCCAAACTAAGATCATTCACAGTTGTTGCAGAAAACAGGGGGAGCTATTTGCAAGAATATTAAGTCAGCTTTGCTTTCTCAGGAGTGTATTCAGGCTGTATTTTTGAAAGTAGCATTTCAAATTTGCGTGTAGCCATATTCTTTTTTTTTTTTTTTTTTTTTTACGATTTATTTATTTATTATTATTTATACAGTGTTCTGCCTGCATGTATACCTGCAGGCCAGAAGAGGGCATTAGATCACATTATAGATGGTTGTGAGCCACCGTGTGGTTGCTGGGAATTGAACTCAGGACCTCTGGAAGAGCAGTCAGTGCCCTTAACCTCTGAGCCATCTCTCCAGCCCCGTGTGTAGACATATTCTTGAAGCCAAATGAGATTCTATTGTAAATCTTTTCTTTTGATGCAGCGAGTCCCATCTCTCACCTTTTCACAAGTTTTCATCTTGTCTACCATCGAGACCACATTCAAGTTACCTTGACCTTAACTCCAAGTGTCTTTCAGCCAATCTGTACAAGCACAGAGCAGCAAATTGATAGCTTAAGTCCCTCAAGACCCGAGACTTCAAATACCTTGAGACAGCAGAAAACGGCTAGATATGAGTGTGTTCTCCATGGCCCCCTCCATTTATTTATCCGTCCTTCCGTCTTCCATCTATCTTCCCATCCTGCCATCCTTTCATCTATCCCTCCATCCTCCATCCATCAGAGTCAATGCCAGCTCTTGTGCTAAGTGTGTAAAAAATGAAATTCAGGCTCTGGTTCAAGCCTACCCTCTGCAGTGGAGCTGATCAACCCTGTTCCCACAGCACAGCCGTGCCAGTCCTGCTGGGACCATATCCTCTGCTGCTGGATCCTCAGCCAGACTTGTTTTAAATCTACACCAGATTGTTCTTCTGTGTCCTTCCCGTTTACTTCACTAGGAGGGACACTGGGCATAAAAGCCAACATTTTTATTGCCAGCAAAATCAGCGGAGCAAGCGTCGCCTTTTAGAATAGAGAGTTCTGTGGCTCAGCAAAATGCGAGGAGTCTGCATTAAAAAGAGAATCAGGTCAATTATTTTATTGCTCTGGTGTCTCAGTCTTGTCCGAGTAAGTTCTCGATCTAGAACACCAAGGACAAGGACGGCAGATGTTTCCCGTGACCTTCCCCTCCTCCCTCTGAGGAAAAGCTCTGTCCTAGATTTTAAACCTTCACGAAGGCAGAATGTGTCTGGAGCAAACAGCTCTCAAAAAAAAAAAAAAAGAGCATGAAAGCAAGTCAGGAGGTTTTTCCAGCAAGAAAATGGGATTTTTGCTCTCAGGGAGGCAGATACACACACACACACACACACACACACACACACACACACACACACACACACACACACACACACAAATATCAGGAACACCTAACATTCATCTTTCTTCTTTAACAGTTATTAATAAAATCATAAAACTGGTCCTCAGGCTGCTTACCTCAAGCCTAACAGGTGCTTCGTTTACATGCGTGTCTTAATTACGGCAACCCTCTGAGGCAGCTACTATGGACCTATCACTTTACAGATGAGGAAACAGTTCCAGAGAAGCAGAGGCACCTGGTCCCAATGGCAAAGGCAGAAATTAACACCTGGACATTGAACCCAGCTATGATGGGTCCCGAGCACTTGAGCTCCACCAGATACCTGTGCTCTAAAAAGGGGGAAACTACAGTCAGGCATGGGGGCACATGCCTTAATCCCAGAACTCTGGAGGCAGAGGCAGAAGTGGGTGGATCTCTGAGTTCGAGGCCAACCTGGTCTACAGAGTTCCAAGACAGCCAGGGCTACACAGAGAAACCCTGTCTTAAAAAACAAAACAAAACAAAAAAACAATTCTGTAAGACCCCAAAGCTTCCAAGTAATGAGGGAAAAAAGCAATGTGAATCCTATAGGCAGGTGTTTGGCATATCCTTTTCTCTCAGGCCAAGTTCCAAATAGAGATAATTGATTGCTGCACTGAAAACAAGCTGTCCATTTTTATTATTATTATTATTATTATTTTGTCACACTGCAGACGCCTCTCTGGACAGGTACTGTCTCTTCTCCAGAGTTGGGTGCCAATTGTAGATTAAATGAACAAATGAACAGCTTGTGGCCAAGATTCCCAAAGCAAGATGATAAATACGTTCCCACAGCTTTACAAAGCAAAATACTTACTGATGTGCTGTTCAGGGGTATAGGAAACGTTGACCAAGGTATGAGAAATGCCGAAACGAAAACCCCACAGGAATCTGAGGCTCTTGTTGCTGTGCACACTAGCAGGTGGCACCTCGCTGTTCACAGCATAGGTCTCCTGGCCTGGCAGTTCTCGCCCCCGCCATCTGGCCCACACTTACACCCACGCCCACACCCACAATACCATCACCTCCTACCCTGAGTGGATCCCTCTCCTGGAGACTGACATCAGCCCGAAATTTCCAGTCACCATGTTATAGGCACCCCCGAAACTCTAGTTCATCCCCTAGTGAGGCCAGGCACTGCCTGGTAGTCTAGGTCCCATAACCTGCTGAAGGCCAGAGGCACCTAGGTGACACTGCCTGATACAGATCCCAGCTGGACTCTCTGGAGGCCACAGTTCACCTGTCCACTATGGCCTGGGAGAGGCATTTGCGTATCAGCTGTGGGACGGGACAGCCATTCCAGGAAGGGAACCTGCCTGGCTGTGCGCACTCTAAGCCAGACAGAACAGGCTCTGCACGGATGCCCTATGGCAGTGGTTTCCTATCAGGCCTGCAGCCACTAAGGACAGCCATGAGAGGACTGATGTCCTGGGGCGAAGAGGAGATGCAGGGAAGAAACCAGTATAGAACCCTAAGGTGTGGCTAAGGACCACTAACCCTTCTCTGAATACTGCCCTCAGGGTGTTGCCTTTTCTGCCTCACATCCTCATCCCAGCTGCCCATCAGCATCCCTAGGAGACCCCGCAGGGCACATCCCCATTACAGAAGTACTCAGCCAAGGCTTGAGAGGCTGTTGCTCAACCAGGGTGTGACCCAAGAATCCCGCTGTTGGGAGCCTTTGCCCACTTCATGCTGGAAAGCCACAAGCTTAGTGATATCCCACAACCCATTAGCACATGTGTGCAAGAGTCCATCCTTCACCCTCCTCCCCAGCCCTCCACAGAGCAATGTGGTTCACTTGACATCGGCTAGAGTACTTACACTACAGTAATTTGCAAACACCAGATCTGAGGGATAGTTCTCCCTAGAATGCCAGCCACTGTCAGTACAGCACATACCACTGACCAGCAGCCGCCTCAGCCTGGATATCCCTGTATGCTCATGCTCCGTTGAAGATGCTCACACTACTATAAGGAGGGACAGAGACAAGGCCTGTACTGGACCAATCATAAACTTGCTCCTCACAAAGACCAGGGAGCTCAAAATCTGAGTCACCCAGCTGCCCCGATGCACAGAGAGGAAAGAAAACCTGCCTGGGGGTCACATCGCCATGGTGTAGCAGGCCTGGCTGGATAGGCAAGGCAGAACCTAATCCTGATCCAGAGGGGGAGCTGCAGGGCCACCTCACCAAAAGCCTTCTCACTGGCCTTGAACTCCCCAAGTAAGTCCAGCTGGCTGGCCAGCAAGACCCAGGGATTCTTCTGTTTCTGCCTCCCTGGCACAGGGATAACAGGAATGTTTTGCCAGCTTTATACGGGTTATGAGGACTCAAATTTAGATCTGCATGCTTGTGCGGCCAAGCACCTTACCGACGGAGGCCTGAATGAAGAGTCTAGATTGTCACTGGGACCTCACATGCCCAGGGAGGACTGAGAGAGGACAGATGGACTCTGGGAAGGGTCGTTAACCTAAGGGACTCATGCTGATACAAGCTAGAGTCATCAGAGAGGAGGGAACTCCATTTGAGGAGATGCCTCTGTAAGGTTAAGCTGTAGGCAAGCCTGTAGGGCATTTTGTCAATCAGTCATTGATGGAGGAGGGCCCAGGCCATTGTGGGTAGGGATACATTCCCCACCTTGAACTGGTGGTCCCAGGTTCTCTAAGAAAGCAGGCTGAGTAAGTCATGAGAGACAAACCAACAAGCAGCACCCCTCCATGGCCTCTGCACTGGTTCCTGTCTCCTGGTTCCTGCCCTGTTTGAATTCCTGCCTGCCCTTTCCTTCCCAAGTTGCTCTTGGTAATGAATGGTGTTTCATCCCAGCCATAGAAACCCCAAGACAGGACTAAATCAGATGGGGAACAGAGAGCCCCCTCCAGAGATGGAGAATTCTGGAGCCTTGCTTAAAGGGAGCTAAGAGAGCTGGAGAATCAGAACTTCAGCAGCCACCCCCCACCCCCCACAAAGACTCCGTCTCTCTCTCTCTCTCTCTCTCTCTCTCTCTCTCTCTCTCTCTCTCTCTCTCTCTCTCTCTCTCTGCCTTGGGCTCCGGCAGTGACTGTGGTGCAGGCAGCAAGGAGGGGTTGTGGGAAGGCAGAGAAAACAGGCTGAGTCTCCAGTTCTTGCCCTGGCACAGGCCAGGCCCCTCAGCACTTCAAGCCCTGGTGTTCCCATAATACCAACCCCCCCCCCCCCGAGGACCCCTCCCCCTTGCCAGCTTCTCACTCCTGTCTGCATTCCTCCACCCCTCTGCCAGGCCACAGGCACTTTCTGTTGCTCCTTTCAGAGAGCTGAGGATGACCAGCCTCTGATCCCCCTTGCTCCTGGACGCCCCTCCCCCCCACATCAGATCCTGTCTGCGTTCAGAGATGGCCCTAACCTGGCTCAGCTGTCACTTAGCACTGTGACCTTGAACAAGCCTCTGGGGACCTCAGAGACAGAATGGAGTTGTGAAGGTTGCTTGGCTGCAAACCTCTTAAGGAAACGAAGGACCCAGGCGCTGCAAGCCCTCCATTAACATGCTTTTGCAATTCAGCCTCCACTGTCCTCATTTAACGCAAGAGAAAACTGAGGCCCAGAGAGGTGAAGCAACTCACTGAGGACACACAGCAAGAAGTTTGCTTGTAGCAGCATCTGTTTTCCTTTCCCCACCTACACCCAGAATCAAGCTCTCAGGAAGGGAGAAGCTTGTAGCTTGGATTCTAATATGCTGAAAGCCCGCTGCCACTCATAGCCGTTTTACAGATAAGGGAACCCAACTATCAAGGCACTAACCCACCTGCCTAAGGGCACTTACATCAGAAGCCAGGATCTGGCCTCAACATTCTCTATTGCTCATCCCTTATGCCATTTCCCAAATACCTACCTACCCTAGGCTTTGAGGCTGGGTTGGTCTGCCCTAACTCGCAAACTTCCCTGCGACCCTTACTGAGGCATCTCCCCTCCTTAATACACCATGAGGTTGCAATTGCTTGGTCCCTTGGTCCCCAGATGCCCCAGCTCCTCCTGAGCTCAGCTCCTCCTCACCGAGGAGAGAGGACAGACACTCTCCTCGCCTTCCCCCGGTGGTTGGCAGAGCAGCCGCTCCTCCCGCCTGCTGCCTGGCTGATGGAGAGATTAATCCTAAACCCTTCCCGGCAGCACCCCCACCCCCCACCCCAGGCAGGACCATGCTGGCTGTCCCCATGGGACTTGGAGCACTAAGTCCACTGCTGAGGCAGAAGAGCTGGGCCAGCTCCCTGCAGCATCCGGACCTTGACTTTCGGGAGAAAGTGGGGGTGGACTTCTAGAAAGCCACCTTGCACCCCTGCTCTTCTGCAGATTCGGAATGAATAAACTTCTCTTTAGAGAAGGCCGGAGAAGAATTGGACGCTGACTCTCTGCCAGGGCTGCTATGTTGGGAGTTGGGATTGGTTTGTGTTTTGTTCTTTTAATTTCCCCCGCACCTCTGTCACAAACCCATCTCTTTCCTGGTCCCTGAGACATGGGCTCCCCATGGCTGGCAGAGAACCGGTTGGGAACACACTTCCTCAGACAAGCGGTGAGTTGGACTTGGGAGGAAGTTGTTCATTCTGGGGTGGGATTTTTCTGGAGCAGCGACTGGGCGGAACAGCTGGGCAGAAGGGATGTTTGGAGTGAATTACTTTCCTTGGGCTCTTGGAGGAGTTTTTTTTTTTTTTCCTAACCAGCTGTTAGGGGGAGCAAAGACTGCAAAATCAGATCTGTTCAGTGAGAGGAGAGGGAGCAAGATTACGGCTCTGGAGAGAACCTCTGGCCAGAAAGCCGAGTCCTGGGTTAGGTTTGGGTTTGCTGTGTGACCTTGGATGAGTCCCTTCAGCGCTCTGGCTCTTGGTTTTTGCATTGGCAATTGAGAAAGCTTGGAAAGAGCTCCCTGGATTTCCTCTCCCTGCAGGCTGCACTCCTCCCGCTGTGTGTGCTGTGAACCAAGTAACGCATGCAGAATAGCAGAGTGCACTGCAGCGCAAGTGTGAAACACAGCGGCCCTGACTGGCCCCTCACTATCCGCCTGAATCCAGCTGGCCCTGAAATTGAAAGGCACTTTTATTTCCACTGGCGCCTGATTGGAATGCCTCTCTCAATGTAAGGTTATAGGTGTCTGGAGACGGCTCTGGCTGGAATGAACAGCGTAAGAAATGGTCACACAATCCGGAGGATGAGACATATTGTAAAAGTAATTTTTAAAAAAATACGTGAGCAAACTAAAATTAAAAAAAAACAAAAGCTTGTCCTAATCAAAGTCCCCTAAATAGGTCTGCAATATAGAGAGCATTAGAAGCCTCTTTGCTTTGCGGATAAAAGACGACAGCCCAGGGAGGGGAGTAACCACCTCAAGGTCACACAGCAAGGGTGGCTGAGACCAACACAAAATGCGTGTGTGAGTAGGAAGGAGTTGTCCAGAGTGGGAGGGGTCCTCCACCCTCATCGCAGGGTCCTCCTAATTAGACAGAGACCCAGGGATGAAGCCTTCAAGGGGCACTCCTGACAGCAGGTGCCTTGCAATGCTGTCATGCTCCTTAGACCCTGGGCATCTGGTGGCTGACCCTCATTGAGCCTTTCTGAACTGCACTTGCTAAACAGTGGGCAAGATGCTGGGCCTCAGTTTCCTCATCTGCAAAGGTGAACTATGCCTATCTACTCCATGGGATGGTTGGCATGAGTCCATTAAAGGCACTAGGTACAGTAGAGCTTCTAGAAGTGACCTTCAGAGGTACCATATTTTTCAGACCATAAGACACACTCCTGAGACTTGATACCCTATGAGCATATAGAGGGGGAGGAGGTCCCCCTCAGTCACAGTCATAGGGGAAGGGAGTAAGGGGAAAGCGGGAGGGAGGGAGGAATGGGAGGATACAAGGGATGGGATAACCATTGAGATGTTAGGGATAGTTAGGATGCCCCTTATGGTCCAATTGCTGTTTTTATTGTTTTACTGCTCTAAAAAAATGGGTGTGTCTTATAGTCCAAAAAAATACAGTACTGTGTATGTGTTGCCCCCTGACCAGTCCTCAAACTTCCCCACTCACACAGACCAAGCAGAAGGTCCAGAGAAACTGAGTCACATTCTTGCGGTTCTCTGCAAAGACCACAACCACACGGGGTGCCCTACAGGGTTGACACAAGCCACATCACTTGAAAAGAGAGAGGGGAAGCCACGTACCCAAGACCACACAGTGTGTGGCGGCACCACTCAGGGCCCATTCCTCACAATCTCCATCCACAAAGTGTCTGTGTCAAGGAGATGGGGATGGATGTGCGGAACCTCCTTAGTGCAGTGGGCAGCACATCTGTATCACCGCGGTAGGAATGTGTCCAATTGTACAGCCCGAGCGTAGAATAGCTGCCCAATAAAAAAGTAAACGGAAAGTTCAGAGATGCTACCATACACCAGTGCAACAATGTTTACACTGGCAGGCTGGCTGAGACTCATCCTCTTTCCTTCTCTTCTTCTTCTTCCTCTGGAAGCAGACAGGTGAGCCCACTGCTCCCCAGCCTTACAGTCTGAGACAATGCCCATGCCTTCCAGAGACAGAGACCTGCGTCCTGGGCACCATCACTTTGGCACCTGCAGCCCCTTGAACCAGCTCTGTCCTGGTCCGGAACCTCAGTCTGTCAAGGGCCTTTACTACCGCAGGGCCCGAAAGGTGGGCACCCTGGACACCTCTCCAGAGGCCGACCTGAAGAAGGAGATCCTGGTGAACGTAGGTGGCCGCCGGTACCTGCTGCCCTGGAGCACCCTGGATGCCTTCCCCCTGAGCCGCTTGAGCAGGCTCCGGCTGTGCCGCAGCTATGAGGAGATCACGCAGCTCTGCGATGATTATGATGAGAACAACCAAGAATTCTTCTTTGACAGGAACCCCAGCGCCTTCGGGGTGATCGTGAGCTTCCTGGCCGCTGGGAAGCTGGTGCTTCTGCGGGAGATGTGCGCACTGTCCTTCCGGGAGGAGCTGAGCTACTGGGGCATCGAGGAAGCCAACCTGGAGCGTTGCTGCCTGCGTAAGCTGCTGAAGAAGCTGGAAGAGATGGCCGAGCTGCGCAGGGAGGAGGCTATGCAGCGCCAGCAGCAGCGCCAGGCCTGCCACTCCGAAGTGCGCGCTTCGCGCTGGGCCCGGAGCATGAACCAGCTGCGTGAGATGGTGGAGGACCCACAGTCGGGGCTGCCCGGGAAGGTCTTTGCCTGCCTTTCCATTCTCTTCGTGGCCACCACGGCTGTCAGCCTGTGTGTGAGCACCATGCCTGATTTCAGGGCTGAGGAGGACAAGGTGAGTGGTTGCCCATCAGGGACCGTGGGGGCAGCCCAGAGACACTCAGAAACCATGGAAATGGGTTCTTTTCTTCTTTCCTTTTTTTTTTTTTTTTTAAAAGACAGGATTTTCTGTAGCCCAGGCTGGCCTCAAGTTACTATTAGCTTTAAGCCTCTGATCTTCTTGTCCATACCTACTAAATGCTAGGCTTACAGGCATGTGCCACCAAACCCTGTTTTATGTCGTGCTGAACTGAACCCGGGCTTCCTGCATGCTAGGCAAGCTCTCTAACCACTGAGCTATAGCTCCAGCCTCTTTTGGGTTGTTGTTTTAAGATGGGTGGGTGGATGTCTCATGCAACCCAGGCTGGTCTAGAACTCTCAATCTAGCCTTTGAATTCCTGATCCTCCTGCTACCACCTCCTGAGGACTAGGATAATAGACATGCGTAGCCATAACCAAGCTAAATGAATTCATTTAAATAGGCATGAGGACACAAATCTCTGGGTTATCCTATGGGTTTATATTCATTTGTTAGGCGGGCCTAGATATTAGTATAACATTTCCATCTTTACTGCAGGGGTGGGGGCCCTTAAAGTCATTCTGTGTTCCTGACTCTGACAGGAAACCCTAGACATTGACAGAATCATGTCTGATTTAGGGTGCCAGGAAGACCCTGCTTTCCAGGCTCTGTGATGAGGCCCTCACTGACCCTCAGTCTCCTCCTGGGAGACATTTCACTGAAAGTTCACGTATTTGGTGCCTTTAACGTTTACTGAGCAACTACTTCGTGCTAAGTATTGGCTCAGCACCCAGATCCCCACCCATGAGCTAACCCTATTTCAGATGGAGGGACATGTGTTTCCTCTGGCAATAAACTGAGAAACAGCTTATAGCAGAAACGCTTGGCCTTTCTCTTTCTTGCTGCCACCTCCCCGAAAGACTCTTAGTGTCACTGGGGGATAAGTCAGAGGTTGGGCATTGGCAGCCCCAGCAACACAGGCTTGGCCACCCGTCCTCCACAACAGACCAATAGCGAACAATAGGGAGGCGATTAACCAGCGTGGCCACACTATGAGAAGAGAAATAAATAAAGCGGCCCAGTGGCAGCCAATATTTGTTCCCACAATTTTACCTGCGGAGCCATCTTCACTGGTCTGAGGTTTTCGTAGAGGGCTGGAGAGGGCACATGAAATCTCTTCCCAGGGTACCAGCTCCTCCTAGGGCTGGCACCAGGCTTAAGCCTTTTCTTTTCCTACCTTGTCGCTTGGCTTGTTGGGATTAGAGCCTGGGCCCTGGCTGCCCTAAGGTGACTTGTCCCAGAGAAAACATTCTACCTGTGCATGCCAACACTCTCTTTGCAGAGAGCTTCCAGACCCCAAGAGCCTCTAGGAACCAGATGGTCTGTACCCTAGTTTGCTTTCTGTTGCTGTGATGAAACATCCTAATTAAGATCAAGTTGGGAAGGAAAGGGTTTATTTGGCTCCTGCTTCCAGATCACAGGCCATCAATGGGAGACTTTAGGGCAGGAACTCAAGTGGAGTCTGAAGCAGAGGCCACAGAGGAGGAGGAAGGCTAGTTAATGCCTGGCTGCTGCTCAGCCAGCTTTCTTACACAGCCCAGGCTAATCCCCCATCCCCCACTCCCTCATCCTCCCCCTCCCAGCCCCTCAGCCCTGTCTAGGGATGGTGCCGCCCCCAGTAGGTCGGGCCCCTCCTACATAAATTAGCAATCATGAAAATGCTCCCATTGTCACATCAGTAGGCCAATCTGATCCAGGCAATTCCTCAGCTGAGACTCTCCTCTGGGCTTTGTCAAGTTGGCAGCTGAAGCTAACTACAACTAGACAGTTGCCTGAGGTAGAACCTTGCCGCTCTCCAACTCTCCTCGCCTCCTCAGCTCCCTTTCACCTGACCCTCCATCACTTAGATTGTAACAGACAAAGAAAGCAGATTTAACACTCGTTCTTGCACGCGCGCGCGCACACACACACAAGGGCACACTTGGGCATACGCACACGCTTTGATGCTTCCTTACAGATTTGCCCCCACAATACAGTAGGACCAGAGAACGTTCCAGTTAGAGAGCCAACATGTGCCTCACACACAGTAAGTTCTCCACAAATATTTGTTGAACAAAATGTGTTTCATCTGACTGACCAATGTTTTCTCCGAAAGAAAAAGATACACAGCACCCTAATCCTTAGTCATCCAAACAGCAGATGCCCCCCTGAGACTGTAGTCGCGGTTAGGAGCCCCACCCTCCCACCTCTAGTCTTCAGCACAAAACAGGCAATGGAAAAGCCTGCTTGCCCTTTTCTTCTGAGGAGTAGAGCCGAGTAAGCATTCCTTACCCCAGTCAAGGACACCTGGGCCCAGCTGCTGAAGGAGAGAAAATTTGGGTGGGGGACACAGGAGCTTCCCCCTGTGTAGAGGGGTGATGGCTTTGTAAGGCCCAAGGCTCTGAAAATTACCAAGAGCACAAGCCCAGGTCAGGCTTAACTGAGGAAATCAGATTAGAGGCAGGTCACCAGTTTGCAGTCCTCGGCAGAAACACACACACACACACACACACACACACACACACACACACACACACACACAGCTGTCCCTGAGAGGCAGAGCCACCTTTGTACAAGCTGCCCCCATCCAGAGAGTTGTGAGGGTTTATGCTCCTACTGAGGATACTAACTCAGAGAACCAGGGCAACCAACCATAGGATCTTTTTTTCTTTTAAGACAGTGCCCCTGACATTTACATAAAAAGCAGGTTGTTCTCTAGTATGTGCCTTGTATTTCTCATTTGTCCCAGGGGACAGCAGGCAGGCCGAGAGTGGCTCTATTTAGCCAGCTGCTAAGGCTGGCCAGCTTCTCCTGAGGAGAGTCACAGGGCTTGGCGGTTTAATGACACTCTGAAGGACCCAGACCCTGGGGATGTGACTCAAGGAAACCCAGATTCCTTTGCTTTGTCGCAGCTGCCATCCATCTGGCTGTGCCATGCTTGACCAGCCGATCTATTGGTAGGTAGGTTGGTTGATGACCTTTGTGGCTTTTCCACTTTTTTTGGCGGAGCGCTGGAGCTCAGTTGTAGAGTGCTCACCCAGCCTACACGGAGCTTTAACTCTTAGCAGCATGTAAGTCCAGTGTGGTGGCACACACCTATAACCCCAGCCCCAGGAAAGTGGAGGCAGGAGGATCAGAAGTTCAAAGTCATCTTTGGCTACAGAGAGAATATGGAATGCTGCGTTCATTCCTGGATATGTGGTCTTATTCCTCTTGGGTGTGTACATAGGTGTGACCTTGCTGAGTCTTAGGTGTGGGGCTGAGCTGCTGGGCTGTTCTCTAAGTTCAAGTGCCCTGCAAACCAGCCCACCAGCAGGTTCTCTCTCTCTCTCTCTCTCTCCCTCTCTCTCTCTCTCTCCCTCTCTCTCTCTCTCTCTCTGTGTGTGTGTGTATGTCTGTCTCTCTCTGTGTCTGTCTGTCTCTCTCTGTGTCTCTGTGTGTGTGTCTATGTGTATGTCTGTGTCTCTGTGTGTGTATGTCTCTGTGTGTGTGTGTATATGTGTGTGTGTCTCTGTGTATGTCTCTCTCTGTGTGAATGTATGTCTGTCTCTCTGTGTGTGTGTCTATGTGTATGTCTGTGTCTCTGTGTGTGTGCACAGGTGTGTGTGTGTGTGTGTGTGTCTGTCTGTGTCTCTCTGTGTGTGTGTAGGTCAGAGGACAACTTTCAGGAGCTAGTTTTCCCCTTCCACCATGTGGGTCCCAGCAGGTTGTCTGTCCAGCTTGGCCTGGCAGAAAGAGCTTTAACCCACGACATCTCACCAGCCCCCATTCTTTTAATTGTACCATTTTCAGGTACCCACATTAAAAAATTAGACACACCCCTACCACCCCACCCCTGTCAATCTAGACTATTTCCCTCACCCTGAAAGTTCCCTTGGGGCTCTTCCCAGTCAACCCAGGGGACCCTGAGCAGCTGTGTTACTGGTGGGATTCCTGGAGGCGAGCCTTACCTGGTCCCCAGTCTTGCCTGTCCGTGGTTTTCGGCTAGGTCCCACATGCCTCTGTGGTCCTGTCATTTCTACCACAGCCTCCTCAGGGCTAGCTCAACTTGACTCATCTACCACCAGGGACAAGGCACACAACATGGTGGATAACTCCCTCCTTCACCTGGGATTTGTGGGAGGGAGCCCCAAAACCAGATTTTTTTCCATGCCCAAATCCAGAATGATAAGAACAGTGTGGGCCTGACTGCCTAGGCCCTATGGACAGAGTCTTCCCCAGAGAGAAAGAAGTGCTTTGTTTTATTTTTTATTTTTTCTGGTTTTTGTTTGTTTGTTTCCTCCCCACATCCCTCGTTTCCTTCAAATACTGGCAGGGCTGGATTGGATTTCATGCCCTCAGCCTGTAGCCCCTCCATCTCTCTGTCTCATGTGTCGCAGCATGGCTGCAGAGATATCAGCTCTTGAGGGCCAGCATCAGGCTGGTTAGGATGCAGGGCAGAGCAGGATGCAGATAGAGTGACTAGGCAGAGCCAGCCTGCTGCAGTACAGGGAGGCTGGCAGCCCAGACCAGCGGAGGGAGGTGGACATGGCTTGAATAACCAAACATCAGAGGCAGAAAGCAGGACCTGCTTGGCCCTCCAGAGTCAGTCACCTTCCCAAGCTGTTGGTTGGTGGGCTGGACGTGTGGTATTCCCTGGTTACAAGACTCTCTAGAGCTAAGGAAAATCCCCAGATGTCAGCAAAGAAACAGGCCTTGTGGTAAAAGTAGCCCAGACTCTAGGATTTCTGAGAGCTCCAAAGTTGCGGGGAAAGACCCCCCCACCACCACCACCACTACTGCAAGTTCCCATGCCCGAGCTGAGCTCCAAGGCTTTGGGTCCGTGATGGACCCAGGAATCTGTAGCTGGCACCCTGGGGATCCCACTCTCCACTCTCTTCATCCAAAACTGGAGCCCAAAGACAGGTAGGGACCATTTCCAGATTGCACAGCATGTTCGTAGAAATCCTGGAGTACCCAGACCCAAAGCTCTGAAGCCATCCCGGGATCCTGATGGCAAACCTCCCAGGAAGCCCTCTCAGCCAGTTAGAAAATTCGTTCTACTTCCTGGAGAGTGCTAGCCTCCCACAGGGGCCGGCATCTATAACAGTGTGTCTCATGTGTATCTGGTGGGCTCAGCCTCCGCATAGCTGCTGTACATATGATTCCATCCTTTATAGCATCCTCTTAGGGCGATGACCCCTGGAAATCCAGGGAGGACCAGCAACTTCCCAAATGAGTGAGCTTGTTGATTAGGATGTGACCCTGGGCCACACACTTGAGGCTTCATCCGCTCTGACCCTGGAATGACCAGACAGAAGTCAAGTAGATAGAGAGAAAGCTTCTCTAGCCTAGGCAGGTCAACAGGGCTTTGAGTGGTCAGGCCATTTTCTTTTTTCCTGATGGACAGACATAAAAACATTTTAGTTTAGGACTCCTCTGGGCTTGGACACTGGAAATAATTTCTTTTTCCAATTCAGAGCATTTGAATCCAAACCTCCACAATGGTCAACATTTTGCTCTGCCCATAGGCACATAGCTCAGCCATATACTTGCTCATTTGCCTATGTGTGTGTGTGTGTACATGTGCATGTGTGAGTTCATGTGCATGCATGTGTGTACGTGTGTACAAATATATGTAAAATATTTAAAGCGAAGTTCTCAACATTGGACTCATCCAAGGGACTTCTGGAAAATTCTACAATGCAAGCTCAAAACCTTTGTCAACTAAATTAGAGTCCTTAGGGGCAGAGCTAAACATGAGGCCTGAGCTTTCCCAGGTGGTCTGTCTTTCGCCCAAGGCCTCCAGTAAGATCCTGTTAAAATGCAAATTGTGCATCTGCCCATGGTGGGAGAGGGGTTGGGTTCTGTTTCTTCAGGCTTGGAGAAGTTGGTGACTTTGGTTAAGGACCATGCAGAAGAAGAGCAGGGGATGCTGAGGTAAGTCGGGAGCCAGGGCCAGGAGTGGGTGACGCATTGGAGACCTTTGTGCCTAGGAGACAGTTTCGATCATGCCTTTTTTGTTTTGTTTTGTTTTTGTTTTTTGAGACAGTGTTTCTCTGTGTAGCCTTGACTGTCCTGGATTTGCTTTGTAGACCAGGCTGGCCTCGAACTCACAATGGTCCACTTGCCTCTGCCTCCCGAGTGCTGGGATTAGAAGCATGCACCACCATGCCCAGCTTCAATTATGCCTTTTAAAGGCTAGACTGTGGCCTCGGGATCCTCTCTGTTTGGACCACCTCTACACCTCTAGGTAGTGAACACAGGCTTGTGCCCCATTTCTGGGCATCTAAGATGTGGCCACAGGACATGGCTGTGTGACTTAAGGGACAGCACCTGAGCTGTAGACATGCCTGAGCAATGCTGATTCTGTCTGTGAAAGTGAGGGCTGACTGTTATAATAAGGAGGCCCAGGACAGGTAGCTTGAAACAAAATGGAAGTTCTTTTCTCTCTCTGAGCATCAGTCGCCCGAGTGAGGGAGCTAAGTGAGCGGCAGCTCCCACTATGAATCCTGGTTACTCCACATGAACATTTCATCTCCCCTGGGGAGTTGGTCCTCTGTTGTAGGCCCCTTCTAGGGTCCTGGTGCCAGGAAAAGGGGTCCTCGTATGGACCTTGCAGCGCTGTCTGATGCCCTTGGGTCAGCACTGCACCTTCCACACGTGACAAGCATTTGGCTGCATCTAGCTGCAACAGAGGCAGGAAATCTCAGTTCCCACCGGGTTGATCTGCATGTGTCCAGGTATAACTTAACAACCACATGAAAAGAGGGCGGATGGACAGTTCAGCCCACAGCACATACTAAGATCAAACTGTGCCTCTAGGGCAGCACTTCTCAACCTGTGGGGTCGTGACCCAGTTGGGGGGGGGTCCCCTTTATAGGGGCCGTGTATCAGCTATCCTGCCAATCAGATATTTACATTATGATTCATAAAAGCAGCAAAATTAAAGTTATGAAGAAGCAACAAAATAATTTTATGGTCAGGAGTCACCACAGCATTAAAGGGCGGTAGCGTCAGGAGGGTTGAGAACCACTGCTCTAGGGGGGCTGGGAAGATGGCTGAGCTGGTTAGATGTTTGAAAGCCCCTGAGTCAGAACACTGGAATCCACGTTGAAAGGCTGGTGTCATGACGTCACCTGTAATCCTAGCACTGGGGAGGCAGACACAGGCAGCTCCTTAGGGCTTGCTGGCCAGCCAGCCTTACCTACTGAGACCCGGTCTTAGAAGAAAAACAAAATTCCCACAAAACAAGGTGGGCAGAGCCTGAACAATGAATGACAGGCATAATGTTTTCTGGCCTTGGCACACTCAGTCCACCTAGGAAGGCTTTTCAGAGGGAAGAAGCCATCTCTCCTCTCACACACCTCGTAGTCACCATGAAGCTACCGCACCGTGTCTTCTCCACCATGGCTGCCCCTCTGAATCTGTGAGCCCTGATAAGTCCTTCCTTCCTTAAGCCGTTGTGCCAGCGTTTGAGAAAAGCTGACTAATTCCTTGCTTCTGTGGCTCTCATCCCAGGGAGAATGCGCTAGAAAGTGCTACTACATCTTCGTGGTGGAGACCATCTGTGTGGCCTGGTTCTCCCTGGAGTTCTGTCTGCGCTTTGTCCAGGCCCCGAACAAGTGTCAGTTCTTCCGAGGACCCCTGAATGTCATCGACATTCTAGCCATCTCCCCGTACTACGTGTCGCTCGCGGTGTCTGAGGAGTCCCCGGAGGCAGGCGAGAGGCCGAGTGGCAGCTCTTACCTGGAGAAAGTGGGGCTGGTGCTGCGTGTTCTGCGTGCTCTACGCATCCTCTACGTGATGCGCCTGGCCCGCCACTCGCTAGGGCTGCAGACCCTGGGCCTCACTGTGCGACGCTGTGCCCGAGAGTTTGGTCTCCTGCTTCTCTTCCTGGGTGTGGCGGTTACCCTCTTCTCCCCTTTGGTCTACGTGGCTGAGAATGAGTCCGGAAGGGTCCTGGAGTTCACTAGCATCCCCGCATCCTATTGGTGGGCCATCATTTCCATGACGACGGTGGGCTATGGGGACATGGTCCCTCGCAGCGTGCCGGGCCAGATGGTGGCTCTGAGTAGCATCCTTAGTGGGATCCTCATCATGGCTTTTCCAGCCACATCCATCTTTCACACCTTCTCCCATTCCTACCTGGAGCTAAAGCGAGAGCAGGAACAGATCCAGGCCCGCCTCCGGCGTCTTCAAAACACCAACTCGGCCAGCGAGCGGGAGCTCCTGAACGACGTAGATGACTTGGTCCCTGAGGGCCTGACCTCCCCGGTCCGCTACATGTAACTCCTACCACCTTAGCAGTGTGCAATCGCTTCAACCCAGGCCGCGGCTGAGACAAGCTCCTGTACCTCGTGGATGGACCACCTAGGGGTGTGTCCTCGGAATACTGACTGACTTCCAAAGCAGGAAAAGGTGCCAGGCCACAGCATCCTTGGTGTGATCCTGGCTGGGTCCATCCCTTGTCTTTCTCCAGTTCCCTGCCAAGTCACTGGGCACTGCCCATCTTGCCAGGCTGCATCAGAGCCCCTGTGTTCTTTTCTCTTCCTTGTAAACTCTGTGATACTCCACCCTGGGTTCTGGAGGCTCACAGAACTGACCACCACTGATAGCCAAATACGGATTCGGCAGATTTCCATCTTCTCCGTCAGATGCCCTGTCCTGGACCACACCACTCATGGGAACCAGAGGGTTTGGGCACTGAGACCTGCTCAAAGCTCCACTCAGCCTGCAAGGCTTCTTCTTTTTTCTTTTTGGATTTATTTATTATGTATACAATGTCCTGCCTGCATGTGCGACTGCCCACCAGAAGAGGGCACCAGATCTCATCGCAGATGGTTGTGAGCCACCATGTGGTTGCTGGGAATTGAACTCAGGACCTCTGGAACAGCAGCCAGTGCTCTTAACCTCTGAGCCATCTCTCCAGCCCAGATCATGTATTCTTTTACTACCTTCCAGTGCCAACCACATTTCCAAATGCCATGGAAGCACCTGCTGTTCTAGAAGCTCTTAGCCAAGAAGGCAGCCCTGGCCATTACAGCAAATCCTGTCAGGGTCTCATGGTTGCTGTCACCGATGACGTGCGTGGAGACCTGGGCAGGGGCGCCACCTGCAAGTACTCAGTTGTCCAGCTGGACTCTTGGTAGAAATTCTCTAGCTGTTCAGCCCTTGGTCTTGACAAGGAGGCTCTGAGATCTATACAATGTCTCTTCAGAGAGCACCAGCACCAGGAGGAAACCTCAGCCAACTAAACATTGCTGACGGAGCTCAGTAGGCCTGCCTGCCTTAGGCCTGTCTGGTTCTAGCTCTCCACATATGACCGGCACTGATGGAGGATGGACATTCCTGGTGTCTGTGTGTATCCATGTAGCCACATGCTCATCTGTCCACAGAGAAGGAAGATCACTGTGGACACTGACTTACAGAGATGAACCGGAGATAAGCAGCGACCTCTGAGAAGCCCGAGCTCCCACATTTCCTAAGACGTGGGTGCTAATGCTGGAGGGGCACTTGTCGGGGATAGGGATGTAAGGCAGACTAGGGTTAGGAAGTGATGGACCTCAGAGGGTTGTGGCTGTACAGGAAGTGATGACAAGGATGGCCGTCTAAGGGTTCATGAGACCAAGCTGAGATGGGAGTAATAGCCACTCCCTATGGGTTGACCTCCTTCACGACGCTACCAATCTGGCACAGAACACCTGGGAGACATCTCTGTGGTGCTTCTCAGGAGTGACACAGCCCCACTGTCATTCAGTATTGGCTGTCAAGACCCGCAGAGAAAATACAAGGGACCCAAGTAGGTGACAGCGAGATAGATGGGACCCTGTGAATCTGACATGGCTCCTGTGTGGATACAGTCAATACTGCAGCCCTGCTAGCACGTACCTGGCTATTGGTCCTTCTGCCAGCATTGCGCTGAGCCCTGCTAGGTGCCAGGCCCACATTTGCACTATAGCACACGGTCATTGGCTCCACCCAGAGAAGCTACAGCATTTCATGTAAAGTGCATCTTGCCCATGTGGGAACTCTCACATCCTCTGACTCCCCCAGTAGATGCACACACATGTCTCCATCTCTCTAGACCTCTAGGTCCAGGAAGCAGCCTTAGCCCTTATGTTCTCATGTCTCAAGCAAGTCCTCTGCATCACACCAGGAGGGCCAATGCCCTAATGAAGCCCACAGCATGCTGCTCTGCTTCAGAAACCAGCTAGCAGAGTGCGCAGGGAGGGGGCAGGGAAGGGGGTAACCTGGGTGTATTCCCAGATTGCATTAAAAACAGTTATATTAATCTTTTGCTCCAGGCTAGTTTTTTATATTTTTATTTAATTTAATATTTTTTTGGGGGAGGCAGGGTCTCACAATTGTAATCCCTTCTGCCTCAGCCTCCTAGTTCTCAAGTTAACATTTTTTAAAAAAATAATTTATTTGTGTTTAATGTTTATTTGGTGGTTTGCCCATGTGCATATCTGGGGGGGGGCAGTGTCAGAAGGCCTTTAACTGGAGTTATAGACAGGTGTGATCTGCCATGTAGGTGCTTGGAATTGAACCTGTGTCTTCTAGAAGAGTGTTCAGTGCTCTTAACCATTGAGTCATCTCTCCAGCCCATCTCAACTTAATATTTATAGGGCTGTTATTAGGCAAAACACTGAACAGCTTTTCCTTGTGCTCTCAAGGACAGACAGCACGGGTACTCTGAGGCCTGAGTGTTTCACTCTGTCTATGACTGTGAGCATGTCCCTTTGCCTCCCTGTAAACGGCAGGGTTGGGCCAGATCTGTGGCGCTCTGGCTGAGGTTCTACAGAATACCCTTGGGGGTTGCTGTTGTTGGGGGGAAGACCAGCCAAACAGGCAGCAGAGTTCCCATTGGTCAGTGATGACCACATACTCACACAGTGTCTAGACTCCTCCTCCCCCTCCAAGCCAGGGCTATCCACATATTACCATCTGAGGTGTTGCGCTCACCCTGGAACCAGAGAGGAAGCCGCTGGGGACCTGGCTCCTTGCCAGTTCTGCATCTACCCCTCCCTTCTGACTGAAGAAAGGGATCTTTTTCCTCCGCACCACATGCTTGGTGTGATGTCTCCTAGGAGTAAGCCTGGCTCTCACCAGAAATCTCCATGGTTCTCTGTGCCACCAAAATGTTCCAGGGCAAAAAGAAATGTCAAAAGTCAGTGTTAGAGGCTGGGCTGTGGCGGTGCACTCCTTTAATCCCAGCACTTGGGAGGCAGAGGCAGGTGGATCTCTGTGAGTTCGAGGCCAGCCTGGTCTACAAAGTGAGTCCAGGACAGTCAAGGCTACACAGAGAAACCCTGTCTCGAAAAACCAAAAAACAAAAAAAAAACCCAAAAAACAAAAAACAAAACAACAACAACAAAACACCCCAAACAAACAAAAAAAGGCAGTGTTAGCTGAACCAATCAAAGACAGTGGATGTTGCCAGGGTCAGTGTCTCCAGTGTTGACTGTGTGTGTGTGTGTCACGGTGTAGTCCAGACTGTCTTTGAACATGTAATCCTCCTGCCTCAGCCTCCCACTTCCTAAGATAATATTTTTACAGCTGTTACTAGACAAAACACTAACCAGTCAATTTTCCTTTCTATTAAAACTCTCACTACACAAGGCATGGAAAATTGGGAGCGATGACTTGATGTGGGGCTTAATTGAACACTTTTGGGTTTTTTCCCCCCTCCTGGGTACCAACCTGGGAGATGGGTGTTAGTTGCCCAGGTTCTGGCCTTGCATCCCTTTTGACATGATTGGGTGAGGTGAAGCCATAAGTATGTTGATAGGTAATGTCTTCATCCTATTGGTTCACAGGAGCCCAGTGACCCCCAGCTGCTGTGGCTGTAGCCAAAGAGGACCCTCAACGTTGAGCAACTTTTGGGCTGTGTCATAGATTTGGCTCCCAGAGGGAGGAACAGTGTTGGTTGAAGGTCTTTCTAGCCAGGCAGAGTTGAGCCCAGCAGCAAGTGGGAAAATGAGTTATTTCATCAATACAATAACAGGGATCTAAGGACAGTCCTGACTAACGCTGGGTGTGGTGGTGCACCCAGGCACCACCAGGCAGAGGCAGGTGGTTCTCTGCGAGTTCGAGGCCAGCCTGGTCTTCAGAGTGAGTCCAGGATAGCCAAGACTACAAGAGAAACCCTTTCTCAAAAAACAAAAAAAACCACACACACACAAACAGAGAGAGAGAGAGAGAGAGAGAGAGAGAGAGAGAGAGAGAGAGAGAGAGAGAG
>OU015753.1:8696328-8718575 GCA_907169655.1 Acomys percivali
CACATATAACTAACACACACATGCCACATACACACACATATAACTAATACACACAGAGACATACATATACAACACACACAGACACACATGCCACATACATATACACACATATAACTAATGCACATACAGACACATACACACATACAACACACACAGACACAGACACACACATGCCACATACACATACATAACACACACACACAGGGACACTCACATCTGGGTCTTGGCTACCTGGTCTTTCCAGCTCCTTCCGGATGTACTGAAGGGCAGAGAGTGCTGCCTGCTGTTTGGCCTCCATCTTGCTTTTCCCTGTTCCCGCAGGACACACCAACCCATCCAGCTCTGCACACATGGAGAAAGAGGAGCCAGGACCTGGGGAAGAGAGCTTGAGGAAGGAGGAGGCTTGTGGCCTTCAGCCCCATCTGGACCATTTCTAGTAGAGGTTATCAACCCTAACCTGCCCTTCACAGCTGACAACAACAGACGACAACGAGACCAACACACAGGTTAGCTTCACGGGGAAACTACAGACAGCAGGCAGCATGTGCTTTCCCATTGCTAACTCAAGCTGGCTTTCACAGAGTCTTCTGGAACGAGCATGAGTGACAGGAAGGAGAAGCACTCTGCGGGAGGTAGGAGAAGGCCTAGGAAGCAGCACCCCTACCCTATATAGGATCATGGGACACAACCTTTCATTTTTCTCCTCCAGGGACCCTCCTTTTAAATGATCTTTCTGTTCAATACCATCATCTCAGGTACAAAAGGCCAAGAGTAGGTAGAAGGCCCAGGACTGGGTCACTGGTCTGAAGGTGAAGAGCATGCTTAAGCACCTTGCAGGTGTGTGTAGGCCTTTGGGAAGGGAGCACATAGTGGCATGCCCCATGAACACATATGATCCTGCTACCAAACTCAGAAGAGCAGAGAGAGCAAGGTGCAGTCTCCCACAGAGGCAACTGTGATTGCATGCAACTGCCTTGTAGGCACTAGACTGTTCACCTTGCTTCTCTGAGGTATCCCAGGCCACTGGGGAAACCCTCCCCCCTCAAAACACACACACACACACACACACACACACACACACACACACACCCTGCCCCAGCCTCCCCGCCCCCACACAAGGCCACACCTGCAGTCTGGTCCTCCAGGAAGGTCAGGGAGACACCCAGGTTAGCCATGCATTGGGTGAGCAGGGACACAGCCTGGCCCGGGGGTGGGTCCTTAGGCAGCAGGCTAAGTCCCTGAAAGGCCATAGGGAAGTTGCCCGCGGGTCCTGTGCGCAGGACGGAGCCACCCAGGACCTTGCAGGCCTCGCTATGGCCCTCCTGTACCCCAGCCACCCCAGGCTCAGCAGTCGTAGGTGACCCATCTCCAGCCTCTGTAGGCTCCTGGCCTCCCAAGGGCCTCCAAGGCCCGGGGCTGATCTGCAGCGACGCTGCCAGTCGAGGTCTCCTGCGCCCACTCTCCTCCACGTTCGCCATGGTCGCGCAAGATCTCGCACTATTTCACATGGAGCGAGCATGTGGCACAGAGCGGATCATGAACTCCGCCTCCGCCTGGAGCTGGCTAATGACAGACCGCGGTGCTGTGATGGATGCTGCGACCAACCAATGAGGAAGCCTGACTCCCAAGAGCTGTAAGGCGTGGCTCTACCGGCCACCCGCCAACTGTGCAGCACGAGGGCGGGTCTCGTGACCGCTCGCGCCATCAGCCTTTGCGATAACCTTGACACTTCGGAGTGGAAGGCTGAGAGTTTGGAGGCGTTTCAGCCCAGACTACAGCCCATCCTAGCCCCCTTACCTGAACTCCTTTACGTTGTCCCTTGTACAGCCACGTTTCATGCTTTTAATCTCGCACTGGCCCTTCTTAAAGCCAAACGAAAGTGCAAGATAGCCCCAGACTAGCCCTTGCTTATCTTCCCTTCCCAGAACAGACTTTCGCTTGGATAGGAAATCATCACAAGATGGCAGTTATTCTAAGTTGAATAGGGTAAGGCTAGCGAGATGGTTCAGCAGGCATTTACCTCTAAGCCCAGGGGCCTGAGTTCAATTCCCGGGACCCACATGTTAAGTGCAGAAACTCAGTTGCCAGAGGTTTACAGTGAGGTCTACATACCTGCTGTGACGTGCTCACTCACACACATAACGCACAAATGTAATTTTACTTTAAAAAAAAAAAAATATTTGTGGGCTTGAGAGATGGCTCAGAGGTTAAGGGCACTTGACTGCTCTTCCAGAAGTCCTGAGTTCAGTTCCCAGCAACCGCATGGTGTGGCTCGCAACCATCTATAATGTGATCTGATGCCCTCTTCTGGCCTGCAGGTGTACATGCAGTCAGAGCACTGTATACATAATGGTAAATAAATAAATCTTAAAAAAATTTTTTTTTAATTATTTGTTTATTTTTATGTGCTTTGGTACTTTGCCTGCATGTATGTCTGTGTGTGTGTGTGTGTCAGATCCCCTGGAACTGGAGTTACAGATAGTTGTGAGCAGCCATGTGGGTGCATGGGAATTGAACCAGGGTCTTCTGGAGGAGCTGCCAGTGCTCTTAACCGCTGAGCCATCTCTCCAGCCCCCAAATGTAATTTTAAGTGAGGGCAATAAAGTGAACAGGGGATAGAGAAAAACATAAGATGGAGGCAGGGGTGTGGGCAATTTACATACTGTCTGTTGTGGAAGGTGATGTCAAGGGCTTATAGCTGTATAAATATTTGCTGACACGTCAGTCCTGTGCATTTTATTGAGTGTACTGCATCATACTGCAGCTTATTCAGCACAAGTCAGGAGGAGATGGAATTGGCCTCATGGTGCAGAAATAAATGTCTAATAACGATGATGTAGGATACTGGTGTTATAGACAAAAATGATGCTCTCTCCAAGATGTCCACACCCAAGACCCCAGAGCTGAGGAATATATGGTGAGATTTGACAAGGGGGAATCAAAGCTTTGAATAGGCTGACTTTAATTTTATATTACTTTTGCTTATGGGGCGTGCGTGCGTGCGTGTGTGTGTGTGTGTGTGTTGTGGAAATGGATATTAAGAGTCTAGATGGCTTCTCTATTCCAGCTAGTTTCCAAATAACCAGCACAGAGAGCTTTTAAAACTGCAAAAGCAAAAAAAAAAAAAAAAAAAAAAAAAAAAAAAAAAAAAAAAAACCTGCAAAAGCTTTAAGGCATCATAACTGGTCTGTCTCACTGTTTCCCAGCTACACATCCGAGTTACTTGTCCTAATTGTCCCCACCTGGGCTGCCTCTGTCCCATCAGGCTAGTCCTCATGGCCACGTGCTCAGGGTCCACGCTGCCCCTTGGTGACTTCCTTCTCTCTGGCTTCCCGTCCACCTGCTGGATCTTCTGCTTCCTCTCTTTCCTCCACCCGGTCTGCGGTGTCTCTCAGACCCCAAGCCGGGGAACCTTAGCTGTGCCTACTTCTCTTCTGCCCAATACACAGCACCAGACCAATCCCCAACATTTTTGAGACGTGGTTTCTCGAGAGACCTCTTGCCTCTGCCCCGGATGCTGGGATTACAGGCTTGCTTCACCCATTCAGCTAATCAGCTGACTTGAAAAGAATGTATCTTGGGCCTGGCGTGGTGGCACACGCCTTTAATCCCAGCACTCGGGAGGCAGAGGCAGGCTGATCTCCGTGAGTTCAAGGCCCACCTGGTCTACAAAGTGAGTCTAGGACAGCCAAGGCTGCTACACAGAGAAACCCTGTCTTGAAAAGAAAACAACAACAACAACAAAGAATGTATCTTGGATTATCCAGGCTAGGCCCAGTGTAACCACAACCATCCTTACTGGAAGAGAATCGAAGACAGTATCACGAGGAAGATTTGTTTCTCTATGTTATCTTGACTGTCCTGGACTCACTTTGTAGACCAGGCTGGCCTCGAACTCACAGAGATCCACCTGCCTCTGCCTCCTGAGCGCTGGGATTAAAGGCGTGCACCACGACGTCCAACATCATGAGGAAGATTTAAGTAGCCATTGTTAGCTTGAAGATGGACGAAAATGTGCCATGGGATGCAGGAAGCTTCCAGAAGCTGGAAAAGCAAAACACAATAGTTTCTCCTTCATCAGCAGACCCTGGTCATACCGTGATTTTAGTCCAGTAGGTCTGTGCTGGACCTCTGACCTCTAGAACGGTAAGACATCTTATTGTGCTAGATTTTAGGAAACTTGTCTCAGTGGGGTGAGGGGATGGAGGGGAGGCTGGGAAGTGGGGGAGGGGCCGGCTTATATGATCTTCGAGCTTGGTGTAGAAATACTCACTTGATCCCAGTTCTCAGAGGATTGAGACAGGAAATTTAAGAATGTGAGCCCACCTGAGCTACACAGGCAAAGCCCTGCCTCAAAATGAATAGTCTCCAGTGGTTTTGCATATATTCACCCTTATGCTAATTTAAAAAATATGTAGCCCCAATTATTAATGCCAAAGTTATTGGCGAGATATTGTTCTTTTTTACTATGTTATAATCACACTTTTAAATCTATTTCAGCTAAACTATACAGATGTCGATTTAGGTCATTTCATTTATGAAAAGTGCATCCTCAGATGACCTCATTGCCAAAGCTGGTCCTCAGAGGGGAAACAGTCTGCTAAGCCAGACTTGCATCCTATCAGCAGCAGCCTGACTTCATTTTTCAATTTGAGTAAGTGTGCTGACAGTGCCCTGAGAGAGCTGCCTCATCTCATTTGCATTTGTGGGGTTGTGCCAGACAGACAGAGCTCTGCCTTTCTCCTCTCAATTCTGTCTCTAACCCTGAGAACTAAGGAAGCTGTGACCTAACCAATCAGTCAAAGTGTCCGCGAAATGGGGCAACAGGGCTGATACACCTTTTTTATTTTCTTCTTTTTTGAGAAGACTTTTGTGAAACTATAACATATGTACAGAAAATGGTACGGACCCTTCATGCTGAACATTCCTTTGTGTCATGGAACACAGTTCTCTGGGCATGGCATGGCTTTTGTCATCTTGAAAAGAGGCCGGCTCGGCTGTGGTTGCCTACACAAGACCCTCCCCCCAATCAAGCCTGTTAAAGTGCCCTCATGGAAGGAAAATGTGGGGAGGGCCATTAAGGCCTCACCTAAAATTACAGCTATATCCCCTACCCTTACCCCAGCTGCACACAATCCTGCCTGGCTGCAGATGCTCTCAGCAGATGCTCGAGTGTGTATAGTAGACAGAAGGGTAACTGAAGGGTGGGGAACTTCTATCTATGCTCCCATGCAGCAATGGGGCTTTTGGGTGGTGCAGCTGTTTGGGGGGGGGTGTCACCCATCCTCCTGTAAGTAACTCCACTGAACTCACTGGCTTACTGACCTGGACTTGAATGGGCTACTTTCTCTGGGCTTCCACTGCCTCCTTTGCTAAGGTGAATAGGTACAAGCTGGCACACAACACCATGTGAAGACACAGGCCCAGCATCCCACCAAGCCCTTCCTCATTCTCGACTGTCCTCATCTCCTAATGAAGCTTTCCTTCAGGGCCTCCCAGCTGGGCATCTACTGTCTCCTGGCAGCCTCCTGTTGGCACCTATTCTAGGGGCAGCACTCCGTGAGGGAAAGTGGTGACTGTGAAAGAGAAAGTGGATAGGAGGCATCTAACTCCAGGCACCTTCCAAATTCAAACTGTGTAGCTGGTAGCCAAAGTTCTGCATTAAAAAAAAAAGAAAGAAAGAAAGAAAGAAAGAAAGAAAGAAAGAAAAGAAAACAAAACAAAAAAGAAAGAAAAAGAAAAGAAAAAAGAAAAACAAACAAACAAAACCCCCCAAAAAAACCCAAGGGCCTTATTTATTCAATTCTCACCTTCAACGTGTTATGTAGCCAAGAATGACAGTGAACTTCTGGCTCTTCTGCAGAGTCCTGGAATTACTGGTTTATGTGGTGCTGGGAATAGAACCCAAGGCTTTGTGCATGCTAAGCCATCACCCTGCAGCTGAGCTACTTCCCTGAGCCCCTTGCAAATTGATCCTTTTTGTTTGGTTGGCTGGTTTGGTTTTTTTTTTTTTTTTTTTTTTTTGTTGTTGTTGTTGCTTTTTGTTTTTGTATTTTTGGTTTTTCGAAACAGGGTTTCCTCTGTGTAATATCCTTAGCTGTCCTGGAACTCGCTCTGCAAACCAGGCTGCCTCAAACTCACAGAGACCTGCCGGCCTCTACCTCTTGTGTACTGGGAGAGTGTGTCATCATGCCCAGCTGCTGAGCAAAGTGTTTTCACATGCCTGCAGGTGGCTCTGATGTACACTTAAGCTGTCAAGGAATACTAGTGTGATTTCTGACTGGACAGTGGTGCTAAAGCCACAAGCAGGGAATTCCTGTATTGCCCAGAAATGGAAGAGATGTTGACTCAAGCACAGCATCATCTTATAGAGAATAGAAGGTAGTTTACAGCCAGGCACAGTGGTGCACGCCTTTAGTCCCAGCATGAGGAGGCAGAGACAGGCAGATCTCAGAGTCCTAGGCCAGCCTGCTCTATAGGGGGCAAATCCCAGGACAGCCAGGGCAAGACAGTCTCCGTGGCTGAGAACTGCGCAGGTGCAAGACCATTTAGTTATGCCGTCGCTCAGGCACTCCTTTGCCAGTATCTGAGCCAACTTCTTTGGGATTCCAGCATAGACTGAAGATCAGCAGCTCCCCAGCACTCATCCAGGACTCCAGCACCAGACAGCCTCATAGATTGCACAGTTACCACCTTCTCCCTGCCTTTTCCTTCGTGAGACAGCTGTTGTTGGACTATCATAATCACAGCCTGTAAGCCAGTCTAATAAAATGTCCTGTAGCCTACGTTCATTCAATCGGGTGTGTTCCTTTAGAGAATCCTGACTGGTGCACTCAGGAACACAGATTCAGCTCCCTGAATAACCTGCTCCACCGTGGAAACGGATTTAGGAAGTTTCGGTAGCTACAGAACAAAGGAAAGTCATAACTCAAAGCAGTTTTCAAATACATTTTGCGAGGATGTCAAGTAGGGAGGTTAGAGCGAAGCAGATGAGCAGTATTCCTTCTTGGCCCTTGGTAAAGGCACGCATGCGCCCAGAGCTATCTGTAAGGCGCTCAGTGTTTGTTGAGCGGATCAATTCAAGCTTCACTACTTCTGTGAGATACGAAGCAGCGGCAGAATCCCTCCAACGCCAAGATGTGATGGGAATTCCACAGCGCAGGCGCCACAGCCACGCCTATTCCCTGTCTGGCCTGCAGGTGGCGCTGGAGGACTCAGTGAGGCCTGGCTGGAGGCGGGACTTCCTGTCTCTCGGGAGCACTTCCGGCCCTGTCCCGGGAAACAGTTCAGTTCGGGTGTGGATGCTTCAGCGGTTGTGGGCGGTGGAGCTGAGGAGTGGCATTCCGGCTCCTTTGTGGCCTGGAAAGCAGGTGAGACTGTCGCTAGGCACCGGCTACAAAAACCAGAGGCGGGCCGACTCCAGCGCTGACGCCTGTCCTGAACGCTTGCGATGAGGGGGGAGCGGACTCTGGACACCTGTGAGCAAGATACCACAGATGCTCAAACTCTAAATTCAGAGCCTTGATGCCTCGTCCATCAGGTGCCGCTGCTTAATCGGTGCTCTTGTTGCTGGTGTTCAATTTAGTTTTTACTAAAAATGAGGGCTGATTGACAGCTGTTGCTTCTAGAGAGCGTTCCTGCTCTTTGGTTTTGCGAGACAGAGTTTCCCTGTATAACAGTCCTGGCTGCCCTGGAACTCTCTTTGTAGACCAGGCTGCTGGCCTCGAACTCAACAGAGAGATCCGTCTGCCTTTTCTTCTGTAGTGCTGGGATTAAAGGCGAGTGCCACCACCGCCCAGCTAAGGCTTTTATTCAGTCCATGGACATTTTCGGAGAAGCTTGTAGTTGGCAGTGGGAAGACAGGAATAGTCCGCAGCCCTTGTCCACAGAGGGGCGGAAGAAAGCCTGCCTGCCACTGTCATGCGCAGTGCTTTGATGGACACGTAACCTTCATCAGCAGCCCACGCCATCCTCCACACTCTTATCTTCGTATATTCTTTTTGTTTTTGTTTTTGTTTTTGTTTTTGTTTTTGTTTTTCAAGACAGGGTTTCTCTGTGTAGCCTTGGCTGTCCTGGACTCGCTTTGTAGACCAGGCTGGCCTTGAACTCACAGCGATCCGCCTGCCTCTGCCTCCCGAGTGCTGGGATTAAAGGCGTGCACCACCGCGCCCAGCGTTTTTTCTATATTCTGTGGTTGCCCATCTCGTTGGCACCTTTCCTGACTCCGAGCCTTTTTCACTCACTGGTCGTTCTCGTTGGACCTCTTCTAAGGTGTGTGCAGAGCTATCTCCCTGGCTGCCCTTAGGGAGCTCTCACTGCCCATCAGATCCCTGCCCTGTGAGGGGAGAGTGAGGGAGCGATTCTCCTGAGGCCCGTCTTATTCTCTTGCATTATGATGCACAGTCCGGGTTTTAACCTGCTTCCTTGTAGCGGGCTCCACTGACTGTCACTTTGTGTTCTCTGGGAACCCTGGCGCACTCCTCAGAACCCTAATTAAGGTGACATTAGATACGTTCTCTCCAGGATGGACTTCCCCAGTGCTCTGAACCCTTCGCTGTTTATGGCTGGGCCTCTTGGCATGACCGATGGCCCTGACCTGTCCTTCATGTGCAGCTGGAGGGATGCACTGACCGTGCCATGGTCCCAGCCTCAGAACTGCAAGGTGAGGATGGGAATAGGGCCTGTTCTTTGGTCCCGTCCTTATCACTCCTGGCCTGTGGGACAGATGATAGGGAAAGAGGACCAAGCAGATGCTGTGCACAGGCCACCCTGCTATCCGGAGTCACTCAACAGAGGCGATGGCTCCTCTGTCCTTCCTCCCTCTCCCCAGGTTCAGCAGGTGTTCATTGGCCTTCATCTCTGTGTCAGGGTCCTTAACAGGCCCAGAGGCCCAACATGAGGAAGTCAGACAACCCCACCCCGGGGCCTGGCAGTTACAGTGGGAGAGCTTAACACCAGAGGGCAGCCCCTGTGTGGTGTGGCCTTGGCTCTACTGGAAAATAGGATGGCAGGGGGAGGGGCAGGATTTCTGCTGGCATCTTGGGAGAGACATCTTCAACTTGCCTCGTAGAACTGAGTACACACAGGAGAGTAGGTCCAAGAGAGGGTGCTGGGGGAGGGGTGTCCTTGGACCTTGGGACAAGGGAGCCTTGTTGGTACCTTCTTGGAGCCTCCCTAGCACACCAAATGGCAGGGCTCAGAGGAAGTGGCTGACTAAGTGAGAACTCCTTGAGTTCTGGGTGGGACAGTCAGGATGGAGATGTTTCTTTCTTTGAAAGGTGGTGGGAAGGAGTTTAGAATACAAACTCTGGAGTTGACTGCCTGGGTTCAGGTCACCTGGGGCAGGTGACAGCAACCTCGTCCTTTAGTGTCTACATCAGTGAAGTGACCAGCTTCTCAGAATTGTCATGCCAGGTAGTGCTCACCTGCCATATTACTGCTCTCCTATTCCCCCTAGGACCAGACATTGCCCTTGGCCAAGAACCTGCTGTGGGAACCGACAACACCAGGGCCCCTCCCCCTGCTGCCTCCTGGTCCTGGTAAATGTCTTCTGGGCTCCTCCAAGGACCTCAGCGCTCTCTCGCGCTCTCTCACGCTCTCTCTCTCTCTCTCTCTCTCTCTCTCTCTCTCTCTCTCTCTCACACACACACACACACACACACACACACACACACACACACACACCCCCCCCCCCCCCCCCCCCCCCCCCCCCCCGATACCCCCCTCCCACACGCCTTCTTGGGTTTTTCTCTCACCCCCCCCCCCCCCCCCAATAGATCCCTGGGACCCTGGTGTGACAGCTCAGGACCTCCTTTTCCGGGGAGGTCACTGCTACCAGTTCCGGTCTCAAGTTGTACTGGATGTCGCCGAGCAGGTAAGTAGTCCCTGGGTGGGATTGTGTCTCAGCCTGTGCTGCGCTGATTTACACAGCCAACCCCCACAGCTCAGCCGCTTCCTGTGGGACCACGGGGACATAGCCTTCGCCCCCCTGGGGAAACTTATGCTGGAGAACTTCAGACTGGCTGGGAGCCGGGTAAGCAGCCACCGCTGGTCGGGTGGTCAGCCACCTCCCCGGTGAGGCCCTAAGGTGAAAACCTGACAGCCCTTCCCTGCAGGGCCACTCGAAAAAGATGACCATAGTCAGCGTGAGGAAGCTGCTTCAGGACCTCGGTGGACACCAGCCATGGGGGCAAGTAGCCAGTGAGAAAGCAGCCTGTGGTGGGATGTGGAAGGAGGTGGGACACTGACCAGGTTTTCCTCACAGTGTCCCCACACAGTCATGAGCCATGAGTTCACAAAATCTCCGGGTCTAAACAACGTAAGGGGAAAAGGGACCAATTCTTGGGGGACCTTAGCCACAGCCACATCCAGGTGTTCAGAATGTTAACAGGGCTCTACTTATTAAAAAAAAAAAAATTAGTGTCCAAAATACCACAAATCATAGAAAAGACTTTGTGTGCCCTGGCTGGAGTCATCTGTGAGCCACTTGCTAGGAGGCATGTTAGGGTCCAGGATCAAGGTAGGGTGTATTCTAGGTAGCTATGAAAAAGGTTCTCTGTTTGTCCTTCACTGTTCCAATGCCATCCTCTGCTGCTCTGTCCCTAGGTGTCCCTGGGCTTTCCTTAGCCACCGGCTACGTCGCTTCTCCATCCTCGGTGGTCCTGTCCTAAGCAGGTCAGTGTCATTGCTTATGGGGAAGCTACTGCACGAAGAGCTGGCTTTGCGGTGGGAACAGTCGCTGCTGGATGAGGCCTTCACTGGAGGCGCTTTGGCCTGGTTGCCAGGAAGGACAGCACGGGCTGGACAGCTGGTCTTTCCCAGTGGAGGTGCCTTGGACAAGCTGTGTATCCTTTCTGGTTTGCTGGGGATCCTGAGGCCATCCACAGACCGGTCCAGGGAAAGAATACGGTGTGTGACCAGACTCTACCCCAGTCCTTAACTAGGGGCTCAGATTTCCAGGATGTCAGTGTAAAGTCAGGTGGCAACCCCCGGGTCCTGGAGGACCCTGGGCACATCCAGCTTCAGGGGCCTGTACGGCAGGTGGTGTCCAGCACTGTCCAGGGTGAAAGTAAGAAGTTCCTTCCTTTCCCCCCCTCCCTCCTCCTTATCCAAGTAGCTACCGTCCCCTACACAAACTGCAAGCTCGACCTCCCTGTCTTCCCCAGCACTTCTGGCTGTCCGCTCCGACTACCACTGTGCCATGTGGAAGATTGACAAGCAGAGGCCACCAGCACCCCTACAGGTGCTGCAGGTGGAGAAGGGGGCCACTGGTATTAGCCTCAGGTGAGGGATGTGGGCGTCCCCGCATGGACAAGGGTCTGGGAAAAAGGCAGAGTTGTTGGATCATAACAGGATCATCCTGTGCCCTGCAGCCCCCACCTGTCAGGAGAGCTGGCTATCTGCAGCCGTTCTGGAGCGGTGTGTCTGTGGACCCCACAAGATGGGTAACTTCCCTTTTCCCCCAAACCTTCCGCTCCTTCTGCTCCATGGCCCAGTCTACCTTTCAGCCTAGCCCCTGAACACCCTTGTGCCCCCAGCCCCCACCAGAGCCACACTCATGGCCTCCTTTCCTCCTCAAGGCTGCAGCTAGTCTACAAGGACTCTGAGACGCTTGCCTTCTGTGATCCGTCTCCCTGGCGCTGGGCAGACTTTACTGCCCACCCCCGGGTGCTGACTGTTGGGGACCGCACGGGTGTGAAAATGATCGACATTCAGGTATTGGTGCCAGGGGGTGAGGAGCAATAGTGCCAGAAATGATGGGCTGCTGGAGGCCCAACTCCAGCCTGAAGATGTAGGCTGACCATGCTGTGTTTCCATAGGGCCCCCCCGGGCTGTGGACTGATGCTGTTCCGTGCTGGAGCAGAGGCTGCCTGCCAGAAAGGAGAGCGGGTGCTGCTCGCCCAGTACCTTGGTCAGCCAGGTCCTACCTGTACTCCCCTGCATCTCATCTGTACCCAGGTGAGCAGCTGCCTCCTCCTTGGGCTTCTGCCAGCAGGCCTGATGCATAGCCAGAAGAACCAGGCAGTAATGGGTCCCCATGCATAGGGCCTCACTATGGGCAGGTCTACTGGGGCATCTGCAAAACCAGATGAGGACCTGCAAGGAGGCAGAGGTCACTCTGGCTCAGCTCTCCAGGTGGCACAAGTGTCTATTGTTGGGAGTGTAAGGGTGGATGCCAGGGACTTGCTTCTTCTTGCGTCTAATGAGAACCCTTCTGGGATGGTGCTGCCTGCCCAGGAAACATGTTTCTGGTTTGCTAGGTCAAGTTGAGAGGGGCTTGAGGGCTGATGGAAGTGCCCTCCTCTGGGTGTTAGGTGCCTCCTAAAGGCTGCGTGGCTTGGGAAGAGGTATTGGGAGGTTGGTACTAGGCATCAGCCATACCCGCCTCTCCCCTCTTTTTCAGTTCTCTATCTACCTGATGGATGAGCGCCTCCCCCTGGTGCCAATGCTCAAGTGGGACCATGGCCTGCCGTCTGCACCCCTGCTTGCCCGCCTGCTACCCCCAGTTAGCCCTGGCTGCCCACGGCCCCTGCTACTGGGGGGACAGCGTGGACAGCTTCAACTACTGCATATAACAGGTCAGCCAGGCAGGCAGGGGTGAGGGTTGAGGTGGGGTGATTCATGGAAACATGCTAGGGCTGGGCCTGGTATGCCTAGCTCTGTCCTTTCTCCAGGAGAGGGGACCTCCATACCCAAGCTGGCAGGGCCTCCTCAGTCTCTGCCTTCCATCACGGACTCACTCTCCGCCTTTCCCCTGCTGGAACCCAAGCAGCAGCAGCAGCTGCAGGAACGTCTGGAGGCACCAGTCATAGGTATGATGGGCAGAAGGGCCTTGGGGCTGCTGTGGGGAGTTGTTGTCAGGCCCTATAGCTCTTCTCCTCCCCTGTCTAGGTCTGGCCGCTGCCCCACCCTGTGCCTCTGCCCCAGCGCTGTTGCTCTTCCAGCTCTCAGCAGCTGGAGACGTCTTCTACCAGCAGCTACGCCTCCAGCCAGCCTCCAGTCTTGGAGGAGAGCCACCTGACCACCTAGCACCAGAGTGCCATGCACCCAGGGCAGCAGCACTTTCTGTGGAGCAGCAGTCTATACCCTCTTGGACCCCTCAGGCCAGTGCCCGTTGCAGCCGCTGGCTGGAGGGCCTTTTGCAGCTATCCCCAACTCATCCTGTATGGACCGCCCCCACCTTCTCCCACCGCCGTTTTCTGGGCCCCATGGAGCTAAAGAAGAGCGAGGAGAGCATGTCACAGAGCCTCCGAGCAGCTATGGCCAAGGGGCAGCTCCTGAGGCCTGGGGATCTGGGTACACTCCCCAAGGCAGAGCCTCCCCCCGCACCTGAGTGCAGCCATCAGGATGAGCTCACTGAGCGCTTGGCAGAAGCCTGGGAAGACCAGGCAGCTGCCTGGTGGAAAAGACATCTAGGTCAGAGCTCAGAGCCCCAGAAACGGACCAAGCGGCCTAAGCACCGGACTCAGCTGTCTAGCACCTTCTCCTCCTTCACGAGCTACTTGGACTCCCCAGCTACCAGCAGTGCCCCTCGTAGCCAAGACCTCTCTACCTCAGAGACCTTGCCTTCACCACCAGGGACCCTACCTTCCCAGGCGTTAACACAGGCCAAGCTGCGACTTGAGAACGACACTCCAGGACCTGTGGCCACGCCACCCTCCCAGTCCTCCAGCCAACGGGCCATGCCCTCCACGCAGAAAACACCTGTCCTGTCTGGCTCCCACCCTCCCCGAAAGAGGCCACGAATGGGCTTCTGAGGGTGGACAGCCATGCTCGGGAACCCAGTCCTCATTCTAGGGCCTTGCAGTGAGCTTAGCCACCCCAGGGACAGTGTGCCTGTGGGAAGCTGAGCAGTTGAGAGCTGAGCTGAAGCAATGTCTGTTTCATGTATTTGTATGCAGGTTATTTTATTCAGAGAGCTGGCTGCAGAGGCTGCCTCAGGGTCCCTGACGCTAGGACCCTGCAGGGCCCAAGTTCCTTACTCTACTGTGCATCACCCCTGCCTTCTCCCACTGCCACTCTCTGGGCCACATGGAGCTGAAGAGCCAGGAGAGCATGTCACAGAGGCTCTGTGCAGCTGTGGTCAAGGGGCAGCTCCTGTGGCCTGGGTATCTGGGTACACTCCCCAAGGCAGAGCCACCTCCTGCACCTCAGTGTAGATGAGTTGCTGGAAAATAGAGCCACTGTGTCAGTGTTAGCCTCCAGGGACTGAGGCCCTGCCTGCCTCCTGCAGTGGCATAGTGGGTCAGCAGCTACTGTTGTGGGTTGTTTGTCCAACAGTCCACATAGGTTCTATAGGAGTTGACACTTTGGCACTGGCTCAAGGACTGAATAAACGTGTCCAATGGCCATGAGCTGGATGGTCGTGTGGGCAGAGCACATGTGTCTGCTGTGTGAAGCACCACTCCTTCTGCCTTGGGGACACACGTACACTTGATAGCACAGTGCAGTTGGGTTTCTGACCTCATAGGAAGAGCCTGATTGGCAGCCCAGTAACATGCTGACTTGTGTGGGTCTTAAAATGTTTATATACTCGTGGGATCTGTAACCAGGGGGAACAGATGCATTGGGTACAAGGCACACAGGTGTGGCTGCACAGTTTCTGCCATGCAGGGTTCCAGAGTGTATATATATCAGCAATGCGCAGGAAAGGGTGCCCTGCATCCACTTCACTGCTAGCCTAAGTGTAGACTGCCTTGGGGTTCAGTCCACGTCAAGTTCAATATCTTCCAGGCGTACACTGATGTGGGGCTCTGCCAATGAAGACCGTGCTTCGTTCTCAGCTCCGGCTCCTCAAGGGTTAGGAGAGAACAAATTAGTATTTGGGTGCTGACTTAAGACAAGAAGATCAATACTATGATACAGTGATTGAACAATGTCGTGCTGTAGCCTTAATAGCTTGGGACATGGTGGAGGCACCTGGTAAGATATTAGTGCTGAAGAATGATTCTCCTGGCGTAGTCAGCAATCCCACCAAAGTTCTGCTGGAACCTGGAGCAGCAGCCAAAACCTGAAGCCTCAGCTAGAGTCTAAAACTTTGAAGCTTTCCGTGGGGCAGTTCTCTCTAGGAGGATCTCCTGAAGTGTTGCAGTCAACAGCCAAAACGATCCCAAGTCCTCTCTCCCAAGCCTCTTGTTTTGGCCTCTTATATATATCTCCTCTCAGAGTCTCTACCAGGATGTTTTCATCTGACAACATCCAAGCTCCCCCAAGAGCTGGGGATAAACATCCTGCTCTCTCACAAGTCTGTTCCCCATCCCACATTTGGGATCAACACAAAAACCTGTTTCTCCTACACTTGGGTAAAGCTGCCCTTCGTGCTGAGCACTAGTCCAGGCCAGCCACAGACTCCTTCAGAAATGACCCTTACTGCTAGGCAAGAGAAGCACAGGATATAAGCCACCAAAAAGGCAAGTACTCGCCTACAATGCACATCCAGCCCTGGCCACTATCCTGTTTGTGCTGACTAGGCTGCCCAGACTGCTCTCTGGGTCTGCAGAGTGCCAGGTGCATGATTGCAGCTGCATGGCTCGGCTGACTAACACTAGTGTTTTTGTCACTCAGCCCTCCTCCAGAGCCTCTGGCCTGGAACGTAAAGCCAGGTGATACACCACAGCAGGTGGTCACCTATGAATGGTGCAGAAATCCCCACCTGCTACCCTCTTCCTGAGATCCAGCCAGCTAGAGAGGGTCTGCAGTTTGCCTCCCTACCTAGTGTTACCTAGTGGAATGTCTCCAAGCTGCTGGCTGTCTCCATCTTCACGAGACTGTGCAAGTACAGGGTCACTTGGGCAAGTTTGGGGTGGCAGTGACTGGTTTGACTCTCCCTCTCCCACCTCCTGGATGAGGGGTCGTGCAGAGGTGCTGCTGGAGTCTTGACCTTGGGTTTCCAGCTCCGTTGTTGCTGTTGGCTTACATATGTCTGAGAAAGGCACCCAGGCAGCCTTCGAGGGGTCCTTGGAGACTGCAAATATGTGTGAGAGCACACCCGTGGTGCCGACGGAGAGGGGACAGTCATCCAGTGCGAGGTCACTGTCATCACTCAAGCTGGAAATGACCTGGATTTTTGGGATGCTGGTTTCCTGGTGAGAGAGTGTTAAGTGTGCCTGCTTTTCCCATGGTCACAATACAGGAAAGCACATGCAGAGAGGTATGGAGGAAGCAGGCTAGTTCAAGGCCTCAGCAAGGACATCTCAACCAAGTAGCTTCTCCATGCTCTGCTCCCCACTCACACAGCTCCCCTATACCTCATCATACCAAAGCCTGGATTCTAGCCTCTGGTGCTACCCTGTAGCACAGTATCTCTTTAGGACTTTGTTCCTGGACCTCAGTCCCCACAGGGCTCTGGCCTCTGTGCTTATTTGGGGGTGTGAGAACTGGTGCAGAGGTTCCCTCCAAAGCCTTCTAGGGATGAGGTCTGACATAGTTGGTTCTTGGCTCCTGGTTATGCCCAGGAAGGAGAGTCAGGTGCCTCATGCACGCTCCTGCCCTCTAGGTACAGCTTTAGCAGACAAGCTTGGGAGATGTGAATAGAACACAATTCATTTCATTCAGCCACCAGTAGAACTTGCTTCAGAAAGCCCAAATGGCTGAAATAAGCCCTCAGAGGGGCCAGAGAGCAGCTGTCTCCTCAGTGAGGTGGAAGTGTGCCTGCTTTGCTCCAAGGTGCAGCTCACTTTCCTGAGGAGGAAATGGCCCTTAAGGGACAGGCATGATGGTCCACTCGTGTAAGCCCAGTTGAAGGCCTGTCTGGTCTAGTGAATGAGTTCTAGGCTAGCCACGGGCTACAGAGTGAAACCCTGTCTCAAAAATAACAGAACTAGGCACAGTGCCTGCTTGCAATCCCACTACTTGGGAGGCTGAGGCAGAGGAGGGCTGCCACAGGTGGTGGCCATTCTGGGCTAGGGGAGGCGGGTGCTGACCTTGGTCTCTTCTTCCACAGACATGTCAGAGCCATCAACATCCTCCAAGTCAGGCAGATCCTGAAAGAGCCAGTTACCACATGTCATCCAGAGACACAGTAGAAGACAGTGTTAACAGTAGACAAGATGACATGAAGGAACCATCACCAAGGCCCTCCCACCCATACCTACCAGAAGACCTCAGCATGTTCAAAGACACACTGCTACTTCAAGTCCAGCCATCTAACCCATGGAAGAGGGCTTGCAGACTGGGCACGGGAAGATTGTCACCACTTCTTCACTTTGTTCTGTCACAGGGAACCCAAACTCTAGAGTACCTCTTACACATTAGTCTGGGTCTCATGTATCTCCTGAAAACCTGGAAACCACATCACCAGTTCCTACTCCATAATAGGATGATGATATAACTCCACATCTCAGAACACCCCGTCAGAGCTTAGCATGCCTCAGGCAAGGCAGCCTCAGACTCAGACTCCTATGTTCTGTATGGTAGTTCTTGAATGCAAAGCTTAGGCCATGGCAGGCAGGCAGCCCTAGCTACGTGGGTTTGCATGACCCTGAGCTATCGCTCCATTGAATTGCAGTTCTTGGGACAATGTGTAGTTTCTCATGCCTTGCTTGCAGGAAATACTGTCATCCAAATGGGAGGAGCCTTAGGGGTGGTAACACAGCTGTAACCCAACATTGCTGGGAGGGACCCTGGATAATCATATCACGGTGAGCCATCAGGAAGCCAGACTGGGGACCAGCCAATGAGGTGGCTAGGGCCAGACTGTAGGCCTGAGGCCCAGCAGACTCCAGTGTAGCTTTCACAGTCCAGGTGAGGTAAATGGACCAGCCCCCCCAAACTGAGTAATGAACAGGGTGGCTGGGGGTGTGCCTTGCTAGCTGTGCTGTACCTGCTCCCTGGGGAATTCCTGGAACTCCTGATACAAGGAGGACGACAAAGGTGTCACCCCACCCTCAGATTGAAGCCCCTTGCTCACAGCGATGAAAAGCCTCTCCTTGGTCTCCAGGGCAGTGGCCTCTGTGTCTTCTGTTCTGGCCCCATCAGTAGCTTCCACTGGGGGTGTAGACTCTGGGGAACAGCAGTGAGAGGTTACTGGCTCTGGCATTGGTTTCAGATACAAAGACTGGGTGACAAACTAGCAGTTAAAGTGGAAGGACAGACCTTTCTGGATGTGGCCTGGTGGCCACCAAGATAGAAACTACAGGAGTCCTCTACTCAGGGCAGGGCTGCACCCCTACCCCCAGCTGAGGAAGGACAGGAAGAAGCTGGCCCTTCTGTGACAGGCGATGAGTCTGGAGACTGCAGAAGCAGCTGAGCCTGAATGGTTCACTGACCAACCTGCTTGAACAATGGTCTATGAGAAAGTACAGCCACTAGAAGAACTAGTCCAAGAACAGCTGGAGTCCACCAGCTCTTGCAATTCTCCTGTATTGTCATCAAAAAGAAATCTGGCGAATGGAGGATGTTAACAGATCTCAGGGCAATTAATAAAATTATTCGGCTAATGGGATCATTACAGTCTGGAATCCCATTACCTTTCTTTCTTTCTTAGTTTATTGTATATATGTGGAATAATATAAATCTATATGTAAACTATATATAAATAATATAAATCTATATGTAAAAAAAAACCAAAAAAAATTTATAAAGCCAATACCTGGGCAGGGCCAGAGGAAAGGACCTCACACCCTGTCAGGTTGGGACTCTGAAATGTGTCCATAGCCCTGTGGTCAAAAACTGTTTGAAGCCAGTCCCCATGGCACTCTGAAGAAGTCTGGGGTTACCTATCAGTAGACATAGTCTGGAGTCTTGTGAGAAGAAAGCCTCCCATGAAGGACCACCTGCATCAGACTGGCCTGTGGACGTGTCTGTGAGGGGTGGTCTCGATTTCTAATTGGAATAGGAGGATCCAGCCCACTATGCAAAAACCATTCCCCGGCAGGTGGCTCCCAGCTGCATAAGAAAGCTAGTTGAGCATGGCCCAGAGGGAGCTCCAGCGAGCCAGTAAGCAGAATTTTCTGGTTCCTGCTTGAGTTCCTGCCCTGACATCCTCAGTGATGGACTATGACAAGGAAGTATAAACCAGTGAACCCTTTTCCTCCCTACTTGTTTTGGGTAAGAGTGTTTTATCACAGCAACAGAAAGCAAGCTAGCACAGGGTCTCTCTCTGCGACTTGGGGCTCATGCATAAAGCCAGGCTGGCTGGCAAGTGAGTTCAGAGACCCAGCTGTTTCTCTGTCTCTCTATTTTTAGTGCATTGGTGTTTTGCCTGCGTGTATGTCTGTGAGAGGGTGTCAGATCCCTGGACCTGGAGTTATAGATAGTTGTGAGCTGCCCTGTGGTGCTAGGAATTGAACCTGGTCCTCAAGAACAACAGCGAGTGCTCTTAACCACTGAGCTATCTCTCCAGCCCCCAGCTCTCTGTCTGTTAAGCTCCGCATTTTTAATGATTCTAACATTTATAATGAAAGCAGCCTCCCTGGGGTGTGAGCTGGTCCTGTGTGCTTGTTTGGTAGCACAGTTCCCTTTGTACATATTTGGTCAGGATGGCTTCATCCAAAACCCAGTGTAAACCATCACTGCTCCTTCTGTTGGTTCCAGATGACCCATTGCTCAAGTTAAATATTCTGCTAATAGCTTTCTCTGTTGCTTATATAATTTTAATCTGGTTTTAATGTGACCTGTTGTATTTTCAAGGATGCATAATTCTAGGAAATGAGATTTCCCATGGACTGTATTTTCTAGAAAGAGAACCAAGGCAGTGAATTCAAAGTCTGAGCAATAGCTGTGCAGGGACAGGGGCCACAGCTGTGTGCAGGGACAGAGGCCATAGCTGTGTTCAGGGACAGGGGCCATAGCTGTGTGCAGGGACAGAGGCCATAGCTGTGTGCAGGGACAGAGGCCATAGCTGTGTGCAGGGACAGGGGCCATAGCTGTGTGCAGGGACAGGGGCCATAGCTGTGTGCAGGGACAGAGGCCATAGCTTTGCAGGGACAGGGCTCCCCTCTATGGTCTCAGCTGCTTTACCTTCAGGGGTGACCACCATGGGTGTCTGAGTATAAGCCAGGCTCCCAGACAGACCTGGAGCTTCCACTGTCCCGCTCCTCACCACCACAGGCAGCTCCTTTTCCCTACCTGGCTTCTCTGGGAACAGTTCGTCTTTGGCTTCAAAGCTCTCCTTCACAAAAAACAATATCTTCTGCTGGGTTTCCCCCATGCATGGCTCTTCCTTAGCCTCCGAGCTGGCGGAGGGAATCTCCTCACTGTCAGGCAGGGGTGTCTCCCCTGGAGAAGTGAAGTCCAGAGTTGAACTAGGAGCTCTGCCTGAGGCTGGGCTGGGCTGACAGAGACATGCTCCTAGGTTGGCTAGAAGGTAGTCTTGCAGAGAAAGGTCATTGTGAGAATGTCCCCAGAGTCATACAGGCTGACAGCTGCTGACAAGGCCCTGCTTCAGCAAGGACCCAGGGATTTGTGAAAGGCCCTGCCCCTGCTCAACACACCTGTGCCACCACACACTACACACACACACACACACACACACACACACACTGATCAGATGAATTTTGGCTTAGGGTTAAAACTGAGTTCTCACCAGCTTTTGAAGTAGTCCCGAGCATGCTCTGTCCTTTCATGCTGTTTCCTACCAGTCAGAGCCCCCAGCACTGGCAATGATGAGACTACAGCAGAAATCAACTGTAAAAGCTTGAGGATGCTCTATGTGCTAACATACCCAGCAGTCAGCCAAGGGTTCATTCTGTTTTTGTTTTTTACGGGTATGCGTGTGTTCCCAGCATTTATGCCTATGCACCACAGGAGCCAGAAGAGGGTGTCAGATCACTTGGGATTGGAGTGACAGATGCTTGTGAGCCATCTTGTGGATACTGGGAATCAAACCTGAGTCCTCTGGAAGAGCAACCAGTGCTCTTAACTGCTGAGCCATCTCTGCAGCCCTCAAGGTTTAATTCTTTTTTTTTTTCTTCAAGGTTTAATTCTTTATGTAATAATAATGGAGTGCTTCTATTCCGTTAGCATGCAAATCAGCTTTCCTCATTAAATGAGAAGACTGTATGTCTACCACAGAATCAGGCTGACATTAATTTCTTGTGATCTATCTGCAGTGAGTGTCTGGCCTTTAATCTGTTTTCTAGACCATTATGCTCAGATCATGGGAAAAGGGTCACACTCTGCAAGTGTGCAGCTGTGGTCTGGGGCGCACCTCTCTCCCTTGCCTTCTTCCGTTCCTCAGCCCGCCGCTTGATCATGGCCAAGGCTTCCAGGCTGTCTGTTATCTTCTTGTGTTCCCTGTTCTCCCACTGGCGCCGCTCTTCCTTCTCAGCTGCATATCCCCCTCGGGCCCACGCCTCTGCACACGCCCTAGGTAAGGACAAGGACAGAAGGGGAGCTGGCCACGGGCACATGCTGTCTGCACCCGAGCAGGAGGACTGCCATGAGTTTAGGCTAAATAATGAGTTCCAAGAAGTATGAGAGCCTGGGAGGCAAGGAAGGGGCTGGGGGAAGGGAGGGCTTAGGGCTGAGTTAACTATTCTACTTAAAGATTTCTTTCCATTTCATCTTATGTCTATGTATGTATACCATAAGCATGCAGGTGATATGAGAATCTAGAAGAGGGCATCGGCTCACCTGGGGCTGGAGTTACAGGTAGGTATAAGCTGTGTTGGGACAGCAAATGTTCTCGACCTCTAAGCCATCTCTCTATCAGGCTCCCCTCAACTTGTAAAAATTAAAAGTATAAACATATGCTGTCTGGCCAAACTTGTTCAGTCCTTGGTGTTGTGTCTGTGTACATGTGTGTGCAGGTGCACAGATGTGAACACGCATGTGGAGGTAGGGTATGACCTTGTGTGTGTCTCGTCTTCAGGCACCATCCCTCCTGGGGCCTGAAGCCCCTGAGTAGGCTAGGCTGGTTCGGTCAGTGTATCCACCCATAGAGCCAGGATGCTAGGTCCAAGCCACAGTGGTCAGCTTGTAATGTGGGCTCTGGAGCCTAAGTTAACTCTCATGCTTATTGAAGGAAGCACTTTACTAACTGAGCCATCTCCTCGGCCCCCCAAACTCACTCATTTCTTCAAAGTTAAGAAGCTAGAGAGATGCCAGGCATGGTGGCGCACGCCTTTAACCCCAGCACCCGGGAGGCAGAAGTAGGCAGATCGCTGTGAGTTCAAGGCCAGATTGGTCTACAAAGTGAGTCCAGGACAGCCAAGGCTACACAGAGAAACCTTGTCACAAAAAAGAAGAAGAAGAAGAAGAAGAAGAAGAAGAAGAAGAAGAAGAAGAAGAAGAAGAAGAAGAAGAAG
>OU015753.1:8718585-8832234 GCA_907169655.1 Acomys percivali
AGAAGAAGAAGAAGAAGAAGAAGAAGAAGAAGAAGAAGAAGAAGAAGCTGGAGACATGGTTCAGTGCTTGCTTCTCTTGGAGAGAACATGAATTCAGTTCCCAGGCCCACCCTGGCTGGCTCACAATTTCCTGTAACTCCAGCTCCAGGGGATTTTATGCCCTCTTTTGGTCACACACACATAAAAGTAAAAACAAAACTTCAAAAACATTTTAGAGTTCACTTACTAATCTTTTTATTATGTACACAGTGTTCTGCCTGCCTGCCAGAAGAGGGCATCAGATCACATGATATATGGTTGTGAGCCATCAAGTGGTTGCTGGGAATTGAACTCAGGACCTTTGAAAGAGCAGACAGTGCTCTTAACCTATGAGCCATCTCTCCAGCCCCTCACTTACCAATCTTACGTCAACTTTGGCTCATCAGATGTAACAAGTGTCCCCAAGAGGATGCAAGATGCTTGTACTGGGAAACTGGGGTGGGGCTGAGAACTCTGTACTCCTGCTTAGCTTTCCCTTCAGCCAAAGCTGCTCCTTCAGAAAGGCACACTATTATTTTAAGTGAGCTGACACAAAGCCAACATTTCCCAAAGAACAGGTGACAATGGCCAGAGCATAAGGAAAAGCCACCTAACAAGAGCCACCATGATCTGATCATAAGCATGACAAGCCCCACTTTGCATTCCACAGCAGGAGTCAAAATGCTAGATTTTGGCAAGGATGCAGAAAACTTAGATCCTCTCACAGTGGGCGGGGAAGAAAGGAAGATAGTATTGCCATTTGGAAAACCATTTGGTCATCTGGCCCATCAATTCTCCTCCTCCATATTTATCTAGAGAAATCAAGCCCATGTCTGCACAAGGATGTGCACACACACAGCCACAAAAGCATTCTTCACAAGACTGTGAAAAATGAAGACAAGAGCCAGCAAGATGGCTCAACAGGGAAAGGAGTGTGCTGCCAAGCCTGATGACCTTAGTTCACTGTTCAGTCCCCAGGACCAACACAATGCAAGCTGACCTCCTGTGTAAGCAGGTGTGGCATGGTATGTGTACACACACACACACACACACACACACACACACACACACACAGTAGTTGTAAAAAAAAAAAAAAGTAATTATTCTGTGAGCAAGTGCTCCTGACCCTGTGGTAGGCAGTGAGGGTGCCATTAATGGGGTCCAATGGGTACTTACTGATTTGTGAAACTACTCAAAAATAAAAAAGCTTGAAACCGGGTGTGGTGGCGCACGCCTTTAATCCCAGCCCTCGGGAGGCAGAGGCAGGCGGATCGCTGTGAGTTCGAGGCCAGTCTGGTCTACAAAGTAAGTCCAGGACAGCCAAGGCTACACAGAGAAACCCCGTCTCGAAAAACCAAAAAAAAAAAAAAAAAAAAGCTTGAAAGTCTAACAAGTGTGCTGCTCAACTAGCAAGCACGCAAATGCCAAGGTCCCCTTGCTTACCTGTCTTTGGGGAAAATCGGCCTGTCATCCAGATAAGTCAAGTGCTTCAGACGAACGGTAACTGTCCTGCGGTAATTTGGGATATTTTTGGTCACTGCATTTCCCATCAGGTTCAGCACACGCTACAAAGCAACATGCAGGGTCAAACTGGTTATCAAAGGCAGACAATTGGGACCCACGAGAGGGCTCAGTGGGTAAAGGCGCTTGCTGCCAAGCCTGATGACCTTAGTTCAGTCCCCAGAACTGACATGGTAGGAAAGACCTGGCTCTTGAAAGTTGTCCTCCCACCTCTCCATGCATTGCCTGCCTAACGTATCTATGCCTCCACACACGCAAACACCACACACACATCACACAATGCAATAATAAAACACAAGATGATGGCATCGTCACATTATGTGCCCTCAAAATAACACCACCATTCATTTTCTTGAGCAAAACAAAGTGACATGACAGTATAAAGGTCTCCTGTGCGGTGACACTGGAGCCACACAGACTGCTCAGCATCCTCTTTTCTATCCTGAAAGAACACCGAGGTTCTTTCTGAGTCTTGCCGTTCTGTTAGCTTCATCTCTCAACATCTCTTACAGAAACACACTTTGGCCTCATTGTTTCTGGTTCTTCCTACCTGGGACCCGTTTCAAGAGAATATTTGCAGGGGCAACAGATAAGAGCCAATGGCTGAGGGAGGCCAGGCTTAGCAACATGAGACCTTGTCTCCAAACAAACAATGATGAAACACACATGACTGGGATGGATGTACAGGCCACCAGGAGATGCCTTTTCACTGGGGGTCAGAATACAGCAAGGAAAAGTTGGCTCAGCAATGTCAGCGCCCTTCTCCCATGGCCAGTTATGCACCTTCTGGTCCATGCCTGAAGAGTCTGAAAGGGTTCATGAGAATCAATCATTTTGCAATCTGTTTGCCTTATCGCACTAGACACTTTACATATGTAAAATGGTTTATGGTTGAGGAAACATATCCATATTACATATAAATGGGTTAGCTTTGAACTTGCCAGGTGTCTTAGTCAGTGTTTTATTGCTATGATCTATGACCATGCAACTCTTACAAAGAAAAGCATTTAATTGGGGCTGGCTTACATACAGTTCAGAGGTTTAGTCCATTGTCATTGTGGTGGGAAGCATGACAGTATGCAAGTCACTTGAGAAACTCAGCTAAGACCACTGTTCTGAAGCTATTTCTTCCAGCTTGAAACTGCTCCTCTTGGGGGAGATGAGGACCAAAAGAAATAAGGAGAGCTGGAGAGATGGCTCAGAGGTTAAAAACACTGTCTGTTCTTCCAAAGGTCCCGAGTTCAATTTCCAGCAACCACTTGGTGACTCACAACCATCTATAATGAGATCTGGTGCCCTCTTCTGGTGTGTAGGCATGCATGCAGGCAAAACACTGTATATGTAATAAATAAATCTTTAAAAAAAAAAAAAAAAAAGGAAAAGAAAAGAAAAAGAAGGAAACACACAAGGCTCAGGAAGTAAACAAAACTAAGACTCCCAGCCTCAGAAAGCTGAAACTTAGCCAGACATGGTGGTGCAGGCCTTTAATCCCAGCACTTGGGAGGCAGAGGCAGGCAGATCTCTGTGGATTTAAGGCCAGCCTGGTCTACAAAGAGAGTTTCAGGACAGCCAGGGATACACAGAGAAACCCTGTCTCAAAAAACAAAACAAAAGAAAAAAGCTGAAACTGCGTAAGGTCCCGGCTGTCCACTGAGGGTATGTGGAAGATACTCAGCTACAGCTGCGAGCTGCCTGCAAGCCATCTAGGGAGCTCCAGGGAGCAGCTCTAAGAGTGTCACCATCTGAGCAGGCTTCCCAGCGATGCAGGCTTTGAGTGGCCCATGCTCCTGTAGGTAAGCCCAGTAAACTCATGGGTTTACTATGATTTAGGTGGACTCTGTGCTTTGTTTTCTTGACAGTGCCCTGCTAGGGGCATCCGGATACTTGTCCATATCTCCCCAGGAGAAGTCACATGACTACAAAAAGGGAGAAGGAAGGAGAGAGGGTGATGTTTCTGAAGCACACTGTCTGTGCCGTGCTGCACTTACCAGACAGGGCATGCTCTCGAGCACACTCAGGATCTCGGGGTCACTCAGTATGTTATGGGAGAGGTCAAGGACACAGAGCTGCAGACACTCCCTGAGGTGCTCAATGTCTGCCACGGTCTCCAGGCGGTTGTGGGCCATTTGCAGTGTGTTCAGGACAGGGAGGCAGGCTAGAGGGAAGGCAGCACAAGTGAGCTACAGTGGCACCTGCTCCCGGCCCACTCTATAGAATCTCAGCTAGGAAGTGGCACAGAGCAGGACAGCCAGGCTTACAGAGGTTCTCGATGGTCTTAATGTAGTTGTTGCTCAGGTTCAGGGCATCCAGCTTCTGCAGTGGCTCCAGGTTCTCAATCTTATGCAACAGGTTCACTTGCAGGAAGAGGCAGCGCAGCTCACTCTGGGCCTGCAGGTTCTCGATCCTCTGGATGCCGTTGCACTCCAGCCAGAGGCAGCGAAGGCCTGTATACTCCTCCAGATTCTCAATGCGGTCAAAGCCTGGTGGGAGGGGCTGGTGAGGCGCCTGTGTGCTCCGAGGGGAGGAGCCTGGACGCTTGGTTTTGTCTGTTGGCTGTGTGTGTTATGAGTTTCTGCAAATTCTGATGCTGAAAGCCATTACCTCTAGGGAGTTAAGGGGCCCAGGGTGGGGCAGGGTGAGGAGTTCCTGAGGTCCGACCACATGCTGGTATTAGTACCCTCTTGGAGAAAGAGTGCCTGGCAAAGTGGTCCACAACAGTGATCCCAGCTCTCTGGAGGCTACAGCAGGAGGATCACAAGTTCAAAGACTGTGAACTTGAGAGCAGCCCTCAGCAGACACTGAATCTGCTGGCATCTTGGCCTTGGACTTGAGAGATTAAGTCACCCACATCTCTTTCCTCTTTTTCTTTCTTTTAAACAAAAAGATTTTTTTGTTTGTTTGGGGTTTTTGAGACTGGGTCTCTCTGTGTCAGTGGTTCTCAACCTTCCTAATGCTATGATTTTTGTTTGTTTCTTTGTCTGTCTTTCTGTTTTGAGACAGGGTTTCTCTGTATAGCCTTGGCTGTCCTGGACTCACTTTGTAGACCACAGCAATCCACTTGCCTCTGCCTCCTGAGTGCTGGGATTACAGGCATGCGCCACCATGCCTGGCACTTTTAAATTTTTTTTAATTTTTTTTTTTTTTGGTTTTTCTAGGCAGGGTTTCTCTGTGTAACAGCTCTGGCTTTCCTGGGCTCACTCTGTAGACCGGGCTGGCCTTGAACTCACAGCAATCTGCCTGCCTCTGCCTCCCGAGTGCTGGGATTAAAGGCGTACACTAGCATGTCCAGCTAGTAACAGCTTTTCTTTGCAAAGCCACCTCCCCCTTTTCACTTCTAGAATGGGAGATTGAACCCAAAGCCTCATACCTGGTGGGTGAGTGCTGTTCCACTAAGCTGCACTCAAGCCCTCTTAAATCATTGTTGAACTAGTCTCTATGTCTCTATATGCCTCTTTCCTCTACTCTGATGCAAGTCTCAGCCTCTCTCTGTGTCTCTGTCTCTCTGTGTCTCTGTCTCTGTCTCTCTGTGTCTCTGTCTCTGTCTCTCATTCTGTCCCACCCTCCAGCTCTTGTCCCATGCCTCCCCCGCCACTAGGAAAAGCCCATTTGCTCATTTGCTCTCTCTCGTCCCTCAGCAGCAAGTCTCTAAGCCATCCTCTCCCTTTTGTTTCCACCATTACAAGCAGAAGCTGGGGTACCCAGTGACATCCCTACTGCGAAGTCATATTGTTGGCCTTATCCCTCCTTGACCTCTTAGCCTCAGACCCATTTTTCCATTCCAACCTGGCACCTCTCCCTCAGCTTATCACAGGCTTTGTGCTGCCGCTGAGATACAATCCTAGCTCGCCCTCCTTTCCTTATTTTGGGACAAAAACAAACCACAAACAAACAGACAAACAAAAAACTGAACATGAAGAAGAGTGGCCCCGAGACGACAGGTAAGGCAAAAGCATGGCATATGTCATTTTGGACCTTGTCCCCTTTTCCCATCCTGTTCTTGCTCTCTGTGGAGCCAGCAGCCAATGAGAGGCTTACATGGTGGGGCACTAAGGCTGTGGCCTGAAGCCATTCTCCAGCCCCAGCCCAGTGTTGAGGTAACAGGCACCTGGCAATCCCACCATACCTCACGGCGGACCTTGAGGCTGAACTGCCCAGTCAATCACACACAGATCGCTGCTGCTCTTCAGAACGTGTGAGATCATGGATTTGAAGCTGTTAAATTCCAGGTGTTAAATTCCTAGTGACATAGAGCTAAGGGAGGCACCTCTCCCAGCTCCCTTCTCTCTCTGAATTCACTTAGCCTGACATACTGGCTCCTCTTCCTCCCTCCCCTTTAGTCTCTGTTGTTCTAACCACTGCTATGCTCCGATTCCAGCTGGAGAATTCCAGAGGAGCAGAAGTAGGAGACAGGTGGGAGACCTTAGCCTAAGCCTAGCTGGTGCTGAGTCTGGTGAGCCTCCCTAAGCAGCATCCTCCTCTACATAGCTGCCTACACCTGCCTGCCCCACCTTGCAGGACTCCTAAACCATCCTTGCCGTATGTGTACCTCTGGATTTCCAGCACGGAGGCAGTCCCATGCATGGTAAGCTCTCTGGAAAGATTTCCTAAATAAATATGCACACAAATAGATGAGGTATGAGAGTGGATCAGCCACTTCACTCTGGGCCCCTCCTGAGAGCTAGGGATCCTGGCCATAGCTGGTCAGCATGGTCCTGACCAGGGTCCTGAGCTCAGATGCAGACATGGGGCTGGATGCCAAGCCCAAGCCCACAGGATGCCATTCTCAGCATCTCTGCATTCAGAGAGAATTAATGACCCTCATCCCTTGTCATCTACTGTGATCTTCCAATCTTCACAACACACCTGTCCCAAACCCAGGGCTCACAACTGCCCTTACTGCTCTTTAAAAAAAAAAAAAAAAAAAAAGCCTTGTCCTGATTCAACTATGCTGACTGGAGCTTGAACTGTCAGCATTCAGCAGACTGAGGCAGGAAGGCCACAAGTTCAAGGCTAGCATGGCCTATATAACCAGATCCTACCTCTATAGTGTGCGTATGCATGTGTGTTGGGGTTGGGGAGGATTGAGAGATAGTGAGATTAAATTAATTGTGTGCCTGCTATAGTCCTTGCCACTTGGCTGAGTGAAGCAGGAAGAAGGAAAGTTCACAATCCCTCTGGGCTACGAAGTGAGTTCAATTTGGTGAGCCTTGTTTGAAAATGAAAAGGGAAAGGCGGGCTAACTAGGGCAGTATCTCAGTGGCAGTGTGCTTGCCTCGCATGTGGGAGGTTCTGGGTTCTGTCACTTATATTGCAAGGAGAAAAAAAAAAAAAATCAAGCAACCAAAGGAGCGAGGGCAGCTCCTCTGTACTCACACAGCCCTGTGTGAACTCAGTCAAGGCCGAGTTCCACTTGAGTAGCCCCTGAGCACAGCGACGAGCTCTGCAGGCTCTACTCACCCTTCTCCTCCAGGCAGGCTACAGGCTCGCCTGGGACTCACCCTTAAAGTGTAAATACAGCGTGTCGTTCAGGGCAGGGGTGATGTACAGCTTGTGTTGCTTGCAGAGCTTCTGGAGGAACTGTTTGGTCATTCTGTTCAAAGGCAAGGCACAAACAAGAGGCTCCTTTCAACCTGTCAGCTGTGAGATACGGTTAAAGGTTTGTATTTGGTTTGGAGTCAGGGTCTCATTCAATAGCCGAGGTCATCTGAGAACTCACTACCCAGCCTAAGCTGGCCTCCCTCAAACTTGTGGTCCTCTTGCCTCTCTGCTCCCCACACCCCCCCCCCCCCGGACTGCTGTTGTGAGCCATGGCACCAGCTCAGGTTCTTTCCTGCATCCGTTCTGTCTAAAGTTCTAAGTCTGAAGCCTCACATCACGTCTTCCTCTTCGTCCCCCCCTTCTCCTTTGGTGTGTGTGTGTGTGTGTGTGTGTGTGTGTGTGTGTGTCTGTGTGTGTCTGTGTGTGTGTAAGGTCACACAGAGGCTGGAGGTGAACATCAGGTGTCTTCAGCTATCATGTCTGCCATAGTTTCTGAGACAGGTCTCTCCCCTGAACCTGGCGACTGCTGATTTGGGCAGATTGGCTGGCAAGCAAGCCCCAGGGCTCTGCTTGTCTCGGCTTCCTCAGTGGTGGGATTATAAGGTGTCTGGGTGTTTGCATGGGCCCTGGGGATCCTAACGTAAGTCCTCATCGGAGCCTACCCAGCAGCATCTCCTCCTTTATTTATTTTTTATAGCCCTTGGGACTTTACTTAGTATTGTTGCTTTCAGCATTCTAAAAACTGCAATGCTTGACCTAATAAATATCCTAGTAATGTCATCAACAAGACTGCTGTGTACCAGGCATGGTGGTGCACATCTGTAATGCTAACACTCAGGAGGCTGAGGCAGGAGATGCATGGGGTTGAGGTCCAGCTGGGCTATAGAGTGAGACCCTGTCTCAATGCAGGGGCAGAGGGATGACAAGATGGATCAGTGGGTAAAAGTAAAGCCTGAAGGCCTAAGTTTGATCCCAGGACTCCTCAGTGGAAGGAGAGAATGCATTTCTGAAAAGTGTCCCTTGACCTCCACATGTGTGCCACGGTACATGCCTGTACACACTTGTTTTCACATTCATCTCCCGAGACTAATGACGAATCCCTTTCCCTCCTCCCAAAAAAAGCACTAGAGTCTGGAGATGTAGTAAGATGGCTCAGTGGTTAACAGGGTTTGCTGCTCTTGTAGAGGACATGAGCCAAGTTCTCAGTACCCACTTCAGGTGGTCCACAGCCGCCTGTAATACAAGCCCTAGCGATGGATCCCAACACTTTCTTTTGGCCTCCGTGGCTACCTACATACACATGCACACACATAAATAAAGAGCAACTGCCGTTTCTCTCCTGGTCTGCTAATAACCGGACAGGCTCCTTAGGTGCTGTCTGTGCAAGGGGCCAAGGGGCCATCGCCATGCACCTTCCTTGGTAGCTTGGTAGATGTGCCACACAACACACACCTGGGGCTCCCATTATCTCTGTCATTTCTTGTAATAGCGAAGTGACCATCTGACCCTCTGTCGCCACTCTGTTGCTGCTGACTTTGGCAGAATGTCGTAGAAGGACTCACACATATTTCCTTGGTCTCATTAATTTCTGTAAAATAAAAAAAGGGTAAATTCATAAAGATCAAACATTTTAAGGACGGGTATGGTAATCCAAAGCCTATGAGTCCAGCACTCAGGCAGTTGGGGAAGGAGATTCTCCACTGGGTTTCGGGCTTGAGGTCAGCCTGGGCTACATAGTGAGACACCGAAACCAAACCAAACCAAACCTGGCTGCCATGTTTTTGATGCATGTAAATGGGACCCTGAACTTTTGGTGGAGCTTGTCTTTTGTACCCATGTGAGAATGACCCCACTGGTGGGTGAAGCTGCTGGCGCACTGTTTCCGAGGCAGAAGAGTTATTCATTATGTTCTGCAAACAATCCCTTAATGACATTTGCGGTGTCAACAGACTCCAGCTGTTACAAACAACACAAAATGAAGATCGTTGTCCACATCTTTATGTTTTTCCTGTGCAGTTTTTATAGAGAATCAGCCTAAAAGTGACATTTACATAGTTACTAATAATGAAAAAAAAAAAAGCGAGCTGGATGTGGTGGCGCATGCCTTTGATCCCAGCACTCGGGAGGCAGAGGCAGGTGGATGGCTGTGAGTTCGAGGCCAGCCTGGTCTACAAAGAGAGTCCAGGACAGCCAAGGCTACACAGAGAAACCCTGTCTTGAAACAAACAAGCAAGCAAAAAATAATGTAAACGTTGCTATACAAAGGATGGAGGGATGGCTCAGTTATTAAGAACACTTGCTATTCTTCCAGGGAACCAGAGTTCAGTTCTCAGCACTCATACGGCAGCTCACAACCTCCTGTAACTCTACTTCCAGGAGATCTGATGCCCTCTTCTGGCCTCCTTAGGCACCCAGACACTCCATCCAAACCAGACCCTCAGAAAACAGGAAGTTAAGAAGAGTCGTTCTTAAACATCATTATAGTTTAGACGTTTCTGTTCAAATCTGCTCACCAGAACAGCTGCTCTTACCAGGGGCAGTATGATGTCACTAGGCAGGGGAATGACCTTGGCTGACAGCCACCTGGAGGGGCAGCTCTGGGACATGACAAGATCTCCGTCTCTCTCCAACTTGGTTTAGAGATAACCGTGTTGCAGTCTGCTGTGTAAATCTTCCCATTTGCCAGATTTCCATCAGAACCTACAGTTTCCACTTCTGTAAACATGTTTAATTGTTCAAAGTGTCACTTGGGAGTGGCAACCTAAAAACAGCTCACGGATAAAAGCATACACAAGAGCACAGTGTGACAGCTGAAAACCGTGTGAAAGGAGGGTGCTCTGTTCCGGGCTGCTTCCTCCTCGGGAGTTAGAACCTGATGTACTCTGTTATTAAGGAGATTTTCCTTATTATTTATTCCCTGGAGGTTGGAGTAAATTCTCACCAGGTGGGGTATTAATCTGACACTTCAGTAGATTTTATGTGAAATGTTTTATTTCCTTAACTAAAAATTATGACAAAAGTGCTCGTCGTTATACTGCCTTCTTCTCTGGTCTTTTTTTCCCGTAAAAGCTGGATGTGAGCCACCAGGAAGAGCAGAGTGTGATGGCTCATTCCTGTAATCACAGCACTCAGTAGGTTGAAACAGGAGGCTCTCCAGTTCAGGGCTATTGGGCTACACAGTGAATTCAAAATTATGTCTCAAAAACGAAACAAAAACCCAACTCCCTAAAGACAAAAATTTACAAAAAAGATATCTTTGTTACAAGGAAAATAAGTACTTTATACACATTTAAAGATGTTAATAAAGTTTCGTCTATTCAAATGCATGTAATTTTTAAAAAAGATTTTGTAAAAAAGATGTATACAATGCTCTGCCTGCATTAGGCCTGCAGGCCAGAAGAGGGCACCAGATCTCATTATAGATGGCTGTGAGCCACCATGTGGTGGTTTCTGGGAATTGAACTCAGAACCTCTGGAAGAGCAGACAGTGCCCTTAACCACTGAGCCATCTTTCCAGCCCTCAAATGCATGTAATTAAAAAATTACAAGTGGGGTGACTGGAAAGATGGCTCCGAGGTTAGGAGCCCTGTCTGCTCTTCCAGAGGTCTTGAGTTCAATGGCCCGCAATCACCACATGGTGGCTCACAGCCATCTATAATGAGACTGGTGCCCTCTTCTGGCATGCAGGTGTACATACAGATAGAGCACTCGTACACGTAAAAAATTCCAAATGTGTATGCACACAATATGGGTGTGGAAGTCGGAGGACTTTTGGGAAGTCAGTTCCTGTCTCCCTTCCATCTGGCTGAGGCAGGATCTTTCATTTCTCTGCTACACTGCATACTTTAGGCCAGCTGCTTCTGAGTTTCTGAGCAATTACCCTGTCTACTAGTGTCGTCTCACTTTAGGAACTGCTGCACTTTGAGGTGTGCTGGCTATTCCCGGCTGTGTTGATGGGCTTGTGTAAGGCCTGTTAGGTAGTTGTTCTTATAGCTGTATGGATGGGCATATGTGAGGGGTGCTGGTTGCTCTCAGCTGCGTGGATGGGAACCTCTGAGACACACAGCCCCTCACCCCCTCGGTTGCCCAGCGCTATGGCACCTTCTTTGCAGACCGTCGGGCCCACGTCGCCGTGATCACTTGCCGACTCCTCCAGTCTGGACTCCACCGCGCTGTCCCCTGGCGGCTCTGAGGCCTCGGGATGCATGCTCGCTTCTTGCCCGGCTGCTCAGCTCCAGCGCTACGGTTGTTGGCTGGCTAACGCTTCCCCGGTTGCCGCGGCAACCAATGCGCACGCGCAGTCGGTTACTCCAGCCGAGGGCGGGCCTAGCGGGGGCTCCACCCGGGTGCGTGCGTGGATCACGTGGGTAACAGACCTGCGGAGTCCGGGGCGGCGGCCGCGCGTGCAGGCGGCGGGACGGGCTTCGGAGACCGCGCCTCTCGCTGCAGGTATTGCGCCCGCGCCCCTGGCGTCCCGCTTCCGGCCCTGGACACGCCCCTGGACCCCGCCCCCCGGGGCGCCCCCCCCCCCCCCCCCCCCCGCCCCTTCTCCGCGCCCCAAAGCCGCGAACTCTTGGTTCCGCGCTCCGGGCGGCCCCTCAGCAGCAGGAGCAGGTGTTCCAGGCCTCGTCTTCGCCCCGCTGCTCGCACACGCGACACGCCCCGGGACCGCCCTTTTTTTTTTTTTTTTCGGTGCCTCTTTATCCTCTTTTCCCAGCCGCTGCGTTTTAGTGGGCTCTAGGACTTGCAGAATGGCCGCGCTGCTGAAGAAAGCGCGCAGATCCTGCAGAACCGGGGTGGGTTCTGCAGAGTCGCTGGGCTGTGCCCGGCGCCCTTAGGGGAGAGATGGGACACGCGCAGGAGACACACTGTTCCACCGCCGGGACCCTGGGTGGTGACCGCAGCGGGTACAGGTTCCCATGAGGAATCTGATGGACCACCCAGCCAGGGCTCTGGGCCCGTGCCTTAGACTCAGGTCTTAACTGTGAGATCCTGGGGTGTCACATTATGTCCTTTTCCTTGATGTGTATGTAGTACTGCCTCGGAAGATTGAAGAAGCGGATAAAGTGAGGCCTTAGGGATGACGCCTTTAAGCAGCTTTTCCCATAAAGTCGTGACTGTACAATAGAGGTAGCTGACATCGAACCCTGAGTGATAACCCTGCCTGGTGGCTAAGGTTTTTGAGCGTTTGCGGGGATGCAGTTATAAGTGCTTTTTATGTGTCACCTGTTCTAATTCTCATTGTGGCCAGGAAGTGTTAACCCCTTTTGCAGATGGTGGACAAAGGACAGTGTGTTGTAGTGTTGTAACTTCATCCAAAGATAGGATCTCTTTTTGAGAGTGACCTTAGTCATTGCGGAAATATTTCAGAAATGCAGAGTTCAACATTACTTTATTAGTGGAGGGTGTGTGTGTGTGTGTGTGTGTGTGTCTGTGTCTTGGGAGGAAAGGGTTGCTCATTTATGTGTGAATGTGGAGGCCACAGGTCAGGGTCTATCACTCTACACCTTATTTTTTCAGACAATGTCTCACACTGAACTCAGTTTTCTTCAGGCTAGACTGATTAGCCCCCATGGCCCTCTTCTCTGCTCCTTTCCATTCCTGAGGTTTCGAATTGGCTCAGCAGTTAACTATCCACCCTTACATACCGCTGGGGTCTCAAGTCAGGTCCTTAAGCTTGCACAGCGAACACTTCATCCGATGAGCCATCTTACCAGTCCCCAGTACATTTTTCCCCCATTGAGGAAAAGTTCTAACAAAATCCACGTAACAAAGAATCTGTCATTTTAGCCATCTTGAAACGTACAACTTTGTAGTATATTTACAGGGTTAGGCAGTTGTCACCACGCCCAGTTCCGAATAATTTCCACCACCCCCAAAAAGAAATTCCACCCCATCAGCTGCAGTTTGGGCCAATCCTGCCCCCAGTGTGTTCTCTGTGCCTCTGGATTTCTCTATTGCAAACATATTTTATACATGTGGCCCTATGTTGAACGGTCTCTTTTGTCTGGCTTCTGTCCCTCAACCTCATTAATGTTTTCATGTCATACATAGCATGTATTCATGCCCCATTCCTTTTTAGAGTTCAGTAATTTTCCACCGTGATACTGATGGGCCATGTTGTGTTCATCACCCGATGGACGTCTCGGCAGTTTCATCTTTTGGCTAGTGTGAATAAAGCCGATAGGCACCGCTTTACAAAATCTTAATGCAAGCAGAGATTGTTAAGTATTTTGCGTGCGTGCCTAGGAATGGCCTGCTGTTTCCTTAATTCCTGGTGCCTACGTGGAGACGTGGATCTCAGGGGTGCTTGGGTCCTGGGTAAGAGTCCTGGCTTTCAGTTCCCTTGTTGCTCTTCTTTCTCCTCATCTTCACTGCTGATTCAGTCAGAGATCAAAACCAGGCAGAAGAAGGTAGGGAGCCCCAGAAGTGTCATGATCCTTCAGGGAAAACCTTGCCAGAATGCCCATCCAACATTTTGAGTGTTTTCTCTTCAAGAGTGAAATATGAGCTCTGGCCCCAACAGTATCTGATGGGACTTACTCAGGCAATATTGTACTTACTCAGGCAATATTGTACTTACTCAGGCAATATTGTATTTACTAAGACAGTATTGCCCACACAGCGTTTTGGTGCTGTGGGATCACACAGAAGCTGCAGGAAAGCCTGTGTTCACCATTACAGAATCCAGGATTACTGGCTTACATCAGAAGAGCTTGTAGGAAATACCGTGAGGCAATTCCTTGTCAGGGGTTGCAGTATGAAGTAAAACACGATGAGCGATGCTCATAAAGGAAGGGCTTTGGAAACAAAGACATCCAGCTCATCAACAGTGTTAGCGAGAGCAGGGCGTGGTGGCGCACGCCTTTGATCCCAGCACTCTGGCAGCAGAGGCAGGTGGATCGCTGTGAGTTCGAGGCCAGCCTGGTCTACAAAGCGAGTCCAGGACAGCCAAGGCTACACAGAGAGACCCTGTCTCAAAAAACAAAACAAAAAAACAAAACAAAACAAAAAAAACAGTGTTAGCAAGAGGTAGCAGAGGGCATGTGTCTAGAATTCTTGTCATTTGGAGAGAAAAAGAGTACAATACAGAGGGAGGAGGGGCAGTCGATGGGAACAGGCATTTCAGAGCTTCAGGAACAGCACACACCGTTCAAAAGCGTCTGGGCCCAGTTGCTCACCACTCCTATATATCCTGTTGTTTGAGGGTGAACTGTTGGGCACTCCGGTGGGTGGCACAGAGGAGGCAGTGAGGCAGGTGATGCAGGCCTGCTGCTGTGGGAAGGATTGGCAGAGGCTAGTGGAACCCTTGAGCGCCTTGTGGCTCAGCAGTTCTCCTGTGAGACACATTCCTTCACGAGTGCCTGCACCATTGCCCAAGAGACATGATTGGGATTTGAGCGGTGGTCCTGTCCTGGAAGGCACGGAACAACCCAGGCCTGGTGGTAGCATGCACAGGGATTGTATGTGGAAGTGTCACAGCCTATATGGAAGCTAAGACCTCAGCCAGGAGAGAAGTCTCCAGAACAGGAGGAGGATCCAGGTCAGCTCAGGACTCTGGATGAGCCACTCAAAAAAGCAGCACTCAGCGGCACTGTGAAGTGTCTCTCAGGACAGAAAAAGAGCCAGAGGAGCAGGTTTGGGGTACAGCCTGTGATGCCAGCTGCTGAGGTAAGGTCACAAGTTGGCCAGCCTGTGTCTCAAAAACAAAAAGCACCCCTAAAACGAAACGAGCTTTAGGAGGGTGTGCCCTTCTGTGTAGAAGAGGGACAAGGAAGAATTCGGGGTTCTGGAGCTCACTAGATGCTGCTTTTGTTGGGTTGGTCACTGAGTAGCTGTTTTGTTTTCCTTCAAACTGTGCATATTAGGTTTTATATGTTTTGAACGTGTTTTCTATTTTTTTTTTCTTTTTTTGGGGGAGACAGGGTCTCACTTGTATACAGGCTGCCTTTGAACTCACAGGCATCTGCTTGCCTCTGCCTCCCAAGTGCAGAGATCAAAGGTGTATATTGCCATGCCCACCACCTCCCTTTTTTTAATTATGAAGAAATTAGTTTTGTACACAGGTCCTGACCTCCGGACCCTGAGCTCCTGCTGCAGAGTCAGAGACAAGTGAGATGTGCTAGAGACATAGCAGCAGCAGCAGCAGCAGCAGCAGCAGCAGCAGCAGCAGGTGTAGCCGGGAGAAGAGAGGGGACCTCAGGCCGCAGGAAGTGGGTCCTCAAGGCCAGTGGGAGTTGGGGCTTTGAACCAAGAAAGAGTAGGTGTGAGCTGGCTTAGAAGGCTGAACAGGACTTGAGGTTCCTTGCTCAAGGCAGACTCAGTGGGAACCCCAGACTCAGACAGGAGCACGTGCCTGCATGGTGTGTGGCTGCAGAGGGCAAGGTGGCCTTGTCAGTCCTTCCCAGCCTACAGGGTCATGCTCCAGTCTAAGACCAGGGGGCTTGCTCCCTGATCAACTGGGTGGCTATGGCTGAGGGTCTTCCAGACTGGCAGTACACTGTCTATCTGTCCATCTTCCCAGTGTCTGTCGCTGTGTCCACCATTTTCCATTCTGTAACAAGTTATAGAAGTGACCAAGTGTTTATTACGTTATATGGTTCAGCAGTTTAGAGACTATGTTAATGTCACCACACTGAAGTCACAGTCCCCAACAGGGTCCTTCTTGGAGACCCCAGTGAAGATTGTCCTCACCTTTGCTAGCTCCCAGAGTCATTCACAACCCTTGACCACAACCCTTGACTGTGACCCTGTGGAGACCGTGTTCATGGCACTCGCTCTGCTTCTGACCTTGCTGTTCCATCGTAGGACACATGGACTTTGCCTGGAGTTGGGGCTGGGTGGCTCGGCAGCCCCTTCTTTGTCCTGGGGACACTTTCTCATCTCTTAGAAGTGTCCCATATATATCCCGCTTTTGTTCTTCTCTCAACAGCCCTGCAAATGCCCTGCCTCACAGATGGTCAGTTATCTTTCTGTAGGTCCCCAGGCCTATAGGACCAGGGGACGCCTAGCTTATTTCTCAAGTTGTCTTTGGTCTGAGACATTTAGTTGCCATCTTTAGCCCTGTCTGAGTGGTTTCGTTTTTTTCATGCACAGTGTCTTGTGTGAGGTCCCCCTCCACAGGCCAGTGACTATCAGCTCAGGTCTTTTGATGGCTTTGTGCTTATTCATAAACAGTATGGTGTTGGACTACATTGGACTTCTGTGAGCTTGGTGGGTATGAGCCAGATCTCCCTTGACCTGCCTGGGAGGCATGACTGAATGGCGTGTCTTCATTTCAAGGGTCCAGAGTACCAGGGCTGGCTGTCAGTGGCTGCTTCATGGGTGGAGGGACCATTGTCTCAGCAGTTCATGACAGTGGTGAGCTGGGGAATGGTCTGTAGGGGGAAAAATGCCAAGACCTCCAAACTGCCCTGCTCCCTTAAGCCCCGCCCCTTCCTGCCGCTGCCTGGGGATGAGAAAGTGTTGGGCACCCGGGTTCAGGCAGGCCAGCCAGCATCTAGCAGGCTTTGGGCCTGGAGTACACAGGCTGGCCACTGTGGTGTGAGAGTCCAAGTGAGTGCTGCAGGGGACCGAGGACGGTAGTGTGCAGAGAGAGAGGGTGACCCTGCCACAGGCAAATGCAGAGACAGGTGGATGTGGGCAGCCAGCCGCTCGGGCTCCGGTGCTGTCAGGTTAGTATAGATTGCCTTCGGTCCCCAAGCTCACCTGGATGGATTTAATGATGTGTCCCTTAAGAAGAAAAGAGTCAGGACAAGGAAGGAATGCCCTCTCCACTGTGCTTCCAAGCCAGGGGACTGTCCCCAGGTGTGCGCTCTTTGCTTTGCTGCCATGCATGAAAAGTTTTGCTTTGTCTCAAAAGCATCGATCTCAGTTTTGCATAAAGCGTTCTCAGCTGAGCTGGGCATTTGTTTGCCGTGGGCTTTCCTTCACAGCAGGCGTTAGGAGAGAGGACAGAGCTCTGTGGTACCAAGCCCAGAACTGGCAGCAAAAAGGTAAAAGAAGGCTGGGCTGATGATCACTGGAGTGGAAACCCCCTGAGGTCAGGCACTCTTAGTAGCTCCATCCCTTCACCCCCCTCTACCTCCCTCTCCCCCCCCCCCCCCCCTCCCCCCCCCCCCCCTTTTTTTTTTTTTTTATCAATACCAGTGCTTGTAGCCAGGACCTCACCTCAGCTTGGACAGCCATTGAACCACACTTCCCCTCTTAGATTTTTTCATTAAGTTCCAGGCTGGCTTTGAACTTCAGTCTTCCCACTCAGCCCTTCCTGTAGCTGGGAAACACACTGTGCCATGGAGCCTGATTTTGTTTTGATTTTTGGAGACAGGGTCTCACTGTGTAGCCCTGGCTGGTGTGGAACTTATTATGTAGACCAGGCTGGCCTTGAACTCAAAGAGATCCACCTGCCTCTGCCTCCTCAATGCTGGGATTCAAGTGCAGGTATCATTGGATTTGGCTGGGGCCTAATTTATTTATTTATTTATTTTGTTTGTTTGAGACAAGTTCTTACTATGTATATAGCCCAGGTTTTTTGCCTCAAACTTGGAATCCTCCTTCCTCATCCTCGCAAATCTAAGATTATGTGTCCATATCACTACTGCAGGCTGAGAAAATCTTTCAAAACTTAGTGTCTCGTCAGCTTGATTAAGAACAGGAAGCCGGGTGTGGTGGCCCACACCTTTAATCCTAACAGAGGCAGGTGGATCTCTGTGAATTCAAGGCCAGCCTGGTCTACAAAGAGAGTGCCAGGACAGCTAAGACTACACAGAGAATTCCTTTCGGGGGGGGGGGGGGAGAGGGGGGCAAAGGATGTGGAGCTTCTGGGGAGAGCTTGGCTGGCTGTGGCATTTCCTCTGTTTGAGACTGGATAATCTCAGTGGCCCCTGGCTGTTACACTGTTGTCTTTTTATGCTTCTCTGGGCCTTTTACTAGGGAGGCTGTGAGCTCGCAGGCTCTTGCTTGGCTGTTAGTTTGTTTCATTTTTCCCCTCTGGGACACTCGGTAATGTTTGACTCAGATCACAGTAGACGCAGGGGTGCCTGCTCCTTCCCCCAGAGTTCGTGCCGTTTTTGCCATTCTACTGTTTTCAGGACTCCCCTCCTTTGACTTGAATGCAGTTTCATTCCAGAAATCATCCCCACAAGTTTTATATTGGGGAGGGGGGTACTTAAAATCCAGTTCCCTGTGTGTAATCTCAGCTATCTTACTATGTGTGGGCGAGCCATCAGGCTCATCTGGCCATTTAGTGTACTCTGGGTGTGACTGCAGCAGCTCCTCTGCCATGGCCCAGGATGGAGCATAGCCCTTGGTGATGCCATCAGGACCATGCCTGGCCTCTGCCCACCTCTCCTGGGGTCACCTCTGTAAGCTGAGGTACCCAGACAAGATTGCATTTTAATTGTTAAATGCCTGCCTCTGTCATGGCTTCTTAACAGCTGTCAAGATTCTTGGGCGCTATCTGCCCTTTAGTGTTTGCTCTGTGCACACTTAAAAGAGCTGTGTGGGACATTCTTAGACCTGGAGGCCAGGAGGGAAAATGCCAAACAAACCAAGTGAGTAACGGAGAGTGCTCACTGTGCTGTCGTGGAAGAGTGCTGTCGTGGAAGAGCACCGTCCCCTCCTCTTTTGGGGTTGGGGGGGAGTGGTTGCTCCTTTTGTGTAATATGGATGTTTCTTGGGGCCATGTGCTGTCACTGCCTGTGTTTGTCCTGCTAGTCACTGTTGAGGCGGCAGGTCTTCTGTACTTGCTGACTGAATAATGCCAGGAGGGGAACACATTTCAGGCTGCCACCCAGGGATGCTTGTGCCTCCTGCAGCTCTCAAGTGGGGCACTCATGTTTATCTTTGTTTAGGCTGCTGGTCGCTTGGAGTCAGGAGCTCTGGAAGAATTCGGTAGCTGAGTAGTTCTGTTGCACAGTCTCCTTGGAAAGCAAGGGCTCTCCAAGCCACAGATGTTAAACAGTGAGGTTGTGCCCTGCCAGTCCCAGGCATTAATGTCATTTGAATGCAGTTGTGAAAGGCCTGGGTTCCCCTTCCTTGCCCTGAGGGTGTCTGTTCCTCCCGATTTTGCTCTGTCCCCAAAGAGCAGCTCTCTCTTCTTGTTCCCACAGGTTGCCATGGCTGCTGTTGACAGCTTCTACCTCTTGTACAGGGAAATTGCTAGGTCTTGCAACTGCTATATGGAAGCACTGGCCTTGGTGGGAGCCTGGTACACAGCCAGAAAGAGCATCACGGTCATCTGTGACTTCTACAGCCTAGTCAGGCTGCACTTCATCCCTCGCCTGGGGAGCAGACCGGACCTGATCAAGCAGTACGGAAGATGGGCGGTCGTCAGTGGTAACCTCAGCTCCAGTGCCATTTCTGTTTGGGTTGTATTTTAAGTCAGTGTTTCCAACCAGGAGCTACAGCAGGATTTAATGGGAGTCTTCTGCCTCCTGCTGAGACCTCATTCTGTGCTCTTCCCGCCTCGCTTCAGGGAGCCCTATCCTCAGATCTGCATCCTCCTCATTCCTCCCGCCCCTCACATGTCTTTCCTGCTGTCTGTTTTGAAATTACCCTCTGAGGCTGTCGGTGCTCTCAGAAACGCGTCACCTGTTTTGAATTGCGTTGTGATTTATCTCCGCATCCCAGAAAGCTCATCCTGACACCTGAGCAAGCCAGGTGTGCGTGTGGAAACAGGTTTCTATGGTGTCTTATCCAGCAGGCTGAGCATCAGCCCTCAAATACATGAAAAAGTCTGGGAACAACTCTTGGGAGTCAGATGTGTCCTTCCACCATGTGGGTCCTAGGGTTTGAACTCAGGTCGGCAGGCTTGGCAGCAAGCGCCTTTTATCCCCTGAGCCATCTCACTAGCCCCTGCCCGGGGATCTTTAGTATTAGGATTCACTTTATCAATTCAGCATTGCCTTCAACTGACAGATACGTTTTTCTCTCATGAGATCCACAGTGAGTCGTCCTGGTTCTTTGTGGATACGATGCTTCAGCGTGCTCATGGCTCCTGGCTTGCCTTGCAGGGGCCACAGATGGCATCGGGAAGGCGTATGCTGAGGAGTTAGCGAGCCACGGACTCAACATCATCCTGGTCAGCCAAGAAGAAGAGAAGCTGCAGGCCGTGGCCAAGCACATAGCTGACACCTACAGAGTGGAGACAGTTGTCATAGTGGCAGACTTCAGCAGAGGCCGGGAGATTTATGCTCCCATCCGAGAAGCCCTGAGAGACAGAGACGTTGGCATCCTGGTGAATGACGTGGGCGCATTCTACCCCTACCCCCAGTATTTCACCGAGGTTCCCGAGGACACACTCTGGGACATTGTGAATGTGAACATTGCAGCCGCGAGCCTGATGGTCCACATAGTGCTTCCGGGGATGGTGGAGAGAAAGAGGGGCGCCATCGTCACCGTGTCTTCTGGCTCCTGCTGCAAGCCCACTCCACAGCTGGCTGCCTTTTCTGCATCCAAGGTTAGGCTCTTCTTCCTGTGGGGTGGTCAGGGAGTAGTCAGCTTCCATTTGTTTATACTAGCATTGCCCTGCCCTGCCCCTTCCCTCCCCTCCTCCCTCCCACCCACTCCTGGGTTTTCTTTCGAGTTCCTTCCAGGTTCAAAGTCTTCCCCCTCTGCCTTCCAGGCCTATCTGGACCACTTCAGCCGAGCCCTGCAGTATGAGTATGCCTCTAAAGGGATCTTCGTGCAGAGTCTGATCCCCTTCTACGTGACCACCAGTATGACTGCACCCGGCAGCTTCCTGCACAGATGCCCGTGGCTGGCACCTTCGCCGAGAGTGTATGCTCAGCATGCCGTGTCAACCCTGGGCATTTCAAAAAGGACCACAGGCTACTGGTCCCACTCTATTCAGGTAGCTCCTGGTCCCACTCTATTCAGGTAGCTCCTGGTCCCACTCTATTCAGGCAGTACCATGCTGTCAGGTCAAAGCTCTGTGTGCTGTGCGAAGGACCAACGGTTAGCATACCTCACATTCCCAGGGATAGGTGCTCTTGTGGGGTGGTCAGTGCAAAAGTTAGCAAATTTTTTTTGTCACCCCTAAGACATGAAACAGGCTGGTCCGTGTGGGGATGTGGGGATCATGGGTGCCCCATAGGGATTTCAGTGCAGAGGTCCTGGTGATGCTTGAAGATGAAATGCTACATGCACGGTACATGCACGGTATAGTCTGGAAATCTGTGAGTTAGGCACATAAGCACATAACCATCATGTCAGATAATTCTCCATGTATTTTATTCTTGGACTCATTTACTCAGGAAACCTAGGATTTTTCCTAAGATCTTTGTTGTTGTCCTTCAGAAAAAACAAAGATGTTAAGAGTATTTGGAGGCCAGCCAGATAGCTCAGCCGGTAAAGGTGCCTGCCGCCAGGCCTGATGAGCTGAGTTTGACCCCCAAGTCCCACGTGGTGGAAGGAGAGAACTGCCTCCCACAAGTTGCCCTCTACAAGGCTGCCTGCCCCACCCCACATGCACTCACAAATAAATGTAGTAAAAATATTTTGAAAAGTATTTGAAATTTGTAGGATATTTAGAATAGTGATTTTAATCACTAGTCCAGTAACTAAGTGATTTATAATAATTGTTTTTTATTATCTGGAATAGAAATAGATGTGACCAAATTTAGAATTTACCAGACACTTTCTGACTACCAGGTGCATACTTTGGGGGCTGTTGAGCATAAAGATAATTCAGTTTACCACCACAAAATAAATGTGTAAGCAAATCAGTGGTGAATTCTTACATTCATCTAAAGGCTCAGAGTTAGACGTCTGTGTAAAATGCTGTCTACATAGCTGTTTTGAGTTCGTAATAGCTTGAGAACTGAGCGGAGAAGTCTGAGAAGTAGTCTTAGGCTGGCTCTGGTAGCCTGGCCATCTCTTTGTTCACCAGGAGGCTGGGGCAGGAGGATCTCAGCTTACGATCAGCCTGGCCTATGTAGCGAGACCTTTTCTTTCTCAAAAACAATAGCTCCAAGGTCTTGAAGTTCGCTTAGAAATGCAGCTGCAAGGAAAGTAGTGGTGAGCTATTTGTCCATGTCTGTGACACAACAGTGTGTCAGCCACATGGGAATTTGGTGCACATTAATGAACTCTGTAGAACGAACTTTTCACCCAGGTCTGGGACTGCAGCCTGCTAGTCCCAGCTACTTTGCTGTGGTGGATGCACTGTCGAGCCTGCCTGCGCTACAGAGTGAGCTCAAGGCCAACCTGGGCAGCTTATCAAGACTTTGTCTCAAAAGTTTAAAACAGAGAGGGAGCAAGAGGGAGAAAGAGTGTGTGAGTGTGCACACATGAATGAGCTGGGGATGTTGCTCAGTGCCTGTGTCCTTGCTTAGCAAGCATGTGGCCCTGGCTTCTACCCCCAGTATCACTATCAGCAGCAAAAGTGTATTTTTTTCTGCCAAGAAATTCTATGAAGCTAGTTTAGTGCCCAGAGTAGTTTTCTATACAGAGCTGTTAAAACTTTGGTTTTTAACCTTGGCCAATCCATTTTTTTTAAACTGTAATTTTTAAAGTGGTGCCCTTTTTAAAAGATTCTTTTATTTTTATGTGTATATGCATGTCTCTGTGGATGCACATGAGTGCAGTGCCCACAGAGGCCAGGAAAGGGCGTCAGGTTCCCTGGCACTAGAGTTCCAGGTGGTTGTGAGCTGTCTAGGTGCGTGCTGGGACCTGCACTCCAGTCTTCTTCAAGAGCGGCCAGCTCTCCTAACCTCAGCCATCTCTACAGCTCCTGCTTCTGTGTTACAGCCAAGGTCTGGTTCAAACACCACTCTATTGGCCACTCTGCAGTCTCTGGCAGCTCTGGCTGTGATTGTTCCTGTGTAATTATCGCTTCTGCTGAGTGCAGTCTCCCAGGGTCATCAGGGCCCAGTTTGATGAAGACTGCATTCTTTAGCTATAAGAAACAGATCTGGGGTATGTCAGACAAAGGGTGCAGAATCTCACCTCAGCTGGCCTCCTGTGTCGAGAACGTAGTGAGAATGGTGTCCTGCCTTTGTTTGTGGCCAGGAGGAGGGAGATCATAGCATATGGGCTCTGGTGGATTTCTGCCCCAGCAGGGAACATTGCATTAGAGGTGCCTCTGCCTCTGAGCTGGAGGTATGTGGCCCCCCCAGTGTTGGATGGGACAGGAAGGGCAGAAAGATTGGGGCTACTCTGGTCCAGATAGGTGGCTGCCTGAGTGGAGGTAATCAGGTGTGGTGAAAGCTAGTGGGAGCTGCACACTGCTGCTGCAGGGGAGCTGAGGCGGCAGCTGCGTAGGTGGGACTTCAGGTCAGAGGTCTCTGCTGAAGGCGCCTTCTCAGGTTGGCAGCATTCGGCAGCACCACAGAGCGTGTGAGAAGAACTAGGTGAGAGTCTAAGCATGGCAGGGCAAAATGGAGAAAGGAGGTTTAGCGGAGGTGGGGATGGGGCAGAGGAAGCCATGTGGAGACTGACAGGAAGTGTTCCTCAGCTGGGTTCACTGCAGCTGAGATGAGTGATGCCAGTGCACCCAGCTCCCAGCAGCTCAGTGCTGCCTGAGAGAGCGTCAGTGTGAGGGCAGAACTCCTGAGATGGGCCCGCTTCTCCAGGCCTGCCTCCCTGCAAACAACCCCCTGCCTGGTACCTGCCTGGCTCAGTGTGATCTCTTTACTGCTGAGGTGGTGTCATACACAGTCACTATCAGATCCTTCCAATGTCTTCTTGAACTGCATCACTTTGGGGCTGCCCTGAGGGCACCGCTTTCTTAAACCTACATGGGTTTGCACCCATGACATGACTCAAGTACTGAAGAGTCTAAAGAGCCTGCGGCCCCTTCCTGCCTGCCTCTGCTTCCCCTCTTGCAGGGGTGCTAACCTGACCTGAGGACCCCAGCTCAGTGGTGAGGTCCTTCCCTGTCTAACAGGAGTGCAGTGACTTCCTAGCTAGGTGAGTGCAAAGCCCGGAGGAGCACAGCTGAGATGCAGGAGCAGAGAAAGATGGTCCTGCAGAGGGCAAGAGAGTGCCCACCCCACAGCAGGAGGAGGAAGAGGAGTCTTATTCATGGAGTCTATACATACTCATGTAGGGTTGGTCCTTTCCTGAGCATGCTCGGTTTAAGAGGCTGAAGAGATGGACAGTGACGCTCTGGGCACTCTCACCATAAAGTGCAGCTGGAAATGAAGGGAAGGACATTTTGAAGGTATCCTGACTCCAGGGCTCTTGATGTCTGCATCCTGAGGATGAAGTCCATCGCTCCTCTTCCCTGAGCTCCCACAGACAGCTGCCAAGGGTTCCAGCCCTTCACTGCCGGGCTGGAGAACTGTTCCCTGGTTGGCTCCACTTAGCTCCCTTCCCACTAAGTAAACACTGAAACGCGCAAGGGCTCCCAGGGGCTCTCCTGTCTCAGGTGCCCATGGTTTTGTCCCAGGTCCTCTCAAGATACCCCTGCAAGAATCCTTTTGTCTCCTTGGATTTAGACAAGATCCTGTTCAGCATAGCCTCTTGGATATAGTGATTTATTTATTTAACTTTGCATGCCTTGGTGGTTTGCCTGCATATCTGAGGGTGTCCAATCTTCTGGAACTGGAGTTACAGATAATTGTGAGCTGACATGTGGGTTATGGGACTTGAACCCTGTCCTCTGGAAGAGCTGCCAGTGCTCCCAACCACTGAGCCATCTCTCCGCCCCCTCTCCTTAGATTTAGAGTGTTTTACTAAGGATACATGTTCCCAGGAACACACAGGAAGGGAGCGGGCACTGATGGGGCATCATGTCCTTGTCCCATCTTGAGTGAATCCAGGAGAGTGCCCGGTACAGAAGCAGACCGCAGTGTGGAAAGGGCTCAGGCTCCTCATTGTTCATGTGCTCAGTAGATGTCTGCTGCTGGGCAGATCCCACACTGATCCGTACCCTTATTTCTTCAGCTTTGATGGCTTGGGATTCTAATCACATCTTTTTCTTTCTTTGTAGTTTCTTTTTGCACAGTATATGCCTGAGTGGCTCTGGGTGTGGGGAGCAAACCTCCTCAACCGCTCCTTACGGAAAGAGGCCTTATCCTGCCAAGCTTGAACCTGGAAGCTCGGGAGCGGCTTGGCTAAGCCACAGTAACCTGCAGTATTCTGGCGTTTGGAAGAACACATTCACTTCACCCGTGTTTTGTCTTGTACAGAGTACATACTGTGTTGCCATCCCTCATGAGGCCGACTTTAAGTCTGTGAGAAAACCTCAGGGACCACATAGGTGGCCCAGGGCACATAGCCACGAAGCCTAAGAACAGAACGGAATGCTTCCCCAACACTTAGAATGTGACCAACCAGCTCCTGTAACTTCTTGTGTTGGGTTGTTTTTTTGTATTGTTTTGTTTTTAGGGAAATCACCTGTTTTTCTTTTATAGGTGAAGGTAATTATAGTATTGGCTTTCAAATATTCATCACGCTGGGCATGGCAGCTTATGTCTTTAATCCCAGCACTTGAGAGATAGAGACAGGTGGATCTCTGAGTTTGCCTGGGCTACATAATGAGTTCCAGGCCAGCCAGGGATATGTAGTTAAAACCTATCTCAAAAAAAAAAAAAAAAATTAATGTTTATCAGGAAGACAACAGAAAAGTGTTATTTTCTAACTGTGAACTGTGAGTGCAGGTGGTACTAGCAGTAGACACGCGTGCCACATGGGGCATCCATGTGTGCACACTGCCTTTCCTTAAGGTTGCTGTAGAACCTTGTGTGTGCTGTGTGTCTGAGCAAAATTATTGATAAGACTTGCTGGGACGAGGTAATGGGGAGCCTTCCCGGCATAAAGTCTGGGTTACTCCTTTTCTTTTTACATGGTGAAGCCTGCTGGGCTTACCATGCTGACGCTGTTTCCTTTTGAGTGGTTTTTGTCTTTTCAGCTCTATTAAGTGGGTTTTATTCCTAAACTGGGATGCATAATGGCTTGTCTTTTGATTTCTAAGGCTGTGACTAAGTAGTGATTTCTCGGCACACCCATGTTTTAACTGACCCCCTTCAGAGCTGGTTATAGCAGGTTTTCATACAACTTTTCTGTGTAATCCAATTTCATCCCAGGAGCATTGTTGATAAAACCATCAAGTGTTTGTAGAATAGTGGTTAAAATGTGGGCAACTTTTGTGTGTGGTACGAGGTAGTTTTGAAATGATGTTAGAAGCTCATTTTTGACTTGTGTAATGAATGTGTACATTATAGGGAATGCTTATGTTGGCCTGAAGGTACTTTACACAAATCCCACAATATGGGTGCGTGTTGAAACTCACTGTCTTTAACTCAGTCTTATGAAACCAACCACTTGTAAGGGTCTCATTCTCAGCACTTGGGAATCAGGGGTCACGGCAGCTTGTGCAGAGTGGAGAATGTGGCACTTAGCATTGTGGTGCCGATGCCATACCTAGGAACTGAGAATGAGCGGAATGCTGGGACTTGTGTGGACTTGTTGTGGTGACATTCTGTCACCTGTAGCATTTCCAGAAGATCAGTGGTTACATCCTCAAAACATGTGCAGAGCTCCATGCCTGGAGAGAGTGGCAGAAGAGCATCGGTGGAGACTACTGTCATGCTGAAGAGCACCTTGGCAGATATGTGAAAAGCAGCAGCAATTCCACGGGAAACATCGCCACTCATGGTCCTACTAGTGGAAGGCAGGAGACTTAGGAGTTCGAGACCAGCCTGGCCATACAGTGAAACCCTGGTTCAGGAAACAAAAACAATAGCAGAAACACACTGTCAGTTCTGGGTAAGGTCCTGTGGTCTAGTACTCAGACTTGTCAGTCAAGGGCGGAGTTCTTGCTACATGATGGAAGAGGTCAACACTGTCAGTGACGGTCCCTCAGCTAGAACTTGGTCGTTGTGCAGACTCAGTGGTCCATTAGAAGACCCGAACCAGGCATCCTTAGGCTTCCTAGCTCTCATACTCAGCCCCTTTCTGCTGAGTTAGTTAGCCCACTGTGGACATGGTTTATAACTTATCCCGTGAATTGAAATGTAACAATAAAAGCATCATTGTTTCCTTCAGGTGTCACTGCCACTTAAGGTTCTTTTTTCCCCTTGTAGACATAATGAGAAGTTGACCTGTTGACCCTTGTGGTTGTCACTGATTAAATATCATTGTGCCCGCTGCCTGTGGGCATCTGAGGGACCTTATCTTCTGGCTGAGTGGGTGAGGATGGGTTGTGAACTTGACAGTGTGGATGGGGTGGGGTGACCCATGAGCAACTTCACTTGTATGGGAAGTACACAAGCCAGTGTAGAGCTCGGGGAGAAGAAAGCAGGCAGAGAGTTCTTAGCAGATTGTTTTCAAGTTTTCTCTTTCAGTTGTGTGTGTGTGTGTGTGTGTGTGTGTGCGTGTGTGTGCATGTATGTGAGGCTGTGTTTATATGCACCACATGCATGCAGGTGCCATTGGAGGTTACAGGGCATTAGATTCCCTGGAACTAGAGTTACAGATGGTTGTGAGCTACCATGTGGATGATGGAGATCAAACCCGGGTCCTCTGACGAGCAGCCAGTGCTCTGAACAGCTGAGCCATCTCTCCAGCCCCCTCTTCTTTTCCTTTGTATTTATGATGCATCTCTGTGAGTGTATGCCACATGTGTGCAAGTGTCCACAGAGGCCAGAAAGAGATATGCCTGGACTTGCAGATGTTATGAACTAATTGATGTAGGTGCTGGGACGTGAACTCAGGTTCTCTGGAAGAGCAGTTAGGTGTCCTTAACCACTGAACTATCTCTCCAGCCGAGGTTTGCTAGTTTCCACCATCCTTTTGTTATCGTTTTCAGTACCGTTTAACCAAGCGCGTTTGCTGCTGCTCCCTCGCACACTTAGGTTGTGCCAGGGCCGAGTGTGATCCAGGTCAGTACTAAGCATGGGCCTATCCGACTGGTGTCTATATCGCTCAGGTACGTTTTACTGAGCCTTACTAGGCCGTCCATCAGAGGCCCTCTCAGCAGCTGGGGTCATGGGAGTAGGAGACCGCGTAGATTTGGTTTAGCAATGGGGGTTAGTTTAAGAGGGTGCACAGACTGGGGCCATTGTGGGTAGTTTAGCAGGATACACAGACCCGGACCATCAGCAGCTGGGGCTATGGGGACAGTTTAGGAGCGCGCACAGACTGGTAGGAGACTTTCCACTAGGCCGCGCAAAGGCGCGTACTCTTTTTCCTGGAGAACCCCCAAAAGCCTGGGCTCCCCACAGCCACAGGGAGTCCGGGCCCCCCCCCCCCCCCCCCCCCCCCCCCCCCCCCCCCGGGCCGCCAATGTCGCGAGATCTCTGGACAGCCTCTCGCCTCGGGGCCGGGACGTCAGGAGCGCGCACGCAGGTCGCGAGCGCGCGGGGCACGCCAGGCAGTGTCTCCTGGTCTGTCCCGTTCCCGCCCCCTCCCCTTCCAGCGGCGTGGTCTCGCGAGACTTGCGAGTAAACATTCCCCCGAATGGAGACCCGAGGCGTGTTCGCCGCGGAGGCACCGTTCCCCCGGGCCCGCCGACCCCGAGCCTGAGGTGGACGCAGGTACGTCAAGCCGGCCGCGCCCTAGGCCCAGCCGCTCGCTCCCAGCGTGGGGGCCGCCGGCGACCGCTGCCGCTTCCCCTGAAATTGGCCCGGAGCTGGCGGAGCAGCGGCCTGGCCCGCGCCTGCGCGCCGCGGTGCGCACGCGCCGCTCTCCTCCGCAGGGTCCTGCGGTCGCGAGCCCCAGGGAGCGGGCCTGCAGCTCCGCGCAAGTCAGGGCTCGTGTTTGCATTTACTATAGGGTTTTGTTTTGTTTTGTTTCGTGTGGCACTTTGGAGTGACACGAGGAACACTTGAAGGTTTGATTCTGGGGCCCAGCCTCGCTAACCCTTATAGATTTGGAAGCGAATGAAAAGCCGGACGGAGAGAAAAGTAGTTCGTCCATTTACAGTCTGCAAAAACGTTTTGTCGTTTTGTTTTTTAATGTGGCCAAAAAAAAAAAAAAAAAAAAAAAAAAAGTTAATATTTGGGACGAGGTCTAAATTAGCTCAAGCTGGCTTTGAACTCCTGATCCTCCTGCCTTCGCCTCTGCTGCTGAAATTAAAGACGTGAACCACCATATCACTTACCGTTACTTTCTAAATGTAAGAACTTAATTTTTAGAAAATGTTCGCGTCACAGGGTTGCTTGTTTTAAGAGTTCCTGCCCAGTGACTTTGTGTTAGCATGCTGAGCAGTTCAGTTGGAACCACAGCCCACTTTGAGAACCACTCCCAAGACAACCCTCCACCACCACCACTACCCTTTTGGGATTAGGACCCATTTTCAGTCTGCTTATCACCAGTGTTAACTTATCGCCTCAGGTTTTCCTTTTGGGAATAATCGGTCAGGAGACGCAAGTGGCCTTTGGTGTCTGGTTTTTTGGTGTCTTGGTGCCTTATTTCCAATTCATCTATGTTGTAGCGGAAATCAGTACCTTTTCTTTTTTCTTTTTTTTTTTAGTCGAGTGAATCAATAATTTATCTTTTTTTTGTGTGTATATATATATATAATAGCCCACATTTACCCCCATTCATGTGGAACACCTTTTGCCAAGGTTTTATGTATATGTTGGCCATACTGGAACCTGGACCACACTTTGGCCCATTAGGACTCTTGCGCAGCCCTCAAACATCCCATAGAACCAAGAGGTGGCTGTTACTATTTTTTAAGATGTGATGTAATGTTGACAGGCCTCTCTTCTTTCCCCTCTGTCCCTTCTCCTCCCACCCCCAGGCACCTAGGACTGAAGGAGGCTGTTTTTGTAGTTAGGTTTTTTTTTTTCCCCCTTCTTATTACCATTATATTCTGTATTCTTTGATTCTGTTCCCTGCCTGACGGTAGACAGTGTTTGGACCAGAGGCCAAAGGGGAAGTCTGTGTGTGTGTGCGCGCGCTTGCGCGCGTGGAGGCCCGAGCCCTGCAGGCGTTGTCCTTCATCGGACTCCACCTTATTTTTTTGAGACAGGGAATCGCTGATTCCCTGTTCAGTCAGTGATTGAACTAGAGTAGTGTACTGAGTGACTTAAGACTAACAGGCCAGTGTGCCCCAAGGGCGACCTGTCTCTGCCTCCCAGTGCTGGGATTATGGGTATGCACTGGCTTGCTCAGCTTTCTCTGTTAATTCTGGGGAATCTTAATTCAAGTCCTTATGCCCCCCTGGACCATCTCCTCCCCAGCTCCTCCAGGGAGTGTTGTTAGTGGTTTCTTCTGGGGAAGAAGTTGTACATTATTAGCAACCCTTTAAAGAAATGATTTATTTATTTTTATTTCCTGTGCATTGGTGTTTTGCCTGCATGTATGTCCGTGTGGTGGTGTTGGATCCCTTGGAACTGGAGTTACAGACTGTTGGGAGCTGCCATGTGCGTGCTAGAAAACAAACCCAGGTCCTCTGGGAGAGCAGCCAGTGCTCTTAACCGCTGAGCCACCTCTCCAGCCCCCTGTTAGCAACTCTTGATTGCTAAGTACTCCAGCCTTTCAGAATGGTATATATGGGATCGGAACCCAGTGATCTGAAATGCTAAGGAGTCCAGACTTTCCATTTGCTGTTTTGGGAGGTAATGGTTTTGGTAGACTAAGGCAGGTTAAAGAGGTGACAAAGAGTACATCTTTCTCTCCTAGTTACACAGTGTTTGCTGTGTCTCAGAAACCCAGGTCTGTATGATGTCTGTAGGTCAGAGGACAACTCTGGAGTCAGCACTCTTTCCTCACCTTTATGAGGGTTCCAGAGATAGAACTCAGATCATTAGGCCAGCGCAGCAAGTCCCTTTTCCTGTGCAGCCATCTGACTAGCCCTATTAATTGTTTTGCCTGAGTGTATGTGTGTACACCACTTGCCTGGAGAGACCAGAAGAGGGCATTAGATCCCTGGAACTGGATGTGAGCATGTGGATACTGTGAATAGAACCCATGTTCTCTGGAACAGCAGCAAGGAATCACCGCTTCAGTCCTAGGCCCTATTAATCTTGTCTTTGTTTGTTTGTGTTTGTTTTTTCTTTTTAAAAATTATGTATGTATGTATATATGTATGTATGTATTTTTATGTGTGTTGGTGTTTTACCTGCATGTATGTCTGTGTGAGGGTGTCAGATCCCTTGGCACTGGATTTACAGACAGTTGTGAGCTACCATGTGGGTGCTGGGATGGGTGCTGGGAATTGAACCTGGTCCTCTGGTAGAGCAGCCAGTGCTCTTAACTGCTGAGCCATCTCTCTAGCCCCCCCCCCCTTTTTTTTTCTTAAGGAAATGAATTTCAGATAAAATTTGGAAAGTAAGAAGTTTGGTGGCATGGTCTGTGGTTGGCTGGAAGCTGTTAGATGTGTAGAGACTGCTTGGAGACGAGAACAAACTGCAGGGACAGGCAGTAAGTGCCTCCACTTTCTCTACACACGACACTGGCTGATGGCTCACAGAGGCCTCCATATGCACCTTATTTTAAGAGAGTATCTTCTGGCACTGCTTAATTGTTAGCCTGTTAAACAGTGGGAATACAGCCAAGTATGCAATTAAGTTACAAAAGAGATCATTTCCCAGCCAACTTTTAATTAAATTGAATAGTACTCTTTGATGGTTTAAGCAGCCTTTGCTGGAGTTATTTCAGTAAACTAGTTTATTCAGAGGCAGGGCATGGTGGCATAATTAGACGACTGTAATACGGGTCATTTCCTCTCACCTGAATTAGATTTTAAAGTTACATTCAAGCAAATAACTTTATATATTTTAAAATTATACCCAGAAATGTAGTCTTGGTGATGCTCTCTTACTGTGCACATTATAAATAGAATTTCAGTCTTGAAAGGGCCATTAGCTGCCCCTTGCTGCTCTCTCTCCTTCTCTTTCTTACACATGTACCCCTTGCACCCATTCCTGATGTGCATGTGTCTTCCCTTTGTAGTATCTGACGTCAGGCTCATCTTGAGTCCACTCAAATGAGCGGTGCAGATACACTCATGGGAAGCCATGACTGGAAAGACTGTCTTTAGGGTATGCTTCTTATAGAAAATAACCAGGTCTTCTACAAGGATGCCTAGGAATTAAGTCTGATCAGCACTTGGAGAATCCACGGGCAGCCTCAAGAGGCCTGTAAGTAAGTGGCAGGCACATGAAGTTTCTGGAAGGAGTTGTGAGGAGCCACAGATTCTCCTTTAGCTGGGAAGGCCATTGTAGACAGCTTCTCAGAAATAGTTTAAGATCACTCTGTACCAAAATAAATAAGTCTGACATGGTTGATTTCTGTTGTTGTTTTGTTTTTTAGACGGCCTTCTACCTCTGCCTGTGCCTCTTGAGTGCTGAATTTAAAGGTGTGCACCATCACACCCAGCACACAGTGAATTTTCTGCTATCTTACCAGAAATGTAGCTTCCTTATTTTAAATTTATTTTAAAGGATTTATTAAACATAACAAATAATATGATGTATCTAATTATAAAAATAATAAAAGCTCTTTGTAAACTATGAAGAAAACATAATAAAATGGAAAAAGATGAGTCATTTTGCTAGAGTAGGAGCACTTTTACTATTTTACTAGTTATCTTACAGTGTTATTTTTTTCTTGTGTACATAGATACATTAAAACAGCTTTTTAGGTTAACTTTTATTTTGCCTAAGTGTATGTATGTGCACCTTGTCCTTCCTTGGAGTCCACAGAGGTAAGGAGAGAGAGAGAGAGATCCTTTTGAACTGGAATTGGGTTGCTTAGAAACCATCATGTGGGTGCTGAGAATCAAACCTATTTTCTCTGCAAGAACAGCAAGTACTCTTAATCACTGCGCCATCTCTTTAGCCCCAGAGATACATTTTTAAAAATCAAAGTTTGCCAGTATTTGGGAGGTAGGTGGAAGCAGTTGGATCTCTGAGTTCGAGGCCAGCCTGGTCTATGAAGAGAGTTCCAGGACAGCCAGGGCTATGTAGAGAGACCCTGTCTTACAAAGGGGTGTGTGTGTATGTGCAAAGTTTGGATCATTCTGTACAGTAACTGATTTCTCTAATACTTCACTAGTCCATTCTCCTATACCAGCGCAAACTGACACTGTTTCCTGTTTCGTCATGCTGGAGGTCAGAAGTCCAAAATGAGCGTCATAGGACTAAAGTCAAGGTGTGGACAGCTGGTTCTTTCTGGAGGCTCTCAGGAGAGAATCCGGTTCCCTCTGTTTAAAGACGCCACCTGTATTCCTTGGCTCCTTGATTTCTTTTTAACAAAACCACACCCTGGCTTTTTATCATCCCACCCCTGAACCACCCACCTGGATGTATAGAGTACCTTATAGTGACTAGAGGGTAAATGATGCCCTCCCCAGCTTAGAATCACCATACCCTGCTGAGCCTTTGTGTAAAAGTCATGTCCACATTCTGGGGGTCAGGATGTGGACATCTGTGGGGGACCATGATTCAGTCTGGTTCAGGACATAGTTAGAAAAATTGCTACAGGGCATTATATAGTACAAACCAACCAACCATAATCATTTTCCGTCCCCTATTACTACGTGTTTAGATAGTCTCTAATTCTTTCCTGTTATAGTCTTGCCCTGTATATCCTTGGATTTAAATATGTGCTTTCAGGTTCATGCACGTTGGACTGAGTTCCTAGGGGGCATTTTTAAAACAGCAGACTCCTTTTCTCTACAGAATGTGAAGACATCAGGGTTCCTACACAGCTTTCCTACCCAAGGACAGGGTGCAGGGGCAGCAAGGGCATCCCTCCTTTAGGCCTTACCCGAAAGTGTGGGTAGTAACAGGATGTTATGATAGTTGTGTGAGTTATTACATGGTAGTAAATTAGAATCCTATCTGCTCGTGGAATGGTAAGTAACTGTTAAGTTTTATTCCTGGCCAAGAATCTTTCCTGTACACTTTGAAGGGTTTTAGTGCATATTGACAAGTGGTTTCGATATTTTAAAAATTATTGATAACGTGAGACTACATGGGATTGTTGAGTTATTTAACATGAGTTGTATTCTGAGAGCATCACCTTTTTGCCCCAGAAAATTACTTGTTTTTTATGTTTGTTTACAAGTAAATGATAAAAACATTAAAGCTAATTTGAACAGAATGTTTTTGACTGAAGCTTTTCAGAAAACATGACAGTTCTATAGAACGGGAGCTAAAGTGCCCCCTCCCCCAATAGCCCAATCCCACATTCATCTATTCAGCCAATTGCTGATTGAAATTGTTTGGGGGTGTTGGAGAGATAGCTAGTGGCTAAGAGCATTTGCTGCTCCTACAAGGAACCTGGGTTCTCTTCCCAGTTCCTACATGGCAGCTCACAAACCCAATGAAGCTCCAGCACCAGGGGATCCCACACCCTCTTCTGGCCTCCGAGGGCATTGCACACACATGGTACATGTATTTATGTGCACATAAAACACTCATAGATAACCTAAAAGTAAGTCTTTAAAACATTAAGGATGTGTCCATACTGAGCCTGCCTTGTTCTCTGAACAATATGGCCATAACCATTCAACATTTGCATTTTTAGGTATTGTAAGTAATCTGGTATAAATTAAAGTATATGTGCACAGTTTCTGTGGAAGTGCTGTGCCGTTTTATGTAAAGTGTTTGCACATCTTACACTTAGGGGTTGGGGAGCTCGAACCAGTCCTCGGTAGATCCCCATAGCCGGCTACACTTCCATTTCATTTGAGTCAGTACTGTCACCTGCCATGTTGTGGGTGCCGTGGGCAACTGGTGAGTGGAAGCTGCTTCATGAAATGGCCCTTGGGGTTTATCATGATTTGGCTGCTGTGGCCTTTTGGAAGGAACCTCAGGAATAGGCAGGCTCTTTTCAGTGCTTCTGCTGGAGGGGGCAGGCTGGGCTCTTGCCTGTGGCTGGCTGGCGTGGATAATGTGGTGAGGTCACTCTTCTCCTTTGTAAATGTGCATTTAAATGGGCAGCATTTTGAAACTTTGTGTTGGGGTCTGTTTGCCTATTTTGAATTTTTGAAGAGTTGTGATCTGTTACTCATTACATATTGTGAAGCTCAGATTGTCCCAGCTTTGGCTAGGGAGAGTCCCTCCACCCTGGCTTCTGGCAGCACACCCCCATTCTCTGCGTGAGTACTGCCTCGCTGTCTGGTACAAGGGGTTCTGTAGTCATCTCATCTAGTCCCACCTGCCTGTGAGCTGACTCTTAAGGACTCTGACTTCTTTCCCTGGAGAGTGGTACTCAGCAGGCTGGGCCCAAGTGGAGCCCAGGACATGGCCCTGCTGCTGTGTCCTCTAGGTAGGTGGCCCTGTATTCAGATGTGCACTCGCTTACTTCTACATCTCTGCGCACATCTGAAAACTTTGAGATTGTACCAGCATTTCAGTTCCAGCTCCACCCTGAGTGGCTCACTCATTTTCTTTTTCGATGGCTTTGCCTCACATATTTTCCTACCTGCTAGACTCCAGCTCTCACTGGGTCTCTGTGGCTTTCTTGTTCTCAGCAACCTGACTCAGAAGGGAAGGACAAGTTAGTGGCTTCTTTGTGTGAGCCTGTGTAAACACACTTGTGTAACTAATTCTCTTGTGCTCCTGCTTGCCACCAGCTGCTGAACATGTCTTGTGGCTCATGGTTCCTGATGTGGGGTAGTATCTTGGGCACCGTGGTTTGTTGATGAAGGTGGGTAGGTGTGTTACAGTCCCCCTGGAAATGTCTGTAGGTCAGGATCTCTCTAAATGCACAGGCCCAAGAACACAGGGGTTAGTGCTAAGTGGTTGGCTTCCTGCACCCAGGACCTATGCACTGTCTTCTAACAGGTGAATGGTGGTTAAAAGCCATAAAGGAAAGTGACTTGACCCTCTTCCATGATTACCTTGGGTTCTGTAATTTTCTGCTGCAGGCCTGTCACAGTAATGAGTTCTAAAAGCCTGGACTTTTCACCTTTGAGGACAGTCAGCAGGCTACCTAGATCTGTCTACACAGCAGAGCTGCTTGAGGGTTTTTTGCTTGTTTGTTTTTAAAATCATTTCCATCCTGCTCTTTTATCCCAGGATAATTTTGAACCTGAAACAGCTTCTTTTTTTCTTTACTTCCTTCTAGCATTGGTGGGTGTGGAGAACAGGTTCCTAGAATAAATGGGGCTTGGTAGAGTGCAGTCAGACCAGGGCAACTTTTTCTGGAAGGGATTAGTGACATTTTATAACATAATTTACTTTGAGTATATGAATAGATACTAGTGTGGGGATCAGAGTGGACATGCGTGGGGGAGTTGGCATGTGCCTTCCACCATGTAGCCTCCAGCAGTGGAACTCAGGTCAGGCTTGGCAGTGAGTGCCCTTGTCTGCTGAGCCATCTCCCTCTCCAGTGGCCAGACTTCTCTTATGAAAGTCTGATTTTTGTTTCCTTTTGGTCTCTCCTGTTCCCCTGTCATATTCCCCAAAGAAGAGGTGCTAGGTGGCTGGGTGGTCCAGGATTCTGACAGGCTCTGCATGCTTCCCAGTGTTGATGAGCATCCTAAACACAGGTGTTCACAACATAGTTCCCATGTGGGTGTGAGTGTGGGTGTTCCCTGAGCTGGCTTCTGTATAGCATGTATGTCTATGTAAGAGTGTCAGCTCTTGGAGTTACAGTTGCGAGCTGTCATGTGGGTGCTGGGATTTGAATCCGGGTCCTCTGGAAGAACAGTTAGTGCCCTTAACCACTGAGCCATCTCTCTAGCCCTGCAAAGTTACCTTGTGGCTTTGATTCCTTACTTGTATTCTCCCATATCTGGTCATCAGGAGTTTGTTGACTCCACCTTCTACCCATAAGGTCCCACTCAGCATCTTCTCTCCCTGGGTTACTTATACCCACGATCTTCCATGGGGTCCCTGTCCCCTGTCCCAGTATTCATTTTTCCTAGAAGGCAGAGTGGTCAGCTGTGCCTTCCTTTCTCCTTTTCAAAATAAGAGCTGAGGTCCTCTCTGATGTGCCTCTCTGATGTGTCCTCTGTTCCTGGTCTGGCCCCAGTTCTTCATCTCATCATCCTTCCCTTTCTGTATTCTTTTTTTGTTTGTTTGTTTGGTTTGGTTTGTTTTCCGAGACAGGGTTTCTCTGTGTAGCCTTGACTGTCCTAGACTCACTTTGTAGACCAGGCTGGCCTCGAACTCACAGTGATCTGCCTGCCTCTGCCTCCCAAGTGCTGGGATTAAAGGCTGAGCCACCATGCCCAGCCCCCTTTCTACATTCTGCTCAGCCACACTGGCCTCTTTGCTTTTCTTCTCACTTAAGACTACTTCCTTTAGGTCCACACCCAAGAGTCCCTTCTCCGGGCCCTCTGTGGCACTTAGGCTGAGGAGGCAGCCATCTCAGCTGTCCTGCTCCCTTCCTTTCTGTTTCTAGGCACAGCACTTAATATCAGCTAAGCTGCATTTACTTACCTTGTTTCTTATCTGCCTCCCCACAGTGGAAGATAAGCTGTGTGAGGTCAGAGGTTTCTGCCATGGTTGGTCCAGCACTCTGACCCTCCTGCCTGTACGGCTCGGAGCTCAGCAGCCTTGTTCTCTGGCTCTGTATGCTCATTCCCCTTGGAGTGATGTCTGCATTCTGGAATATTTTGCTCCAACCTGGTACCTGTTTGAGCTTCCTTCTCCATGCCCTTTCCCGTTTCCTGCTCAGACAGGATGCCCTATTGGTCCGTGTGTATATTCTGTGTTCTTCCTGTCGCCAGATGCACCACTTCTCCCTTCATAGTGCCTTTTGTGCAGCTCTTTCCAGCTCCGCTTCCTCTTGTCACACCTGAAGGGACTTTTTCTCAGCTTAGATGACTTGTACTCTGGCACCTTCCTTTCTTGCATTTGGCCTGGTGGTTGGTTTGTACCTGGTCCTCTTTGTTTCCTCCCACGTAGAGTACTGTGCCCTTGACCCTCACCCCTTCCCATGTGCACACACACTCCACAGCACCCGGCAGCATCTTACTGGGTAAGCATTCTATACAATGACTTGCAAAGTGAGTAATAAAGGCAGTGTCCTGTGCCCTTGGGTTTTTGTGTGTGTCCGGTTTCCTGGAACTGACTGGAGAAGAGTGGGTTGCCTTAAGTGTGCCATCTCTGCTCTCCTGGAACTTGCTCTGTAGACCACCTTAGCTTCAAATTCAGAGGTCTCCTGCCTCTGCCTCCCCAGTGCTGGGATTATGCGTGTGCCACAAAGTTTGGCTGATTCTTTTCTTTCAAAAAACTTCATTTTGTTCCTTTCCATTTCTTTGTTTTAGACTAGGCCTCTGCCTAATTGGTAAACACCAGCTATCTTTTCTGCACAGAAAACATCCTAGTAGAAAGTAGCTGTGTACCTGTGGGAGAGTTATCAAAGACAGTGTTCAAAGTAACTTATCAAAGTCAGGCCCTGGATGCTCTCTGAAGGCAGAAGGGTTTTAAGAGATTATTTTTGTTACTTAAAAAAAAAATTATGTGTATAGGTGCTTTGCCTACACGTATGTCTGTACACCATGTATGTGCTGCAGTGCCCAGGAAGGCCAGAAGAGGGCTGTGGATCCCTTGGAACTGGAGTGACAGATGACTGTAGGCATTGGGGATGGAACCCAGATCCTCTAGAAAAGCAGCCAGTGCTCTAACCACTGAGTAACCTCTCCCGCCCCTTTTGTAAAGTGCACACTTACTCCAGCGTGAGAACTATTACACTTCCCCAGTGACGGGCTGTGCCATCTTTAACCAGTGATCTTCAGGGGCTGCTTCCTGAGGTTCTGCTCTGATAGCTCATAGATCTTCTGGCTTCTGCAGAGTGTGTACGTAGCTTTAGGTGACCTCTGGTCTTCTACCTGGGTCTTTGTTTTCCTCATTTGTTCTTGTGGTTGACCTTGCTGTCCTCTGTTGAGATAGGCATAATTGTTGCTCTTGTGTGTACATCCCAGCAGCCACAGTCTGTGCTGCGGGTTCTAGACTGCCTGTCATACAGACTGTTAGTACTGCAGCAGGAAAAGTCCTACTGGTAAAGTCTAAGCCCTTCACTTGCTCAGTACTGTTTCATCCCTTTCCTGTTTTGGAAGTAAGCAGGGGCACTTGCTGAAAACAAAAACCTCTTTATTACTCTTAAAGTACCAGTTTCTGTTAGAAGGATGAGTTTAAGTGACTCATCTTGGTTGATGAGTCTGATTTTTTAAAAACAGAACAGCCTGACTTGTTCTGTGCCTTGACACCGCCCCCAACACACACACACAATGTTCCCACAGGTATGGTGGTGAGCTGTTGTGTGCTGAACACCTTATGGCATTTCAGCCCTCACTGCCACTGTTGTGAGAGAGAGCTGAGCACATGAGAAAGGTTATACTCAAATAACACTTTTTTAGGAATGGCTTGCCTCACAAACTGTCCTCTAGTCTACTTTCAGTGAAGAGCTGATCTGATTTTTGATAGGTTACACCGCTTCAGTTTAAGTTTGATGCTTCAGGTAAAATAAATTTAATGGCTGCAGAAAACATCTGTGTCATTTCTATAAAATGTCAGAAAGTATTTTAAAATATGAGTATTTTTATCTGGTGTCTCTTAAAGATCCTATTAAAATGACTTGGCTAGAAAATACTTTGCACTTAGGTATAATTTACAACAGAAAGTAAGGACCTATAGACTACACTTTTGACTGAAAACTTAGATGCTGATTGGCAACATACCCTGGACCATGGAGAGCTGCAGTCTGAGGAAGAAGTAAAGGGAGGGACACAACGGATAGAACTTCCTCTCCCTTGTAGCCTCAGGGACGGGGGCTGGCCTGTTGATGCTCCTCTGTAGGCTGGGGTCTCAGTCTCTTCACTTTCTCACTGATTTTTCCCTTTACTTCTTAGGTTTCCATGAAAGCAGTGAGGACTAAGTAAATCTAAACAAAACAATGGGGACTTCTTGCTGCATTCACATTTATCTGTTTTGTAAGTGGGATGTGTGACCCTTCTGTTAAAATTGCAGCTGTAACTGTCATGTCTGGCTTGGTCAGAATGCTACTGATGTCTCTGTGTGCTGTTTGTGTTTCAGATCGGCTCACAGAGTGGTTGCTTGGGCGTCCCCGTTGGATTTGGGTCTGTGGTGCAAATGGAGTTTAGGACTCAGTGGACTCAGCCCTAATGAGAAAAGCCTATGCCCAAAATGGAGAAGAAGCGGAGAAAGAAATGAAAGCCTCTTTTTGGGCCAAGCCGTGGGTGACCATGGGACTGAGGTTTTCCTTATGTTGGACAAGTCTGTAGGATGGCCAATCAGTAAGGTTGCAGCTTTTAGCCAAAACAGAAGTTCACTTCTGATCAAGGAAGAACCTAGTGCGATTTGAATTTATGCAATTTTGTGACCATATTCACTTAGGACCATGAAGCTCGTCAACATCTGGCTTTTTCTGCTGGTGGCTTTGCTCTGTGGGAAGAAGCAGCTGGGTGACAGGCTGGGGAAGAAACCTTTTGAAAAGGTCCCGTGCCCTAGCTGTTCCCACCTGACGTTGAAGGTGGAATTCTCCTCAACTGTGGTAGAATATGGTAATGAATTGTCTTCTGAGTTGGGCCCTCTCATCTTACTGTTTTCACACTTAATATAAATATTAGCTTCCATTCCACTTCTGTGGTAAATTTCAAATGGAATGAGTGCATGCCACATAGGTATTAACCTTTGCTTAAAGTGTTTTCCCTGTGGAGTAGGACTGACTGCACCATTGTAGCTGGGAGGGTGCAGATGCGTGCTCTAGGCTGACACTGCAGCAGTCAAGCAAGACTCGGTCAGAAGGGCCGGCCAGAAGTCTGTGACTTGCTGCTGAACTTTGTCTTCACCTTCTGAAGAACAAACAGCTGTACAATTCTCTGAACTCCTTTCCCTGTTGGAAAACTATATTTCAGTATTGTAGTCAAATTTCAGTAGATAGGGAGGTCTTATTTGATTTTACTTTATTTTTTCCAATTTGCAAATGTTTTGTGTGTATGAATGTTTTGCCTGCATGTTTTGCCACTCATGTGGGTCACATGAGTGCTTGGTACTTGTGGAGGCCAGAGTGAGTTTTGTCTCCTTTGGAACTGGGGGTTGTGGAGCACTATGTGTGTCCTGGGAACTGAAGCCAGGGTCTTCTCTAAGAGCGTTTTGCATTCAGAACACCTGAGCCCTCTCCCCAAGCCCCTGGCTTATATATCTTAAAATGTATTTTGATTATATGTGTGTACAGATATGTGCATGCCTGCGAAGGCTAGAGGCATAGGTTTCCCTGGAGCTGGAGGTGCAGGTGCTGTGAGCTGCCTGGTGAGTGCTGCAAGGGAGGTCCCTGCTCTTAACTACTGAGCTGTCTCATCAGACCCACTTACTTAAAAAACAACAATGCACAGGTGTCTGTGCTGTTTATGTGCTGGAGATTCATAGGAGTCAGCTTTACCAAGAACTGGCATTTTACACTCACTTTTCTTCTTGCTTTTATTTTGCTGTGGGCTTTAAGGTACATTGTTCTTTGGCCTACGAAGGTTCAGATTAGGTGTACTCTGTTATGTATGTGAGTACTTACTTCTACTGTGACCTTTGATTGCAGAATATATTGTGGCTTTCAACGGATACTTCACAGCCAAAGCTAGAAACTCATTTATTTCAAGTGCTCTGAAAAGCAGTGAAGTGGACAACTGGAGAATAATACCTCGGAACAACCCATCCAGTGACTACCCTAGTGATTTTGAGGTGATTCAGATAAAAGAAAAGCAGAAGGCTGGGCTGCTCACACTTGAAGATCACCCAAACATTAAGCGAGTGACACCCCAGCGGAAAGTCTTCCGTTCCCTGAAGTTTGTTGAATGTGAGTATGGGGAGCAGAGGCTGCGCCACTGTTCAGCTTTCACCACAGAGACACCAAGAGTGATTTGGGGACACTTGTGTCCTTTTTCACAGTTCTCCAGGAGGGAATGTTGTCCTGACAGGCAATTACTTTGTTTTGTTTTCTGAGACAGGGTTTCCTGTAGCTCAGGCTTCAGATTCACTATGAAGCTAAGACTGGCTGGTCTTGAACGCCTGCCTTCCACGTACTCTTACCTCCACCTCCCAAGTGCTGTGATTGCAGGCACGCACTGCCATGGCCAGTGGACAGCATTTTCTTGAGAAAAGCAGCTTCATACTGTCTTGGAAGGAACTCTGAGCGTCTGTAATGGACAATGGTCGTTCACCTGAGACTCTTAACTTTGAGTCTACCAGCCCTGTATGTGTAGAGTGGAAAATCTTTTTAAAAAGAAAAAAGAAAAGTCAGTTCTGTTCTATAACCCAGGCTTAGACCTGAGATAGCTTTTCCCTGAGCCTCACAAATGCTGGCCTTATAGAGACACGCCTCTCTACCTTTCTATACACCTTGCCTCTGAGCACAGGCTTTTATTTTTACAGCCCTCTTATAACACAGCTTTTTCCTGGGCTTTGTTTTGTTTCTGACCAGAGGTGGCTGTTACTCTGTGGGCATTGACACTGAGTATGGCCAATGGAGTCTGGCTCTCAATTTCTTGGCCTAGTATTGCCTCCAGTTGGGCCTTTGAAGGTAGAATCTATCCTTAAGTAACAAACTACAAACTTGATGCAGTGCTTTCTGTAATGTAGAGGACCTGATGCTACCAGGGGAACATTTTTTTTTTTCTGTTTGTCAAACCGGGTTAGCACACTGCTAGCTTTAACAATTTACTGACCTCTAGAGCTCAAGAACGTTTTTTGGAGACTTGGAGTTGCCTGATCCTAGCCACTAGGCCTAGATTGATGGGGTTTCTTTCTATGGGTCTGTACTGCATTGTCACATACTACCCCTGACACTCCCAAGGAAAACTCCCTCCCCACGTGCCCGTTCTTCCTGTGGCTAGCTGTAATCTTGAGCAGGAAGCCCCTTTTCACTCTAAGTTTCTCTTTTCTCTCCTAACATAGAGGTATTGACCCACTGGTTCTCAGAGGATGAAGCGACACAGTGCCAGAGTGCAGTGCTTAGCAGCTTGCTCATAGTGTGTGACAGCAATTGAGTTTGTTTTGCTTGGTGTTGGCCTGTCTTGCTTTGGATCCTTGGATACCACTGAGTTTTGTCCCACTGGCCCTAAGACAAAGCTAACATCTTTTCTGTAAGAGATATTTAATAACATCATGAAGATGTCCACCTCTGCTGGCTTGTTTACATCAATTTGATATAAGCTAAAGTCATCTGAGAGGAGGAAACTTCATTTGAGAAAATGCCTCCATAAGAACCAGCTATAGGCAAGTCTGTAGGGCATTTTCTTAATTAGTGATTGATGGGAGAGGGCTCAGCACATTGTGGGTGGGCTGGTGGTCCTGGGTTCTATAAGAAAGCACAGCAAGCCTTAGGGAGCAAGCCAGTAAACTGCAGCACCCCTCCCTCCATAGCCTCAGCATCAGCTCCTCCTCCAGGATCCTATCCTGTTTGAGTTCCTGTCCTGTCTTCTCTTGGTGATGGATTGTTGCCTGGAATTGTGAGCAGAAATAACCCCTCTCTTCCTCAAGATGCTTTGGTCATGGTGTTTCATCATTAGTGACTCTAGCCAGGACATCATCTCTGTTGTTTGCAGATGTCTTGCTGTTCTTTTTACCAGTTCCTTTGGTCCAAGCTAATATTCCCAGTTTTCTCAGCAGTTGTTCATATGACACTCTGTGCCTCTCTCTGATTTTCTTTGAGTGCTCTATTCTGTTCTAGGTCAAGCAAAGCAGACTACGTACATCATCTACGTGTTCTTACTCAGTGTCTCTGGGGCTGTCCCTGCTGTTGACTTAGAGACTAGAGTCACCCGGGAAACTCAGTGCAGATAGACTTGAGTTGGGTTATCAGCTGCTCCTTAGGGTTGACAGTCTCTCTTTTCCAGGTCCCATGTTTTAATGTGTTGGTCTTGAAGTCTTGAGAATGTGAGTCATTGCTTTAGAGCCAGTACTGTAGGAGTGCAGGCTTGTTCTTAAAATGATTTGAGGGCTAGCAAGGTGGCTCATGGGTGAAGGTGCTTGCATGCAAGTCTCCAATCTGAGTTCAGTCTCTGGGGATGTTGGAAGGAGAGAACTAATGACATAAAGTAATAAGTGAAATAAGGTTTTAAAGATAAGTTTTGTTTGCCATTATAACAGACTTTGAAAGGTAAAATGAAAACTCATAATATTTATTTTACTTTATTTATTCATTTATTTTTTATTTTATTATTTTTTTAATTCAGGGTTTCTCTATATAGACCTGGTTGTCCAGGAGCTCACTCTGTAGACCAGGCTGGCCTGGAACACAGAGATTTGCCTGCTTTTACCTCCCAAGTGCTGAGATTAAAGGTGTGTGCCACCACCGCCCAGCACTCTTTTATTTATTTTTTTAATGAATGGATTTTTCAGCTATTAAAATTCATCATTTAAATGTACAATTTGATAGATCATGCTAGGTACAGAGTCTTCTATCACCTCCGACCTCCTCCTTGCCCTCCTGGTTCTTTTAAAGAGAAAATTGGAAAGTAAGGAAATTACTGAGTTTGAGGCAGTACCTACCTAGTTTAAAATCCTGCTGAAGTCTGGCCAGAGATGTTCAGTCAGGCAAGACATCTCTTTTCTGTCCAGGGTGCAGCACTGTAAAAGTTGCTGATACTCCAGTGGGCAGCTCCAGGCCACCCTTTCTTCTGGCTTCTTGAGGGCAGAACACTGGTGGGGATGGTGTTTGGCTTTAGTGTTTTGGTGTCACAGGGCTTTGTGGGATAGCCTAGGCAGGCTTTAAACTTGCAGTCCTCTGTTTTGGCCTTGTTCGGGCTGGGTTACAGATGTGTATGACCATGGCCCTCAGCCAGCAGGGCTTCTGCAAAAGTTTCTGTAAATCTTTCTCTGCCTTCCCTTGTCTACAACATTCTAAGAATCATTTGGGAATAATATAGCAAGTAAATATGGTCTCATAGTTGTGATTGCCTTAAGGAAAGTCCTGAAACATGACTTCAAGGTGATCTTGCTGCTTGCAGGAAGTGGCCTTGCCTTACAGCACTGTGTGCACTTTTCCTCTTGGTCTCTGACCACGCTCTTCCTTGACTCTAGCTGAACCCATCGTGCCCTGTAATGAAACCCGGTGGAGCCAGAAGTGGCAGTCATCTCGTCCCCTGAGAAGAGCCAGTCTTTCCTTGGGTTCTGGATTCTGGCATGCAACAGGAAGACATTCAAGTCGACGATTGCTGAGAGCCATTCCTCGCCAGGTTGCCCAGACGTTGCAGGCAGATGTGCTGTGGCAGATGGGATACACAGGTGTGTGCTGCAGGCTGGGGGTTTAGACAGCATTCAGGGACGCCATCCACTGGGTTGCCCTCCACAGCTCTGCCACAATGTACGTCTGTCTTTTCACCATGAATGGAGCTGGGTACAGTTAACTCTACTGGCATCTGCCTCTTAATTCTAGCATCTGCTTCTGTGGCTTTTATTTATACATGTAAACATTGTGTGTGCGTGCGCGCGAGCACACACACACAAGTGTATGTGTATATGTGTGTATACAGACAGGAGTGCACGTGTGAGGGTAAGGGATTATGTGCCATAACTTGCATGTCAACATCAGAGTATGACTTGTAGGCATCTCTTCTCTCCAACTCTCTGGGACCTGGGAATGGAATGCAGGGCATCGGGTTTGATCATTACTTAGCTGTCAACACCACACAAAATAGCAGGTCTTGCAGCTCACACTGCAGTGCCACATCACGGCCACACCTGCAAAGCTGCATTTTTCTAGGAAGGTCATATCATTGAAAGATGGACACCTGGATTTGGACAGTCCCATGACCATTAGACTTACTCACTTGGTTTTGTGGAGTGACTGAGTGATGGTCCCCCTAGCTGGCCACTTGTTTCAGGAAACTCAGAACTAGTGAGAATCTTTTTGTTTTTGCTTATGAGGCAGGAGAATTCTGTCTTCACTGGTGTATGAGTTTCTGTGGGCTGTGTTCTACCCCAAGGACCTGTCCTTGGTTTCCTGTTTCTGTGGCTCCCTCAGAGGAATGGTGTTTTATGGGTAGGAATCAAGAAAGAGTAATTCTCCCAATGTGATTGTTATTTTCTCTTTTTGGGGTAAGGTGCTAATGTCAGGGTTGCGGTCTTTGATACTGGGCTCAGTGAGAAGCATCCACACTTCAAGAATGTGAAGGAAAGAACCAACTGGACCAATGAGCGGACCCTGGATGATGGTAGGTCCCAGTCAGATGAGGACATGAGGGCAAGGCTCTCAGTCTGGAGGCCAATGCTTGTCAGCTGGCCTCTAATGCGCAAGCCCAGGTACTCAGAAGCTTTGCTGAAGCTCTCAGATCATGTGGGGAAGTAGAGGCTGGGGGAGGAGGAAGTACCTGCTGAGAAAGGTTATTTGTGGGGTTGCCCACAAGGGGGGAGGAAGTAAGTAAGTAAGAGCAAGGGTGTTTAGAGTTTGGGGCGCAGACTCAGCAGAGGCTGCTGCTGTGTTTCCAAGACCAAGTGGGTATGGTCAGTGGTTTTCAGTGCTCTCCCTTGTTGTTCATCCTCAGCTGTCTCATGAGACTTTTTTTTTCTGTGGCTCAGGCCTGGGCCATGGCACATTTGTTGCAGGTGTAATTGCCAGCATGCGGGAGTGCCAGGGATTTGCCCCAGATGCAGAGCTGCACATCTTCAGGGTCTTTACCAACAATCAGGTAGGTATTTGAGGGGCCTTGAGAAATGTGAGTGGTCAGAGCTGAGGTATGAAGTAAAAAGCCATTGCACGGCCACTGCAGATGGCATGCTGCTGTGACAAATCTTCGTTACTGTAACGTGTGTCTCACTGTCCTGCTTTCTGTGTCCTTCCCCCAGCACTGTATTCATCAGCTTTCCCCTGTCTTGAAGACCTTTCTCCAAAGCCATGGTGATTCCTTGATCAGTTTGTCCTTCACAGGCTTGCCTGAGCCCTCTGGCCCATTGTCCAGGTCTTCCATGATAAAGTAATGGCAAGTTCATGGCATGTTTACCTCCCAGCTCAGTCCCCACTGCTGGAGAATGGGGTCTATGTTACTGACGTCTGTATCTTAGCACCTAAGGTTTATGGTTTTGTTCCCTTGTTTCATCTAGAAACAGAAAAGGGAAAGTTTGGAGAAGGGGAGAGAGAGACAGAGAGAGACATAGAGAGACAGAGAGAGACAGAGAGAGAGAGAGAATAAGAATGAATAAATATGAGAATATGAATGTGTGTTTAATTCATGGTACTCATTTATGTGTAGAGGCCATATGACAGCCTGAACACCATCCACCTTGTTCCTTTTGTTGTTGGTTTATTTGCTTGTTTGCTTTTAAGACAGGGTCTCACTTTTTTTTTCCTTGTCTGGCCTGGAGCTTGTTATGTAGACCAGCTGGCCTCAAACTTATGAGCTCATAGAGATCCTCCTGTCCCAGCATCCTGAGTGCTGGGATTAAAGGTGTGCAGTGTCATGCCCAACTTCACCTTGTTTTTGAGACAGGATCTCTCATTGGTACTAGAGAAAGAGAAGAGCAGCAGCAGCAGGTCCAGGAAGGAGCTGACACACAATCCCTTCATAAAAAGCCACTTATTAGGAGAAAAGACCTTATAGTGGGAGAGAAAACATTAGACAGAAACAATACAGATTGTGGAGAGCTAAGCACTATAGGATCTTGGAAAGAGAAGCTTCCCTTTAAGGCCTGGAGAACAGCATCATTAAGAGTGACACTAAAGCCGGGCGTGGTGGTGCACGCCTTTAGTCTCAGCACTCAGGAGGCAGAGGTAGGCGGATCACTGTGAGTTCAAGGCCAGTCTGGTCTACAAATGATTCTAGGACAGCCAAGGCTACACAGTGAAACCCTGTCTCGAAAAACAAAACAAAACAAAAAGAGTGAGACTAAGAGACATATGGGAAAATGAGGCGCTCACTACCACAGGTTGTGGGGAGGCCAGAGGAGCCTCTTTAGAGAGCAGCTTTCCAAGCACTTCCCTAATAAGCATATCCCAAGAACAAAGAAATTGTCAGGCTGGCAGTAAGTTTCACATCATGTGATTTGGTTCAGAGTATCGTACAAGGCAGCTTGGTACTATAAATTGAGAGCTGTCGAGTCTCCGTGTAGATTGTTTAACTCTGTTCCAAAGAGATCTACAGGGTGGCCTGGCCTAATTCAGGCTTTAGGGTCCAGTCTAAACATGAAGGCCTGTGTTGAAACAACTGGGACCTGGAGCTTGCTCATCAGGCTAGTCTGGCCAGCAAAAAGCCCCAGAGATCTGCCGCCCCTGTTGTGAGATTTCAAGCATGCACTACTACGTCCAGATTTTAATGTGTGCACCAGATTCATGTTTGCATAGCAAGCTCTTGACCCACTTAATTTTTTTCCTGTTGCTGTGACAGAATACTCTGTCAAAAGCAACTTAATGGAGAAAGGCTGATTCTGGCTCACAGTTCAAAGTTCTGCTCATCACGGACTGGAAGTGGTAGTAGGACCTTGAGGGAGCTGGTCACAAGACTCCACAGTCACAAAGCAGAAAAGTAGTGAGTGCAAACCAATGTTCTGTTCTCTTTCCCAGGATGACCCAATAAAATGGGTCTTCCTGTGTGAATTAATATAAGGAAGCTAACTCCCTCAGGCATGACCAGAGGCCCATCTCCGAGTTGGTTCTAGAGTCTTCAGATTGACAATTAACACTAGTGGTCACAACACTGAACCATCTCTCCAGCACATTGAAAGGCAGCACAGTGATGACACCTGCTCTTTTTGGTGGCTTTCAGCTCACTCCTCCCACCTCTCTTTGAGGTAGTGTTCTGAGCTTCTTATGTTGCCTCTTAGAATTTCTTTTACATGTCAGCATGCAGTTTAACTTTTAAAAGCCTTTAAAAATTACCTCCTTACTGTACTCCTCTGCCCACTCTGAACATGATTTTGTGTTTTTGTTGTTGGTTTTTGGTTTTGCTTTTGAGACACGGTCTTACTCTTTAGCCCAGACTGGTTTGGAACTCATATATAACCCAGGCTGACCTAAAACTCATGGCAGCCTTCCTGCTGCAGCCTCTTAAGTGCTGGGATTACGGTTGTGAGTCACCATGCCTGGCTTAGCTTGTACATAAAACCAACAACAAAAGCATCCCAGAAAGCAATTTAATGAACATAATGTAAGGAAAGTAGCAGATGAACGCTGGTGTTAGGATCTGTGAGTTGACTGTGGTTGCTCCTGTTTGTCCTTCAGTCTTCTATGAATGAAGGATGTTAGATACCTTAAACTGTAGACATGCTTACTGTGACAGCGATGTCTTAGGACAGGTTCTTTTATAAGGATACTTAACAGCTCAGGCTCATTCTAGAAGGCATGATGTAAGGTAGACAGTTGCCTGTTGCCCTGTAGGGGAGAGACAGCATACAGCACAGCCCTCTTTCTTGGGCCTAGTTCCAGGACTTAGTTTGTGGATGTAATGTTTACATTCTAAAGTGTTTTTACCTGGGATTTGTCCCCATGCTTTGAAGAGTGTGCTTGTCCTTAGAAACCAGCTCTGTCATAGTCCTTTACATTTCCGCTGAGGCCCTCAGAGGACTGTTTCCGTTTAACCAGGTATCTTACACATCGTGGTTTTTGGATGCCTTCAACTATGCCATCCTAAAGAAGATTGATGTTCTAAACCTTAGCATTGGTGGGCCCGACTTCATGGATCATCCCTTTGTTGACAAGGTTGGTCAAGTCACTGTGCAGGGCACTGTGTTGGGTGACAGCTCCTGTGCTTTTATACCCTGAGTTGTGCATCATCTCCACTGAGGCAATGACAGCTTTATGAAACAGATGGCTAATGACATGAATGCCTGGGAACAGGTATTTTTAAGGAGCATTACTGCCTCCCTGGTGCCTTGATGCCTTTCTGTTTAAACCTGTACTCTGTTTTCCTGAGCCTGGCCACTGGGCCAGTGTGCAGTGCACTGTCCTCCAAACCCTTGTCACAATGTGCCCATCCCACTGGGCCTAGCACTGCTTTGGAGGGGACTTTTTTCTTAGGCATACTTGCTGAAGTTCCACAGTTTGAGGGACAGTGACTTCTTGATAGCAGCATTCATTAACAAATTGCTTAATTATTTTGTAGGTGTGGGAATTAACTGCTAACAATGTAATCATGGTTTCTGCTATCGGCAATGATGGACCTCTTTATGGGTAAGTCACCCCAGCAGGGTAACATGAGGGATTCTTCTTCCCCTGAAGTAACTGAAGTTGTGTCTCTTGTCTGAGTGTTTCTGTGTGTGTCCTTGTTTATTTATATCTGTCTTAAATTTGATATTCTGTTTTTAATTTTAAAAAATAAAATGCATAATGACCCCCAAGTCCTCACCATCATTTATAATATGCAATTATAAATGGAAAAAAAAACCAGTCTTTTTTATGTTAATTTTTAAAAGCTTAGCTGTATTTTAGAGGTCTTACCTCCAAAATAGAATGGGTCTGGGAGCTGGCTCATTTGGTAAAGTGCTTGCCAAGCCTGCATGAGAAAATGAGTTTGGATTCCCTGAGCACCCACATAAAGAGCCAGGTGTGACTAAATGTACCTAGGACCCCAGCACTAGGGATAGGAATGAAGAGCAGAAGATCCTTGGGGCTTGCTGGCCAGCTAGTCTAAGCAGTTGATGAGCTTTGGGTCAGGAAAAATCCTGCCTCATAAAATAAGGTAGAAAATAATTCAGGAAGACACTCAATGTTGACCTCTCACCTCCACCAACACACTCGAGTATGTACATGCCCACGCATGCTAAAATATACATATGCTTCACACGTACACAAAAGATGATCAGGAAGCTGGCTATGATGACATAAACCTGTAATCCTAGTATTTGGGAGGTTTTGGAGGCAGAAGGATCAGGAATTCAAGTTCAGCCTGGATTATATGAGACCCTATTTCATAGAAAGCAAGATAGTAATTAAGATAGTGGGTCTCATTAGGGACAAGTGAATTCTGAGTATTTTTTGAGACTCACTGTGCATAACAGAGTAGTCAAGAGGCAAATAGATATGTTTGTCAATCCCAAAAGAGCAGGTGTAAACATCTGATGCCTGATGGGAATACAAAGTCAGTGAGGAGAGCAGCAGGGGACAGAGTTAAGGTGTCAGAATTACGGCAATGTGGGCATGAAGTGCTCCCCACTGAAAAATAGGACCTGCTGGGCATGATGGTTTATACCTTTAATCTCAGGCAGGCAGATCTCTGTGAGTTTGAGGCCAGCCTGGTCTGCATAGTGAGTTCCAGCATAGTCAGGACTCTTTTAAAAATACCCAACAAACAAAACCTGGCCTCTTAACTTCTCTCTATAGTTGATGCGTTCCATCTGCAGATGGCATTCATAAGCAATCTCTGGGCACACTTCTGCAATAGAATGCTTGTCACTCTCAGCCAGAGTACTCAGGACGGGTGCAGTTCAATACTGGAACCAAGAGTATGAGGTCACCTCGGAAAAGAGAAGATGCCAGGGAATGTGTTCTACATGCTGTGTGCAGTAAGGGGGAGACTGGCTGTGTGCACACATTCACTTGTTCCTTCCCTCTGAATCTGGCCGAGATGTCCTTGGAGCTCTTGCTGAGAGGAGGCAGGCAAAGCAGCCAGGGCATAGGACAAGGCCAGCGATGTGCAGTTGGTGTTTGAGGGTGGTGCAGCATGGTATGCCAACCATCCCATTTGAGGGTCCATGGTTCTTGTGCTGTGATTCATAAATGTAAATGGCGTGAACTGCCCTAAGTGCCTCTTCTATAGGAAGCACCAGCTCTTGAGGCATCTGATGTCAGCTTTTCTTGTTCCTTTTTTGTTTTTCTCCTAATGCCACATCTCCCATTTCTGACAACCCCACTCAGTTCAGTTACCCAGGTTGTTGGTTTCTTGGACCCTCTTCTTGCATTTAGGCTATCGTACCTGGGCTGTGTTAACATGGACAGGAGTGGAACCAAGCATGACCAGACAGGCATGATGGAGCCTGTCCAGGCTACGGACCTTTGCTTTTGAACCTTGGCTCACTGCTTGTCCCAGGGTCCTGGGCCTGCTCTTCAGGTGCGGTGCAGGTGATGCTGACACACAGGGGGGGCCACCGAGGAGATGTGCCCTGACTGGCTGCTGCCACTTCTCTCCTTGGGTCTCTGTTTCTGCTGTGCAGGCCAACATTGCAGCAGTTTTCTGGTAGACAAATATGTTAGGCATATGCACATTGTTCCTCTTTGATATACTATCTGGGACTACAAACTTTCTGAAATGTTAGTGTAAGTAGTGTAGACTTTGTGGTCAGATAATCTCTGCCCTTGCGATGTGACAGCAGCTATAGGAGATGGGAAAATGGACAGGCTTGGCCATGTTCCACTAAAGCTACCTGTATAGAAACAGATGTGGTACCTGACTTGTGCTATGGCAGTTCGCCAGCTCTTTGCCAGAACTTTTGGCTTGCCCTTGTTTATCATTGACATGTGCACATCCTCGTTGGGTCTAGTCCCCACCTGTGCCCCGGGAGAAGCAACTGTGCCCACCTGTGCTACTGACTTCGAACTCACAGAGGCTTGAGGACTGGAATTAAAGGTGTGCACTACCATGCCTGGCTATGACTAAACCTGTTTGTCAGTCATTTCACTATAGCTTTTTGTGCAGATCAACTGCCCTGAGGTCCTGGCATGTGTCTGTTATCTAAGGGCTCAGGATTGCAGGGTAGCTGTCCTCACACTCTCTTGAGGAAGTGGCATGCATAAAGTAGTAGGTTTAATTGTAGGAACTCCACTATGGAGCTAGACTCACCTTAGGTAGTGTTTGCGCTGGTGAAAGAGACAGAATTGATGCACTTAGATGGACCCCAGAGTGGTGTGAGAGTATGTAGGTGAGTGGGCTCTGGGGAAGGCCATGACCAGGAGAGATCGGGGGAGCCTGGAACCCAGAGAAAAAACATCCTCAAAATAGACTCATCCATGAGTGCTAAGGTAGCAAAATGGCCTTCCGGATAAGAGGCTGCAGTGTGAAAGTGCAGGAACATGGCATTTTACAGGACACCGCTAAGGAGCGGCCTCCTGTCACAGCTGTGTACTCTCATACAGACGAACCTAGGAAATGGCCTTAGATTTTCTGGGAATGCTTGACCTGGCTTGAATTATTCATTTTAAATTATTTTTCTTCCCTTGTCTTTTCTTTTTCTCTTTTGTGTGTCTCAATCTAGCACTCTGAATAACCCAGCTGATCAGATGGATGTGATTGGAGTGGGTGGCATTGACTTTGAAGATAACATCGCCCGCTTTTCTTCCAGGGGAATGACTACCTGGGTATGCTTTTCGTACTAGCCTAATGTGACTCCGGAGCCCTTGGTTTAAGAGCCTATTTGTCAGTGCAAAGGCAGAAAAGTAGCCAGCGCTGTGGGTATGTGCACCCCTGTGAGGACAAGAGATCAGGCTCCGTTGGTGTTAGCCACCTTGGTTCCCAGAGTTGAGCTGTCATGAAGATCCTGGGTGGATTCTGAGGAGCAGTTTCAGGTTCCAGCCTTTTTATCATCTTCTGAAGCTTGTGAGTGGGTGAAGTAGACTCAGGCTCAGTTGTTCAAACTGGGAGGAAAACAGCAATTTTCCTCAGTACAAGCTTAGATTTATCTTTGGCCATAAGAAGTAAATTTCGAAGTTGGTGATTTAGCTTCATGGAGAACACTGCTGGTAAGTGCTGGACCCCAGGGTCCTTCGCCAGCCCTAAAGTGAAAGTGAAAGCCCAGTAAGAATAGCTGAAGTCAGTTCTGCCCACAGAGCCAGTGTACTCATTGTCCCAGTCAGAATGTTCATGGTTGCACTTCATGGGGTTTGAGTGTATCACTTCACTCTTCTTTACCTTAGTTTGGTTCCCTCAGAACAACACTTGGGCCCTTTAATCGTCAAAAGGTGACCGAGAAGCACTGTCCTTGGTGTTCTTTCAGGTCAGGACCTATCTCCTTGCTTGAATTTGACTACATGCTAAGCTCTGGGAGATTTATTTATTTATTGTTTTAAAGATTTATTTATTATGTATGCAGTATTCTGCCTGCATGTGAGCCAGCAAGCCTGAAGAAGGCACCAGATCTTATTACAGATGGTTTGTGAGCCACCATGTGGTTGCCGGGAATTGAACTCGGGACCTCTGGAAGAGCAGTTTCTTAACCGCTGAGCCATCTCTACAGCCTGCACTAGGAGATTTAAAGAAGGCCCAGAAAAATTGACAGCTTCTGGGAACACAGGTCTTGTGTGCCCCCGCAGCACTCTATAGAATAACCTTCCATGCCAGCCTCAGTTGTGCAGTGTGTGCTCCATTAGCTGCTAGGTCTCTGTCCCTCACACACAGGATGCCATCTTAAGAGCTGACCCATTCAGTGCCTTGACACACGGTCTGGTCTGGTAGACTCGACTCTGAATCAGGCCTGCGCTGTACTGTGCTCTGTGTTCCTCAGCACGCCTTTGTACTCTCAGGTAACAAGAAACAGAGCATCTCTTAGCATTAGTCTGTAGCTCCCTGCACCAGCTGTACATGATGCCATGCTCTTGGCCTTCCTCAAGGGCTTCTTTTTAGTACTATTGAGAAATGTCCCTGAGTTACCTGTGCTACTGTGGCCAACGTGTCTTCACCCTTTGCCCATGCTTCTACACTCTTTATGACTGATTGCCAGGGAATGATTTTCATTTCAAATAGGTATAGTTTTTCTCACAGAATATAATTTAAGTTTTTGGCCGGGGTGGTAGCACATACTTGTAGTCCCAGCACTAAGAAGCCTGGAACAAAAAGATTACAAAAAAGTTCAAGTCTAGCCTGGGCTACCCAGCAAGACAATCTCTGGAGATGCAGGGAGAGAGTTAGTTTAAAATCCTCTTGTGCCGGGCGATGGTGGCGCACGCCTTTAATCCCAGCACTCGGGAGGCAGAGGCAGGAGGATTGCTGTGAGTTCGAGGCCAACCTGGTCTACAAGGCGAGTCCAGGATAGCCAAGGCTACACAGAGAAACCCTGTCTCGAAAAACAAAAAACAAACAAACAAACAAAAAAATCCTTTTGTATATATGGGCCCACTTTTTAGGGCTCTAAAGAGAGTGATGTCTGTTCCGTCATGTCTGTCCTCAGTGGTGCCTTACCCTTTGAAACAGCTAATCATAACCGTGTTCTGTTTTTATCTGTGAAGAGACTTACAAATTTTTTTTTGGTTTTAGTTTCCTAATTCTATGACAGATTTCTTGATTATCAGAAGATAGAGTAGGCTGCTGGTTCTCTCTGTGACAAGTCGGTGACTGCTTTCTGATCTGAGCAGTTATTTGCTATTAGCAAAATTACTTTTTATAAGTTTGCTATTTTACTATTATAAAACATACTAAAGCAGTTATATTTTTGTGTTACCATTAAAGCTTGTCTTTAGTTCACAGTGTATTTCAGGCTCAAAGCAGCATCTTCTCAGATGACTGTTTAAATCTGTCTGGTTTTATTCACACATAACCCTCCATGGATAAGGGTTATAGATGTGATGAGGAACCAAGCTACCCTTGTTTGTAGGAACTACCAGGAGGCTATGGTCGTGTGAAACCTGACATTGTCACGTATGGTGCTGGAGTGCGGGGTTCCGGTGTGAAAGGGGGCTGCCGGGCACTCTCGGGGACCAGTGTCGCTTCCCCAGTCGTCGCTGGGGCTGTCACCTTGTTAGTAAGGTGAGTATTGCACAGCTGACCTTCGCTGCCTCTGCTCCCTCATCTCCCACAGGAGGCAGGGCTCCCTCTGTGTGCTAGCTGGAAGCAGAAGTCAACCAGAAAGCCCTGCGGGGCACATCTCTGTTGCGCTCCATGGTTCCATGATGGAGATAGTGTGCTGGGCGGGGAGTTGTTCTTACATGTGTGTCAGGTGAGGACACGGAGCATGCAGGTTTCCTCGCTGAACCCTCCATTTCCTCAACAATACATATTTTTTCTTATTAAGTGAGTTCTATGCAAACTTAGCTTACAACATTACACCATGGGACACAGAGAATAACTGGTTTCTGCTGTGAAGCACGTTGTCACCCCCTGCTTTGTTTCCATGCTCTTAGCTAAGGAGCCGTGAAGCCACTTAGGTCCTGACAGCCAGCCAGTTTCCTTGATGACTGACAAGTGTCTCTGTGCCACACATTCTGTCGTGTGGAGTCTCATGTGTAGTTGGAGTGGAGCTTAGTCCTCAGCCTTCCTCCTGCAGGCGAGGAGACCAGAGCAGCTTCTAAGACACGGTAGAGCAGGCTTGAAGCAGGTTCCCTTTTCTCAATTATGTCTCTGATGCGCTTGCATTTCCCCTGACATCAGGCTTTCTCCTTCTCTACTTGAGGTCTTTGTTGAGATGCTATGTTGTAATAACTAACATACATACATACACACACACACACACACACACACACACACACACGCACACACCCCTACATATTTCAAATTTGCATTCTATGCTCATTTTATAATTAAGCTAATTGCATGTTTAGTTTCTAAAGCAGAGATTTTATTACTAATAAAGGTGATGGGAACAATCAGTCTCTTGCCTGACCTTCCTTTATAGGTCAGAGCCAGGGTCTTGAAAGTGTCTGCATTGCTCAGAAGTGTGTGCCTTCTGGGAACTGCTTCCTTCCCCTGTGAGACAACAAAGGAGGGAAGACAGACCTGCACATGCCTGGCTCACTCACACTTTGTGTGTGCTGAGTAAGGGATCTGTGCAGGCTCTTGTTTCTAGTACTGTGGATTCTGGAAGCAAAATACTGGTCTTTTTTTGCCTGTCACATAGTTATATCAGGAAGCTGGGCTTCCCACTTCTCTGTAGAGCCCGTCATCAGTCTCCTGCCAAGTGAGTGGGAAGGCGAGAGTAGCAGCTCTCATCAGCATGGAGCGAGCCTTCACCTTACGGCTCTCCACATCAGATGCCATTGTGGTAGTTGAGCTGGTTACAGGAACCTGTGCAGTGTGGACAGTGCTGCCCAGAGAGGAAGTGCAGTCTATTGACCTGACTTCTAATAATGCTCTCACTCCTATAAGGAGCTGCTCCCACTGTCTCCTTTTATTGTTGCCTCTTAAAAAAAGCCTGCCTTGGCTCTTTGATTAACCTCCACCATTAGTTAGTATTTAGGGGCCTAAGTAGGGAAGTAAGTTTTCCATTTTTGCCTAGCAACTGCTCTCACAATTTAGTCATGAAAACCTATTTGTGTATGATTCATCGATGTGAAAACATGAACATTTTAGAATTAGAGTGAGCCAAGCTGGCCAATCAAGGCTGGGTGTTAGTGTGTTGAGATGCAGTCTAATGGCAGCATGCTCGCAGTGGCGTCAGGCCCTGGACGCAGTGGTCTCCCTCATCCTGCACCTCCTGCCCACTCTGCATTGGTCCCTCTCCAATATCTGCCTGTATTTCTTTCCCTCTCCCAGCCAGCAGGTGTCCCTCTCTGGGGACCCTGCACCTCTTTGGTGATTTTCCACCTGTGTGACGGATTATTCAGATTATTAGGAACTGTATTATTTATGAGATTTGTATAAATCGGCATGAGCCTACGAAGTCACTGTTGAGAAGTTATGTGGAGCTTTACTGCATGATCAGGCCTGCCACAAGGACTCACTGAGGTCACAGTGTTCTCATCTCATGGCTCCACCGGATCAGGAAGTCCTGCTAGATACACAGACTGCAGGCCACATGCTGGCCCTTTGCCAGTTGGAGACAGTTTGGTTTTCATCCTACACTGAGAGAAAAGTGAGCAAATATTGCTTCTCCTCCCCCAGCACAGTACAGAAGCGGGAGCTGGTGAATCCTGCCAGTGTGAAGCAAGCCTTGATAGCATCAGCCCGGAGGCTTCCTGGTGTCAACATGTTTGAGCAAGGCCATGGCAAGCTGGATCTGCTGCGAGCCTATCAGATTCTCAGCAGCTACAAACCACAGGCGAGGTAGGTATGTGCTGGCATTCTCAGCAGGCCTTTCCTGTCCTGGGCCCTTGGGACTCTCCTGCGCATAATAGTAGCCTGACATCAGGAGTGATGACCCCATCCTCAGGTTATTATGAAATTGTAAGCTGCTTCTACCAGATGCTGCCTGCAAAAACCCTGGATTCTGTTGACCTGCTGGTACTACGTTACCTTAATGAATGTGGCAAAAAGAAGTGTTTCCATTTCTTTAACATTTTTAAAACAACCTAAGTTTGCAGAAATTTTGCAAAAGTAGAATTGTGATAAACTGCTCTGCTTCCCCCATGAAGGAGGGGTGACAGCTTAGCTGACTTGACACAGCTATTGGAAGGCACATGTAAGGCTCCGTAGAGAAGGCTTCCACAGCCATTCAGACTCCATGCTTCTCTTGTGTTCTTTGCCCTATTGAGGTTCCAGGCTCTATTTTGTGATTGTTGGCCTGGTCTCTGGTCACTGGCCCCTGACAGTTTGTCTGTGTTTTATTATTTATGCTTTGATTCTTGGAGCAAAGAGCTGGTTGCTTACATTACAGATTGTCTTCATGAGGATTTATGTGTTTTCTTTTGGTTGGTCTGAGGCTGTTTTTCACCAATTTTTTTTTCACATTTTATTTTGAAATGATTTTAGATTTACACCAACGTTTCACAAATAGTACAGAGGACTCAGAAGTTCTTCTCCCAGCTTTCCCTAATGTCAGCAGGTTAGCGGCACCACTTTATTTAAACTGCCCAGTCTGCGATACCACCTGGACAGCATCATAGACTGCTCTGCAGGTTACCTGTGGTCCCACACAGGTCCTTCTGCTCCAGGATCCATTGGAGCACGTTTTTGGTTTTTTTGTTTTGTTTTGTTTTGTTTTTCGAGACAAGGTCTCTCTGTGTTGCCTTGGCTGTCCTGGACTCACTTTGTAGACCAGGCTGGCCTTGAACTCACATAGATCCTGCCTCTGCCTCCCAAGTGCTGGGATTAAAGGCCTGCGCCACCACACCCGGCCATTGGAGCACTTTTGTTCAGTGTCCTTCATGTGACTTTTATGTGTATTTGGACTTCTCTCTGTGCTCTCAGTGCCTGTCCGCTGCTCTCTCCATGTACCACTGCCACTCTCTTCTTAAGAGAGCTTTTATTTGTGTCTTAAAATGTGCAGTAGGGCTGGTTCCTGCTGTTTGTCTTCTTGGCTGTTCTTGGAGGGTTTTCCTTTCTCCATAAGAAAGTTTGTTGACATTTGTATTAGGTTATATCAAATTGAAATCAGCCAAAAAGGGATGGTTTGTTTTAATTGTTTTTTGGGGGGGGGAGTGGGGAGTGATTGTTACTCCAGTGCCCACAGAGGCCAGAAGATGCAATCCCCTTATCCTGGAGTTAACAGGCAGGTTAACTGTGAGCCGTCCAACGTGGGTGTTGAAAACCAAAATTGGGTCCTCTGCAAGAGCATTCTTTTATTTTATGTGTATGGGTATTTTGCCTTCATGTATGTCTGTCTACCACTTGTGTGTAGTTCCTGTGAAGTTCAGAAGACAGTGTTGGGTCCCCTGGAATAGGAGTTAGAGACATTTGTTAGTTCACATGAGAGTGCTGACAATCGAACTTGAGTTCTCTGGAAGAACAACCAGTGTGCTAACCATCTAGACATCTCTCTAGTCCCCCAGTATGTGCTCATAATGGCTGTGCCATGGCTGTAATGTCTTCATTTCCTCACGGTTTTTGTCTCCTAAGAGGCTTTACAGTTGCCTCATATAGGTCTCGCATATTATTTGGTACATTTAAGTGTTTTATCTTTTTATTTTCATTATTGCTTTCCTCTCTTGTTATAGCTTCTAACTGGTTGATGTAATCCTTATAATTAGTATCCTGCTGTCTTGTGAATTATGGCTTGATTCAGTTTGCTTATTGATTGTCTAACTTTTGAGTATACTAACATACCATGTAATTGGGAACAGAGGTAGTTCTGTCTTTCTTACCAACTCTTAAGGCTTTGTTGGTGCTAGAGCCATGGTTGGTGTTTAAGAGTATGTACTGTTGTTGTGGAGGGGCCCGAGTGTGGTTCCCAGCATCCAGGATGTTTGACAGTTGCCAGTAACTCCAGCTCCAGAGGCATCTGATGCTCTCGCTTTTGCAGGTACCTGCATTTGGTGCATATACCTACACAGACTCACAAAACTTTTTTTTTAAATATAAAGCCTTTGTTGACTCTTCTGTCTGCTTGGACTGGGTAATGTTTCCAGGATAGTGCTGATAGCGTGGCGGGAGCCAGTGGCATCCTCTTGTGGCTACTCAGCATTTCTCCACTAAATACAGTGCTGCCTTGGGGTTCAGTATGGGTTTTATCATGGTAGGAATTCCTAGGTGCTCTTTTCTGTAGTGTTTCACACAGGACTGTGCTTAGAGTTTCGTAAACTGGTTTGGTGTTGACAAGATGCCTGCCGTTTAGACTTACTGACACGACAACAGTCATAACCTTCCTAACATGAGACTAGTCTTTGCTTCCTGAAACTACTACTGCTTGGCCATGGTGTGGTGTTTGCTCTGTGATGCTGAGTTGTGCTAGGTCATGAATTCTCAGGTGAGTCATGATAGTTGGCTTAAACTGTTCATGAAGCATCAATATGTTTACTGACTCAGACAATGATAGCCACACACAGCCGGCCACTAGGAATGAGACTAGGTGGGTGTCTATCAGAAATGGCTGACTAACACATGTGGATTATAGAAGTCATTTCTCCATAGAAGTCAGAATCTCCCTAAAGATGTTGTTTGGGCAGCTGGGGATATGGCCCAATCTGTAAAGTGCTTGCTATGCAAGCCATGAGGTCACGAATTCAGTCCCCAGAGTACATATAAAAAAGCTAATGCCGGGCTGGAGAGATGGCTCAGAGGTTAAGAGCGCTGTCGATTCTTCCAAAGGTCCTGAGTTCAATTCCTAGCAACCACATGGTGGCTCACAGCCATCTACAATGAGATCTGGCGCCCTCTTCTGGCGGACAGGCACACATGTGAGCAGAATATGTATAAATAATAAATAAATATTTAAAAAAAAAAAAAGCTAATGCCCACTTCCATGGAGTTTGCTGGTCAGCCAGTCTATCTGCATCTATTAGACCCCAGGTTCCAGTGAGGCACCACACCCCACAAAACAAGTTGAACGTTCATTCTGAGGAATGATATCTGAGGTTGACTCTCACCTCCATGTGCATACCCACATGTGCACTTCCACATGAGAACAGTGCACAAAGATGTTAGGATTTTGTGTAGTAACTCAGTTGCCCAGATGTGTTCAATATGAGTGTGCCATTGTGAGCTAGATGAAGCAGGAACAGAGCTGTACATCTACTGTCTGTCTGCCGCATCTGTTTCCTGTGTGTCTTCGTAGGTGCACATAGATATGTGACACCAATATTTGCTAGGAATAGTGTTGACCTGTCACAGGTGCATCAGACACACAGATGAAAGAATGTCAGCCCTCATGCACCATCTTGGCCAGGCCCGACATCACCAGACTCAGCATTTTGCTGGAAGGTTTTGGGTCTCAGTTGAGTGTGTGTGGTATAGCAGAGCAACCTGCTGATGGGCAGGGAGTCTGCAGGGATCCAGACTTAGGCTTCCTGGGCTTCATGCCCCTGCCTAGCCCCCAAGCAGGGTGTCATAGAACTGTCCCCTTGACTAAGCTGCAGGCTGCATCAGTACGTGGATGTGTTTCTATCCAAGAAAGTTCCCTGCAACTTCAGTCCATAGTTTGCTGCCATAGCAGCTGACAGAGCCCCAGACTACAGAAGGTGAAAGGTGCTTCCTGTGCATCTGTGCTGTTCACTCCACAGCATCAGGGAGCAGCACAGTGGACACACCCCTAGTACCAGCCAGGGCCGCCCTGCAAGCAGGCTCTTGATGTGCAGTTCTGCTATGCTGCTTGTGCCCAGCTCACTGCCTGCTTTCCTGTTGCTCTCTAGTGGGGTCTACAGTAACGCTCTCTTCCTTGTTTCAGCTTGAGTCCTAGCTACATCGACCTGACCGAGTGTCCCTACATGTGGCCCTACTGTTCTCAGCCCATCTACTATGGAGGAATGCCAACAATCGCTAATGTCACCATCCTCAATGGCATGGGAGTCACAGGAAGAATTGTGGATAAGGTGAAACTTCTCAGTATGACATGGCCCAGACTCCGTACCTCAGTTATCCTTCCTGCAGTTAAGAGAGAAGGGCTAAACTGGGAGTGCTGATGCGTGTCTTTAGTCCCAGCACTCAGGAGGCAGAGTCAGGCTGAGTTCCGGGACAGCCAGGACTACGGAGAGAAACTGTCTTGGGAAGAGGGGGCACTGCTTTCACCTGATCAGTGGTGGACAGCTCCTGTACAGAAAGTTACACTTGCTCCTATACAGAAAAGCCAGGGCCTCAATTTATTCTGTGGCTTTGGCTCCTGAATGGAGGAGTAAGTTTTAGTTTTCACAGCCATTGAACAATGAAAATGACTTTGTTTCTACTGAACACTAGAAGGTCTGGTTCTGGTTTTAAATTTAGCTTTTATCATTTCTAACTTCTCACTCTGTAGACATCACAGTGATAAGGGATAGAGGGAGGACATAGAAACCTGGCTTGCACCTTCAGTACCTGGCCACTCTTTACAGCATTCTTTACCAGGCCTTATTGCAACAGCATGTCATGTGTGTTGTCATTGTGTGTTGAGCAAAAATTTATTTCAGATCTTCCACTGTAAGCATCTGAAAAGTCAGTGTATTGTCAATGTCTCGGCATGATGGGGTATTGGTTATTATTTGGTCACTGTGTGCCTTTGCTTGAGCACTTACTTGTGTGGCTTTCACCTGTAGTATTCTGCTGTTACACAGTTTCCTTGTCTTCTGAGTTACTTCCTCAGCATGTACTCCCTAGATGAGAATCCCGAGCAAGGGTGTGGATGTTACAGTTGTTGGCGCATACATCACAATCCCTCCCAGAGAGCTGGATCCACTAGAGTGCTACTGGTGCCCTCTATGGAGACGTCTGCACTGGGTGACACATCTTTCTCATTGTATTTCAGGAGGATCTTTTAAACGTTTAAGTGTGTTGCTAGTGTATTCACATGGCTATGCCAGCATTGTATTCAGGAACATTTCTGTCACCCCTAAAGACACTATGCTCACCAGCATTTTCTCTATCCTCTCTTCTGCTCCTTCCCAGTCTCTGTGGCCATCAGTCTGCTTTTTTTTTTTCTTTTATTTCCCTTTTGTATTTGAAACAGGTTCTCTGTGTAGCCCTGGCTGCCCTAGAACTGCTATATAGACCAAGATGGCCTCAAACTCAAGAGAGATCCTCCTGCCTCTGCCTCCCAAATGCTGGGGTGAAGGCTTACGCACTACCACCTTGCTCAGTCGGCTTCCCCTCTTGATCTGCTGCTCTAAACAGTCCATTTGAGAGGACTCATGATGTGTGTCCTGCTATGACTGGCTTTTCTCACTGCAAATGTTCTCAAGGTTCCTCATGCATCACTCAGTGTTTTTCTCCTTTTTATAAAAGGCTGATTGATACTCTGGTGTGTGGATGTTACCACTAGAGTGAGTGTGTGTGTGTGTGTGTGTGTGTGTTTCAGAGATAAGTGCTCTGCTTAGTGAAAATTGTAAACCAACTATATGGGCTATGTGTGTTTACTAATTATCTTTTTGTGCACATTACCTTTGTGTTTTGTTGCTTACTTTCTACTGGAATTGGAGTTTGTGTGCTGCTCTCACATTGTCTCTGTATCTTAGTAGAGTTCCCCACATGATGCCACCCTAGGCCATTGTTTTCTTGTTCTTTGATACGACTAACTGTGGTTGCTTTATTAATCATAACTTCTATAAGAGTTTTATATTTTGATATGGTTGAATTTTCATCTTTTGTGATTTTTTTTTCTGGTTTGAAAAATTAGAATGCCCCCTTACAGAGGTACAATAAAAGTTTTATATTTATATTAACTCTATACTTATTATATATAGATTAATACTAATACTATACTAATTCAATGATTAAACATTGAATTTGTTCAACTGTGAATGTTTGTTGCGTAAGAGATGGATGGAGATTAATTTTTTTTCTCAGTTACTTTTTTTTTTTTTTTTTTGCTATACCAAGTCACTTGGGCAGTTGTCCTGGTTCTATGGCTCTGTGGCTTGTGAGGGAGTCAGCAGTTTGGGTCTGTATGGTTTCCAGGTGATCTCTTCATGCTTCCCTCTTATCTCCCTTCTGGCCTATGGTGGGCTGTGCGTGTCACACAGCAGGGCAGTCACCTACTGCCAGTGCACAGACCTTTCTCCAGGGGGGCTCTCAGTGGTTGCAGGATTTGGTTGATGACAGCTGGCATCTGTGACACTTTAGTGTGACTCTCTGAGGACAGGTCTGAGGGTGTCACTTGTGTCATTTCTTTTCGTCTGATCAAAGTTCTTTCTCAGAGAACTCTTGACATGTGTATCCTGTTTCTTACAGAATGGTGTTTTATGACCTTGCAGAACACCCACAGCAGTGGTTGCTGCAGACTGCAGATGCCGTGTCTGTGTCCAAGACACCATCTACCCATAGTCCTGAGGTAGTCCTCAGTAGGCAGCTTAGCTCATTCTTGTCTTCCATACAACTCACTTCACTGTTGGCCTGCTTTCTTTTTCCTGCAGCCTGAGTGGCGGCCCTATTTACCACAGAACGGAGACAACATTGAAGTAGCCTTCTCCTACTCCTCGGTGTTATGGCCGTGGTCAGGCTACCTGGCCATCTCTATTTCTGTGACCAAGAAGGCTGCTTCCTGGGAAGGCATCGCGCAGGGCCACATAATGATCACAGTGGCTTCCCCAGCAGAGATGGAAGTAAGGGTTCACCAGGAAGTGGCTTGTTTTTATTTATCCTTTACCAGCTCCTGCCAGGAGAGTGGAGGTGGGGAGTAGACTCAGAGCAGAGGGTCTCCATTTAACAGGCCACTTGAGGTTGCTGGATTAGCCTCATTGGCCATACACCATGGACCAGGGCCTTCAGCGCAGCTGTGTTTCAACCCTACTCTGCTTCATATTCTGCGGCTATGTCACAGCAGAACAGACCCACTTGGGCCTAATTTTAAGCTCAAAATTAGTGTATCTGAAATTGTTCTCCCAGGAAGGAAATACGGGGTTGGCCTTTCATGGCTCTAGTGGCTTTTAGGAACAAAATGCCTGAATTTTAAGTCTTCAACTCTTCTTGAATTTGAACAGAATTAATTGCAGCACACAGACATTATGTTATGTCACACATTCTTATATTTAAATTATGTGAGTTAAATTGGTAAATAGAAACCTTTGTAGCTCAGTATGATGCTGTTGCATGTAATCCCAGCATCTGGAAGCTGAGGCAGAAAGATCCTGAGTTTCAGATCTTAAAAACAAAGAAGAAAAAGAAAAAGGTATTTTAAAACTCTTAAGGTTTTTTTTTTTCCCCATAAAGGGGTGTACTTCAAGTTTTTTTTTATCCTTTTTTTTTTAAGTCAAAAAATGGTGCAGAGCACACGTCCACAGTGAAGCTTCCCATTAAGGTGAAGATCATTCCCACCCCTCCTCGGAGCAAGAGGGTCCTCTGGGACCAGTACCACAACCTCCGCTACCCGCCTGGCTACTTCCCTAGGGACAACTTGCGGATGAAGAACGATCCTTTAGACTGGTGAGTGGCAGCTTTACCTGTGCCCTGTCACGCTAGGGCTGTGCATCCCTCCTCCTGCCACTCGGTGTGGTGAAGACACTGACTTCTCTAACCTGCACTTTTGCGGCAGAATCTGTGATGATATCCTCTGTTCTCTTGTTTTCCTGTCTACCAGAGTCAGCCCGGCAAGTCTGGTCAGTCCCACTGCCGGGCTCTGTCCCCATATCCTCCCATGTGTGGCCTTCCTTTGGCTCTGGCTCAGGCCTGGATGGTGTCTCTGTCCTTTTGACAAGTCTTGGTTCTGTTATTCTTGCTTCCCTGCTTTTCACCTGCCATATGTTGGCCACCATGATCATCTGTAAGCGGGCACTCCACACAGCCAACTTGAGACTATACATTTACTGCCTATCGTGCCAGACCTGTGTGGCCAGCATGCTTCCGAGGCTGGAGCTCCCTCCCTCCCTTCCCTGCCCTCACATGCACTGCCCAGCTTCTTACTCCTGCAGGACATCTAGGCCTCCTTACTCTTGGCCTCAGGCTTGTTTCTCTTAGTGTAAAGTGAAGCTTGGGCTCCATGTTGAAAGTGGGGGGAGGGAAGGTATTAGACTGCTTTACCAGGATTTTGTTTTTGTTTTGTTTGCTTTGTTTTTAATTGTTTTGAAACAGGGTTTTTCTGTGTAGCCCTGGCTGACCTGGAACTCACTCTGTATACTAGGGTGACCATGAACGCAGAGATCTGCCTGCCTTTGCCTCCCTAGTGCTGGGGTTAAAGGTGTGTGCTACCATGCTGGCTTAACCCGGATTCTGGGGGTCAGAATCCTGATTCAGAGTCAGATTTGCCCTTTTTTCTCTTTCTTTCTTTTTTTTGTTTTTTGTTTTTGTTTTCTTTTGTTTTTTGGTTTTTTGGTTTTTCGAGACAGGGTCTCTGTGTGTTAGCCTTGGCTATCCTGGACTAGCTTTGTAGACCAAGCTGGCCTCGAACTCACAGCGATCTGCCTACCTCTGCCTCCCTAGTGCTGGGAATAAAGGCATGCGCTACCACATCCGGCCCTGCCTTTTTTTTTTTTTTTTTTTAAATACTTATTTATTTGTGTACATGAACACTATCTGTATGTATACATACATGACAGAACAGAACATTAAACAGAAGAGAACACGATCTCATTACAGATGGTTGTGAGCCACCATGTGGTTGCTAGGAATTGAACTCAGGACCTCTGGGTGAGCAGCCAGTGCTTTTAACCTCTGAGCCATCTCTCCAGCCCTTATTTTTAATGTTTAAAATTGTATATGTATGGATGTTTTATCTGCACGTATATTTATATGCCTGGTGCCTACAGAGACCAGAAAAGGGCATCAGATTTCCTGAAAACAGTTATAGATGGTTATGTATCGCCATATGGGTGCTGGGAATTGAACCTGTGTCTTCTGTAACAACAACCAACTTAACCACTGTGCTGTCTCTCTAGCCCCAGATTTGCCTTTTAAAATAAGATTTTTCTGAAAGGTGGGTGGTGGGTCCAGATCAGAGACAGTTGATAGGGGAATAGGGGAAACTGACATCAGGCAAGGCTATGGGCATTGCTGAGGAGATGAGCTTTGGTTTTTTTCTGCCAGGCATTTAGACAATTATCTAGCAGTACAGAGGAATAGGGAGCATGTTTGGAAAGGAAAGCAGGCCAAAGTGATAGGGAATCCTGTGCTGCACCTGCACAGCGGGCCCCCGCCTCTGCAGCCCTTTGGTTATTATCACGGACAGGTGGCTACTGGCAAGTTAATGGTGCCTCTAAATACTGCTCAGCACATCTTAAGCCTTGTCTCTGCATCATTTATCATCTCACATGTCATGCACTTAGTTCTCTCTTGTACCACTTTAGTTTGTCTAACCCAGATGATGATACAATCCTGGAAAGGCTGGCTCCTGGCCTCCAGTCTTAGGAACAGCTCTGTGGTCCTATTGTGACCTGCAGAGAGTGGTCATCTGAACACTGTGGTTGTTGCTTTTCAGGAATGGCGACCATGTCCACACCAACTTCAGGGACATGTACCAGCATCTGCGTAGCATGGGCTACTTCGTGGAGGTGCTGGGTGCTCCATTCACATGCTTCGACGCCACACAGTATGGTGAGCAGCCTTGCTGGCCAGATCTGCAGTTCATACCGGATGTGTGTTGATTCTCCCACAGTGGTCACTGATAGGCCAATAAAGGGATCCTGGGTTAGTCCCTGTGTCCAAGTGGAGGTGGGGAGCAAGGCTCCCATGATGCTCATACTCACTGGTAGTTGAGCAAGAGATATTTGTACCCTTTTTTCCCTTTACTATTTTGTGGTTGTTGTTAAGATTTTTTTAAATTAAGTATACAGTGCTCTGCCTACATGTATGCCTGTCCTCCAGAGGAGGGCGTCAGATCACATTATAGATGGCTATTAGCCACCATGTGGTTGCTGGAAATTGAACTCAGGACCTCTGAGAGAACAGACAGTGCTCTTAACCTCTGAGCTATCTCTCCAGCCCCTCCTTTACAATTTTTATTATATTTGTTATATTTATTTCAGGTGTGTTTGTACTCAGAGGACAACTTGGAGGAGTCCGTTCTCTTCCTTGTATGGGTCCTGGGGATTGAACTCAGAGGGTTGGTGGAAGGAGCTTTTACAATTTGAGCCATCCTGCTGGCTCAGTCTTTTTTTTTTTTTTTTTTTTTTTTTTAAATACTATCACTATACATTACTCTTTTCCTAAGTAAATGAAAAATATTTATATATATGAAAACCAAAGAACAGAGTTAGGTGGGCCTTGTGGCTTGCTGGACCCGGGCCCTATGTGGCTCACCTCCTCCTGTAGTGGTGCAGGGCCTGCAGCTCAACTCCTAGAGGTAGGACACCAGTGAGAGATGGCGTTTCTGAATTGTCTTCTGCCACTCAAAAGTGACAGTTCTCAACTGAAGCATTCCTTCCCTCAGGCACTTTGCTCATGGTAGACAGTGAGGAAGAGTACTTCCCTGAGGAGATTGCCAAGCTGAGGAGGGACGTGGACAATGGCCTTTCCCTTGTCATCTTCAGTGACTGGTACAACACTTCTGTTATGAGAAAAGTGAAGTTTTATGATGAAAACACAAGGTACAGTTGCAGTTGGCATTGGTAGAGTATTATGGCTTTTAGGGTTAGAGTTCCCCCAGCAAGCTCTTGTATAACTGTCGTAATTTGGGGTGGTTCTTCCAGCTAGTGGAGTGTGGGTGGAGAAAGCTCTTGTCTGTGTACAAGAAAGCTCCTTGTAGAGAGACAGGTTTCTGGACTCGGTCCTCACTGACAGGTGATTATCTTCGTTTGCTGAGCCCAGACACTGGGCTTTGGTGTCTGTTTCATGCTAGTCTGTCCTGCATCCTTCATACTGACATGTGAAATTTACATGCACCTAAGGAACTGTTACTCAGAGACATCTTATGTATGTGGTTAACTGCATAGCTAGAGTGCTGTAAATGTTAGTGTTGTGTGGTGGGTTTTCTTTAGCATATCTAGCCTCCTGTCTCACTTGGGCTTTGCTGGTCTGGCTAGATCTAGACTAGGCCTGTGTGGGTTGCATGCGAGTGAAGTACTGTCCGTGTGTAAAGGCACACAGTTGGCTGGAGCAGTAAGCTTGCATATTTCTCATACCAAACAGCTTGTTTCAGTTCAGGCTTCTGTATGTATGTATGCACAGGATTGTGACAGAGACACCATGTTTTGTCAAGGAAAGAGGAAATATATGGGAGAATTTTAATTCTTGCCTTCTCTGTGCCCGCTGCCACTTTTACAGGCAGTGGTGGATGCCAGATACTGGAGGAGCCAACATCCCAGCTCTGAATGAGCTGCTGTCTGTATGGAACATGGGCTTCAGTGACGGCTTATATGAAGGGGAATTTGCCCTGGCGAACCATGACAGTAAGGTTTTGTATTTGTGTGTAGAGGTATGAAATTGGCAGAAGGGTGATGGTGTGAGCTACATGTTTTTGAAGTATAGGTTTCAGAAAGAGATGGTATTTATAAATGAGCTAGCTGTAGTGCGGGGAGACCCAGTCAGTCTTTTCAAAGAATATACCTAGGGCTGGGGCTGTAGCTCAGTGGTTATTTGTTTTGCATGTGTAAGAATCTAGGCTCAGTTCTATCACTTTAAAAAATGAGCTGGGCTCCGTAACTTAGTTGATAGAGTATTTCCCTAGCACACACAAAGCCCTGGGTTTCATCCTTACCACATAAACTGGGCATGGCTGTTCACACCTGTAATCCTAGCACTTGGGAGCCAAGAACCTGAGATAGGTGTTTGAAGTCACTCTGGGATGTATAATAAAATTCTGTTTTCAACAAACAAACAAAAGTTTATATACTTAAATTTTTGTTTAGAAGCTGTATGCTACCAGCATTTTTCACTTGAAGTTTAAAATGATTGCTTCTAGTTGATGTACAACAGGCAATAGCCGATTGTCTCTTCAGGTTAATATCTTTAAAAATAAATAAAGTGATGTAGAACATGTCTGAAATGCATGCTGGGTCAGTGAGTCGAGTGCTGGGCATCTCTGCTCCCTTAATGGCCAGCAACTGTTTTCCAGTGTATTATGCATCCGGGTGCAGCATTGCCAAGTTTCCAGAAGATGGTGTTGTGATCACACAGACTTTCAAGGACCAAGGTAAAGAAAGGGTGCTGTTCCCAGGCCTCTCCATCCTTTATCTCTCCCTCCCTCCCACCACCAGCTTTACTGTGTACTTCACCTACTCCACTCACTCTCCTGAAGTGTCTGGTTCAGCGATGTTTGGTGCATCGTTGTGTGCACCTCACAGCCCACTGTGCATGTTTTGTTGGGCATTAGGAATATCATCAGCAGTCCTGGGCCTTCCCTTCCATCTGCTCTGGTTCCTGGTAAACTTATTGCAGTATTATTCATATAGAACTTACTCTGCAATAGGCTTTGGGGGGGATCCCAAAATGAGCAAGACAAGCTTGCTGATAATTTGAATATGTGTGTACAGTCTGCAAAAAAAAAAAAAAAAAAAAAGCAGTTTCTCCATAATGGGCTTAAGATTGTCTTATGTCTGTGATTGGTGCACTGCTGCAGCATAGTTTTCATGATCTGGAAAGTTTGTTTGTTTGTTTGTTTGTTTGTTTGTGTTTTTCTGTATAGCCCTGGCTGACCTGGAACTCACTTTGTAGACCAGGCTGGCCTCAAACTCACAGAGATCTGCCTGCCTCTGCCTCCCAAGTGCTGGGATTACAGGAGTGTGCCACCACACCAACCTGATGAAAACTCCAAGGTTAAAATGCTACCTTCCCTTTCAGGAGACATTGCTGTTTGTCTCTGTTGACCATCAGCAAACATCCCTCAAGCCTGGGCCAGGCCCCTAGTGCAGGTGACAGACCACTGAGTGCACAGAGTCCCTGCTGAGTAGAGAGGAGAGCAGGGACGAACTAGGCTGCCTGTGGTTCTGAAAGTTTAGGTGCAGGGCAGTGGGACAGAACTACAGCTCTTCTATGGCTGTCATTGGGATTCTCTGCTGTAAGACGTACCTTATCTCTGCTAAGTTCCAGGAGACTGACATGTCTCATGTGACAACTTGTGAACATGTGCTGAGGAAGCCGTTTCCTCCTGAAAACTGATAGCTTTTCTGTAATTGAGAGACAGTTTTATCAGTTGAAAATGGTGAAACTAGGTTTCTCAACTTAACTGTTTGAGGCCAATTTAAGCACATACTGATTTTATCTTCTCAGCCCAACTCATCATAAAGTAGTCCTTTCTAAATGTTGCTCTCACAGGCTAGCTGCTTTCCAGGGCTAAGAGCCATGGCCTCCTAGCTTGCTTGCTGCCTTCTGCAATTCAGTATTTTCATGAAGGGAATAGCAAAAATAGATCTAATGATGCATACTTTATTTTGTGTTTTAGTACAATCTAAAAAGTCAATTGCTTGGTGTTAACTTGGGTAGTCTTTGGATATAAGGCAGGACTTTGTAGTGCATGCTACGCTGGAGCAGACAAGGCTGTACTTTCAAAGCCCAGCAAGTTCAAGTTGCTGAACAGGGTAGCATATCATACAGCTGAGGCAGGAAATCGCATACTTGATGCCTGCCTGGGTGACTTTGCAGGGCACCCTGTCCTATCAGACGTTAGAAAGAAAGAAACGGAGTTGGTTGTAGTTCATTGGCAGAGTGCTCGCCTAGGCCTAGGTTCAAGCCCCAGTATTACCTCAAAGAGGTGAGTCATCTCAGAGCTGACTTACAGACAGTCCTGGCTTTTGATCCTCTCCTGCACCTAGTGCTGAGGCAAGCCTTGCTTTGGGCACACACAGTGTGGCTACACTGTTGGGAGCTTCCCAGAGTACTGGTACTTTTTTATATCTCAGTTCCTTAAGCATTTCAAGTTGTGCTGTCTGCTTGATAGATCTAAATGGCATGTGGACGGACACACGTTCTAAAGTTAGCTGCATTCATCCCGCTCCTGTAATACAGCATAGAGCCTGCAGTGTCAGTACACACTGCATTTGGAGATGCTAGTTTTGTGAGAGCTGGATTTTGTTAAAATCAAAATTAATAATGCTTAAAATACTGCTTCCCTATTCTAAAGATTTGCATTCTTTTGATTAAATGTTGTATTTTGCTAGTCTTGTGTTAGGTAGGTCAAATCTCAGGTCAAGTGGCAACTAGAAAATCGGTAATTTCCTCATGAGAACTTACTGCTGTTCTCATTTTTTACTGCAGGATTGGAGGTCTTGAAGCAAGAGACAGCAGTTGTTGAAAATGTTCCCATTTTGGGGCTTTATCAGATTCCAGCTGAAGGTGGAGGCCGGATCGTACTATATGGAGACTCCAATTGCTTGGATGACAGTCACAGACAGAAGGGTAAGAAAAGATAGGAGGGCTGAGGTTGCGGATCAGTGGCAGAGCACTTGCCTCAGACATGCAAGGTCCTGGGTTCAGTACTCAGCATGGCTGTAGAAGAGAAGCAGCAGCATGTGGGCTTAATGGTTTGGGTACATGGTCCTCTTTCCTTTCTCCCTGAGAAAGAATAAATAGGTATTTGCCTGTGGGAGCCAGACCTAAGAGTCCCAGGTACTTTGATTGCTGGGATATTTCTGCATATACCTGAACTGAAGGTTAACACATAGAATAGATACACAAGCCTCCACAGATATCAGTATCCCACCTCTGATAGTGACAGGCATGAGTCTTTGTCACCTGTGTGGTAGAAAGTCCTTTAACCCAGCTGACCCAGGTTTTGCCCTTCTCAGGCTTCCTGCTAGGTTGTCTGACCTCATGTGTGTTTCTTCTCTGATCTGGCTTCTCTTCCCAGACATCTGTCTTAGAGGCCCTGCTTGTTGAGACTTTGCGATGCTAAGAGCTTTTGTCCCTGAGGGGCCTCTGATATTTTCTGGAAGACAGGAAGCAAAGAGGGGAGAATTGGGTCTCTTTTATCCCTCCTTTACAACTTGACCCTTGTCTCCTCCCAAGTGTGCAGCTCACGTGCTTGGTTGGGTATGGACTTCATTTTCATACTGGAGGAAGGGGACAGTGGAAATGCCGCAGGTCTTTATCTGGGAAGATGCTAGGAAACCAGGTCTTGGGTCTTGTCTTGGACACTGCAGGTGCTCAGACAGTGGTGGGTGAGCACGTGCTGGGTGTCGCACCCTTCCCCAGCTTCAGGTTGATGTTGATGGGACGTCAGCAGCTTATGGAAATCCTTAGAATAGGATTGGTTTTATTTTTAAAAGTGAAAAATAAGGTTTAAAGTCACAGCAGATAGGAGATTAATGTTTTATTTCCATAGAAATTCTCTTTAAGATCTGAGCTTTCCTGGTAAGAGTCTTCATTAAAATTTCAAATGCCTGAAGGGACTGTCCGTGCCTGTACATTTCAGACAGCAGCTCTTCGGGTCCTTGGGGCTTTTGGCACTTGGCCAGAAGTGCATGCTCTTCCGAGAGTAAAGTACTTAACAGCCTTTTCCATTCCGGAAGCTGCTGTAGTCCAAATAGGTGTTAATGGGATTTGGGCTGTGTAAATAGGGGGTAAGAGGGAGGGAGGGACAGAAGGAGACCAGGTCTACAATGGGAGCATCTGCAGCCTCCTTAGAAAGGAGCCTTTGTGCAGCTCAGAGTGAGAGTTGTTGCTCGTATTCTTAAACTCTGAATGTCCAGAAAAGAGTTGACTGTCTTGGTTGGTCCACTGACTCAAATAATAGACTTTCCCATGTGTGTTCCCTCATAGTGCAGACCTACTTCCTGTTCCCAGAGCAAGGTCGTTGGTGACAGCTCATGACCTTGGAGCCCCTTTTGTAGAGGCCATTCTTTTTTTCAGTGAATGAACCCTGATCTGTCTTTGCCCATGAGCTGTCAAAGCTGTGTGACACTCTGGCAGGAGGTCCAGTCCAGTCATAGTGGTGCTGAGCTGCCCAGAGCCCTGGGACATAGAGTAAAACCCACCTGTGTCAGCTGGTGCGGGAACAGACTGTCCTGGGTGGGCTGGAACCCTGCCTGCGGAGAGAGCATTCTTGTCAAGAGTATGAGAGCCTGGTGAGGTATGGGCTTCACATTGACCTAAATTTCTGACCTCTGAACCTCCATTTCCCCTCTTTATGGGAGCTAGTGTTCTTCAGTTTTCCTAGAGGAGTTTCATTTTGAAAGTTGGATCCTAAGCTGGGCTGGGCACACCTTTAATCCCAGCACTCGGGAGGCAGAGGCAGGTGGATCAGTTCGAGGCCAGCCTGGTCTACAAAACAAGTTCAGGATAGCCAAGACTAAACAGAGAAACCCTGTCTCGGGGGGAAAAAAAAATTGGACCCTAAGTAGTGTGCCTGTTGACTCTGCAGACTGCTTTTGGCTTCTGGATGCACTCCTTCAGTACACATCATATGGCGTGACTCCTCCCAGCCTCAGCCATTCAGGGAACCGGCAGCGCCCACCCAGCGGAGCTGGCTTGGCCCCTCCTGAAAGGATGGAAGGTGAGCATCTCTCATGGTGCCTCAGCAGGGACTTACATCTTTTAAAATAGTTTATTTTTGTGTATCTGCATATGTGTGCAAGTGCCCAAGGAGGCCAAAAGAAGGCTTTGGAGCCCAGAGAGCTGGAGTTACAGGGATTTGTTGGCTGCCCAGCATAGGGGATGGGACTGAACTGTTCTCAGCAAGACAGCAGCACTCTGAGCCACCGAGTCACTTCCAGCCCGAAGGCCCAGCATCTTCCAGTAGTCTCTGGGCAAGGCAGTAGGCTGGGTACATTGTAAGGATTAGCTCATGAATGCCTCTCAGTAATCTTATAAAAAAAGATGGCATTATTCTTTGTGTACAGATGAAGAAACAGGCGGGAGAGAGGTTAATCAGGTACCTCAGGTCCCTTGGGCCACAGAAGGTGAGCCTGAAGCTCCCTGCACTTCAGGGTCTGTGTGGGTTGGTGCTCATGTCCTCAAAGAACTGAATGTTCCCTTTCTTGCAGCGCTGTCCGCAGAATAAGGATGTGGGCCATGGTGTCGTTTAGAATCTCACAATAGCAGCCAGCCGTGGTGTTGTATGCCTATAATCCCAGCACTTGGGTGGCTAAGGGAAGAGACTAAATGGAGACCAGACTGGCCTGTTAATAGTGAAACCTCATCTCAAAATAAAAGCCAAAACTGAAGAAAGAAATCTCAACAGCTCCATTAAAGTATAAGGAGGCCTGGGGAGGTGACTCAGTTGACAAAGTATTTGCCAGAAAGCATGCGAAGTTGAGTTCAGATCCTCCCTCAGCACCTGGGAATGGAGGCACACAACTTTAATTGGGAGCATCGGGCAGGCACTTGGGAGGCAGAGGCAGGCAGATCTCTATGAATTTGAGGGTAGCCTGTTCTACAGAGCAAGCTCCAGGACAGCCAAAGCTACCCAGAGAAACCCTGACTTAAGAACCCTCAGATTCTCCCTCAGATCCCCCTAAACACTGGGTGCATCAGAGCATGTCTGTAATCCCAGCTCTGGATGAGCCGAGACCCTGGCCAGCCAGTCTAGCTGAATCTGAGTTCCACATTCCATGAGAGTAATTCAGAGTAAGGATGACATCCAACATCTATCTCTGGCCTCCACACATACATGTCCACACACAGGAACACATATGGACATGTACCACACAAAATAGAAAAGGTAAAATTCATTCTGATGATAGATTTCAATATAATCCTTTAAAATTACTTAGATGTGAGGCACCCATTCCATTTGCTCAGTAGCAGTGTGTGCGTGGCTATAGATGGGGTAGCACAGATTTAGGAAATGTAAAAACCAGCTGGGTGGGGTAGCACATGCCTGTTTCCCTGCACTGAAGAGGCAGAGTCAAGCAGGTCTCTGAGTTTAAGGCCAGCTGGTCTACAGAGAGAGTTCCAGAACATCTAGTACTACATAGAGGAAACCCTGTCTTGAAAAACCAAAAGACAAAAAAAGAAAGAAAGGAAGAAAGAAAGAAAGAAATTTAAAATCTAGAAATGGAATTGGTTTGTTTACTTGGCCAGAGGACTAAGTATTACAGAAAAGAGGTTTTTCTGTGGCACTGTCCTTGGTGGTCTTATGTGTGAGTCCACAAAGGTTCACTAGCAGCACGCCTACACACAGTGTGGCTGTGTTGAAGGGAGCCAGGCACCTTGTTGGGTGTGGTGAGCTGTTGGCAGAAAGGTATACCGTCGCCCACACCCACCTTCTCTCTTTTATTTTTATAATGGTGACCACCTGCTCTGTGCTTATTACTGCTGCTGGCCTCAGGAAACCACCTTCATCGGTACTCCAAAGTTCTTGAGGCACACTTGGGAGACCCGAAACCTCGGCCCCTTCCAGCCTGTCCACACTTGTCATGGGCCAAGCCACAGCCTTTGAATGAGACGGCACCCAGGTCAGTGTCTGCCTATGTTTTCCTCGTTGTTCCCCAGGGCCCATGACTCATTCCTTTTTTATGAGAGCGAATACAATTTTGCCAGCGTTACCGTTAAAGTCTGGTCTAGCTCTCCTTTTCTGACAACTGTGGAAATGAGCAACCCCCATACTGTGCATTAGAAGCATACTTTGGTGGTATCCTACATTAGAATGCTTTAGAGAGAAAGGAGGGGTCCAGCCAAATGCTACTTGAGCAGAAGCTCGTTCTGGCTCCAGTAGGGATTTGAGGGCTGTGGTTTGCAGCTGTACTCCCTGTCCAAGGTGTTGGATGTGGAATGCAGGTGGGTCTCTCCTGCACCCAGCCCTGAAGCTGCTCCTAGGACATGTGGCTTGTGCTGTGGCTGTCCAGCCAGAAGTGCTTGCCGTGTAGGCTGTGGCCTTTCTCCACAGGCGCTGTCTCATGAATACCTGTGTGGTTCTGCCTCTCTCTCACCCAGAATCTTCACCTGCCTCACTCTCTTCAGTGTTTCACACCTGCGTTCCCATTCAGTCTTTCTCCAGCCAGGCCAAGCTGTTATTCCAGCTTACTCCTTTTCCTTTTTCTCTCTCTGGCATCTTGCCTAAGCAGGACAAGATAGAGAAAGTTAACAGGACCTGGTGTCCCAGAGCTAGCTGGCAGGGCAGGTGCTCCTCTCTCAGCCCCTCCTGATATAGGCTTCCTTTAGAACACAGTGTCCCACCGTTCTCCTTCTCCCCTTTCCGGTTCAGTGAAGGGCAGATGTGGCATAACCGAAGACTGGATACCTGTCCGTGCTGTGAGGAGGCGACAACCTGGCCTGCTGTCACAGCGTGCATGCTTCCTCATCACCATGAGTGAAGGTCCTCTGTTCTCTCAAGAACCATGTCTCAGAATGTTTGTTACAGAAAACAAAGTTGGCACCATGGAGGAGGATTAGTAAAGTGTTTGCCGTGCACTGAGTTTGATCCCTAGAACCCATGTTTTTGTTTTGTTTTGTTTGTTTGCTTGTTTTAAAATGCTGGGTGCATCAGCATGCACCTGTAATCACATGTTAGGGACTGGAAACAGGAGAGTGTCTGCAGCCTACTGGCCAGCTAGTTGAAACAGCAAGCCCCAGGTGCTATTAGAGACCTTTTGCCTAAACAAATGCAGAGCAAAGAAAACACCATTGTTGATCCCTGTGTGGCTCAGGCATATGTGTGCACTCATACATGGTGCTTGGTCTTTAGCAGCAGTGTTCTTTATGAGCCTTTAATTGAGGAATGCTTTTCCATTCCAGTCACCCTGCATCTTTTAAAACTTGTAACATATTTCCAATTTTGAATCTTTATTTATTTATAGCCTTCACTTAGCAGTCAAACCAGGCTTTATATTCTAGACATGCTCAAAGAGCAGTCATGTTAGCTAGAGTGCCAAAAGCCCAGTTCTTCTCCGAGGTGTGCACTGGTGGCTCTGAGAATAGATAACAGTACCTTTGGTATCGGCTGGCCACATCAGATAATCCCTCGCGCTCTAAGTCTATCCAGGGTGCTGATCATGTCCAGCTCCTGGAATTTAATTTTGATTTTTCTCAGCAACCCCTCTCCTTCCCACACCACTGCATTGCTCTCTTATCTTACACGTCACATCTTGAGGGAAATTATTCTCAGTCCTCTGAGACTTAGATCGAGATATATTCTGAATCTCTAGAAGATTCTGCACCAGTGTCAGACAGCTGCAGGTTGTTATTGGCCATGGTAAGGGCAATTCCTGTCTGAGGAGAGACTTTGTTGCAGTTCTTGGAGGGGCATTAGGTATCCTTAGCAGTCATTGCTGTGGGAACATTGACTCAAGGCAGACCCTCCATCCCTCATCAGAGTGCTGTGAGCCTCCAGTGCTAACATGAGTGCTTTTACTTCAGTGCTCCACTAGAAAGTGCTGTCAGTCCTCAGCAGCGGCTCCAGGACACAGGGCACTGTTAGAATGTCCACTTAGCAAGACACTTGGGAAGCCTAAGATGGTTCCATGACGTTGTCAGCTGACTTTTCAGATGGATTAATCCTGAGCAGAATCATTAAGTAGTGGAAAGCAGGCTGGGCTACAGCTGTGTTGGAATCGGCCAACCTGAGCTCAGCCGGGGCCTCTGGGGTCTCAAGTGACAAGCTTTATGCTTGGCTACTGCTGCCATTGGGAGTGGTTGCCTGTGCCTTCCCACAAGTAAAAAAGACATAGACCAACAATTTCTAGGTGGGCTGACTACAGGAAAATAAGGAATTCTTCATTTCCATATCTCTTTCTTCCATTGGTGTCCTTAGCTCTCCTAAGGTACCAACAGGCTGCCCATTGCTGTTCGCAATGTGTCAGTCACTGGATTCTTCAGCTTTAGCTGCATTGGCCTAAGCAGCCTCCTAAAGAGGAAGCAAAGACGAATGATGCCTCACTCCCACCCAAGCACCCGCAGTCCAGCACACATTCTGTTGGTTGTTACCACAGGCAGGCAGATGTTTCCTGCTTCCCTGTGCTTGAGTACTTGGGCAGATCTGTTCTCTTCTCACTGTGGGTGCTGGTGCCTCTCGGTCCACAGACTGGTTGGTCTGGCACAGATGCCCGAGCGTGGTTGTTGTGGAGTTCCTTCACTGCATTGTTTTGTAGCAAGCAGACTGTAATTACTTGAAGCCTCAAAAAAAAAAAAACCCTTCCGTGACACCTCCAGAGGCCTGGACTGTCCTCTGGCCTTGCTTGGCAGTGTTCCCAGTGTTGAACAGAAGTGGGCTTGGTGGGCTGGGTTATATCCTGTAGGACAGACCTTCCCAGGGTACTGTGGTCTCAGCCATAGATTTGACTTGTACCTTTGTCAGGACCTGGAAGCAGATGCTCACTCCGGCTGCTCTGCTGGTGGCCAGGTGACCAGGGTTGGAGGGTCTCATGCTGCCCTCTATGCTGCTTGCAGTTTGTTGTGTATCAGCTAAGCATCCTAGGTGAGGACAGCTGCTTATCTTTTTTGTTTTAATCTATTTCCCGGAAGTAATCTTTGGAAACATCAGAAGCTGCTCTCCATTGACCTGGACAAAGTAGTGTTACCCAACTTTCGATCGAATCGCCCCCAAGTGAGACCTTTGTCCCCTGGAGAAAGTGGTGCCTGGGACATTCCTGGAGGTGAGTTCTTAATGGTATCTTGCTTAATGGTATCTTGCTAGGCTAGATCCTGCTGTGGGTTTCCAGATGGAGGAGAGCCAGGTATCCTGGGAGTGTGGTAATCTTGGCTGCCTTTGTGGTATAAATTGGCAAAGTTAAGACGGGGTCTAGAAATGAAGATGCCATTTCTCTTAGAAAATTCTATATAGACATTTTAAATTTTTTTGGTTTTTGGTTTGTTTGGTTGGTTTGTTTTGTTTTTTTCTGAGACATGGTTTCTCTGTGTAGTCTTGGCTGTCATGGACTCACCTTGTAGACCAGGCTATCCTCAAACTCACAGCAATCCACCTGCCTCTGCCTCCCAAGTGCTGGGATTAAAGGCGTGCACCACCACCACCTGGCTAACATTTTAATTAAAAAAAAAACAAAAAACTTTTTACCTGTGAGTGTCTGCTTGCATGTATGTGTGTGTATCATTTGTTGCCTGGTGCCCATGAGGATCAGTCACCCTGTCCTTCAGACCCTGAACTAGAGTTACAGATACATGGATGTGAGCCACCATACAGGTCTGTAAAGCAAGCCCAGTCCTTTGTAAGAGTAACAGCTACACTCAGCACTGAGCCATCTCTCCAGCTCCTCTAAATACATGTTTTATTTTGTTTATTTATTTTATTTGGTTGGTTTTTCGAGACAGGGTTTTCTCTTGTAGTCCCGACTGTCCTGGAATTACTTTGTAGATCAGGCTGTCCTTGAACTCACAGAGATCTGCCTGACTTTGCTTCCTGAGTGCTGGGATTACAGGTGTGCACCACCATACCTGGTGATTGTATACATGTTTTAAATACCAGTATTTAGAGTGTTGGCTACACTTAAAATTTTCTGAAGTAATTTAGATGCTCTTTGCTAAAGTTCTGCAAGCAGGTATGTATTGTGAACCCAGGGAAACAACTTTTCTCTGTGGGGTTTCTCTGTTATGCTGTCCCCTTGGCTCTTTGGGTCTTGTGTAGCCTGTCTTGACAGCTGGACTGGCGCATGGCTGAGCTGCACCAGACTCCTGAGGTGATGCATCTTGTCATCAGTTCACATGAGGTCTTTGACCTGAGTGGATTTCTTACTCTGTGTTCCCATATTTTAGCTGGGAGAGTTGGTCTCAGGTCCCTCCAGCTGAGTGTGTGTGGCCCTTTTATTCTGTAAACTCCCGTGACCTCCTCAGAGATTCATAGCTCCCAATGGGGTTTTCTTTGTGTTTCAGGCATGGCTGGGAAATGGTACCCCAGCCCTTGGAGGCCAATCATGGGAACTTGATGAAGCCAAGATCCTGAAGGCCTGATGATAGTGAGCTCCTGGTGAACGGAGCCCTTGACATTGCTCAGTTACAGTGTCATTGACTTGTAGTCTAAGGCTCATCTAATGGCCACTCCAGGAGGCGTTGTCCCCTGGAGAACATGGCCATCAGGCCTTAGTACCTCTCTGCCTACTTATCCTTCTTCAGCTAGTAGGACTTAAGCGCTGTCCTCTTTCTCTCTGGGTTGAGACCAGTATGTCCATTGAGTTTCCCTGGGCCCCGCTGACACAGGCTGGCAGTGACAGGATCAAGGCCTGTCTGCCCCCTCACAAGCCAGGATTAGAAACAGTCTGAGATGCGGGGTGGTGGTGGCGCACTCCTTTAATCTCAGCACTCGGGAGACAGAGGCAGGTGGATCCCTGTGAGTTCGAGGCCAGCCTGGTCTACAATGTGAGTCCAGGACAGCCAAGGCTACACAGAGAAACCCTGTCTTGAAAAAAACCAGAAAAGAAAAAAGAAACAGTCTGAGATGCCCCTCCTGACACACAGAGGTGTGCTTGGGCTCAGCTGATGAAAACAAGCACCGTAACCCTCTCACCCACACTATGACTAGCAGCTGGGCTACTTCACTCTGGCTCAGGAGTGATATCTGCCTTGCCAGCCTACCTAATGGGGTCAGTTAGCCTTTGGTCTCTGATGAGCTGAATCTCAGAAAGGCTGAGAATCTGTGGTTTTGTGGCACCATTGACCAATCACTGCCCTCTTGCAGGGATCATGCCTGGCCGCTACAACCAGGAGGTGGGACAGACCATCCCTGTCTTTGCCTTCCTCGGAGCCATGGTGGCCCTGGCCTTCTTCGTGGTACAGATCAGCAAGGCCAAGAGCCGGCCGAAGCGGAGGAGACCCAGGGCAAAGCGCCCACAACTTACACAGCAGGCCCATCCCCCAAGGACTCCATCAGTGTGATCACAGCGGCCAGCCACAGAAGTCAACAAGCCTTGGACCACTCTGGTAGCCACACAAGACATCAGAGAGCTCCCTGGGTGGTGCCTATTTCCAAGGGATCCCATCTCCAGCTTGTGGCTGGGTTAGTGTGTTCTGCCCAGGCATCTCTGAGGTACATCCCTTAGTGCCTCATTGTGCTGGGCTCTGGCAGGAGGCACTCAGTAGTGACTGAGCCTCCAGTGGCATGCTGCCCAGTGACAGTGCACCAAAGACACAGAGCCTAGAAGGGCTGTCGGGACACACTTTCTACATAATGCTCCAACCCTGACCGAGCAAAGACATGCTTGTGATAGGCTATTTTCTATATTTATTGTGGGGAGAGTCACTTTAAAGGCGTGTGCTTCTTGGAAGCAAAGCTGTTGTTTTTGTTTGTCAGTTGAGTGCAGTTTTCTGCAATGAAGGAGTTGGATTCCAGGACCTCCTTTTGATGAGAGGACAGACTGAACTGAAGGGAACTTGCACAGATCCAGGAAATGCAGGCCTTCGCTTTATTTTTATAAGTATCAACTGCCATCATGTTTTGTAATTTGGGGTCTTGATTTCACCGTTGTTGGTGAAGGAAATTTTCAATAAATATGCATAATGTTACAAAGCTGCAATGTGTTGTACACCAGAGCCCTGCCCCCCTTCCCATCCTCTGATAGCCCCGAGTGGAGTCTACATTAGCTAGCTCACACACTGTAAAAATGTCCATGTCAGGCTATGCCTCAGTGAGCCCTACTTTCTCACAAGATGATGTGGCCAGTGCCACTTTACCCTTAACTCTAGAACATTCTTATCACTCCCAATGAAAACTCAGGCCTGTGAGCAGTCAGTCACCTGTCTTCTTGCCCAGCCCTGCAGCTAGTCTGTTTTCAAGGGTTTGCCAGTCTGGTGGTCTCTTATTATGAAATAACCTGTGTGGGCCTTGGCAGCTGGTTTCTGTTTGCATCATGCTTCATTCATGGTGTAGTTGGTGTCAGTGCCATTCCTTTCCGTGGCTGAATAATACCCTGCTGTGGGTAGACCACCTGCCAGCTACTGTGCTACATTTGGGTGTAGGTAAGCCAGCATCTTTGTGTTTCTCTTGGGAGTCTTCCTAGGAGTGATGTTGTCATGACTAACCCTGAGTTTGGAGGAACTGTCAAACTTTCCAGAGCAGTACAGTAGTCCACACCTTAGCCAACAGTGTGACATCTGGCCCATGTTTGTCTCTGGTGTTGGGTTACAGTGCTGCAGAGGCATCCCTGTAGTTCTGCTGTGTAGTCCTGGAGACCGAGGTGGAATAGTCACCTGTGCAGCTTCCACCCTGTGTTTGGTTTAATGGGGTCATTTGAGTCTTTGCTACTGACTTGACATGTCCTGGTAGGAGTTGTTCATCAGACTTGTAGTGCCTCCTCTCTTGAGAGGCCTCTCTCTTCTTGACGGTGCCCTTTAAAGCATGAACATTATTAATTTTGGTCAGGTTTGGGCTTCCTCCTAAGATTGCTTCTTTAAGCATGCTAAGTCCCAGCATCCTCAGCATGCAATCTGTCTAGCCAGCCTGCCATGCATGCCAACTGCCAGGCACCAGCCCTGTACACCATAGCCGAGAGCAGCTGCCTGGAGGCCTGTGGCTGTGAACAGGGCTGCTATGTGTCGTGAGCAAGAGGAAGTCCAGGGAGAGAAAAGGAAAATTCCCCTGGTGTCTTGCCCTTGGCAGGTCAGTGGGCCACTCATAGCTGTAGCTGCTCTCATGGCTGCTGTTGGTCTGGGAGGTATCACTAAGGCCCATGAAGTGCTGGATCCCTGTTCTGGGTACTTCAGGATGTCACAAACAGCGTGGGCTGTCAGCATACAGTGGACTCTCTGTCTGCATGTAACTCCCGCTTGCCCCAAGAGGGATTAATCTGGAGCCTTTTGTCACTGTCGGGGTATGGGTTCATTATCACCGCTCAGCTCTGAGGACCACTGGGATGGTTACTCCACTAGTGCACAGGGCCCAGCAGAGCAGGAATGAGACGGACTGGGGGCTGAGGCAGTGGGGCACTGAAGTGTGGAATGTGTGAGATCCTCCAGTTGAGGTCCCATCTCTGCCACTTGTCATGAGTGCAAGCCACATCTCTGGACTTTGATTCGTGTGTGAAGCAGCCAGTGACAGCCCCTTCACATTGACATGTGAAGATGAGCTGCTGTGGGCTTGGGACTAGTGCAGCTCTCAGGACAGCATGCTGGCTGCTGGATTGACAGGTCCTGCCTGTACCCAGCTGCTACCCACAAGCTTGCCACAAAATCACTTCGCCCCATTAGTGTCTCCAACACAGTCTTCCTTCCTTGCTGGGTCTCTAGACAATTTGACCCCTCAAGCCCCGCCCTGCCAGCTCCTGAGTGCTGTGTGCTTTTGGGTCCCATGCTTGCTCTCTGTATTGGACACCCGTATCCAGGGCTCTATACAAGCAGGTTTGTCCATGCTAAGACCAGACAAAAAGCGAGGACTCTGGTACCTCATGAAGCTGAGGACAGAGCCTGGGGGCCAGTTAGCTCCACAGCTGCTGCACGGGACCTGCCAAGCCCTGGATACTAGCTGAAGTGGGCAGCGTGCTGAGGCTGCTCAGCAGCCTGCAGTACTCTGCTGTCCTGGGTTAGCCTGAGCAAGGAAGCCCACTGAGGTGAGGGAGGCTGGGCCTTCGATCTGCTGGGCCGCATATTGCAGGAGACTGTCCCATTTTCCCTCTGTGGATTAAGTAGGGGTTCCCAGAGAAGTTCTTGTTTTCGATAGTGTATACTAATAGGATGTTGGTTTCATTCACTGGTGCCTAGAAAGTACAGAGGCCTGGCCTAGAAACACAAGTTCTAGTGCCTTGCCCCCATTGTCCTAATGTATCTGGAAAAGTCTATCAGTGGAGACAGTAAAACCCTTGCAACCTCATTCATAGATATGCCGGAAGTGGCTGAACCAAAGCTGCAGGAGATGTGCATGGTTCTACTATAGCTGAGTGGCAGAGCCACTGGCAAACTAGCCTTGAAGGATGCTCTGCCCCGTACTACAGCGTGAGGAACCGTAAACACACGTGCTGAAATGTGAAATGCTGCATCTCCTGTGACTGACTTGGCATGAAATGTCCAGAACAGACAAATCCATGGAGACAAAGCAGATTAACTGTTGGGAGGGCTAGAGGAGAAAGGGCTTACGGTGGGGTGTGTTGTTGAAAATACTCAGGAATTAGTGGTAATGGTGGCACAGTGCTGGGAATGTACCTAAGCCCCTGAGGTGCATTCACCGTGGTTAACGTGCTGAGTTGCTGAGTTGCGTTAATTCTGCGCCCCGCCCCACCCCCGCCTTTTCACAGGCTCCCACATACCTTCCCAGGGGATCCTTGTGGTTGGGTCAGCCCCTGGGAGCATGGAAAAGGGTCCGTGGCCCTACAGACCTGAGCATTAGTCTGTGACCAGGCCATGGTGGATGCAGAGGCTGTGGGTTTGGCAGAGGCTCCAGCTCTATATGCCTGTGCCCTGCCCCAACTGTGACCTGGCCCAGCTATGACCTGGCCCAGGCCTCTTGGTTACCCAGCCTTCCCACTTTCTTCCTGGACACACTGTTGGCAAGACGGAGGTGAACTTGGAAGTGAATCTAAGGCTTCCCTGCACCTCCCCTTCCCCCACTCTTTAGACAGGACTCCTGATTATTCCTGCAGAAGCAACCTCATGGTCAGGGGAGGGGGACAAGAGGACCCAGGAGGATTGTAACCACAGACCCGGCCCTTGCCCAGGAGCCTGAGGCCTCTACTCTCAGATTTCTCAGAGATCGGGGTGGCAAAGGGGGTAGAGGCCTGCAAACATTAGTTCCCTGATGCTGGCTCTGGAGATTGGAAGCTCCAGAGAGTTCTTATTTGGCTGAGTGGCAGGGTCACTGAGGAGGCTCCTAAAGGACTGTCTCCTGCCTGTCTCACCTCCAGTGGCTGCTGCACATAAAGATTTATGGCCTGGCCTCATCTCCCAAGGACACCATGGTAGGCGCTTTGATCCGTGATGAGCCCTGAACTCTTACAGGGACACTTGTTCTAAGTGAAGGTTGGTGAAGAGACACATAACCACCCGTGTACCCCAGGTAGGACACCAAGCCCTTGTTGAACCAGTGAGCTCATTGGAGTTGGTTACAGAAGTGTGGATGACTCAGACGCTCACCCCAGTGTGGGTGCTAAGCCCCAGCGTTGCCCCAGTCAACCCTCTGCAGAAAGAATTGAGTAGCTAGGATCTCAGACAGGGTCTTTTTGTTTTTGTTTGTTTTATTTTTGTTTTTTGAGACAGGGTTTCTCTGTGTAGCCTTGGCTGTCCTGGATTCACTTTGTAGAGCAGGCTGGCTTTGAACTCACAGCGATCTGCCTGCCTCTGCCTCCCGAGTGCTGGGATTAAAGGCGTGCGCCACCACGCCCGGCTTCAGACAAGGGTCTTATGATGGCGTCATCTAAGGAGATTTCAGCAGGGCTGACCTCCATGTGGGTGTCCTGCAGTGGTCCCAAGACACCCCAGGCTCGCATCTCCATTTCAAGAGTGTTCATCTTATTTGCAGATCCCTCTTGCCATGTGCGCTCACATCACAAGGACTGTAGGGTTAGGATGGAGCCATTTTTGTGCCCTCCTCAGCCAGCCACTTAAAGCCTGAGGGGCCTGCCATGGATGCTGAGCCCTAGCTCTGGGGCCCGAGCATTCATTGGGTTGCCTCTGCAGGCTGTGGGGCCCCAGGAAGCCCCACCTACTCAGCATGGTGTCATGCCCCCTTTTCAACACCTCAGGCTTTCTTGGACAGCTGTTAGGAGTCCTCTGTCAAACCAGTGTTGCCTGGGGTGCTGATGGACTGGCACTGGCAGTTTTTAGAAGCGCCCTATGGGGCTGAGGTTTAAAAGAAAAAAAAAACAACAAGAACAAACATAGGCAGTATCATGTGACCTGCACACCCCCCACACCACCACACCCCCACCCCCTGCTTAAGCACTAACTGTAGTGTCTCTTTCTTGCTTGCCATGAGTGACTAGAGGCAGGAGGCACCGTTTTCGTAGGTGGTCAAGCCAGAGACCCAGTGCCAATAAAGTGGTCACTCCTACAAGCTGCCTCACATGATTCAGGACGTTCTAAGCATCCATGAGAATCCCTGACGTACATTCTCTGTGGAAGAGCAGAACAGCCCTCAGGAAGCCCCAGGTGCACAGCTAGCAGAGTGAAGGGAGATAGCCCAAAGGCATGGGTGCTCCAGAGCAGTGCCCTTTGAGCCACCACCTGCAGGATCCCCAGGGTGCCTGTGCATACCTCCCCGCCTGCCTGCCTTCTGCTCCACTACTGTGGGCAGGGCTGCGCTGGGCTGAGCAGAGGGTGGCCTCCCACCCTTCCCTGGCTGCAGATGGAGCCCTGCAGGGCGCCCCCTCCACAGCTTAGGAAAGGTCACAGAGCCCCAGGAGGGCGGCAGGGGGTGGATATCAAAGCCTCAAAGAATTAAGAGATCATGGAATTTTACAACCCAGTGGCCAATTTCTAAGTCATGCACACTAATGGGCAGCTAATGAGGGAGCCTGGGCAGGGACCAGGGAGTGCCCTGAGCCCCTGAGCCTGATTAAGGAGTACAAAGCTTTAGCCAGTGACTGGCCAAGTACTTCTTACATGTTTTCCTTAGGAGGCCAGGAGGGGGTAGGGGTGGGTGTTGAGCCTCCTGGCTCCTGGAAGGTCCCCCCCACCCCCGACCACCTGTGTGTGCAACCTGGGCTCCTGCCCTGCCCTACTGCCCTTAAAGAATCCATCTCCACCTTCCCCAGATTTAACTGCCTCACTGTAGTGAGAAGGATGTAGAGTTGGAAGGCCTTATCTGGCTCAGCATAGCCACGGAACCCAGGCCAGCCTGTCAAAACCGGGCCATAGCCATGGGGCACCAGTAGCCCCAGAAGAAGCACTGCCCAGATGCTGCTCAGGGAGGGTGGCCCTACCAAGGGCTGACCTCAGACCTGAGTCTTCAGAATGAGAGAGAAATCCCTGATGTTTTCTGCCACCAAGCTTGTGGCATTTACTTCCAGCTGCCCCGGGAGCTTTCACAGGGGGGAAACCAAGTGACTTTCCTGATCTTTCTTGAGTCCTTTCCTTCCTCCTTCCTTCCTCCTTCCTTTGGTACTTCCTGTGTGCTAACTCTTGTCAACACAGGGCAGGGGGCCAAGCAGAATCACAGCCTTCCTAGGCGGTCATGCTGAGATGCCGTCAGGCATTTAGTAAGCACCAGCTGTGTGACGCCTCAAGGAGGTCACCAAGTCAGGGTTGAGGTACTAGGAAAAACAGGAGGAGATAGCACTTTGGGGGTGTCCCTGGCAGATAGGTTGATTGGGTGGGGCGGGGCTCTGGGCATAGAAAATGTCTGATGGGAAGCAGGTCTCAGCAGGGTCTCTGGGCCGGCAGCAGGAAATGTATTAGGCAGGCAGAAAGATTCTCAGACCCCATCCCAGGCCCACTGAGGCAGAAATTCCAGCATGGACTGGCCACTGGTTTGCAGCGGTCCTCCCGGGGATTCCCAAGAAGTGAGTGGGGGCCAGGCTTCCAGCGACAAGCCCAGGAAAAATGCCAGGTTTGATTTTGACATTTTGACGTGCATCTTCCAGCGCAGGGGTTTGTCTTCTGCCGGTTTAGCAGCCGTACATTGGTTCAGAGAGCAATAAAGGTTGCCTTCTGCTCAGTGTGGCCCCTGCCTGGACCTTGTTAGAAATCAAGGTTGGGCTTCCCCAACGTGGAGGCAATCAACCTGCCTTCCAACAAGGCCCCAGGTACACCAGGGTTAGTTTGAGGAGCTCCCACCACTGGCATTGTAAGAGACAGGGAGTGAGAGAGCCCACTAGGGATGCTTAGAAGGCCAGTCCACAGAAAAGCCTCAATGAGACATACTGCCAACCAGAAACAGACTCAGCCTGCCATGACCCTCCCCAAGACACGGGGCTAGGAGGGGCTGCTGAGGGCAGGGGCTCTGAGGAAACTGACCCCAGGACTGCAGTGGATGGGATCGGCTCTGAGTGCCTGGTCTTGATGGATCCCAGCTGAACTCTATCCAGCAAGCCTAACAAAGCCACACCCCAAGGAGGGGCTTCTGCCCCTCACGAGAATGCCCGCATCCTGATCAGGCCAGAAGCCTCCAAATTTGCAAGCTTTTGGGGCCGGTGGCCTTGGTCTGTCTCCTCTGTCCCTCAGACTTGGAGCTTTAACTGGACACATGCCCTTAGGGCGCCCTAATGAATGGTTCAACAGCCCATTCCTGAGGAGGTAGACTATCTGTCTGACTCTCTGTCCGCTCGCCCCTGCCCCTAGGGCCACAGCAATGCAGCTGAAACACAGAGAGGCTGCCTAAATTGGAATCTGCTGGTCCAGGACTGTGGCGCCCCTTGCTGGGTCTGGTAAGGATTAGGGCTCCAGGCACTGTGGGAGCTGAGTTTGGAAGCACGGTTGTGGGTGGGAGAGGAAACCAGGGCTTTAGTTGTAAGAGGGAAGGAGGGATGAAGTCAGGGTCACTTTGGGGTTAGAGGGAGGGCAGGAGAGAGAAGAAATGTAAGTTAGAGGCCGGCGTGAATGAGCACCCTTGGAGCTCTCCTCTTTGGAAAGGAAGGAGTGACGCTAGCCCTTCCTCTCTGTCCCTCTGCTGCCCCAGCCATGGAGGGACAGCCCAGAGGGAGAAGAGGTCTTCCGGAGAAGTCCCTCCCTGCCACCCCCAATCCCACCCTGTCCTCACTGGGCGCCGTATTCATTCTCCTGAAGTCCGCTCTGGGTGCCGGCCTGCTCAACTTCCCCTGGGCTTTCTACAAGGCCGGAGGCACGGTGCCCACCTTCCTAGTGACATTGGTAAGTCACAGAGGTTGTCTCGGGGCAGGTGGACGATGGCTCCGGCTCTTCCAGGCAGGTTTTTTTTTTTTTTTTTTTTTTTTTTTAGCATTGGTTGCTTCTGCAGAGCTGGCTGTCTTGTGTGGGGGAGGGGCATAGGATTTTCTTTTTCAGCTTCTGTACCTGGGAGACATGTCCCACTCTGAGTGTATCACATGCAAGCACTGTCCCACTGAGTCTCCATGGGTTAGGGTTAGCATGAGACTAATCCCGCCCTAAAGTATTAGCAAGAAAGACACAGGCTGCAGGTGCACACAATTGTACCTCCTGATGCAGCACGGGCACGGTACTAGATGCAGGACTGTCCGGGGGTGGGGCCGGGCCATGTGCTGAGGGGCTGGGCTTGCACATCCTGGGACCGCAGGGACACTTCCATGTAAACCATCCTGGGGAATTACAGTGATACCTGCAGCCCATTCATACACCCTGTAAACTGAGATGGCTGCAGACAGGAGCTTGTCTGTGGGACCTGGGGTGGATCATGGGTTCAGGGCAGCGTTCTAACTCATGTAAATGTGAAGATTGTTTACTATAAAGATAAAGAGATCCGTGGAAGGCAATAAGACCGCCCCCCACTGCCACATGCAAACCACAAAGCCCACCCTTCGCAGAGCACTCACCCTGTCTGCACCTGAATGCATCAGCCCCCAGCGCCCCTGAGAGGCAGGTGGGTGGGACTGTCACCAGTCCACGAGGCCACACAGCAGGGTCTAGAACCTGTTTCATACCAGGCTGGCCTAAGGCTCTGAGCCAGAAGTCCCTATTCTGCCATACCTTCCTAGCCTTACCTCTCAAGCCAACAGGAGAGAATTTCAACTCCCTGGCTTTATGAGGTTTCATCTCTCTCACAGGGCAAAGCTGCCAGCGCCCACCTCCCTTGAAGCTCTTGGGCAGGGCCCTGCTAGAAGCCTAGGCCATGCACAGCTCTCTGCAGAGGCTCCATGGTGGGCACACTTGGGCTAGCTGACCCGTGAGTCACACTTCTAACGCTCAAGCCCCATCGTCTCCTCTGCAGGTCTCTTTGGTCTTCCTGGTCAGCGGCCTGGTCATCCTGGGCTACGCAGCCTCTGTCAGTGGCCAGACCACCTACCAGGGTGTGGTCCGGGAGCTGTGTGGGGCAGCCATAGGGAAGCTGTGTGAAGCCTGCTTCCTGACCAACCTGCTCATGATCTCTGTGGCCTTCCTCAGGGTGATCGGGGACCAGCTGGAGAAGTGTGAGTTCCTTTCCTAGCACTGGGGTAATCCAGGGTGTGGGTCCCGTAAATAACTCGGCTGATGAACAGGACAGCGGGTAGTTGATGGGCCTCAAAGGGAACAGCAGAGCCAAGGCCTCGCCTAAGAATCTAACTAACAGAGTCAGGAAGGGAGCAGTCATGAAGGCATGGCTGCATATGGGATGGCTCTTGGAGACAACCCATTTCACAGATGGGAAAATTAAGGCAACTGCAGACAGACCCTCCTGAGAGCTTCCCGGTAGCACCTTTCATCTGGGCACAGCAAAGACACATGATCCTGGCCTCTGCTCCTCTACTAAGTCTTCTCCTCTAGGCCGTAGCTGTACCTGGCCCGCTTTTCCTACCTTCTGTTTGCACCACGCAGGCACGAGCTTAGTTAGAACCTTGCCATGCCTTCCGCCCTGTCTCACAGGATCGCCGCACCTATCTTGCTTAATTTCCATTCGGGAGTCATTCAGATTCTCCGGCTCCCGTCTTAATTGTAGCGCAGACAAGACTATCCCCTTGCACAACAACGAGATTTAGAGTCTTGAGACTCCCTCGTGACGCAGTCTTGGTGACCGTTCCATGCTGTGCTGTTCTATTCCGTTTTGAAACGGGGCTGGACTAGAGCTGAGCTCTCTAAGGAGCTCAGGATAACCTTCAGCTCCTAGTGGCCCTGTTCCACTTTCCTTAAAAATATTTATTTTTATTATTTTTTAAATTATGTGTGTGTTGGTGGCGGGGGCGGTGGGGGGGAGCGGTATGTGCACATGTGAGTGCAAGTGCTCACAGAGGCCAGAAGTGTCAGATCCCCCTGGAACTGGACTTACAGGCAGATGTGAGGCACCCGATGCAGATGGGCCTAGAAACCAAACTAAACCAAACAAGGGCAGTGCATGTTCCTCGCTGCCCCGGCCTTGCCAGCTCACCCTTTAATTCCGGTCTCCGCTCTGCAGCTTTTGAAGCCCCATGATTAGGCACATCCTTTATTAATATGGAATATTCTGCTTTATCTCTGGCATGAAGCCTCTCTCTCTGTGTTAATAGATTCACCAGCTTCCTCAAGGTCAGCGTCCATGGGTGCCCCTCCTACTCCTCCCTGAAGCCAGCTACATTTTAGGATTGTAAATGCATTCTGTGTAGACAGCATATGGCTGAGTCTTGTGGGGATTTTTTTTTCTTTAATTATCTTGACAACCTCAGGCTTTTTAATTGCAATATTTAGGCTTAATTGGAATATAGCTGTTGCTAGGGTTAGATTGCAGCGTGTCTGTACTGCCATGTGCGTCTTTCTCTCCTGCCCTTGCACGGCAAGGCTCCTGGCTTGGGATTTTCAAACCTCTGACACTGTCTAATGCCAAAGGATGTGGAGGATGGAATCTCTGCACCTCCCAGGGAGTGAATGGTCAGGTACCAGCAGTGGCAAGTGTAACCCCTCCCACACCTCAGATCCAGGCTGAGTTGAGAAGCCAGAGTCTCAGGGATAGAGCACTGTGCCCAGAAATGAGCCACCCCAGATCTCTGTGGACTGAGAGGGGGACAGAGCATGCTCACCTCTTTCTGGTCTGTCCCCCGGGGATGTATCTGTCCTTGACATCCCACACTCTTAGAAAGAAGATGCTAAAAAGAGCTTGAGCATCAAGGGACAGTCACTGTGTGAGCTAGGCACAAAAATGACCCCATTGGTGCCGAGGACTTCATGGGCTGTCTAGATGGTTCAGGTTTGTGAAGGAGGTGGCGTCGTACTGATGATGAAAGCGCTGGTGTTTCCTGGCTGCAGGTAACTCTGAGGGTGAAAGGTTTGCACCCTACCCAGTGTGGCATTCTAAAACCCACCTGGGATCTGTATGTGCCCTTCACCTGCCTCTTTATGGTAGTACAGGGGTGACTAACTTCTGCAGGGTGACCTGGCTGCGGGACACTTCCTTGCCTCACCAGCTGAGGGAGCTGTTCCCCAAAGGCTGTTCTTTCTTTCTTTCTTTTTTTTAAAATTATTAATATATTCAGATTACAACTCAATTGTTATCCCATCATTTGTATCCTCCCATTCCTCCCTCCCTCCCGCTTTCACTCTATTCCCCTCCCCTAGGTCTAAGACCAAGGGGGACCTCCTCCCCCACTATATGGTCATAGGCTATCAAGTCTCATCTTAGTAGCCTGCTTATTCTTTCTTTGAGTGCCACCAGGCCTCCCCACCAAGGGGAGGTGGTCAAATATGGAGCACCAGAGCTCATGTCAAAGTCAGTCCCCGCTCTCCACATAACTGTGGAGAGTGTTCTGTCCATTGGGTAGATCATCAAAGGCAGTTAATTCTATGTGAGGCTTCCTTTGATGAGCTCTGAAAGGGGTTTGCTCACAGTGGTGTGACCCCGTGACCCTGTGACCCTCTCCCAGCCTCGCCTCTGTCCATTGGTCACCTTGCCTGTAGTTCCCGGTCACTCCAGCTTCAGGCTGCCTGCCATTCTCTTGCTCCCCTCCCCCACCTTAGACCACGTTAGCCATCTTACTGGTTTCCATGGTGATTTCACTGAGAGGTTGTTGATGATGATGTCCCCTGCCCTGGAGTCAGGCATATCTGGTGTGGCTTTGTCCTGCAGCAGCATGTGGCACAAGAGACCTCATGCCAGGTCCTCGGTATGGCTTTTAGGAGGCTAGGCAGCTCCTCCCAGCTTTGAGAACAACTGGCTGCCATAGGCAAAACTGAGCCAGCAGGAAGGCCCGTGAGGAGAGACAGAAGCTGAGGCAAGGGTTCTGGGGTCTGCAGCAGGCATGAGGAGGGGGCTCCTGCTGTCCAGGGCCCTCCATACCAGCTCTGCTGTCAGCCTTGTGGCTCCTAAGGGTCCTAACCACCATTGGTGGGATGGACATGCCAGCAGAGGCCCCTCTAACACTTACCCTTCAATTCACAATGTGGGTAAGATCTACAGAGCTCAGTCCCCCAGCTTTGGGGTGGTCAGTTAGCTGAGCAGCTGTGCAGAGCTGTGGCAAGCACCCAGGGGCTCGCTCTTCCCAGCAGCCGTCCCGTTGGACACAAAGCTAGTCAGCTCACAGTGCCACGAAGGCCGAGAAGGAAGCTCAGCGTATGTATGTTGAATGACTTCACAAAATATGGGGTTTCTTCCTTCAATGGGGCATGAAATGGGCCCCATTCCATTTCTGATCCCTTCACTCCCAGGGTAACTTAGCCACCAGCCCATGTGTCCTTATGGTTCCTGTGGGCTCCAAGCCTCTATCCCTGTCTCTAACAGTGTGTGACTCCCTCCTGCCTGGCGTCCCACCGCCCTGGTATGCAGCCCAGCAATTCACCCTGCCCCTCATCTCTGTGCTGGTCATCTTTCCCCTGTCAGCATTGAGGGAAATCGCCTTCCAGAAGTACACCAGGTACGGGGGTGTTGGTGGGGGGGTGGCCTTGGTGGCTTCTGGGCAGGGCAGCTGTGGGACAGGGCCCCAGCTTTGGGTAGTACTATGTCAGGAGAGAGGAAGGACAGGTTTATTTCCATTTGAGAAGAAAATTAGAAGTTTTACAGGTTCTATGTAGCCACAGTATAACATATAAATAAGCTAAGAAATACTAACAGTAGGTTTAAAAAATAATAATTTTAGCTGGGCATGGTAGCACATGCCTTTAATCCCAGCACTCTGGAGGCAGAGGCAGGCAGATCTCTCTGAGTTTAAGGCCGACCTGGTCTATAAAGCAAGTTCAGGACAGCCAGGGCTACAGAGAGAAACCCTGTCTCGAAAAACCAAAAAAAGAAAAGAAAAAAGTAATAGTAGCAATAGTAATTTTAGCACTGGGATTAAAAGTGGCGCATGTCTTTAATCCCAACACTTGGAAGGCAGAGACAGGTAGAAGATCTCTGAATTCAAGGCCACCCTGATCTACAGAGTGAGCTCCAGGACAGCCAGGGCTACACAGAGAAACCCTGTCTCTAAAAAACCAAGATGATGATGATGATATAAATTTATTCTTCCACAATTTTCTTCATTGGTACAGTGTATCTTGATTATATCAATTCCTCGTTCTCGCCTTCCTCTCTCCCTGGATCCAAACCTCCCCTTCCCACCTCTCTCTGTCTCTTTCTTCCTCTCCCTTAACATGAATTGCCTGCATGTATCCCACCCAGCAGGTTGGTGTTGTAGCACACAGTGTGGCATTGACATCTCCCCCTCGCCAGCAGCCTGCGTAGCACCCACCACCACTCTGAAAGCTAGTCACCAAGGAGGAAGTTTCCCAGTCAGTGGGAGACTTATTTCTTTATGTCCTGGACTAAGGTGTAAACAGCCTCCTCAGAAAAGGGGCCTTCCTATCTAGTTCTGTAGTGCAACCAAAATTGCAGCAATAGCCTGTGGTTCTGGTGGTGGGGGGAGGTGTTCTAGGACCTCGCTGACCAGTGACTCATACAGACAGATCCCATTCCTGGCATTGAGGTTTTTGCTGCATAACCCATGTCTTTCAGAAGCAGTGTTGTCTGAGACAGAACCTTACTATGTAGTTCTGTCTGGTTTTGAACTCAGGGACCCACCTTCCTCTTCCTCCTGATATTAAAGGCACATGCCACTTACACCCAAGTTAAACTCCTTTTTAAAAGAAAAAGTTTGCCGGGCATGGTAGTGCATTGTATGCTTTTAATCCCAGCACTCAGGAGGCAGAAGAAGGTAGATCACTGTGAGTTCGAGGCCAGCCTGGTCTACAAAGTGAGTCCAGGACAGCCAAGGCTACACAGAGGAACTCTTGTCTCGAAAAAACAAAAACAAAACAGAAAAAAAATTAAATTAGCTTACAGAGTAGTCATTTTCTGTAAGGACTTTTTTTTTTTTTTTAATGTCCTTAGCTTTGGTTAGACCCACCCCCGGCTTTTTCTTTCCTCCACTCCTACCCCAAATCCATGCTTCAACCTTTAACCTCAGTATTACCCCTCTATACTTTAATATCACATGTGTTTTACCATCATTGGTAAAGTTTGGTTGGCTGGGTCTGAGTCCCCTCCCTTAGTGTGTTTTCTAGTTCCATCCATTTTCCTGCACATTTCTTCATTTCACTGTGTTTGTTTGTTGGTTGGTTGGTTGTTGGTTTTTTCGAGATAGGGTCTCTCTGTGTGTAGCCTTGGCTGTCCTGGACTCGCTTTGTAGACCAAGCTGGCCTCGAACTCACAGCGATCCGCTTGCCTCTACCTCCTGAGTTCTGGGATTAAAGGTGTGCGCTACCATGCCTGGCATTTCACTGTTCTTTACAGATGACTAAAATGCCGTTGTAACAGTACATGTTGTTCTTTAACTGTGGCAGACTTCCCACACACAGCTCCATACAGGTTATACAGTTAGATGGGAATGGCTTTTAGTTCACTTTTGACCTTGAAGCTTCCAGGGATGGTGTTGAAAAGCCAAGCTAACGACAGACAGACTTGGCCCAAGTTCAGGTTCTTTGCTGCCTTGTGTGTGAGTAGCAATGTGCTTTGTAACCCTGTGACTCTGAGCAGAGGCCTCAGAACCCAGTCCCTCCACACCTGCAGCCCACAAGGCTTCTGTGGCCTCAGGCCACACCAGATTCTTCTTCCTCTCCCCTGTGCCCAAGCCTGAAACTGTCCTGTCTTGGATATCAAACTTTAGCAGCTGCCTGGCACTCCTGGTGAAAGAAGAGGTGTCCCAGTTGCTCTCCCCAAGGATGCTGGGCCACCTGGAACCCATACCTTTGAACTCCAGACCAGGACAGCACTGCCCAGTCACCCCCTGGTGCTCCACATATGCAGAGGGAATAGTGGTTGAGGAAGAGAGCTTCCTGCCTCCATGCTAGCCAGGGCAGAGCTGGGAAGCCCATGTGAGCGCTGGCTGTGTGTCTCTGGTGAGGTGTCTCTGATTCTGTCCTGTGTGTACCAGCATCCTAGGTACTCTGGCTGCTTGCTACCTTGCCTTGGTCATCACGGTGCAGTACTACCTATGGCCCCAGGGCCTGGCGCGCCAGTCTCATCCTTTGCCAAGGTGAGTCTGGGGAAACCCAGGTGGGAATAGGATTCTTGAAAGGGGATCTTCTGAGGGCTACAGAACTCTGACTAGAGCTGGAAGTGAGGTAGGGTGTCACGTAGGGACTCAGAGCTACTGTAAAGACTGTTGCTTTTGCCATGGGAGTACTGGGGAACTCTTGGTGTTCTGAGCACCACAGGGATGGAGCATGGCTCATTCCTGAAAAGGATTGCTAAATGGGCTTTGGGAGTCAGGTGCAGGAATAGGGGCCAGGCCAGCCCAGCCCTGATGCCTCAGATGGAGGAGCATCCCAGGTGGGGGAGCATCCCAGGTGGGAGAGCATCCTAGGTGGGGGATTATTCCAGGTGGGGGAGCATCACAGGCAGGGGATTATCCCAGGCAAGGGGAGTATCCCAGGCAGGGGATTATCCCAGGCAAGGAGAGTATCCCAGGCAGAGGAGCATCCAGGCAGGGGATACGATGTGGTCAGATGCCAGGTGTGTGGATGTCTGCTTCTCAGGACAGGAACAGCTCAGTGGCGTGTAACTATGTAGTCATCACTCTTGGAATTTTCTCTCCTGATTGAACCAGGGTCCATCCTCTATTAGGACCCACAGTGATATGGTTATCCCGACCAGGGCTGCAGGCGGCAGATAAACAGTCAGAGGATGCACATCCCAGAGTGAAACCTGAGGGCCAGGGCGTGGTAGAAGTGGCTTGGAGACATGAGCTAGATGCCCAGTGGCTGGTCAGCCATGTGTGCCTACAGTTTGAGGGAGCCAAGCTACGAGGAGCAGAGTTGTGATGTCCAGAGGACAGTGTTGGAGGCTGTGGGTACTGATGCTGCGCTGCTGGGCTGTGGCGCTGGGGTACAGGGGCAGGAGGTAGGGGAGATGGAAGAACCTGGGTAGGGTTTTAAGACAGGTGGGCTTCCTGGGCCTGCTGTGACAAACTAAGGGGCCCAAACAGCCAGGAATGTTCCTTCGGCTCTCCAGGAGTATGTCTTCCCTCACAGTGTTGGGGTCAGACATCAGATTATATGTTCAATCAGACCATGGCATGGTTGGGTCCATTCCTTCTGGGGTTTTGGCCTAGGTTAGCAGAAGGGGAGGCAGTAAGCCTCCAAGACAACAAACAGGAGAATAAAAGTTCCTTTGACAGCCACCAACCTTGCATCTGGGGAGATGTGTCAGACAGTCTGTGTGTGCCCTAGCCACCCCCACAACATTGGGAATGGGCAGCCTCTAGAGGGAAGATGGGGCTTGTGTCTTGCCCAAACCCCACCCCCACAGGCCATGTCATGTCACCTAAGGTCTACAAAGGTGTATTTTAAAAGTGCAGCATCGAACAAGCCTCCTTTCGGCCCTGGAGCATGCCCACAGACTCGGCCGTTCAAAGCACATCTTGCAGCCACACTCCATCACATTCTTCTCATTTCGTTTAAAACAGTTGCTCTCAGGTCGAAGGTTGTTTCTAACTCCCTAATGAACACCTGTTCCTGTCTATTCCCAGCCCGTCTCCCTGGACCTCTGTGTTTAGCGTCTTCCCTACCATCTGCTTCGGATTTCAGGTACGTTTAGAATGTGACATTTTCAGGCTTCCGAGCTCTCTGGAGGGCACAGCTCTGCTCCGCAACCCTGGCCCTCCCCCCTGCCCCCCCCCCCGCCACATGCCCCCCTGCCACTGCCCCCTGGGGAGAAGTCTGGGTGCTTATTCTCTCAGTGCCCAGCTGTGCTTATGGGCTGTCTTCCAGAGGTTGTGACATCTGGGCCACCTAGAGGGGACGTGGGCTGTCACTGAGTTTCTCCCTCAGACCCCCAGTATCAGCGCTACCAGGGTGGTTGGGTGTGGAATCCAGAGAAGGGGCGGGGACCTGGGACTTGATTCTCTGAAGGGTGATCACAGAACTGCCACGAGGCCTGGGGACGGAGCCACCTGCATATGCTTGCAGAATTGGGTGGCTTCTGCCCTGGGCCTTAGAGAAAAAAGATCTGTGCCTCTCGAGGTGTTACTGCCTAGAGGGTATAGGGATAAGACAGGAGGCCAAGTGATGGCAGGACAGGGGACCAAACAGGCAGAACGTCTCTGGAACACAGCCACAGTAGAACGTCACTGGAGCTAAGCCACCATTCTGTGTAGGATCTGAGCAGAGGATGAGTGAGAGCTACCCAAAGGAATCTGGAGGGGGTAGCCTCATGGCCTCGGGCCTCCTCCCCTTACCTTCCGATTCCGTTATCCAGCTTGCATTTTTCTCTCAGAACTGTTTTTGATAACCCACTGCCACACTGCCATTTCTCAGCCTGGTTAACTGACTCACTGTCACTTCTGAGGTTTGGTGAGCGGCTCCTGAGAAGCTCTCACACGTGATATTTTCAAGGCCGCATGGGGCTGATTTTGCTCTGGGCTGTTGCCTGGGTGTGGTCACTGTGGAGTGGCAAGCGGCCTGTGCAAGGCCCCTTCTGAATGTTCACAGGCCCCATCTTGACCTCAGCTCCCTCCTCGGCTCTCCTAGCAACCAAGCTGTGGTTTCCAGGGTTTCCAGGGCTGCTGTGATTGGGGAGCCTGGAAGGACAGGATGTGAGGGTGGGGGTGGGGCTCTGGCCAAGGGTGGATGAAGGATCTGGAGAGTCAAGAGTCTGTGAGGAGGTAAGATAGAGGAACTTGGCAGGTTGGGCTGTGAGGAAAAAAAAAAGGCAGCAAGGCTTATGGCCGTCAGGACTTCTGACAGGATTCAAACACCATCTCTCCCCAAACACATTTCAAAATAGGGCACCACCACCCCTACCCCGCCTTCCTCCCTGCATCCCAGCCTGAACTGCATCAGCGAAGGGCCTGGGGGTGCATAGGGCTGCAGACTGTGTCTCTAGCCACCCTGGCCACCTTGGCACCTGCTGGTTTTGATTTATACAGACTCACTGTAGGTCAGTTCAGCTCATACAACTGCCCTTCTAAAGTGTGGCTATGGTCAGAGGTGCACACTGTGGCCACCAGCAACTTGAGTAGTGGCTCCTCCTCCTCCTCGTCCTCCTCCTCCTCCTCCTCCTCCTCCTCCTCCTCGTCCTCCTCCTCCCCCCGACTCTTCCTCCTTCCCCTCCCCTTCCTCTCAGCCTCCAGTGACCATGGCTCTTCGGTCTGTGGATCTTCCTGTCACGGGTGGCCTGTGGCCTTGTGCGATGCTTCCCTCTTGTCATCTGAGTCTTGGATGTCATTTGGTGCCTCCTTCCTTTTTTTTTGTTTTTGTTTTTTTTTTGTGTGTGTGTTTGGTTGGGTTTGATTTTTCTTTTTCTTTTTCTTTTTCTTTTTTTTTTTTTTTAGGTTGTTTAACATTTTTTAAATTTTTATTAATTTATTCATATTACATCTCAATGGTTATCCCCTCCCTTGTATCCTCCCATTCCTCCCTCCCTCCCATTTTCCTCTTACTCCCCTCCCCCATGACTGTGACTGAGGGGGGCTTCCTCCCCCTGTATATGCTCATAGGGTATCAAGTCACTTCTTGGTATGGTTTTGATTTTTCAACGCAGGTTTCTTTGTGTAGCCCTGGCTGTCCTGGAACTTGCTCTGTAGACCAGGCTAGCCTCAAACTCAGAGACCCACCTGCCTCTGCCTCTTGAGTGCTGTGTTTGAAGGTGTGCCCTTTTTAAGGCCAAGTGACATTCAGTTGTGTGGACCGAAGCTGTTGCACTTTTTGGTTCATGTGTCCCTGTCCCCTCCCCTGTGCATTGACTAGGGACTGGGGAGCCTGGCTGCACCTGCTGTCTGCAGAGGTTGTCTTTAGATAGGCGTATAAGGAGATGTCTGTGCCCCTGAACATCTTCACGTTGTGTGGGGGTAGGGTAGGGTGTTGGCTACACTGCTGCCTGCAGAACTGGGGCTCTGGGTCCCCCAAATGGGGCATTGTCTATAGTTCCTAAAGCAGGACCTGTGACAGAGCCAAGATGCTGATGTCCCTTCAGGAGCCACAGGGCTGTTAAGTGGCCCTGCAGAATCCATTGGCTGTCCTGACAAGTACACAGGGTACACACAGACGTGCTACTGGACACTGGTCTGAGGGGTTTACCCTGAGGCCCACCACTGTCAGCCAAGGATCTGGTATAGTTGCCACTGCCTGGCTGAGCTTGCCCCCAGCCCCAGGGCTCCTGGCTGTCAGAAAAGCCCAGGGAAGATGGTGGGGGTAATACTACTGCCCAGGTTTATGGGTTAGGGTTAGTGTGTCTGTGCTGACCGTAGGTTGGGCCAGGAGAAATAAGGCCCATCCATGTGTCTCCCCACTGTACCTCTACTCCAGGGCTGCTGGGAGCCCTGTGACTCTTCCACCTCGCATCAAGTAGGAGCCAAGCATGGGCTAAGGGAGGGAGGGCTGCTGGCGGAGCTGGTGATGCTTGTTTGCCAGCCTTTGGCCTCCAGTGGAGTCAAGAGATGTCCATGTGTTACCCAGGTGTGGTTCTGAGCTGGCGATGGTGACTTGACAGCTGATAGAGGCTGAACAGACAGAGCCAGGGATGCTCACGGCCAGGGATGGGGGCCATGTGGGAGGAAAGAGTTCTGTTTAGGATGAGGGCAGAGGTGTGACTGTGGTGGGTAACAGGGGTGCATCCTGACGTACGTCACCACCCTGTGGGCTCCTTGGGGTCCCTCACCTGCTTGTGTGATACCAGGGCTGAGGCTGTGCCAGATGAGGAAAGCCAAATTGCACAGAAACTTGTCACCATGGTATAGTATATCATCTTAAAATTTTTTAACTTGCTCTGTGTGTGTGTGTGTGTGTGTGTGTGTGTGTGTGTGTGTGTGTGTTCATATGTGATGATGAACATGTGGAGGTCAAAGGACAACTTGTAGAACTTGCTTCTGTCCTTCTACCTTGCAGGTTCTGGGAATCAAACTCAGAGCATCAGCCTTGGTGACAGGCTCCTTTGCCTGCTGAGCCATTTTGTTGGCCCAGAACTTGCTTCTTTTTTTTTTTTTTTTTTTTTAAGTGTAAATCGTAAGTGTGGGTGTCCGACATGGCCTCCCCAGAGGGCCTTCACCACTTTCTCATCAGTAGCCTGCTTTCCTGTCCTCTGTTATTACAGAGGTGGGATCCCAGCAGCTTGGTGGCATCCGGGGCTATTTTGAGTTTTTAACACACACACACACGGGAAGCTGGCAGTGTAGACAGGGAATGCTGCCTGATGCCCTCTAACACACAGGAAGAATTATCCCCTCCCCAGTGCTGACGGCACCCTTGGACCTTTGGAACATTGGACACTGCTATAAATGTGTTTGTCAGGCCGGGCGTGGTGGCGCATGCCTTTAATCCCAGCACTCAGGAGGTAGAGGCAGGAGGATCGCTGTGAGTTTGAGGCCAGCCTGGTCTACAAAGCGAGTACAGGACAGCCAAGGCTAACACAGAGAGACCTTGTCTCCAAAATAATAATAATAATAATAATAATAATAATAATAATAATAATAATAATAACAACAACAACAACAACAACAACAACAACAATGTGTTTGTCTTATGATCTGAACTTCAGGCCTCTTTCCACCAACCTTAATGTGGTTTTGTGAGATTCTTCTGCACTGAGGTGGGGAGTCAGGGTCAGTCCTTTTGAGAGCTGTATAATATTCCAGTCATTGAGTGTCCTGACATTTGTCTATGCTGCTGGTGGACTCTCAGGTATTTCCCAACTTTGGGGTGCAGCTCTTCCCCAGTCATCCTTGGAGGGTCTGAAATGCACGTTCTGTCTTCCAGTGTCACGAGGCCGCTGTTTCCATCTACTGCAGCATGCAGAACCAGAACCTCTCCCACTGGGCCCTGGTTTCTGTGCTCTCCTTGCTGGCCTGTTGCCTTATCTACTCCCTGACAGGTAGGGTCTGAGAAGGTGCCCCAGAGGGGAGGGAGTGGCCGTGGAAAGTGGATAAAGGCAAGGTTCATAGAGGACCCCCTCCCATGCTGGGCATGATGCTCTGGGTTGTGAACACCTTTTCTCATTTAATCCATAGCATCCCATAGGAAATGGCTACAGATGGGGAAACTGAGGCTAGGAGGGCTTCTGTGGCTTTTCCAAGGCCCCCACAGTTAGATATGCAAAGCTGAGACTCACGCCGCATTCTGCATGTCCCAAAGGCCCTGTCCTCATGTGTGGTGCCTTCCCTGTTAGTCTGAGGTGTGTGGCTGTATCTGGAAGTGGCTTACAAAACACTTGCACAGATGTAGCCGGCTTCGAACGCTCACAAACTTTGTGAAGTCGGCAGGGGTCCTCAGAGGGGAAAAGCAGGACCCAGAGGATGGTCGTGAGAGGCCCGAGGTCATAGCATGTGCGTATACAGACTGGAGTCCCAGTACAGGTGACTTTTAGTGGCCGCCGCCTGGTGGCCCTTCCTGTGTTCATCTATTGGAGCCTCTGACTTGGAGGGCTTTGGGCTGCGGGGGATATGCTGTGCAGCCTTGGACTCCTACAGTCACCAGGGAACGTTTCCCCCAGACAGTGGATCTGTCATTCTGTAGCCCTAGGCTCTGAAGGCTGTGACTATATTATCTCCTCCAGATGTCCCTAGTGTCAGGGTCCATAGGATCACAGTATGTCCTAGCTAGGCCCCCAAGAGACACTTATGTGTTTAGACCAGAGGTAGCATCCTAGGGCAGAGCAAGGGACCTGGGTGACAAGAAAGTAGTGTGGTGCTGTGGGGAGGAGCTAGCTCTCTGCTCCTGCCAGCTGTGTGACTGAAGAATCAGGGAAAGTCCAGGACTTAGTTGTCCCCTCTGAGCTGCATCCTTGGCTGCTGTTGCCCAGAAGTGGGGGACATGGAAAGTGTGCCTATTTTCCAAAGCTCTGGGTGCTTTGTCACCCAAACCCTAGCACCAGCCATGAGCAACCAAGTAGTCCGCAGGAGTGTTTAGGATGCAGAAGGAAACCTTCCAGAACCTTCCCTCTGTACCAAAGGGATCCTTAGGGCATTGTGGGGGAAAGTATGCGTGTGGGATTCTTCTTATTGCAGATGCTTGACCCCTTCTTTCCCACCTGCAGGGGTTTATGGCTTCATGACCTTCGGGACAGAAGTTTCTGCGGATATCTTGATGTCTTACCCAGGTGATGACACAGCCATCATCGTAGCACGTATTCTCTTCGCTGTCTCCATTGTGACTGTCTACCCCATTGTGTTGTTCCTGGGGAGGTGAGTGTGTTCAGCCCAGTGCACTACAGGCTGTGTTCTCTGTGTGTGGGGTGTGTAAGTGTGTGCTGTGGGGCTGAGGGCACCTCTGGTAGCCAGAGCAAGGTACACAGGCATGGTGAGATTAGGTGTTGCCCAGTGAGTAAGCATCAGAACTGGGCCTGCAATCTTGACTTCTTCTACCCTTACCCTACAGATCCTGGTGCTGAGAGGTGCCCTGGGGAGCACACAGTCGGGTGTGGGGCAGACCCTGCAGTGTGCAATACTCATGGAAGCCAAGAGCTCAGCAGTGGTAGGCTCTGGCTGAGGACTGGTGTCCATCTATCTACAGGTCTGTGATGCAGGACTTTTGGAAAAAGAGCTACTGGGCCACACGGGGACCCCCAGTGCTGGCTGACCCCTCAGGGCCATGGGTTCGGCTGCCACTGACCTTTCTGTGGGTGGCAGTGACGCTCGCCATGGCTTTGTTCCTACCGGACCTCAGCGAGATCATTAGCATTATCGGTGGAGTCAGCTCCTTCTTCATCTTCATCTTCCCCGGTGAGTGGCTACTTCCAGCCTCTGGCACCCATCCCTGGCCTACAGCAGCGGTTCTCAACCTGTGGGTCACAGTTCCTTTGGCAAACCTTGTGGTCTCCAAAAATATTTACATTATAATCCATGCCAGTAGAAAAATTGCAGTTATGAAGTAGCAATGAAAATAGTTTTATGAGCCGGGCGGTGGTGGTGCACGCCTTTAATCCCAGCACTTGGGAGGCACAGAGGCAGGTGGATCACTGTAAGTTTGAGGCCAGCCTGGTCCACAAAGTGAGTCTAAGACAGCCAAGGCTACACAGAGAAACCCTGTCTCGAAAAACCAAAAAAAAAAAAAAAAAAAGAAAATAATTTTATGATTGGGGGTCATCACAACATGAAGAACTGCATTAAAGAGTCTCAGCATCAGGAAGGTTGAGATCACTGGTCTATAGGATCTGGAGGTGGGACCCTTGTGGGATGAGGGCCTAGGTTACTGAGCTGGGCATGGGCCAGGCTTTCCAGACCTTTCCTGGCTAAGTGGCTCAACAGCCCTAGGTGGATGTGTTGTGTCATTCCATCCCACAAATGGGAAGACAGAGGCCCAGGACCCAGGGCCTCCCACAGTAGGGCTGGTTGGTCATTTTAAATACTGTCTGTGTGAAACTCGCAAGGCTCACAGTCCAGAAGAGCATTCCATGAGAGTCTTCTGTCACTGGCCCAACCTGGAGGCGGAGACTATGTTCTGCAGTGAACAAGAGCCAAGGTGATAAGTTCCAGGGGGCACAGCAGGGGTGAGGCTGGGGAAATGCTTCTGAGTGGCTTTCAGGCTTCAGCATACAATAGGAGCCCGGGGCACACAATAGGTGCACAGCACACAGTAGTATTTCCATGTGTTGACTGCAATTCTGCAAGGGAAGATCAGTACTAGGCAATGTTGAACTTGGGGGGCCACGCCCCTGTGTTGAGCCATGGCCAGATGTTCTGAATGTCCAACCCAGGTTGTCCCCAAGGCTGACAGCACCCTTGGATGTGGAAGCCAAAGTGGGAGAGCATCGCTATTCACTCTGGTTTTGGGTATAGCTTGATGACTTTCATAGTGCCTGTCTATTTCAACTCCCTGGTGTGAGGCAGCCTCTTTCAATTCTGGCTCAGGCCCCAGGGGAGCCTTTTCAAAGCTCCAGCTCTCGCCTGTGCCCAAGAGAACTGCCTAGGGAGGGTCAGTGTGGGAGCTGTTTCCTGGGAGCTCCAGGCAGAACTGACAGGCTTTGAAGTAGAACAAAACTGATGCAATGCTGGAGGTGGGACGCAGGACTCATGCATGCCAGGCCAGAGCTCTATAGCTAAAATACAGCCCCAGAAATACACACACACACACACACACACACACACACATATACACACACACATACATATATATAAGAGAAAAGAGCGAGAGGCAGCAGCAATCTGAAGTGTTGTTCCTCAGGTAACCCGACAGGGTTTTATATTATCCTGGAACTCACCAAGGAGGCTATAGTGCCAGAAATCTGCCTGTGTCACACACCTGTCCCCTCTTCGTATGATGTGTGTGTGTGTGTGTGTGTGTGTGTGTGTGCGCGCATACAGGTGGAGGCCCAAGATTAACATCAGGTGTCTTCACGGATGGCTTCCCATCCTGTGTACTTGGTAACCCTAGCGCTTGTCATTTCAGCTACTCTAGCTAGCCCACTGTGCCAGCCATGTGCCGGGATTGCTGTCAGGTCAGCGTATCACCTGCTGTTCTATTCCAGGGAACTCAATTCCAGTCCTCATCCTTGCATGGCAAAGGCTTTACCCACTGAGCCATCTTCCCAGCCTCTGAAAATGTTAAAAAACAAAGGAGGAGGAAAGAGAAGGAGGAGGAGGAGGAGGAGGAGGAGGAGGAGGAGGAAGCTGATCATAGCAGTACTTGCCTGTCATCCCAACAATAGAGAAGCTGAGGCAGAGGGATGGGGAATTCCAGGCCAGTCTGGGCTGTGTAGCAAGACCCTGTCTGAAGGAAAGGAAAGAGAAGGAACGGGGGTATCTATAGCCCCATGGGTGCATCCCGGGACTGGGGTACCTGAAGAAGAGATAAACATGTTTTTTGTTTGTTTGTTTGTTTGTTTAGATCACAAGTTGGGGATGAGAAAAAGATTTGTGAGAGAGAACAGGTGATGTTTATCCCTTTAGAAGTTGAACCACCATGTGGGGGAGATTGGTTATTAAGCAGCTGAAAAACATCCTTGAACAAATTCTGAGAGGAGGTATAAAAATGAGCCAAAAAACAAGAGGCAGGGCCTTTGGATACTTGGGATAGTTTTGGCTGTTCATCGCTCCACTTTGAGACACTCCTAGAGAGAACCACTTGAGGGAAGGCTTCGGGGCTCCGTGCTCCTGCTGAGATTCCAGGTTCTGGTTGCTCCAGGTTCCAGCAGAAGAAATCCTGCTGATTATACCAGGAGAATCGTTCCTTGGAACTGATATCCTCATGGTTTTGTTATCGTATTCTTTTTTTTTTTTTTAAAGAATTATTTATTTTATTTATTGCATATGAGTGCTTTATCTGCAGAAGAGGGTATCAGATTACATTAGATGGTTGTGAGCCACCATGTGGTTGCTGGGAATTGAACTCAGGACCTCTGGAAGAGCAGATGGCGCTCTTAACCACTGAGCCATCTCTCCAGCCCTGTTATCGTATTCTTTAACCCTTTTTTCCTATTGTTTCAGTTAGTTAGGTTATAAGTGACATACACTCAGTTAATAAGTTACTAATAAAATATATTTGTTAAAAACATTGAGCCTACGGGCACCAACCAAGTTCCTGGCCCTGGAAAGTATATGCCTGAGAGGCCATGCTGTTCAGTGGATTCATTTTAGGGGTGCTTAGCTGAAGCCCTCACTGGCCTCACTAACTCCAAACTGGCCCCCTAACTACTGTGTTATACCACCTTTTCAGATGCACCACTTTCCCATTGGCCACCTGAGGCCTGTGGGGCTTTGGCAGCTCTTTGCACCTCCAATTCAGTAAGGGGGAGCCAAGGTGACCTCATGTCTCCTTTGCAGGTTTGTGCCTCATCTGTGCTGTGGACACGGAGCCCATAGGACCAAGGGTCAAGTAAGTGTCCCCAAGATGAGACTGATGCCTAGGGTGTACTGAGGGGCTGGGCCTCCAATGTGTTCCCCTGGGCCTGGGAAACTACAGGTAGTGGGTGTGGCCTGCGTGAGAGCAGCACAAATCTCCAGCCAGCCTTCACCAGTGTGTACATATTAGCTTCCAAGCTCTGTGCTTGGAATGTTCAGTCTGTTTGAAGTATACTCCCTCGCTTCTGGTGGCCCTCGCGACACCTCCTCTGAAGCTCGGCTCGGGGTAGGAGCAGGGCACAGGCTGGTCCTGAGTCTAAAGGTCTGGTGGCTGACAAGACTCAGGCCCACCTGCTGTGTCATCATAGGAAGATATTTGTCCATGGATGGACTCAGGCCCCAGCACTTTGCACTTAATCATACCTGCAGACCCTGTTCTGGGTAAGGCCCTAGTCCCATGTAAGCATGCAATGTGTGGGGCACTCAGCCCATTTCAGATGCCCATGGCTTACATAGCCATGGATGTGGGTGCCTGCTCTCCTCCTGTGCTCACTTCCCATCCTTCAGCCCTGGTGAACACAAGGTCTGTTTTTCCTCGGGGAGCAGGTATGGCTCAGACCCCTCTATCCTGACAGGAGTTGCTCTGGACTTCTCTAAGCTGACTAACTGGTCCCCACTGACTGGTCCCTGAAACAGGCTGTGGAATCTTTCATGGCCAAGTTCAGCATGGATTATTCATGGGCTCTCAGGATGATTTTCTGAAACTGCCCTCTGTCCTTCCCGCGTGGTTGGTGTGTGGCATTTTGTCCTGTGGGCTTATGGCGGTGCTAATGCTGTTCAGCCAGAGATGTCCCCCTCTGGTGTTGGTCACTTCTAGCTCCTGTTAATGCTGCAGTGGAAACCCTGTCACTTGCTGGTCCACTGATCACCAATTAAGAAAATGCCCTACAGGCTTGCCTATAGCCTTATGGATCTCAGTGGAGGTTCTCTTTCTCAGTGGCTGTCTGTCCTGGTTGCCCCACACTCCTCTGGTCCTGTGCCCTAACTGACTGCCTTCTTGACTATGTGTGGCTCAGGGCTTTGGCCTTCTCTCTCTCTTATGGGCTGTTCCAGTGGATGCTCTGAGGTTGTGCCTCCCCTCCCCCATTTCCTTGATAAGGTATTAAGAAGGAATGAGCATTCCAGTAAGGGACTTTATTTCCTGCTGTCTCTCTGATAAAAGAGAAAGGGGATTTCCTAGTTAAGGCAACTGTTTCTGTGATAAAACACCACGACCAATAGCAACTTGGGGAGGAAAGGGTTTATTTGTCTTATACTTCCATATCATAGTTTATCATTGAAGGAAGTCAGGACAGGAGTTCAAACAAGGCAGGAACCTGGAGGCAGGAGCTGATGCAGAGGCCATGGAGGGGGTGCTGCTTCCTGGCTTGCTCCCCATGGCTTGCTCAGCCTGCTTTCTTACAGAACCCAGGAGCACCAGGCTAGGGATGACCCTACCCAAAGTGGACCAGAACCCCCCGCCCCCAGCATCAATCACCAATTAAGAAAATGCCCAACGTGTTTGCCTGCATCCTGATCTTATGGAGGCATTTTCTCAACTGAGGTTCCCTCCTCTCAGATGGTTTGAGCTTGTGTCAAGTTGACATCAAGCTACCCAGCACACAGGGCATTTTGTCTAGTTCAGTGACACTCCTGGCCTGTCAGCATCACCTGGCACTGCATACGGCCAGCCACACAACCAGGTGTGTTGCTTTTGTAGGTGCTGCCTGGAGGCCTGGGGCACCCTCTCCGTACTGGTGGGCACTTTCATCTTTGGGCAGAGCACAGCTGTGGCCGTGGTGGAGCTGCTGTGAGAGGCCTTTGGGCTGATTTACTCCTGCATCGGGCTGGAGGACCCCTGTGGGTTCTTGCCATCACAGAGGTGCTGTCTTGCCTGCTGGCTGCCTCCTGAGCTCTGCTCCTCCTACGGCTCCCGGGGTGTCCTGTCGAGGAAGGATTGCTGTGACTAGTCACCACCGGCTGGTAACTCAGGACAGTAGAAGCTCCTGCTACTGAAAGCCAGGGTGTGAGCTAGAGTGGGGTGGGCCGCTCTGGTTCAGAAGGTTCTGGAATGTTCCTCCCTCTATCCTCCTCTGCTGGTCATAGGAAGTCCTTAGTGTCCCTGGCTTATAGATGCATCACTCTAGTCTCTGCGTTCATAAGTCACAGGGTCAAACCCTGTCCTGTGTGTCTCTGTTGAGGCTCCCTTTTCCAAGCAGGATGCCAGCTACCCAGTCTAGGCTCATCTTGAGTTAATGAGCACTTGTCTGCACTGGCTGTGTCTCCTCTTAGTTGCTAAAGATGTGTGTCTTGGTTGCTATTCTATTGCTGTAAAGAGATACACGATTGGCCGGGCGTGGTGGCACGCTCCTTTAATCCCAGCACTTGAGAGGCAGAGGCAGTCAGATCGCTGTGAATTCAAGGCCAGCCTGGTCTTCAAATCGAGTCTAGGACAGCCAAGGCTACACAAAGAAACTGTGTCTTGGAAAGATAGATAGATAGATAGATAGATAGATAGATAGATAGATAGATAGAGATGATCAAGGCAACAGAGTAGTGTTCACTGGGGGTGCACAGTTCCAGAGGACTAGTGTCCATGGCCACCATGGCAGGGAGCATGGCAGCAGGCAGGTAGGCGTACGCTGCAGCAGTAGCTAAGAGCTCACATCCTTATCTGCAAGCCCAAGACAGAGAGGGCAGACTGGGAATGGTGTGGACTTCTGAAAGCTTAGAGCCACTCCCAGTAGCACACCTCCTCCGACAAGGCCACACTTCTAAACAATTGAGACCAAACATTCAAACATATGAGCTGTTTTCACTCACGGGGCCTGTTTTTGTTCAAACCACCATATCCCAGTTTCTGGCCCCCATAGTCTTGGAGCTGTGTCATAATACAAAATATGTATTCCGTCCCACTTCAAAAGTCCCTGTTGTTGGGGTTTGCTTTAAGATTATGTGAGCATATAACAAATCTGTGACACAAGCATGAGAAGATCTGATGTCACTATTTCTCGGGAAGTAAACTTGGAATGCCAACAGGTGGGAGGAACACAGGAATGCTTGTGTGACCTCGCCCTCAACTTCTAGGAAACAGGCTACGAGAGTCTCATCATACTTCAGACATTTTTCTGCAGGCAAACAACTTTGCTGTGCTTCATATAACCTTGACCATGCTGGGCTGTGAAGCAGGCTTCTCTGCGGCTGTAAGCCCCTAACCCTGTTATCAAAGGAACGGTGATAATAAAATTGAGCCTCGTTGGGCGAATTGCACTCAACCTCTTGGCTGCCTCGAATCTTCTGGTTTCCCTGGCTCACTTCTTCCAGGCAACATGCCCCACTCATATTTTATCATAGTCTCAACAGTTTAAAATCCAACTCTCTTCCAAGACCCAAGGCAATCTCTTATGTACATACTTGCAATGTATAGCGGCGCAGAGTGTATATTGCCGTTCCCAAAGGCAGGAATAGGGGCATAGTGAGGAAAAGCTGGACCGAAGCAAGACTGAAACCCACCAGGGCAAACTCCAAGTCCTGAAACTTCATGTCTGATGTCAAAGGGCTTGGGCTGCGCTCTCCTTCCAGCTTTGCCAACTTCTTCTCTCTCTCTCTCTCTCTCTCTCTCTCTCTCTCTCTCTCTCTCTCTTCGCCCCCCCCCTCTCTCTCTCCCGCTGGTTCCACTCCCTGCATGGACCTTTCCCTGGCAGACATCCGTGGCTCTAGCACCACCAACATCTTGGGGTCTCCAACGCAACCCAGGCTTCACCATCCCAGCTCCATGCAATGGCTTCTCGGGGCTTCGGTGCAGAAACTCCCTGCAACACATCTGGCCTCAGCATCCTTTCCATAGAAGATTCCACAAGCTATTTATTTACTCCTGTATCATTCATGAGGCTAACGCCAGACCCACACAGCGAATCCTGCCAAGTTCTGCTGCCTGCTTAGGATGGAGCCTGGCCCGCTTCTGTGAATTACATTTGCATAATCTTTGGTTTGTGGGTGATTTTTAGGAGCAGAGAACAGTTCAAGCCTTTTCCTTTAACAAACTCCGGCATTATCTGGGTGGGCCATCACCCTGAGGGCACCACATCCCTCCTCCTCTCGGGTTTTTTTGTTTGTTTGTTTTGTTTGTTTTTTGTTTTATTTTGTTTTTTGGTTTTTCGAGACAGAGTTTCTCTGTGTAGCCTTGGCTGTCCTGGATTCACTTTGTAGAACAGGCTGGCCTCGAACTTACAGAGATCCGCCTGCCTCCGCCTCCTAAGTGCTGGGACTAAAGGCGTGTGCCACCACTGCCCAGCCCCTCCTCCTCCTCTCTTTCAGCACAAATCATGGCTCCGGACATTGAATTTCCTGGCGTTCTTTTCTCCTCAGACAAAAACATTTTGTGTTTATTTTTGTCACGTTTGCTCTTTTTCATTGTAGACTTGCATATGCGTAATCACTAAGAACCATGGGACAGACTCAGTATTGGGCTGAGTTGAAATCGTCACCAACTCTTCAGTGTAGCCCTCAGCATATTCTTAACCTTGTTTGTTTGGGGGGTGGGGGGAGCCACCCTTGCCAGGGGAGGGTAAAAGTGAGGACCTGGCTGTTCCTTGGGCCCAAGTGCTTCCTGGTGTAGCTGGAGCAGGATCCTTGTTTCTGTTTTGGTCAAATCTCTGTGCCAGACCCTTCCTATTTGTACTGTGTCTGGGACCTCATGAGGTTGGTGTAACTGGTCTCTCAGTTTGTGATTTTACCCACCTCCCCACTTGTTCACAGGCATGGAGGTTTGTTTGCTTGTTTGCTTTTGGTTTTCTGAGACAGAGTTTTTCTGTGTAGCCTTGGCTATCCTGGACTCCCTTTGTAGACCAGGCTCGCCTCGAATTCACAGTGGTGATTGATCTGCCTGCCTCTGTCTTCCAAGTGCTGGGATTAAAGGCATGTGCCACCATGCCCCAGCTCAGGCATGGAGTTTTAAAGTCAAGAGACAATTCATACCCTTTAAGACTCACTCCTGGAAGGCATACTGACTGTGGTTCAGCATATTCAGAATTTAGCCGCAATTATAGTCCAATTGGAGTGAGTGTGTTCTCTCACCTCCAAAAGACTCCCAAGCTCTTTAGCACTCACCCTACCTTGTGCCTGTGCTTGGGCCCCCAGGCTCCCAGGAACCTTTCTTGGCCTCTGTGTCTTGCTGGCTTAGCTGTCCCATAAGCGAATGCTGCAGCAGATGGCCGTATGTGGCTGCCCTGGTGTGATGTCATGTATTCCTACCCGTAAGTTTAACAGTAAAGTCCACTAAAGCAGGGGAGTCAAAGGCACCTGTCCAGTAAGGTCTTTATCAGATCGGACTGCTTTGGCCCTCACTTCCCTTCCCCTTCCTCATTGATTTTCTGCACTGTGAGTGGCCCGAGGGGTGGACCTTCTGTCCCCCTCTATCCTCTAACCAGCGCCATGTGATCCTCAGCAATAGGCTCAGGATCACCCTAGAAGGGTTGGTTTCCAGAATAAGCCCAGCAGAGTGTCTAAGGACTCTTTGGGACACGCAGTAGCCAGACAGCCTAGCATTGTGAAGGTTTGCAGCCCTGGCCAAGGAGGCTGGGCCCCTGTGAAACCATTTGTTGTACTCAGTGGTATTTGAATAGGAATGGCCCCCCCATAGACTCTTGCATTTTTTAATGCTTGGCCTATAGGGAGTGGCACTATTAGAAGGTATGGCCTTGTTGGAGGAAGTGTGTCACTGTCAGGGTAGGGTCAAGCTATTATGCCCACTGTAGCACACAGTCTCTGCCTGCCGCCTGCCGATCAAGATGTCGAACTCTCAGCTCCTTCTCCAGCACCATGTCTGCCCGCCATGCTTCCTGCCATGATGACAATGGACTAAACCTTTAAACTGTAAGCCAGCCCCAATTGCATGTTTTCCTTTGTAAGAGTTGCCTTGGTCACGGTGTCTCTTCACAGCAATGGAGACTGTGACTAAGACAGTAATGGCAGAGCAGGGGTACTAGGTACCTGAGTGAAGGAGCCTGGGAGCAAATGCCTTTGGAGTTGAGCCACTGGCTTTGTTCCCCAGGGGAGGGGTATGTGCTCCTGTTGTAACGTCTCGCTCCCCAGAAAGATGGAACAGGTGTGTGTGTGTGTGTGTGTGTGTGTGTGTGTGTGTGTGTGTGTGTG
>OU015753.1:8832244-8856110 GCA_907169655.1 Acomys percivali
GTGTGTGTGTGTGTGTGTGTGTGTGTGTGTGTGTGTGTGTGTGTGTGTGCTGTGTGTAGTAAGTGTATAAAGGTTATCCCAGTCCCAGGGAAAAAGGGAAATAATGCGGATGCAAGGGCTTGCCCAAGAGGAGGGTGCATGAGGAGTGAAGTGAGGATGGGGACCCCTGGAGAGTGACTGGATATTGTTACTGGGGACAAAGGTACCCATCTCCACCCTGTAACAGGATCAGACGTAAGTCACAAGTCTGCCCAATGAGAGGATATAGTGTTATGCAATTAAGAAAGGCACCGCACTCTAATGGCAAACTAGTAAACAGAGGGAGAGGACTCAGGGGATGTCCTATTCCTACCATAAGTGGCTTTCAGGTTTGGACAGTAGCTGGCTATGGGAAGGGTGTGATGGGCACCATCCCGGGGCTGTGTCCCCTGAGCCTGCTGCGTGGCTTGTAGGCTGTGTGGCCTTCCTGAAGCCTACACCCTTTCTGAACCTTGCTTGTCACAAGCACAGAAAAGCTCTGGCCAGTGGCATTCCAAGCTCCCTGGCCTTTCTACTTCTCTCTCCCTCATTCTCAGGGCCTCCAATGAGACAAAGCTGAGGGCAGTGGAAGGACCCCCTGAGGGGTGACTTTACAGGGTCTACAGCTCTGAGCAGAGGTCACTAGCTCCCCATCAATGGTGACAATGTGGTTGAGAATGGAGCACCCCTCTCTCCATGCCACCACTGACAGAATCACAAGCTAGGGGGCTGGGGGGGGGGGCCGGGGAGGGGGCAGTGCTAACTGCCAGGGGAACCTCTTTGTAGGCCAGGGTGCCTTGGCTGCTGCCTGCAACCTCAGGAGTGGCCAAGACACAGGCCCACAGGATCCAAACAGGTTGGCCCTGCATGCCACCTGCAGAGAGCACAGGTGTGTGTCAGTCTAGCAGAGGAGGCAGCTGGCCAGAGCCAGGCACAAAGCTCCCGAGCTGAAGGGGTCCTGAGGAATCACATGAGATGGAGCCTGTCACTCCCAGGGCTCCCTCCGCTCTGGGACATCATCTCCTGGGGCTCCCTCTGTCCTGCGAACATTCTCTTCATTAACCTAGCCACAACCTGTCAACCTGCCTGTGGATTGTACAACAGGTGGCCACACGTGTCTGGTGTCCTTCACTATTGCAGTGTTTTCCAGGCTCATCTGTGTTGTGGCAGGTGTCGGCACCCTTCACTTTGACTTAACGTATCCATCTCTCTGGATCCATGGGACCCTGCTTCCAGACCCCATGGATGTGTCTGTAGACGGGGCATCTCGCACATAAAAGGTACTGTACAGAATATGACCCGTGTGCATCCTCCAGTTACTTATCTGTTTAGATTATTGCCAGCAGAGAACCACCTGAACAGTCACATGGTTTAGGGAGTATGTCCCATAGACCTCTGGCAAGCACCGCAGCCTGAATACAGAGAGTGTGTCAGCAGCATGAGGATTTTTATTTGGCCTGCGGTTGGCTGAATCCTGGGGTTTGAAGTTGCGGATGCAGGAGACCAGGGCCTGCTCTGATGGGGACAGTGTGTGCTGGTTATTATCAAGCTTTGTCAACTTAACATAGTTAGAATCACCAGGAAGAGGAACCCTCCACTGGGGAATTGCCTAGGTAAGACTGGCCTGTGGATAAGCCTGTGAGGAATTGTCTTGATTGCTGATGGATGTAGGGGGCCCAGCTGTGGGCGGCACCATTCCCTAGGCGGGTAGTGCCGGGCTTTATAAGAAAGCTAGTGGACAAGCCCAGGAAGAGGCTTTCCTCAATGCTTTCTGCCTTGGTTTCCTTCGGTGATGGCCTGTGACCTGGAAATGTAAGCCAAAACAAGACAAAACAAAACAAAACCCAAAACCTTTCCTCTCCAAGTTGCTTTTGGTCAAAGTGTTTTATTACAGCAACAGAAACCTAGGACACCGTGGGTTCTGGATCCAGGGCCTAGGGCCACTGCACTAGTCTGCTACAGGATTGGTGCATGAGTTGTTTTGTTTTTTAAGTTTTTAAGTTTTTTTTTTTTTTTTTTTAGTTTGTATACAGTGCTCTGCCTGCACATATACCTGCAGGCCAGAAGAGGGCATCTGATCACATTATAGATGGTTGTGAGCCACCATGTGGTTCCTGGGAATTGAACTCAGGACCTCTGGAGGAGCAGTGAGTGCCCTTAACGTCTGAGCCATCTCTCCAGCCCGGTATATGGGGCTTTTTTGTTTGTTTGTTTGTTTGTTTTTTGGGTTTTTTTTTTGTTTGGTTTTTTGAGACATGGTTTTCTGTGTAGCTCTTGCTGTCTTATACTCACTTTGTAGACCAGGCTGGCTTCAAACTCACAGTGATCCACCTGCCTCTGCCTCCCGAGGGTACATGGCGTTTTAGCTGGTCATGAGCTGAATGATTCTAGAGTTCTCCCCATGAATGCTGTGCAGTGTTTGTCTCAATCAATAGCTTTTCTCTGGTGGGTGCTGTCTGTGGTGTGTGGGATAAGTGTGTGCACCTGGAGAGCAGAGCAGAGCAGAGCTTCCCGTGTTTTCCTCTTTCTATCTTTACCTTATTGCCCAAGGCAGGCTCTCTCACGGAACCAGAAGCTTGCTGTGTCAGCTAGGCTGGCCAGGGAGTTCTTAGCCCCTGCCGATCTCTGTACCAACCCCTTTCCCTCCACAGTGCAGGGGTTGCGGGCATTTACCGTCATGCTTTGCACATGGGTGCTGGGAATTTGAACTGGGATCCTTATGCTTACATAGCAAATGTTGTCCCCACTGAGCATGGTCCCAGCCCATCTCAGTGTCTTTGTGTATATTTGGAGTAAGATCGCTGGGTCACATGGTTACTGTCAGGAACCATTTTTGTTTTGTTTAGTTTTTTTGAGACAGGGTTTCTCTGTGTAGCCTTGGCTGTCCTGGACTGACTTTGTAGACGAGGCTGGCCTCGATCTCACAGGGATCCACCTGCCTCTGCCTCCTGAGTGCTGGGACTAAAGGCATGCTTTTGAGGAAGCAAGCACAGATATTAACAGGACCCTGGAGCTGTTCTCCCAAGATGCGACTGCTGTGTGGTGTGGTGCCAGGCCCAGGATTATGGGCAGTAGCCTCTGCTTGGGTCTTCTTGAGGTCCTACTGTGGGAAAGATAAGCTTTGTCACAGGTGGAAGCAGTCTTGGCGGGCTTTACCCTTGGGGCACCCCATGAATACTTGTGATAGACTGAGAGGAGCCAGTCTGGGCCTGGAATTCAGGAAGCAGACCTGGGAACCCCACCTGGGCTATTGTTTTTCTAATGGACCCTCAATGGGAGAAGGAGACCGCCCTTCCCATGTGACTCAGGCAGGTGGGGAAGAGAAAAACAACAGATTCAGCCAGGGGTTTGGGAGAGCGTGTGGAGAAAGCTAACAGGCTGGACTATCACGCGGGCCAGAGAGACACCTAAGGACTCATCCCGTGGAACGGATACCGGAAGGTTCACTCTTTTATCCCTTTAACCTTTTTTCCTTCTTGTGTAAGCTAGTTGGGTTGTATAATAAAGTTTAATTGTTAAGAAACAGAGCCAACATCTGGCGCCCAACGTGGGGCCCGATGGGTTCCACAGTTTCTAATGGTATGGGGGAAGATTCAGTATTCGACGGTATAGAAATGCTGTTTCAGGGTATCAGCAAAGTCACAACTGCTGTTGTAAAACTCTTTCCTGCCTTATACTTAGAGGGAATTCTCTGTTTTTTCATTGTCCTTTTATTACCATATTTCATGCTTAGAAGGATTAGAAGAAAGGCTAATGACATAGAAAAGCCGGAAGAGTCAATAAGCTCTATCCTTTTGGAAAGAATTACTGACTTGACTGAGCAAATGGGCAAAATACAGAAAAAACTAGAAGGGCTGGAAAAGCAGAAGGCACCTTTGGTTAAAAAGGATGGAGAAGGTCAAAAACCAGAGGCAGAGGAAGCCAGACCAACCAGAAGGTCTTTGGAAGTAAATGTCCCAGTGGAGGACACCTCCACAGTCGCCCAGACACCTTCAGCTTTTCCGGTCACTGTAAGTCATGTGCCCGCACAAAATGGTGCTGAGGGGTATGATGAAATGGCTTGGCGTCCTGTAGACATGATGAATTTAAAACATTTTAAGGAATCCGTCGTCAAATATGGTATGCACTCTGCCTTCGTTAAACAAATGTTAAACAGCTGGGCTACTCAGAATAGACTGGTTCCCCAAGATTGGAAAAATTTAGTCTCAGCGGTATTGGAAGCAGCACAACAGTTACAGTGGTTATCATGGTGGCGAACAGAGGCTATAAAAATAGAACAAGAAAATACTACCCAGGGAATAAATATTAATAGAGATCAATTGCTTGGTGAAGGACGATATACTAACATAAGAGAACAAATTCAAGCTGAAGATAGAGTGATTGAACAGTGTCGTAAGGCAGCCTTGAGAGCTTGGGAGCTGGTAGAGGAACCTGGGAAAACAACTATTCCCTTTACTAAAGTGTTCCAAGGACCTTTGGAGCCATTTACCGAATTTTTACAGAGATTAGGATCTGCTAAGGATAAGGTGATGCCAGATTCTGACAACAAACAGGCATTGAAACTTATCATGGCTTATGAGAATGCAAATACTGCATGTAAGAGGGTGCTTAGACCATTAAAGGAAAGAGGCGCTCCACTAGATGACTGGGTAAAGGAGACAGTTAATATCAACTCTCAGGAGTATCAAAATAATATTGTGGGACAAGCTTTAGCCAGAGAGCCCAGATATCATAATACTCGGTGCTTCAATTGTGGTAAAACTGGTCATATGCAAAGAAACTGTAGAGATAGAAGGCGCAATAACCCAGGAGAAAACGTAACTCATAGGAGAGAACAAGGAGGTTCTGGTTATGATGGAAATGAGGTACCAAGACTCCCAGGGTACTGTAGTCGCTGTGGAAAAGGGAAACACTGGGCTCGGGATTGTCAGTCTAAGAGAGATGTGCAAGGCAATATCTTGCCAACGGGAAACGGCAGGAGGGGGCCATCGGCTTGGGCCCCCATAAACAATGCCAGCCGAATTCCTTTGGCCAGTCGGGAAGTAACAAACCCACAGGAAAACGGGAACTGAGGGTTAGTGATCTAATGCATGCTACTGAAGGCAGTGCAGCCTTGGATCTGGCTTCAAATGTTTCTCTTACTCTATCTCCCCAGGTTGAATCTGTTGTTTTTCTCTTCCCCACCTGCCTGAGTCACATGGGAAGGGCGGTCTCCTTCTCCCGTTGAGGGTCCATTAGAAAAACAATAGCCCAGGTGGGGTTCCCAGGTCTGCTTCCTGAATTCCAGGCCCAGACTGGCTCCTCTCAGTCTATCACAAGTATTCATGGGGTGCCCCAAGGGTAAAGCCCGCCAAGACTGCTTCCACCTGTGACAAAGCTTATCTTTCCCACATCCTACCATGTTGTGTGACCTTGGTGAGTAATCTGCGCTCTCTGTGTCTGCATGTTCCCCTCTGGTACGGTGAGCACACTGGGTGGTGGTGCCTGGCAGGTGCTTGGTTCTGTACATGGCTAGCGGGTAAATTTGGTGGAAGCTGGAGAACCTGTCAGGGAAACATTCCCTCAGCGCCGGTCCCCACCCCTCCCAAGAGCGAGGCTCCTAAAGCCCGCCATTTGGCTGTGCTGCACTTTGGAGAAGAACATGGGCAAAGTGTGGCGAGTGGAAGAGTTGTCACATGCTCTGCTAAGTAGTGCACCCCCACATATACCCCCCAAAGCAGTTGAATTGAGTGGGAAAGTAACAGCCTTGGCCATCAGGATTATTTGCTCAGACTGACGGTGCCAACAGGCGGCTTCCCTGCAGTGAGCCAGGGGATTCCTGGCCCCATCCTGGGGCGGTTTTGCTGTCCACTTTCTGAATGATGAGGCCTCTGATTCTCCAAGGCTGGTGTGGGATATTCCAGTTAGAGCTGGAAGCTGGGACCTGAACCTGCTTCACTCTACCTAGGAGTGGAGTGGTTTGTGAGTGGGTGGTTTCTGACGGTGGAGAGGGGGCTGCAGCTGGGGGAGGGTGGAACCTGCCACTGCCACGGAACAGGAGGGGCGGGGCTTTTACAAATCGTGGTACTACATGCGCTTTGCTGGCAGATGGTGGCAGAGGGGAAAGGAGGCACAGGTAGTGGTCCTGCCTCTCTCACCAGCAGAGGCCGGGCAGTGTCCGCCTCTGCCTCCCATTCTTTCCTAGGCAGAGGGAAACCTGCTGCTTTCCTTGACGGGTGAGGCTTCCGCCACAGTCTTTCTTGCTGACCAGGAGAAAGGCAGAATGGGATGTCCAGACCCAACCTTCCGAACAGCTCCCTAAGGGCAGAATCTTTGCAAGTCCCTGACTGACAGGTGAGCAGTGAGGGCAGGTGGTGGTCTCTGCCCTGGGCTCCTGGGAGGCCAGCTTAAGTCTTGGTGTGGTAGTGATATTTAATTTAGGCTGAGGACGCAGAAGACCGGCCATCCTCCACAGTCCCACTTTGGTCACATGGGATGTGTGCCCCGTGGCCTGGCTGGAGGCTCCGTACCTGGCCCTCCTCTTACCGATTTCTGTTGATGTCCTGTGGTCTTGCCAAGCCGTGAATGACCCTCCAGCTCCACTGCATCCTTCCAGTGAACTGCTACAGCTGAGGTAACCCAGGGGCTACCCAAACTCACTTGTCAAGATGCCATCGCTCCACTGACAATTAGGAACACCGAGGCTCTGGGAGAGCTGGTTCTTGTGCTGCCCAAATTACCTCCCCTACTCTGTCTTCAGCTAGAAATGGGACAGAGACATGACACACACTGCTCCTAATCAGACTTTATTTGGTGACTGTAGTCCTAGCATGGTGCTGGGGGACCTGGGCTCTACCCAAGCCTAGATTGGGTACTACAGGGTCTCACAGCTCCTACTAGGTAGAGGGGCCATCACAGAGGAGGGGGTGGGGCAGTAAAGGAAGAAGCCTATCCATTGGAGGCGGGCCCTTCTGGGCCTCAGCTAGTAAGAGTCAGGGAGGCCAGAGGTTGGCTGGGGTGGGAAGCTGTTGGTTGAAGGCCAGTCTTAGACTCTATCCCTGCTAACTCTAGCCTTGCCAGCATCACAGCAATATACTCTACCAGGTCAAGTCAGGCATGGGGACGCCAGGGGAGAGGGGCCTCCTCCATGCCACAGCAGGGGGAAGCACGCGTCCTTATTAGTATATTGAAAAGACAGCTGTTTACCAAAGTGTCTAAAAAAGGGGTATTGTCCTTTACAAGAAGGGGACGGGAGGGGGGGCAGCAGTAGACTCCTTAACAGGGCCTCGGGAGGGGTCAGTCTCGCCCCGAGGTGCACCAGGCAGCTGGAAGCGGGAGAGAGAGAGAAGTGGTCAGGGGTTGGGTTTATGGGCATCAGTGTCCCTTCCCTGAGGGCTGAGACGGCCATGCACAGAGGGTTTGGGCAGAGTATGCCAGGCCAGGCTTTGCGACCCCCATATTTCTCATTTAGGCCATATGGGGGTGGTCTTTGGTGAGTTCCTCATATCAGACCCCGTGTGGTGCCCGGGCCTCACCCTGTCCCTGTCCTCACAACAAGCCTCAGGTCTGGAGCTTGAATCTGGACTAGGATTCCTGATGGTGGTAAGTGAGAAAAAAAAGTCCCTGGAGGTCTAGGCTCCTGCTCGGGGCGGGGGTAGGAGAGGGCAGTTGGTGCTGCTAAGAGCCCCCACCCTGACCTCTGACCTCAGTGGCCGCTCTGTCCATGGCCCTCTACCTGGCACGGAGATCTGGGAGAGCGCTTCAGGCTGGCTCAGCGTGTCAACCTTGACATGTCGGAAGGCCTTGCACACAGGGCTCTGCAGGTGCCTGCAAGCCAGGACCACAGATTAGTTCAGGCTTGGAGGAGGGGGAGGAGGCTGGGGATGAGGGGAACTTTAGGTGTGGGCTCAGGTCTAGTCCTGTTCTGTGTGGGAGAGGGGCTGTGACCTTGTGAGCATCCATCCAGGAAGGCTCCCAATTAGGCGCAGCATCAGGGGACAGCGCTGCAGCCCCAGGAGACTTGAGGCCCTGTGTCTGAGAGCCAGCCCTGTGTGCTGACAACTCCACAGAGCACCTGGGTCCTTAGTCCCATGGCTCAAACGGGGGCAAAAGTGACCCCTCCCTGTCCTTACTGTGTGACAGGGCTGGACACAGGGAACTAGAAACCGCTGCAGTACTGTGCCTCCATCTGGGAAGGCCAGCAGAGTACCTGGGCTGAACCAACCCAGTAGGCTGTGGCCAGTCCCAGGATACTCAGCTGCTCTTCTGACACCAAGGCTTCAGGACCCAGCGCTTGATGACACAGGCAGGTGCTGGCAGGGCAGGGAGGCTGTGAGAAACTGAGTCCTTAGTGACACCTTGACCCTGGCCGGCTCTCCCTATGGCACCATACATGTGAATCTCTGCTCTAAGAGCCCTGCTGCTGCTGGGCGAGAGCCATAAGCTGGCCACGAAAGGATGCTTGTCTAGAAGAAGTCTCTGCAACCAGAAGCCGGGCTCTTCATCATCCTCCCCCATCCTCTCCTCTGACGGTCCTCAGGGTCACGGAACAGGAGCCTCGAAACAGTCAGCCCCACCTTACCATTGGCCCGACACCCTGGCTCGGGGTAAGGACAGGGCTGCACAAACCTCTTCCACTCCTCCTCTGTCTCCCAGAATTCATAGATGACAAAGGTCAGGCCGTCCGCCATCCTCACCGCGGCAATGCTGCAGGGAAGAGACGCGCACATCTGTGGCCGGCAGCGGCTGCCCACTGCCCTCAGATGTACACCACCGTCTTCGACCTCTTTCTTCCCAAATACTGGTCAAGTGGTCCTCCACAGGGTAATGGCAGCTGGAGACACCAGGGCCCACAATGACTCCAGGGGCTGCCACCAGGCCACCTGGCTCAGCACGGCGGCCCACAGTGAGAGGCAGGAGTTTAGATGCATTTAAAGTTTTTGTTCTGGGCGGGGGTTGGGGAGAAGACGGCTCAGTCTGCTCATGACTATGAAAGCCTAAGTTCAACTCCCAGGATCTATGTGAAAACAACTGAAGATCCTGCCTCAAAATAACAATGTCAGGGGCCAGTAAGATGGCTCAGCGGGTAAAAGTGCTTAAAACATAGCCCGATGGCCTGCGTTTGAGTCCTAGGACTTACCCAGTGAAAGAGAGAACCAACCCCTGCAAGTTGTCTTCTGACCTGGTGCTGGCTCTTTTTTTTTTTTTTTTTCTTCATGTCAGACTGACACAGCCAAAGTCATTTGAAAGTTGGAAATGCCTCTATAATGTAGGCAAGTCTGGAGGGCATTTTTTGAATTAGTGATTGATGTGGAAGGTCCCAGCCTACTGTGGGTGGTGTGGTCCTGGGTTCTATAAGCAAGCAGGCTGTGTGAGCAAGCAGTACCCCTCCATGGCCTCTGCATCAGCTCCTGCTCTGTTTGAATTCCTGCCCTGACTTCCTTTTATGATGAACTGTGATACGAAGGACAAATGGAATATATAAACCCTTCCCTCCCTAGCGTTCTTTGGTTATAGGGGTCCATCACAGCAATAGAAACCCTAAGTGACACCTCCCTGAACACCTGCCCAAGATTGACCTCTGACCCACATGGACGTTTACACACAAAACAGCTGTCTTTTAAACCAAAGCACCCAGCCTGTGCCCTACTCACTCCTGCCTCTTTCCATCCTGAAGACCTGGGCTGATGGGGCTGGAGAGATGGCTCAGAGGTTAAGAGTACCAGCTGCTCTTCCAAAGGTTCTGAGTTCAATTCCCAGCAACCACATGGTGGTTCAGAACCATCTATGAGGTCTGATAATCCTCTTTGGGAGTGCATGCAGGCATAACACTGTATACACAATAAATAAATCTTAAAAAAGACCTCGCTGACAAGAGGAAACAAGCTTCGAGAGGTACCATTCCCAGACTGAATGATCCCTTGAGTGACCTGCTATGTCGCTCCATCTCAGATGGGGCAGATCCTGGTGGCATCCATGGCTCACTTAGTGCTGTCCCTGTCCCCAGCTCCTCTTGGCCTCTGGATGCCTTCCTCCCATGCCCCCCCCCCATATTTGGCAGAAGTGCCCCTGAGCCCCTCAAAGAAGTGACAATAGGATGAAGGCTGTGTGATTCCAAGTCAAGCCATTCAGGAGGGAAACAGTGGGACATGTGCCAGCCTAGGATCACATGCAGAGCTCAGGGCTCTTAAGTGGATGGAGGTACCTGCCAGCCTTAGCCCATGGCCCTATGCCAGCCAGTGCAGGTGCCTGCTCTGGTATCTCTCTAGGCACACCAAAGGTCGTCATGGACAATTGGGTCCATAGAAGTGTGGCTACCATAGGATGGCCTCTCATGAGGGAACTTCCAGCAGGAAGGCACAGCAGGGCAGGCTTGGATGGGGAGGACACACTAGGAAGAGAAGCCTTGTGCACTGATGTACAGACCCTGTCCCAGGGTCCCATCCTTCAAGAAGGGCCAGTGGGGAGAAGAAGGGCCAGTGGGGAGAGGCAACAGAACCAGGAAGGCCCAGGGGTGGTGGGAGTACAGGGTGGAGCTCTCTTCCCTGTCTTCCTTTAAAAAACCATGGCAAGGACCGGGACGCTACTGCGATGGCATGTGTCCAGTGCCCGCAAGAGTTTTGGTTCAACCCCAGCAACAGGAAAAAAATCAACTGTTTGCACACCACCTCACAGAACCGTGTCCTCACTGGGGACCTCCAGAGAGATATCGGGGCATACCCGCAGGCACCAAGAAGCCAATGTGACATCCACAGACAGTGTGCCTATGTGTTTTGGCCTCTCCCATGCAATAGGTGGGCTGATCCTTTACCAAGTCTGTGAAGCCCAAAGGCAGAGTCATCCCTTGCCCTGCCCTTTCTCTCTCCATCCTCAGTCAAATCAGGGATCTCCTCCTTGCCTGAGTATGTGGCTTCTTCCAGCAGCCCAGCTACTCCTCAGTCCATATGCAGAAGATAGGACCAACTTGGCTCCTGGTGACACTGTTCCAGCCCACAGCCCCTGGCACGCCTTCGCCCTCGGTATTGCATATGCCTCACTGGTGGCCGTTGCTCTACCTTGCTGAGCTTCCCAGGGTAGCAGGACAGAAGTGGGTGGGGGCAGGCGACCTGCATTCCAGAAGACCCTCCTGGAGGCTATAGCATCTCTCCTTAATCAAGCAGGTGCTGACGTGAGTCGGGCTGTGTTGTGTGAGTAACTGTGGTCGCACTGGGTGAGCTGAGTGTGAGCCGGACCTACCTCAGCCAGCACATTATTCTGTTTACCCTCCCAACACACGGCCTGCTGGACAGATGACTAAACCCAGGCCTGGGGGTGGAACTTACCCACTTCTTCCTACAGCTAGGATGGAGCTGAGCCCCACTTTCTCAAGCTTCTCTGTCATGTACCTCCCCTAGGGGAGGGCTGGCTCTGCCAGGTCCTGCCACTGCCAGCCACAGGCCCTGGTCACCTCCTCCCCCCTCTAACCCCCACCACCACCAAGCCCCGCAGAAAGCCATCATTCACTTACTGGAAGCAGTTCCTTTCTCCAGCGGTGCCCCGGAGGTACTGTCGCAGGGAATCCAAGAACTCGCTCAGCTGCTCAGGGCACACGGCCATTTCCTGTCGGACCAGCTGCAGGTGCTATGAGCCAAAGTGGGTGTGAACATGTGTGCCAGGCCCTTCCCCATAGTCCAAATCCCGCTAGCCTGAACCCTTGTTTCTGAGGTCAAAATACAACCTCCACACTTTTTAGCCTTACATGTGAAAATCAGCTGAAGGAGACAAGGCCAAATGGGTAGAGGCCCCTTGGGGCCTCCACACATGGGGCAGTAAGAAGGCTGCAGGGAGTCCCACCGAGAGTCTGATGACAGAACGGGCCAGATGCTTGCTCTGGGCCAGAAGAAATACTCTTTTTTAAAAAAATCAGAGTCCTGGAGCCTCAGTTCTCACCATGCCCCTTGGGGAGGGGAGGGCAGAGAAAAGTGGCTAGAGACCTGGAGCTACACGGCTCCTCAGAGGGCTAGGGGAACAGGGCAGAGGAGAGGGGCGGAGAGGGCCTCACCATGTTGGTGCCTTCTTCATCCGAGAGGCGCTGCTGCAGGTCAAACCAGAGAGTCTGGAACAAAACACAGTGATGTCTGGGACTCAGGGAGGTCCCTAAGGTATGGAGCACCTGGGATGTAGGCCATTTCCAGGGAGGCTCCCAAGACGGCACCCAGAGCATGGGGCATCAGACGCCCCTATAGTCATAGCCATTGCCCCAGTGTGCCGGGGGTTCTGAGAAGTCCCAGGCTGGAAGTGGGGCTCCCAGGGCAAGGCCTAGTGGACAAGGCTACTTGGCTCCCAGGCAGACAGAAGCCTCACAGGGGACCCTGGAATCTAAGGCAGGGAAATGGCAGAGAGTTCATTAAGGTCCAGGCCTCTGAAGCACTGGGAAGGTCAGGGCCCCAATAAACTTGGGGTATGTGGCTAGGACAAGGAAATCTTAGTAACAGGCACTCAGGGGCCTTAAGTCAGGATACCTTTTTTTTTTTTTTTTTTTTTTTTTTAAACCACCATTTTAGCCCTAAGACTCCCTTCCTCACATACCTCACCCCACATGGTGACTTCGGGTTCCCTGTGAACTCATGGGCTGCACGGGGTGGCCTGCACACTACCTCCCCCAAAGCCCTGAAGCTTTCCATAGACATCTTATTTCTCAGCCTCCCTGGGCCAGCTGCTACCTTCTGTGCGCTTCCAGAAACACAGAAGCCGTGCTAGCTCTGCGGGTCACCAGTACCCGGCACCTAAGCACACACTGGTGTTTATTCATCACAGTATCACCGCACAGGACCCCAGGCCTCAAAGGTTTCCCCAATGGGCTAAGCATTAGGGTCTAGGTTTAAACCACGTCTCTCCCTCATCTGGCAGAAATCCATCCTTCTTCAACAATCACTGCCTCCCAGCCTGTCTACTCTGCCCCAGGACAGGAGGTGCCAAGCAGCTTGTACAAAAGCCTGCAGGAGGCACATCCACCCGTAAAGAAAGCAGTAGGGCGGGGTGGGGACTCTGAATCACATCCCCCAGCCTTGATTTCTTGCCCAAACGACTCAAGAAGGTGCCCAGTGGCCCTTGCATGTTCGAGCTCTTAACAGGCACAGGGGACAGCTCCTGGAAGACTAGGGCCCCACCAGGAACCCTTTGGCCTCTCCACAGTCAGATGGAGAGAATCTAGAAGTACCCAGACCTGCCACTCGGCAACTCCATTCGCCTAGCCCCGGGTCCCTGTCCCTGGCCCTGTCCCTGTCCCTGGCCCTGGCCCTGCAGGCACAGTTGGAGGCGGTGCTTGGCCAGCTAGGGGCGGAGCCTGGAACTGGCTTGAACTGGCCCATGCTTATGCTTAGGCCAATCAGAGACCTCGGAGGACCCCGCCCCATCTCCAGGACGCCTAGGTGCTCCTGGTTACCAGCAAGCCTGGTTGTTAGGGAGACCGGGGTACTAAAAATAAGGTTCAAAGCGCCTCCCTCCTGGGGCCCCCGCTGAGTTGTTATGACAACCGGGCACAAGGTCCCCACCGCGCGCGGCTCTCACTCCGGGCAGCAGGGTTAAAAAGGGGTGTGGGAGGGGGGACCCCCGCTTCAGCCACAGCCCTGCAGCTGGCAATACAATTCCGGACTGTATTCTTTCCTCCCATCGAGAAGGCCCATGATCTACTCCCATGAGTCCCTCAGAACGAACCCCCAAGCTCCACTAAATACCAGCGCTCATTGCAAAAGAAAAAAAAAGAAAGAAAGAAAGAAAGAAAAAAAAAAAAAAAACCAGAAGAAATGTTACCTCAATCTCAGGGCTCTGACACACCTGTCGCTCGGTGTAGGCAGGTGTGTAGGAGTCCTGCACGCACACGTGTGGGGAATTTGGGAAAGGGTAACTAGCAACACTACCATGGCTGATGTTAGATGCTTTTTTTTGTTTGTTTTTGGGGGATTGTTTTTGTTTTTTGAGACAGGGTTTCTCTGTGTAGCCTTGGCTGTCCTGGACTCACTTTGTAGACCAGGCTGGCCTTGAACTCACAATGATACGCCTGCCTCTGCCTCCCTGAGTGCTGGGATTAAAAGCGTGCGCCACTACGCCTGGCTTCTGATGTTGGATATTAACTGGGACAGCAGGCTCTGACGTGAGCCACCAGCGCCTTGGTGACACTTGGAACACTGTCTCCGCAGTCGTCAGAGCAGGGCTTTCAGGTTCAGAGAGGGTAAGGCACTGCCTTAAAAACTAGCAGAAACCCAGCCCCAACAGAGGCCGCCCACCTGCAAGCCCCTTTTCGGGTACTGTTAAGTCGCCTCTCTATATAGGCTGATCTGCTCCACACTTCCGGGCTGTACTACGTTGTCAACATTCTCCTGTTTGGAATCTGCCCTGAACTATCCCTGGCTCCCACTCCCAACTGTTTTGTTTTGTTTTTTTAAACCTCCGGTGGTGGAGCCAGCTTTCTTGGAAACGTCCATAATCACAAGACCCTGCTGGTCACTCTCTGCACCGAATGCTGCCTGTCCTCCCACAATCAGGACCATGGCCTCAGTCCAGCTCTCTACAACCCACCAGAGTGTCTCAACTTCCCTGCAGGGTCTAAAGTGGACAGGGCTGGGATAAAGGAGAGGTGGGGGGGGGGCGGGCCTACCTTGCTCTCCAGTCTCCCAATCAGCTGGGCCAACCGGCTTATCTGGCCCTCGAGCTCCTCCTCCTTTGTCTCCCCTGTAGCTGAGAAAGAAAGAGACCCTGGCGGTGGGCAGGGCCATCCTGAAGAGGCTGAGACCCCATCCTGAGGAGGCTAAGCCCCAACCTCCCAGGCTAGGCTCAAGTACAGATTACTCAGGTCCCTTTGGAGGGCAGTGCCCACTGATGCTCGCTCACCCACAGGCAGGCTCTTCACTGGCTCCGGGGCCACAGGCTTGTGGTTGATGATGTAGGGAGGAGTGGGGCCCCCGTAGCGGCTCTCGGGGATGCCACGGCTGGGTTTGCAGTGGTCCTGTCTGCAGAACAGAAAGAGTGCTGATGAGGCCAACTGCGGTACCACAGCCTCTGCTACTACCTTTACTGTGCACTGCAGTACACAAAGCGCTGACCATGTCCTGAAATGTGCACATGGATCTGCCCTGTGGCCCCATGTCTGCAGGATGGTTAGAGTAGTGTAGTGAGAATGCTGGAATTTTGGCTTCTTTAAAAAAAACAAAACAAAACAAATATTGTAAAGAAAAGGTTTTGTTTTAATGCCATTTGTGAGGCTATGGGGCTGCTTTGCAGCAGCTGACTGCGATTTGCCCCCGTGCTCTAGCAGAGGCGTGGTCTTGCCAGCTGCAGATAGTTTCTGCCTTTGGAATTCTGGGAAATGTTCAGAGGGTCTGTAAATGCTAAGGTCCCGATAGGTATGGCCGGTGGTTTTTGGTTGGGGCTTGGTTACGGTTTTTTTTAATAGTGGTGTTCAAAGAAGAAACAAGCAATTAGAATCGGAGCTCTCTCCCCCTCTCCCCACTTCTGTCCTTGTATCGAGTGACAGGGGGGTGAAACAAGGGGGGGGGATAAAGAGTGGGAAAAGTTAGAACCCACAAATTACCTAAGCCCAGCTACAGAGTGGCCTTCATTTTCTCAGAGGAGGAAACAGGACCCACAAGGCAGGTGACTTGGCCAAGGCCATGTGGCCAACTGGGGTATAGCTCCATGCCGGGACTCTAGAACCCAGACCCTGTGTCCCCCACAGGCTTATTTCTATGGCCGAGGTAAGGCCGGGCCAGGCGCCTATCGGAAGGCCTCATAGCTCATAGCTTCCAGCCAGTACAGGCTGGGCCTGGGCTGAGGAGACACCTTTTATCTTCCTCCCTGACTACCTCAGTAGAGGCTGCTGTGCTGAGGAGTGACTTCTGGGATGGAAGGCCTGGGTCTGTGTCAGTGAGATGTCTCCCCAAACCCGCCCCTCAACAAAGCAGCAAGAAAAAACTCTGAATCAGACTCCTCATCTCTTGTCCCACGTGTCCTTCCTCTATGCACACAACCTGTGTACGTATCTGGCACACTGGGCCCTGACCACAGGGTCTCCACAAATGCAGGGTAACTAGGCAGTTCCTTGTGTATGAGCTTGCAAAACTGACTACGGGCATACCAGTCAGCAGGGTGTGCGGCGGACAACCCCCCAATCCACTTCCATCCCTGAACCCCTCAGCACAGTTGAAATCTGTCTCCTGTGACCCTTGAAAGTGTAAGCAAGTCTCCCATGTTGAGGCTCAGCTCCCCCTGCGGAGACACCGTTAGTGGAGGCTCTAAACTGTCAATCACATCTCTACGAACCAGCAACAAATTCAGTAGCTCTCAGACCATGAAGAGTTGAGTGGGAGGCCCCTCAAGCAACAGGGTCTATATAGTAGCTTTTTTCCGGGAACACAACACCCTTGGGGGCTGCTCCAGGGTGGGGACACAGGGTAGCCCTGAGGAACACAGGGTCTGGAGCCAAAAATGTTGAGATGTGGGGCAGTTTGAGGTATCTGTGGGTGTGGAACAGATTTCCCATCAAGATACACCACCCACTCCTTGCACTGACACCCCAGAGTTATCCCCTCCCGGTAGGGGCGGGCGGGTGGAACTATGGATGGAGCCATGTAGCGTAGGAAGGCAGCCAGGAAAACTGCTAAAGGCTGCTATCTTTCTACACAGGAGAAAAGGGGTAAGTTTGATTAAGATGATAATAAATAAATCAATAGGGGTTGGGGATTTAGCTCAGTGGTAGAGCGCTTGCCTAGCAAGCGCAAGGCCTTGGGTTCGAATCTCAGCTCTGGTAGAAAAAAAAATCAATAATGGGAACGCTGTCTGTCCCCAGAATAGTGGCTGTTGACACTGGGGACATGTATTGCAAGGCTGCTCAAATACACAGTCATCATCTGCCCTTCCAAGTGCTGACAGCAAACATATTTGGCAACAGGGTCATTAAGAACCCCTCACAAGCCTGTCTGATTCAGGTCCTCACCGTCCAAATGACACCTGCTCAAGCCCCACCCCCACAGCAAAAGGTCCAAATGACACCTGCTCAAGCCCCACCCCCACAGCAAAAGATCATTCTGGCCACACTGTGACTCTCTGCCAGGCACCCTGAAGTTGTATACAGAGAAAGCCAATGCTGGTTAGCCCATGGGTATATGGGCTTCCTGGCAGCTGCCCGCCTGTGTGTGTGAGTCCCATTTCCCCTTTAGAGCTCCTAGCCGACTGGAGTCTGTTCAGCCAACAATAGGCAGCGTGTAGGTGGGCTCAAAGCTGAGCAGACCCTTCTTTGCTGAAAAGATTAAAGAGTCCCAGGCCAGGCATGAGACACACAGCATCCACAGTGCACACGAGGAGCCCCCTGGGGTGCCTAGCTGTGTACCCAGAGACCAAAAGAGCAACACCTTGAATTTCACCTCTCATCAGAGTCTCCTTCTGCATCAGTTTGGTCCTAGATTGCTTTCAGTAAATCCCTCCACCTCCCCAGCTCTCCAGGTAACACAGAAGTGGGCCAGGGATCAGGTCACTGTTGTATGAACAAGGAGAACCGTGGTAAGATCTATGGGTCTCTGTAGTTCATGTCCTATACCAGCCATTTTCCTAAGCATGTTCTGTCCTCATGTAAGCCTCAGTAAGGTACTAGGTCCTAGGTTTGTCCTCATATTATAGTTGGTGAGATTGGGGGTGCACAGAGAGGTGTAGCAACTCGCTCAAGGTCACCCAGATCTGAGGTGTGTGAAGAGTGAGGCTGCTCTGAGTACCCCAATATGTCCCGCTGACGCACCGGATCTGGCTGGTCTGTTCTTCGATGGCTTCCACAGCACTTTCCACAGAGCTGAGCAGCGACTGGATCTGATTGGCTGTCTCCTTCAGAAGGAAGCGGGTCACAAACTGGTCCACGTTGCTCCCACCTTCATACACCTGGGGGGCATTGGGAGAGAACCTGGATGTGGGTTGGCACAGGGGCTGAAGACCCTTGGGCTGGTGTCTCTGGTTTGCACTGTGGGGCCCTGCATTTTAGAAGCTGCGGAATACAGCAGTAGGGTCTCCAGATTCAGAGTTAGACCTCCGGTTTCATCTGGATCAACTCAGATGAAGCCCAGAGAGTGGTGGCACCATCTTACATCATACGCACCAGTACCAGATATGTATAAGATAGTGGGCACAGTGTCCACCACAGGACAGACAGGAAACTATGGTAACAGTGATGACAGTGGTGACAGCAGTGTTGGTGAACTGATGATGGCAATGGAGTTGCTGGTGACAATGATGCTGGTGATGCTGGTGATGGCGATGATAATGGAGTGGTGATGACAGTGATGATGATGATGATGACAGCAATGGAATTGTTCGTGATAATGATTATGATGGTGGTGATGGTGTTAGTAATGGTGATGATGCTGGTGGTGATGACAGTAAGGTGGTACTGCTCGCAATCATGGGTGGTGGTGGCTTTGTTGCTGCAGTAGACAGAAAGCACCAGGAGAGATGGCCTCAGGCCTCTGTTCCCTTTTCCTTCTGAGCCCCTGAGTCTTCAACGTTGTTATTCAGACAAATAACTGAAGAGAATCAATGTAGCCCAGAGGGTTAGACAGCTCCCAAGGAAATCCCCTGAAGTCTGTGCTCAGGGGAATGGGAGAACAAAAGTAGGTGAAGCAGAGCGGTAGGCAGGTGCACATGGTGAGGAACATGCTCTGGAGAGAGGAGGGGGGAGGGGGTTTTCTGCAGACTCCACCGTAAGATGCGTAAGATGCGTGGCAGAGCCTCTCCTGGCAAGACCAGCACTGATATCCCTCACTGATATCCCTCACTGAGATAGATCCCCGCCTCTGCAGAGAAGGTGGGGGAAGCTTGGCTTTTGGGGATCAGCGAGGGTAACCGGCACTGGGGAGAGGCGCTGGACCTCAACTGCTAAGACCTCCCCCTCTGGAACCACCCATCTCCCTGCACACTGGAACTCTGCCCAGACCCTGGCAAGGCTAGGGGAAAACAAGGCTCTCAAGGAAAGCAAATTAAACTATCCATCATTCTGACGGGGAATTAATTAGCAATAATTACACATTGGGAGACATAGAACCCGAGGAACAAGGCGTGGGGGGCGGCACAGGACGAGAACAGGAATGTGGACGTTCTGTCCCGAGGCCTGGCTCAGGGCCACTGTGGGCAAACCCTGCAGGAGAAGGTATCTTTGCTCGAGGTACAAGCATCTCCTGGCTGCCTTTCTAACAACCTGATGCCACCCATGGCCTAGAGGGCAATGAACGCTGACACCTGAATACCTCCAAATGAGCAAGGGACATGGCATGGTAAACACACACACATACACACACACATACACACACATACACACACGCATACACACACGCATACACACACACATACACACACACATACACACATACACACACACATACACACACATACACACACGCATACACACACGCATACACACACACACATACACATACATACACATACATACACACACACACATACACACACACACACACACACATACACACACACATACACACACATACACACAAACAAACCTTAACCCCCACCCTGCCCCAAGAAAAAAAGGCTGCTAGAAAGGCTCTGAGGAGGCCAGGAGTGGGATGTATGTGCCCAACAATTGGACCAGGGCCTGATAAGGCAGTCAGTAAACGCAAGAAATGTGAATTCCAAAGATAGGTCACCCTCTGGGGTGTGTGTGTGTGTGGGGGACACAATGGAGACAGAACCCTTTTCTCCTCTGCCAAGAGCTCCTCAGTGGAAGGGTCAGAAGGCCGTTCTGCATGCGCCTATGACAAAGCTATTTGCAGGATGGTAGGAGCCATCCCGGGGCCTGCAGAACACTCACATTTGCCAGACAGCTCTGCAGACAACGATTGAGAATCTCCCCTAACATCCAGGCTTGAGCCGGAGGGAAAGCACCACCCCTGTCCCCCACTCCCGCCCTACACACACACAAACACACAAGAGGGAAGCTGTGTGAGCAAGTAGCTTCAGGTATGTGTGTGACTGTGTGCATGTGCCGTGATGGAGGTCAGAGGACAACCCATGGATGTCTGTTCTCTCCCTCCAATGTGTGGGTCTTGGGCGTTGAATTCAGGGTGTTAGGTTTGGTAGTAAAGCTCCTGACCAGCTGAGCCATCGTTGCAATGTCCAGATTAAGTTGGTAAACTATTGAGACCCTATCTTCCTATCTCAGAATTCCCTCGTTCCCAAAGTGGCTAGAAAATGATTGTAACGATCTAAGGATAAGAATAAGATTGAGGATGCTTCTAGAGATTTCTCTCTCTCTGTCTCTCTCTCTCTCTGTTTCTCTCTCTGTCTCTGTCTCTGTCTCTGTCTCTGTCTCTGTCTGTCTGTCTGTCTGTCTGTCTGTCTGTCTGTCTCTCTCTCTCTCTCTCTCTCTCTCTCTCTCTCTCGTGTGTGTGTGTGTGTGTGTGTGTGTGTGTGTGTGTGTGTATGTATTTTGAGACAGGGTCTTACTGTGTAGCCCTGGCTGGCCTGCACTTGCTATGTAGACAAGGCTGGCCTTGAACTCACAAAGCTCCACCTGCCTCTGTCCCCCACACGCTGAGGTTACATGTGCATGTCACCACATGCGCGGCTTCGGAAGCCACTAGCAAGATGAAAGCCAAGATTTTTTTATCTCCCAAGTCATCATCAATGAAGCGGAGCGGACTGTCAAGAAGAGGAGCAGCGTAAAACAGGCGAAGAAAGACTGCACGCAGCTGAGGAAGAGCAAGAGCCGTCAGCGGAGATGGAACCCTCTTAAGGAAGAAAGGCAGCCACAGTCCCCCGGGGGGGGCTGGTGCAGGCACCGTTCAGGAGCTGATTAAAAAAGAGGGAGCCGGGGCGCACCCCATCAGAGCAGCAAAGGCTCTGCAGCGAGGAGAGGGAGCACAAGGTTCTGTAATCACACTCAATCAGGCAGACAGGGCCAGCTGCAATCCCGCCAGGACGCTAGAGCTTAAATGAGAAAACACACGACAAGAGATAAGGAGGCGGAGGACGGGGTGTGCGGCCAGGCTGTTATTACATCCTTGGGGCTGGCGGCAGAGGTTGCTGTGAGCCGTGCTAACCTTGGGGACAGGGACCCAGCTGTTACATAAAGCAAGTAGGCTGAGTATCAGGTTTCATATATATATATATTTTTTGAGACAGGGGTTCTGGCTGGCTTGGAACTCGTGACAGCCTTCCTGCCTAAGCCTGGGGAGTAGCTAGGCTAGTGGGTACGAAGGTCTCCATTAAACTTGTTTGTATTCTTTTGAAGACTTTCCTTTTGTTTTTTATATGTTTGCAGGCGCCTGTGGAGGCCAGAAGAGGAAGGAGTTAGAAGAGGCCGTGAGCAGGGAACTGAACGCAGGCCCTCTGGAAGGACAGCAAGCATTTGTAACCTCTGAGCCATCTCTCCAGCCTCTTGTTCATAGTCTTTAGCCTAGTAGACCCCCCCAGGTCGGATAGTCAGTCCTTAAGAATAGAGTAAGGAAGCCGGGCGTGGTGGCGCACGCCTTTAATCCCAGCACTCAGGGAGGCAGAGGCAGGTGGATCGCTGTGAGTTCAAGGCCAGCCTGGTCTACAAAGCGAGTCCAGGCCAGCCAAGGCTACACAGAGAAACCCTGTCTTGAAAAACAAACAAACAAAAGAATAGAGTAAGGAGTGAACATATCTATACGCACTGGGTCACAGTTGTAGTATGATATGTGTATTATGAATATATTTATAACAGTAAAATCTTAGAAATCAATTAAAACACCCAATCATAAATGAAAAATTAGTAAATTCAAATAGGAAGATTTGAAGCGACGCTCTGAGGCAAGTGTGGTAGCACACGCCTTGTGCTCCATACTCTTATGTCAACTTGACACAGGGTAGAATCATCGGAGAGGAGGGAACCTCAAATGAAAAAAATGCCTCCATAAGATCAGGCTGTAGGCCAGCCTGTGGGCATTTTCTTAGTTAGTGATTGATGTGGGATGGCCCAGTCTGTTGTAGGCATTGCCACCCCTGGGGTGCTGGTCCTGGGTTTTATTTAAAAACAAACAAACATACAAACAGACTGGGGAAGAGATGGGAAACAAGCCAGTAAGCAGCACCCTCTGTGGCCTCTGCATCAGCTCCTGTTTCCAGGTTCCTGCCCTGCTTGAGTTCCTGTCCTGACTTCCTCCAATAATGGACAGTGATGTGGACCTGTAAGCCAAATAAACCCTTTCCTCCCTAAGTTGCTTTTGGCCACGGTATTTCATCATAGCAACAGTAACCCAAACTGAGACACACCTCTAATTCCAGCACTTGTGGAGGTGGAGGCAAGTGGGTGGCTGTGAGTTCAAGGCTAGCCTGGTCTACAAAGTGAGTTCCAGGACAGCCAAGGCTATACAGAAAAACCCTGTCTCTAACAAAACAAAACAAAACAAAACATTGGGGCTGGAGAGCTGGCTCTGTTATTGAGAGCACTAGCTGCTCTTCAAAGGGCTCAGATACCCACAGGGTGGCTTATAACCCTCTATAATTCTAGTTTCAGGGGATCTGACCCCCTCATTTGGACTCTGAGTACCAGAAAACATATTTAAAAAAAAATAAAGAACTACACATTAAAAAGTTGCAAGAATCATCCACCAAAACCTTCTCCATCATCGAGGGTCTGGGTGAACAGTGATCTGACCCTGGCACTTCATAGTTTGTTTTCAGAACTTTGCTTTACTGAATATACTATCTGATATAATAAAAAAAAAAGTGCAATAAAAGTTCAAATGCACCAAACAAAATAGATAAAAATTTATAGAAGATTAAAAAAAAAACATTTGAAACACAAGAATTAAACAAGATACCATTTAGTGTGAGAAGTTAGCTTTCTGCTGTCCCACAAGCAAGATGAACTAGAAAATCATAAGCAAGGAAAAGGGCCAGTGAGCTGGCTGGCTCAGCAGACAAAGGCTCCTGCGGTCAATTCTGACAACCTGAGTTCAATCCCCAGGACTCATGGTTGTGGCAAGAGAGAAGCAACACGCGTGCACGCACGCACGCACACATGCACACACGCATGTGTTCACGCTCTTTGACATCTCCAAAGCCAGCTATAACATCTCTGAGGTGCCACTGTCGCGTGCGGAAGAGACCAGCTTTGTCTTTTCAAAGAGCGCGTTTCAGCAGCTGCCATGTATTTCCCAGCAAAGACATATGACATCTGTTTTCAGGTTTGGTGTTCTGTGGAGCATCTAATGCCCCTCTTACATGTCTCTGACTGAGTGCCGTGAGGCAATAGATGGGTCCACACAGGGTATGACGGGGAAGGAAGCTACTGGTTACCCTTCTTTATCGCAACACAGTGAATTCAGGAGATGCCGGGGACAAAGACACGGCCTGGGAACGTCTGTGGTGTCCATGGGAATACCAAAGGTCAGTGTTTTCTATTTCAAAATTTCATATTAACCAAAGCATTCCATTTACCCAGAGGGGGAAAAAAAAAAAGACCAGCCATGGTAATGAACCCAACCCAACAGAGGAAAGAATTATAATAAGAAGAAGCACAGATAAATTACAAAACATAACACACATATTGAATTAGTGTCTGGGGCTGATTATGAGAAACAGCTAATTGAAATAGAAAACACTGTCAAATGTAAGATTTTTTAAATGTATGAAGCAGTTGGAAATGGCACATGCTTATAGTCCCAGTACTAATGAAGCGGAGGCAGAAGGATGGCAAGTTAGAGGGCAGCCTGGTCTATACAGTAAGATCTAGCGTCAACAAATAAAATGAAAGAAAGAAAGGGAGAGAGAGGGGGAGGGAGAGAGGGAGAGAGGGAAGGAGGGAGGGAGAGAAAGGGAGGGAGGGAGGGAGAGGGAGGGAGGGAGGGAGAGAGAAAGAGGAAGGGAG
>OU015753.1:8878285-8896895 GCA_907169655.1 Acomys percivali
CACACACACACACACACACACACACACACACACACACACACACACACCTTAAGCCTTAGTCTGCACTAGCAGTCTCAATGGGAGTCTGTTCCCCAAGGAGTACATGGTCCAAACCACAACTGGCAGAGGGGCACCTCTCGCATGGGTGGGTGGAAAGGGAGGCCACCTTGGGTTAGTAGGTAGGAGGCGGTGGTGGGTGGGGTGGGCAAGGCTGGCTGCTGGCAAGCCCACAGCTCCTGCCTGGCTTCCTCCTCTGGGGGATTCTGGGATGCAATTGTTGCTTAGGATGAGAATCTTGGCTTAGCGCTCTGGTGTTTTCCTTCTCCTTCTTGAACAAGGACATGCATTCTGTGTTGTCCGTTTGCACTAGGCCCAGCAACCTTCCCCAGCCTGAGTGGGAGCTGCCTTGGCTGTAGCTCTTTTGATGAGACACTCCTCTCAGAGGCTTGGTTTAAACCAGGGCTCAGCTGCAGTGGCCCCCAGGGCCAGGTGTGCTTTGTGACAAGGTAAGGCAACTCCCTCTGAAGGACCTGGGCAGTCTTAAAGTGTCCTTCCCACACACCAGGACCTGGGGTGGTTGGGGCCCTGAGTTTAGTGAGGGATCCCGATGGCTGGAGTGCAGTTGCAGGGCACAGGTGTGCCACTGGGTCTGGCTGGACCCTGCCCCCTCCCCATGCTTGGCTGCAACTTGCCCATGCTTTCAGAGATGTAAACTGAGGCAGAGAGAGCATGAACCCAGGGTCAGGGATTCTTACTTTGGAGCCTCAGTTGCCAAGGGGGAAACTGGGAGAGATTGGGGACCATGACCTGAAAGCCAGAAAGAAGGGACTGGTCTTTCTCCAGGCTGGCCCTGCCTATGGCCTTGGTCCCTCGTGTGGCAGGCACTTTGTGGACTTTCCCCTTCCTTGTTTACCTGTCCAGCGTTATCAGCAGTAGCACTATCAAGATGAAGATAGATACTGATGCCACAGAAAACAGGCGAAAGGGCACTGTCAGAGGGTGCAGAGGGGTCCTGTGTAGCCAGCCCCTGCAGGCTGACAGGAATGGGCTGCTCCTCGGAGCTCCTGGGAGTGTCTGGATCCCTAATAGTCCTCCCTACTTGGGGAGACAAATAGACTAGCCAGGAAATCCACACAGGGTCCTAGGAACCTCAAACTTCAGACTCATGAGAAATGAGACGTTGGGACAGGTACATCCTGGAAGACCCACTTACACTAAAAGCTCACAGGGAAGGAAGCTAAGGTTCAGCTTGCTCAGAGAACTTGGCTTCCATTCTGTAACTCTGGCTACAAAACGTGCATAAGGTAACCACAGCCCAAAGAGGGAGCGTAAGTGCTGGGTGGAAAAGGCTGGGAAGATGGCTCACTATGAGCGCATGAGGACCTAAGTTCAGTTCCACAGCATCTGTGTAAAACTCTACTTGGTGACACACACCTGAAATTCCAGCACGGTGGTAGCAGGCAGATCCTGACTTGTTGGCCAGCTAGGCCGCACCCCAGGCTCAAAGTGAGAGATTCTGTCTCAAAAACAAAACAAAACAAAACAAAACAAAACAAAACACCAAGGTGGAAAGGGATGAAGAAAGACATTTGATGTTGACTTCTGCCTCTGGACCTGTACACATGTGTGCATGCACGCTCACACCTCACCCACAAATAGCATAAAATGTTGTTAATACTTTTCATACAGATTTCTTTCTCCCCCCCGCAAGGCTGTAGATCAAATCCATGGCTTTATAGATGCTAGGCATTCATCCACCACTATGGATCACATATGTCAGTAAAAAGGGGGGAATGTTGGGGCTGTAGCTCAGTGCCACAGTACATGCCCAGCACGCTGGGGATTTGGGTTCTGCCCCCAGAGCCACAGGAAAAAAGTTCACACATAAAATAAGGGAAATATTCGCACACAGGTGAAGTATCTCCCTCTGCTCTGGAATCCTGCTGCATGCATCCCAGACCTCGCTGGTCTCAGGTGCCTGACATGGGGTGGTAGGTGCTTAACACACTCTTAGTCCCAGGAGTGTGAGCCACCTGGAACATGACAGGGGCTGGGCAGAGTGACCTGAGACTCAGTTTCCCTATGTGAGTGCTAATGCAGCCAGCATGGAGCTTCCTAGGTAGCAAAGGTCAATGGGTGTGCGCTGAAGGCAGGGCCTGGTGTGGGTGAGGGGTGAGAGGTGGGGGGTGAGGGGGCTGCTCTCATTACTCCTGCAGGCTACTATACCATTTCTCTCTCCCCAGCCAATCCCAGAACCACCCAGCAGACCCTCTCTCCACCCAGCTTTATCGCTTCTTGTTCCCAGGCATCAGGCACTGTGAATAGATAGTTGTTATACAAGGCTACTCAGAGAAGTTCATCTAAAGCCCCAGGGTCACACAGCTTGAATGGTGGCAGAGCTTGGCATCTCCAAGGAAAGGCTGACAGTGAAGAAAGCAGTGGTCTCAGCCTGTGGATTGCATGTCAGATATTTACATTATGATTCACAGCAGTAGCAGAATTACAGTTATGAAGTGATAAAATAATTTTATGGTGGGGGGGGGGGTCACCACAGCATGAGGAACTGTATTAAAGGGTTGCAGCACCGGTGGAATAAAGGAAGAAAGTAAGAGGCTTAGGTGGGCAAGCGCAGAAGGTCCTGAGTGTCCAGTCCCTCCTACAGGTGAGCAGAGCTGTGCTCACGCACTGCTACATTCCAGGTGGGTTCGGCGTGGTGCACGCCAGCCCAGCAATGGGGGCAGGTGCAGCATTCTACTTAGTCCCCAGTGCAGAAACGGAGGCCCTGAGCAATGGAAGTGATGGGACAGAGCTGGGTCTGTGACCTCACCTAGGTTGGGCTCTGTCACAAAAATCCCAGGCCCTTCCAGCACATGACACATAACCAATATTTGTTCAGGCTCAATGTCTGGCTGGCCTTGAGCCTCAAATTCTTCAGCCCCTTCAGTGACCTGGAGGTGGCCAGATAGTTTAGCAACGACTAGTTTACAGATAAAGAAGCCCACAGAAGCTTCCCAAGGCCAGAAGTGGGGAGCGGGGCTTCCACTACAGCCTATCCTGCCAGCAGAACACTGCTTGACACCTGGCACCCAGGGGGCGTGGCCAGTCTACTTAATGATAACCACTGTGGGCCCCTAGGGAGATTGCTGGAGATGGGGACCCAGGACCCCCACAGGGGGAGGAGGAGAGAGGCTGAGCCCCAGGGGCTTATCCACACAGCGGGGAGGTGGGGAGGCTCCAAGGCCAGCAGCAGTAGCTTCCTCTACTGGCTTGGTTCCTTCCTCTTTCCTTTATTTAGCAAGAGGACATACTAGCGTGAGGAGACTAGTCTATGGCCTGGAAGGCTGCAGGTGTCCAAGGGTCCAGCCTGGTGTGCAAAAGCCTTCCATTGTGGCCTCTGGTCCCACCAGTTGAAGCTGTGTGACCTCAGGGAGGCTTAAGTTCTCCGGGCTATCCCACCCGTGAGATGGGAGCCCACCTTCCATCAGGCTGCTTCCTCTGTCCATGTGGTCACATGGAGAGACTCAGGGGCATGTTGAATCCCCCAGGCACACATCCTAACTGGGGGCAGTGCTACCAGACAGACCCAGGAGCTCATGTCTAATCCTCCAGAGTTCTCCTGCCACAGGCCTGGGCTTCAGGGAATGAGCAACTGCAGTTTAGCAATCACCAGGGAGGCGGTCACACATGCGCCAGACCCTCCTCCTGCAGGCCACCTCCTGCCAACCACATACACAGATTACAGGAAGTAATAGGGTCAAAAAGAAAAGCATTTTTCTGTGAGCTAGGCCAGCTGGGCAGGGAGGGTCATGGGTCACTCAAAGGCCTTAGGGGAAGTTCCAAGAGCTGTTTGGTTCTCCTGACAATGAATTCTAAAATCAAGGGAGAGCTTATGTCCATTCTAGTATCTCATCATTCTGGGCAGCCCCAATCAGAAAGGGCAGTGATCCATGGGACACTGCGGTCACGCCACAGAGAACAAACACTGTGTGCCACTTCCCAGCTATGTACTGCAAACAGGCCACTTACTACTGGCTGTGTCCAGATGCCAGGGTCTTGCAACTGTTAAAAATGCAAGCACAAGCTGGGCATGGTGGTGCATGCTTTTAATCCCAGCACTGGAGAGGCAGAGGCAGGTGGAGCTCTGTGAGTTTGAAGCGAGCCTGGTCTACAAAGGGAGTCCAGGACAGCCAAGGCTACACAGAGAAAGCCTGTCTTGAAAAACAAAAAACAATCAACCAACCAAAACAAAACAAGCAAGCATGAAGGCAGAGGCAGCAGCGCAGTGTTTGCTACAGGCAGAAGAGGCACAGGTCTTGAAACTGTACTGATATCACATGCCAAGAGTCAAAAAGGGGAAGGAAGGAGAGCAGCTGGGTGGTTTGCTGGTGCTGAGAGCTTCCACAAGGATTACTTTGGCTTTTTTTCCCCCACCAGCATGAGGATGGAAGCCAGGGCCTCACCATGCTGGACAAGTGCTCTACCGCTGAGTCATGCCCCAGCCCTTCTCTCAAAGTTTTTATTTTGAGATAGGGTTTCCCTAAACTGTCCAGGTTAGCCTTGAACTTGGAATCCTCCTGCCTCAGTCTCTCTAGAGCCTGAGATCACAGGCCCAAATAGATTTTTAAAACAAAAGGCAAGCTGGATGGTGGTGGCACATGCCTTTAATTCCAGCACTCAAGAGGCAGAGGCAGGTGGATCGCTGTGAGGTCAAGGCCAGCCTGGTCTACAAAGTGAGTCCACGACAGTCAAGACTACACAGAGAAACCCTGTCTTGAAACCGCCCCCCTCACCACCACCAAAAAAAAGGCAAAAATGATTTGGTCAGACAAGCATTTTCTGCCCTTTGGTTAGATTCATTCATGTGGTGTATCTCACCTGCTCAACTCAGGACCGGAAGTTCAGTAGTACTTTAGCAAATATTCAATCAAAAATTCACTGAATAAAAGGGTCAGCCTTGCTTCTTTGGCCCTCGGTCCTTTCTTAGCAGGTTCATGTAGCCCAGGCTGTTTTTTTGACTTGCTGTGGAGCCAGGGAGAACCTTTAACTTCTGATCCTCCTGTCTCCACCTCTTGAGTATTGGGGATCACAGGCTTGTACCACCATGCAGTGCTGGGGAGGGAATTCAGGCTGCAGGCATGCTACCAACTGAGCCACATCCCTAGAAGTCTTGTGCCTTTCTGGATTTTCTGGTTGAGTGCTAGAGCATTCCTGAGTATGGATGGCCCTCTTGGTGTCGAATCACATTGACATGTCTTCCATGATTAAATCTTTGACAACAATTTTGAATTGGCCAAAGGTGAAGACAGCCCTGTGGCACACCATGAGGCGCTTCGTCCTGTTCTAGCCACAGGAGAGTAGAAATGGCTGTCTGTAAAGTCAGAGAATCTAGGCTATATATCTTGGCTCTGGTCTTGTTGGCTGTGTGCACTTGGACAGCCTACTTCTCTGAATGTCTGTGCTCTCATTCATAAGACCAGGAATAGCAGTACCTGCTGCCCACTGTGGCAAGTTTCGGGCTAGCACACCACAGGTTCTCAGCAGAAGGTAGAGACATGTCCCCTCGCCCCAGCCCCCTGTGACTCACTGAGCGGCCTGCCATTCCCAACACCTAGCCCAGGGAGGCCTGGCAGCCCCTGGATCCCCAGGCCTTCCTTCTCCTAGTGGGCTAGCAAGTATAGCAACACCCAGCCACTCATGCAGTCTTAAGCTTTCTTGGCAGTTCTGGTGCTCCATAGCACTTGAGAGCCACAGCTATATGGGAGCCACAGGCCTCAACCTGTGACAAAATGCAAAACAGTGACAGCTGCCTGAGTTACTCTCTGGACATGGGCTAGGCCCTAGGATGATAGTTCCTGGTCTTGGCCATGGGAAGAAAATCTGTTGAAAGCGACATCAGCTTCCAGGCCTGAAGTTTTAGTGCAGGCCTCCCACCTCACTGGTCCCTACCCTTGAGGGTCTTGCTGTGTGTGCCTCAGTAGTGAGACGGTGGCTGGGAGGTAGGGGTAGGGGTGGGGGTGGGGCAGTGAGGACCCAGGTACTAGGCATGCTGGCAGCTGATTTGCAAATGAGGGGTCTACAGATTTTAGGCTGCTGGCTCTCTGACCAGTGTCTCTCCCCCACTTCCATTCCCAGCTAACAAGCTATGACTTGCTCAAGTTCATTGCCAAGAGATTCCAAGAAGCTGGGCCATCGAGCTGTTTGCTCTCCAGCCCACACAACTGCTGCCCATTGGTCCCCTTCCTGTTTTGGTCTTGTATGTGGTAGTTAAACACAGTCTGTTGTTTGTTGCCTTTATCAGCCTCTGTAAACCCAGCAGACCTTCCTTCTAGGACAGGTAAGGCCAGTGACCTGCAGGAGGTCACAGAGAGGGTTGGAATTAGCTCTAGGGCCCTCCCCATCTCTCTGCAGAAGAGCTTCGATGCCAAGCATAGAAGGCTTCAGGCTCCTGTGGAGGATGTGGGAAGCAAGAGAGGCTTATCCTGCCCTAATCCCAGCACCAAGAGGCAGAGGCAGATGCAAGCAGATCTCTGTGAGTTTGAGGCCAGCCTGGTCTACAGAGTGAGTTTCAGGACAGCCAGGGCTACAGAAGAGAAACCTTGTCTCAAAAAACAAAACAACAAAACCAAAACGCCTTCCCCACTGGACCCTGCTGACCCCCAGCATCCCTTCTGTTCTAGACTACCTCCAGCTCAGTAGTTCCCTGAAGATCCACAGGAGTGGACCCAGAGGCCCAGCCCCACTGCTCAGGGCTGTCTGGGGTGACACAGGGACTCCCCTGCACTCTTCTGCTGCCCTCACAGGCCCAGCCTCACACACTCTGGGCACACCTGTCTGGATCTATCTCTGCTTCTCCTGTCGGGATGAGCAAGGATGACCCCGGGGTGTGGCATTTCCAGATGCTTGTGCCTTGGGTTCATGCCAAGTCATCTACCAGCACATTCTATGATGACCCAGCAGGCTCCCCTTTGTCAAAGGAGACCATGCAAGCCAACAAGGATGTCATGCGTACATTTTGTATATTGGGATGATAAAAAGACAAGGGAGCTTTGGAGAGTTAGGAGTTAGTGTGGTGGGTTGGTGGGAAGCCCTGGGGAAGGTTCTGTAGGAGGCGGTGGTGGTATGGGGCTAGGTGGCAGGGGGGCGGGGAGGTAGGGCAGCAGGGCAGGCTCTTTATGACAAGCTCCAGCCAGGGCTTGGCAGATCACTAGAGGAAACCTGAGTCTGGCAGGGATTTCCAGGTTGGAAGATAACCTCGAAATTTCTGGGATGCCTGGGTGTGGGGGCTAGACCTAGGAGGTGGGCATGGCACCACAAATGAAGTAGATTCCAGCGGGCCAGTGAGAAAGTGATGTGGCTTGCACCAGTGGACTTGGGGATGGACTACTAGGTCAAGCATGAGCAGTTAGTAGTATCCTACAATATGTTGTACAACCAATGTCCCAAAAGAAAAGCCCAGATTAGGGGCCACCATGGACTCCTGTAGTGTAGACTCTACTATCTGTGACTGGCCTGTCAGCTGTGGCTGACCACAAGCTGTGGATGGGTGGAGCAGTCTGTGGGGCAGCCATGACTCTCACGGGTGGTGTGGGCAGGAGGGAGGGGAGGCTGAGCAAGTGGGGAGGAGGGCTCCCTTGAGGCAAGGCAGATCAGGAGAGGAAGAGGGGGTGAGAGATCAGAAGTTGGGTCACATTCATGGGGACTTTGAAGCCTGTCTACCTTTCCACCTGTCCAGAAGTCCAGGCATGGAGAGCATGGTGCTTGTAGTAGTGAGTGATGGTGTTACTGGCAAAGAGATGGGGCACGAGGCCCTCTCAGACTCATCAGAGTCAAGAGAAGGGGGCCTTGATGGAGCTGAGAGGTGGCTTATTCCTGCCACCCTGGGGAAACATCTGTTGCTGGAACCTCAGTGTACTTCCCAGGGCTTAGGATTCCCCCTGGCTGTGATCCTGGCATTGCCTGGTCCTCATATCACACTGGTCTCTTAAGTGACCTAGAAGTGCCCTGCTGGCTCAGACCAGGGTGACTGCTGGCCCAGGGAAGGAGACACTGGGATGAAGCAGATTAAACTGGGCTGGGGTACAGGCTCACCACCAAGGCTGTGGTTGCCAAACAGAATGAAACCTGAGATGGGAGGATCTGGCCCCTGGGGGACTACCTGCCAATTCCACTTCCAGGCTCCTCAGTTCCTTCTCCAAATTCAAACCACAGCCTCTCTGAGGGTGTTTTTGGTCTAGGAGGAAATGAGACCCCCTGTGTCTCCTTTCACATCATCCTAAGCAGAAGCGGTGCAGTCACAGAGCTTTCTAAGCAGTTGTCATCTTCAGCATCACTGTCATCATCACCTTCATTTTCATCATCACCATCATTGTTATTGTCCAGGTCACTGTCAATGTACAGTGGGAACTCTGGGGACTGGTCTGAGCTGTATTCACAAGGTTCCCTTGGAGATCAAGGACACACCCATCTTTAAGCAGGAACACTATGATGAGCTGAGTTAGAGGCTGCAGGAACAAGAGGCACTTAGATGAGGAACGGAACCCCCTGCCCTACTGACATGGCCCCACTGGGCAGGATCAGGCAGGCCCAGGCTCTTGGCCTGCTTTTCCGCAGTGTGCTGGCAAGCCTGTCCTGTCCTACAGCCTTGGCTGTTGGGGCTTTCTACAAATGCATGCCAGCGGCTCAGTCGGGCCTGGGCAAGCTTGGAGGCAGTACAGGGTTGGTGCATGGGTGGAGAGTGGGAGCAGCCTCACCCTTGGGGTTGCAAAGGAACTTGGTCCAGCCATCCTCTTCTGCAGTCCATTCCCAGCTCAGGGTGTTGCTACCCAGGCATGGAAGTGAGGCACCATTTGCTGGCCTGGCTCTGCTCCCATGAGCGTGTGCTCCAGAGCAGGCCTGCTTGCTGCTGTCAAGGACTTTGGGTTGACTGCAGACCTCCATGACCTACTTCCTTCACCATCCTCCAGCCTCCATCTCCTTGTCAAGAGGGCAGTCTCCATCTCCCCAGCCAAGGACAGGATTGCATCCCTTACCCTGTGCCCTCCTTACCTTGGGAGTTCTGAGCTTGTTGAGACCCAAACTTTGCTTGCCAATGGCAGGGTGCACAGTCCTGGGCATAGGGACATCTAGACCCATAGCAAGGTGATACCCCAGTTCCTGAGAAGAGAAGCTGAGGTCTAAACAGGGAGACCTTTTCTGGGGATCAAATTAGCCCTATGTGCTTCCCCTGAGTCACAAAGGCCTAAAGCTCTCTCCTCCACAACTCAGACAAAGGAATTCAAACCTGGTGCTGTGCTGGGGACCTGAGGGTGGTGAGAGACTCTCAAGCCTGATTCCTAGGGAGGTGACTGCTCATGTAAGCATGGGAAGATACCCCAGCTGGCCAGCCTGGCCATATTGGGAAGAGCCTTTCTGAGGGACAGCAGCTAGGCTAGAAGTAGAAAGACAGGTAAGAGTAGAGAGAAAAGGCTGCCAAGTCACCAGCACACAAGTGCAAATGCCCTGAGGTTGGCAGTTTGAGAACTTGATGGGGTACATGCTGGAGAGAGGGAGTCAAGTGAGGCTTGGGGGCTACTGCAATAACATGGGACCCAGTAGCCACTAAAGGAGCTTGCCATTTCTTCTAAGGGTAAAAAGTAGAGCCCAGGGAGGTGCCATACTGTCATGTACATTTTGAAGACTGGAGAGGAGGAGGGTCAGTGTGGGTCAGGAGCTTTGGCGATTGTCCCAAGGAAGCCTCAAAGTCACAGCCACTTCCTGTCCCCAGGAAGAAGTGGAAGGAGCTTTCCTAGGGAAGGCTGGTTTCCAGGGAGTTCCACGTGCTTACACCTACACATGGGCATGTACTTGTATGTGAGCTTGTCAGTGCATGGGTGCATGTGGCATGCATGTGGGTGTGAGTATGTCTGTGTGTGTGAAGAAGGTGTGTGGGTCAGCAGCAGTGTCTCAGTTCTAGCACAAGGATGTGCCATGGGGACCAAGGTCATGCTGTTGTGGCCCAGAGTTGGATACTATCTCTCTCATCTTCCCAGTCTGTGTGGTTTGATGCCAGCTGTGCCCTGACCCACAAATGCCTGCAGAAATGGCTGTACAGGGCATGTAGTCCATGTCTCACCAGCTGGCATCATGTGTCCCTTGGCCGACTCTCAAGCCACATGCCTCCTCTGGGACAGTGTAGGAAGAAGAGGTCCAAAAAGATGGGGCATCAATTCCATGGGGTAAAGTGTGTGCATCTGCATTGGGGGCGGGGGATGCCTGCTCCTTAGAGGACTTCTTCAGGCCTTCACTTTGTTTTTAATATCTTCCTTCTGTTTATTCCCCCAGCAGCTGGAAGTGCCTCTTCTCAGTTGTTGGTGTAAATGGGGCCACAGAGACCAGAACATTCCCTTGGTGTGTGGCTCTTTTCTTGAGGAGCAGATCCTTTGGGCCTGGCCAGTACAGCCTGACATCTGGACTCTTCCTTAGACTGTGCCTGGCTGCTCTGTCCTGGCTTCTGACTTCTGGTTTCCTTCCTCCCCAAAGTTTTGCATGGGAGTTCCTGATTTCTGCAGACAGGCCCCCAAGGCCCCAGCTTCCTGTTCTCAACAAGGCGTCCTTGACATTCCGGGCCTCAGAACATCCTTGAAATATTGAGTCAGAGTCATAATACTTGTCACGGCTGCTCACTGAAGGCCACCCTGTGCTCATGCACTATTTCACTTGGCGTTGTAGTCATCACACACTGCAGTACACACGATCACCACACTCCACAGGGAGAACACCCTTGGCCACCCTCTGTGCTGGGTGGCCTGATGTCACAGTGCCTCTGTCAGGAGAGTGGGCAGGGACAGGTGGGTCCCTTTCAGCATCAGCAGCATGCGGGAGATGCAAACCAGTCCTGGACTCACTAATCCCAAGCCTATGCTGGAGGGCACAGTCGGCAGGGTCCATTGGGGAAGGTGTTTTTGTTTTGGTTTGGTTTTGAGACAGGGTTTCTCTTGTGTAGCCATGGCTGTCCTGGAACTCACTTTGTAGACCAGGCTGGCCTCAAACTCACAGAGGCCGCCTGACTGCCTCCCAAGTGCTGTGATGAAAGGTATGTACCACCATTTCCCGGCTGTATCAGGGTTATTTTAAAAGGCAAGCAACATATGGATTGACAGTGTCTGTCATGTAAGCAGAGCCACACAGCCTCCATAAAGGCTGGTGTCAGTCCCCAGGTCCTCACCGGTGCTACTGATGGCACTGCATCTTCCCTCCCAAGGGTGGAGGCTGCTTGCCAGTCATATTCTACCAGTCTCCCTGACACACTCCCTCCTTAATGGTTCTCTCTGAATCCCAGGAGGCTGAACCCTGGGGAACGCCATGCTTCAGCTCTGCACAAGCTTGCTTTCTGGTTGCATTTGATCAAGGCAGCCATAACCAGAGGTTGAAGAACAGTTTGAGAGTGGCCAGGCAGGGAGAGGGGTTCTGTCAAGTGCTTAAAGAATCAGCCTACCAGGGCCAGCAAGGTGGCTCAGGCGGCAAAGGTGCCTGCCACCAAGCCCGAGGACCTGAGTTTGTTCACTGGGTCCCAGTGGCAGAAGGAGAGAAGGGAATCCTGCAAGCTGTCCTCTGACCTACATATGTGCCACTCCCCAACAATAAATAAAAATCAAATTTAAAAAACCTTAGAAAAACAAGAACCAGCTCCTGAGGTGTCTTAGACTGCTGTTCTGTGTGCTGCTTCCTTTGTGAAGCAGCCCCTCCATTGCCAACCAGAGTGACTCTTGGGGCTTCTGAAGGGCGGAGTGGAATGGAGATTCCATGCATGTGCTGGCCAGACATTGCTATCTCAAAGACAAGATAGCTCTGTGAGACCAGGAGCCCTCAGGCAGGGGCAAAATGAGTGTCTCCCTTTATGAATGCGTTAGTGTCTAGTTTGTACCACTTCACTTTTAATAGCAGGTGTACTTAACAACTGAGTCACAAAGATTCCTGGACACTTAACAGGCCCTGGATGCTGAACCTGAACAGGCAGGCACTCCACTGGACCAGGACGGCACTTCCTCACTTGGGTGGCTGTCAAGGCTCCCAGTGGAGCCAGGCTCAGCCCCATATTCCTGTTTCCCATGTCAGGCTGTCCCCAAGACTCATATTTGATCTACAACCCCAGGGTGGCTCAAGCTTTCTGCAGCTTGTCTTTTGGTGTTATCAGTGTCTCTGTCCCTTATTGGGCTCCTTCGAGGGAGCATTCTGGGGAGCAGATGGATAGACACCCACCCAGCCTGTCTAACTGCAGCTACTTCCTCTACAGGTCAGCCTTCCTTGTGAGATTTCAGAATAAATGTCTCTGAGACCAAACAACAGGAAACCACAGCGCAGGGTAAATTTGAGGACAGGAAGCTGCTGATCAAGGTGACATCAGCCCTTAGCACAGCTAGTAGGTATGACAATCAGAGGCCCTCTGGGAGGTCACCAGTTAGTTATGGGGCTTGGCGACAACCATTCATGTTTAGGCATTTGACACATGGACAGACTTTTGGTGACGGTTATGAGAAGTTATGTACTGTGTGGAGGCCCGATATGGGCCACAAGCCAAGTGTCAGTCATGGAGAATCATTAAAAAGGCCCTGGCATGTTCTTCTGTTGGAGAATTCCTAAGGCAAATGGGCAGGGTGCCCAAGGTTGCATGTGAACAGACTGGTGGGTAGAGCATGCCCACTGTGCAAAGGCAGAAGACAGGGATTGGGGGAGGGGCAGGGCAGGATACCAAGAGGTCAGTGGCAGAATGGGATCAGATGGGAAGAGTGGCCAGGGCTGGCTTCATTTTTCTTTCTCTCTTTTTCCCCCCACTACATATTGTTACCTGACCCAGGCTGGCTCAGTACTCACTGTGTATGCAGGCCGAGCTAACCTAGAGCTTGTGGCAGTTCTCCTACCTCACATACTGGGATTGACTCTATTTTTACCTATCATCTGTTCAAGCGACAACACAGTTTGAACACTAATATTTGACTGCTGCAACAGGCTGGCTCAGCGGCTTCTTTGCAGGAGAGCTGCTATGCAATGTTCCCTGCTTGACGGCAGACACTCCTGACAGCACTGGGTTTGCTGTCATGCCAGCCCTCAGCTCCTACACATGGCTCGTCTTTGAAGCCAGCCTGGGTTTCAGTCTTTCTGCTGAGGGTGGAAGTTTCGGGCTAGGGGCACAAAGGCTACTCATGAGGTGGTGCGGGTAGGGTAGGGGAGCAGCAAACATTACTTCATTTAACTACGATGAACAATCTCCAAGGTTATACAGGGAGACAGGGCAGCTTAAGTCATGCTTCAGTGAACTCCTGAATATTTACAAGCAGCGGGCCGAGAAGAGGGCTAGGGTGTCATGTGGGTGGATGCAGGCGGTAGTGGCCTGCTCTGTGGGGTGGGTTAGCCAGGCCTGGCATTGCTGGACAGTTCCTTACTGTCCCTTGGCCAGTTCACAAAGGCAACACTTCACATGGGTCTCTGAATAGAGAGGTATCAGGAGAGCAAAGCAGGCTCTAGATGTGGGGAGGATGGGAAGGTAGGAGGGATGTTGGTCCTGTGGCCTGAAGAACAGTGAAGTTCAAGGCAAGGGGTTCTCTTTAAAAAAATCAGGGTGTGCAAAGGGCCTGGGGTAGGAGGGATGAGTCTGAGGACCACAGCAGAGCCAAACAGTGAACTAGAATGGGCTTGAGAAGTGGCAGTGGCGACTACAGACTGCTCTCCACTCAGCATGTAGGGACCTGGGCCTGTCTGTCCTGGGTAAGTGACCTGGGTCAGTTTCTGTGTGCCCAGGGAGAAGCAGAGGAGAGCACTGGACTGAGGCTTGGTCCATACCTGGGACGAAGGTGTCAGTAGCCATACTGTCATCTTATCATCAGCAGGGAAAAGGGCTGGGTTGAGTTCCAGGCAGACCAGGTTAGGTTTCCAGTCTTCTACGCACCTACACTCTCCCTTCTGCCTGCACACCCCAGCTTTGAAAGGCCCCCTGGCTGAGCCCTGCCTTCCTGGGTCCTATCTAAACCTTTTTTGGTGTGCTGGCTATCTGGAGCTGGTTGTCCACTGTCTGGGCTGAAGGGCTTGGACTTGTCATCTCCACAGCTGGGTGTGCGACAGGATGATCGTGTCCTACTCTGGACAGCACTGAGCCAAGACGGGTGGGTGGGCTGCTGCTGACACATCTCTTTGCCTGAAGCTCAGGGACAATGTTCCCTTGGTGACCCATTGGCTACTGCCAGGGCTGCCTATGGCTGGGTATGTCTGGCTGCTGGTAGCGACTGATGCTCAGGGTGAGTAATGACAGGTAGAGGGGAGAACAGCTAGGAGCAGAAGGTAAGCCTCCAGGAGGCCCAGCAGTCTCCTCTCTTGTTGGGCTCAGACTGCTCCAGGTATGAGAAAACAACAGCCACCTCTATTCCAAAGCAGCCCCCACCTCCGCTGGGCTTCCTTCCTCAAAAGCTTCTCCTATCTCAGTGGCTCAAACAACTCCATGCACACTCCGACTCCTCAGACTCAGTGTTCACTCAGACCCACAGGCTCTATGCTCGCCCTGATCAACAGCAAAGCTCATCAGCTCCCCCTGAAAACCCCTTTCAGAGTGGAATGGTTTTGTTCTGTGCCTGCCAATCCTATGTCCAAGCATTTGTGCAGATAATGCTCTGACAGTCCATCCTTTATAGTTGCTCAGTTCACAGGCTTCTATTCATGCACCGTTGCCTCAGTGAGAGCAGAGCACCAGGTGTAATAGTGCTCTCTGGGGCTGCAGAGATGGCTCAGTGGGTAAGCCACTTGCCATGCAGCAATTCAGAGGACCTGAATTTGAATCCATATAGCATGCTGTGTGTGCCTATCATCCAACTGTTAGTGGGTGGAGACAGGTCAAGACACCATTAGCTTCAAGTATAGTGAGAAGGCTGGGCACAGTGGCAAACGCCCTTAAACCCAGTGCTTGGGAGCCTGCTCAAAACTACAGGGAACAGCACTAGAGGGGGACAGCTGAGTCTCCCTTTGGCTTCCACATATATTTGTTCATGTATATATACACATATACATGTGAGTACATGAACCACACACAGATGCATGCACGGATGGATCTGGGTGTTTTCACAGAGCCCTCATTGTTCCTTCATGTGCTCTATTCACACTTACCTGTTGCTTTGCTTGTGTGATCCTCCACTCTGGGATGTGAATTCCTGGAGTGCAGGGTAGGGTATCTTCCCTTCTCTCACTCTCAGAGATGGAGCTTTCTGACCCTAGAGAAATGAAGCCAGATGACCAGCTCTGGCAGGGCACTCCACTGGGGGGCTACAAGCTAGAGTTGGGCTCTGAATGGCCTTAGGGAGGGGTATGGATCGAAGCCCTGGCATCATCTATTGAATAATGAAAGAGGGGGTGACCTGGCCAGCATGAGGCTCCTAGGAGCTAAAGGATGCTGGGCACACAGGGAGCCTCCCATCTTGCTTGGGTGCTGGCAGAGTTTACAAGTCAAAAGCCAGGTATTATTAGCTAGGGGAGCCTGGGAGGGGGCACTTTCATGGGGGTCACAAGGGGCTAGGCTTGCAAGAGCAGAGCTCAGGTGGGCGGGTGAGTGGTTAGGGGTGCAGAGTTCACAGGGCTACCCACCCTATTCGTTCTGAGGGAAGACGAGATGGACCGGAGCAAGGCCCCATGGGAAGTGCAGGGCACTGGGCTTGGGGAAGGTCAGAAAGTCCTAGGAGGAAGGGGTGAGAGGGTGGGGGAAGGCCAGGCTTGATAGTGTGCAGATAAACAGGAGGACTTGTGTGAGCAAGCAAGGCTCAAGAGCCTCAGCCTTGCCCAAGTTCTAACTCTATAAGCCAACTGATGAGCTTCTCCCTCAGTGGCTAGCTAGAATATTGCTTCTTTGTGTCCAGTCTTTCCCCTATTACTGAAAAATGACACGGGGAGGGCATGGGTAGATAGTGTGAGAGAAAGGGGAAAGTGTGAGAGGGAGGAGAGAAAGTGTGTGTGTGTGTGTGTGTGTGTGTGTGTGTGTGTGTGTGTAAGACAGGTCAACTGCCCGTTAGACCAGAACTGCTCATTCATGGGAACAGTTGCAGCAGAGCCACATCCGTGTTAGACACCACCCTCTCTGGTGACCCTGGTGAGAGGGAGCAGATATCACTAGGTGTTGGTGGCTGACATATGGCCACATCCTTCCCCCAGGACCTTGAGAGTGTGGCAGATGTTAAAATGAGATCAACCTGGGTTGGTAGCTCTGAGCCTGATGTCTAATATATTTATAAGAAATGGGGAAGGGCCAGGTGACCTAGAGCCCGAGGCCAGGGTTGAGGCAGCCTGAAGTACTGGGAAAGGTAGGGCCAACAGGACTAATCCTGGGGCTGGGATGAGGTGGCCTGCCTGGCTCTGGTCTTCCCTACCTGCTAAGAGATTATTCTGTGCTCTTTAGTACAAGTCAGCAACTATGGGCTACACCAGCCATAGGACACTTGCATAGGCAGAAGGCAGAAGACAAAGGGACAGTGCAGGGCAGAGCAGGGTGATGGAGCAGTAGCCTGTCCTCCCCTCCACACCCCAGGAAGACCACCCCCAGTGGCACCTTTGCCAGAAGCAGAATCTCACAGGGCAGTGGGGACTGAGGGCCACATGAAAGGTGAGAGCCAGCTGTCTGCAGCTTCATTTGCCTGTGGCTGTGAACTTGAAGGCTTGGGACTTGTGTTGTCAGCCCTGGGGGCCTTTTAAAAGAGGGAAAGAAGGCCAGGTGTGGTGGCGCACGCCTTTAATCCGAGCACTCGGGAGGCAGCGGCAGGCAGATCTCTGTGAGTTCGAGGCCAGCCTGGTCTACAAAGTGAATCCAGGACAGCCAGGGATGCATAGAGAAACCCTGTCTTGCAGGACCTGGGGTGTGTACCCTGAGGTCTCTATGCTCAAGGGCACTGAGACAAGCCAACTTTCCTGAGGCTATCCCATGAGGAAGTAGCAGGGTGCCATGGAAGGTTAAGGTTTGGCCAAGTAGCTCCTGATTACCCTGGACATGGGAGGCCTCTACCTCCCAGTTATCTGACTTCTGCATGTCATAGGGATCAACTTGTCCATGGAGTGGATGCTTGTGTCCAATTCCAGAAAGTCTAGAGTCATGACAGACACATGTTCCAGCATAGAGAGCTGTGATCTGGGCTAAAGGTGCCTTGGGGCCACCAGCAGATAGAGCCAGGAAAGGCTGGGGAAGCAGGAGAGGCTGCTGGCCCAGGGGAGGCCAATCTAAGAAGGCCCAGGGCAGAACTGAGGAGCATGCAGAGCTCACCTGCAGCCTCTGCTGGCAGAGTCCACCCAGGACTCGGGGAGGTAGTAACAATGCTGTTGCTGAAGCTCTCTGCTTTGAGGGACAGTCGGGGTTCAGTGGATAGGGGTGCAGTCAACAGGACCCTGTGGGTCTCTGCACACAGAAAGCCCTTATAAGCAAGCCCAGAGAGGTGGGGCTTGTGATCTGGCAGGGCCATGGGCATCTGGGGGATCTGGCTCATTCCTATGGGAGTTCCTCAGTAGGCATACTGTCACTGCTAGTAAACAGTCATAATGCCAGCCTTAGCTGACTCAAGGGAACCTGAGGCTGGGTTTCCATACTGTTTAGGCCCAACCTGTTCCCAAATCTGGGCAAAAGCTTCCAAGGGCCATGGAACTCGAGCAGAGGCTGGGTGGCAGATCTGACATTCAACAAAGGCGGATAATAGGAAAGGCCAGCCTGGCAAGGATGGGGGTACTGCAGTCAGTCAGTTCCAGGGTTGAGGCCCTTGCCACATGTTTAAGTCCACTCTTCTAAAATGCAGTTCCCTGTGGCAGGACCCCAGTGAGCCCATTTTGTCGAGGAGACTGATGCTTGGGACTCTGCACTCTCTTGGGAACTACCCAATAAGCCCTGTTTTGGGGCCTGATCCAACTACCTGACTCCTCGGGGGCTTGGCTACCACCTCCCTGGACCCCCCTGCTCTATTGCCCCCAGACTCCAAGCAGACCTCACGGGTCCCTTCCTCTTGCAGGTCAGCACACCTGATGATGAACTGCTGGTGTCAGAGCTGGTAGAAGGGACTACCGGTGGGGTGGGGGGGGGGTGGGGGAGGACACAGTGCAGCTGGCCACCCCCAGGGGACCCCACCCCCTGATGAGGCAACAGGAGATCTAAGGAACTAGGGTCCAGGTACCTGTTTGTTGCATCACAAAGCCCTGCTTGGTCACAGGCAGCAGAGGAGCCTTTGAGGGGCTAGGGTTCTGAAGCCAGCCTATAAGCTACTCCTGCCTGAGCTGGTTTCTGGTGTCTACAAAGCTTCAGCCTGCCACCTTAAGAATGAAGCACACTGGGTGCAGTGGCACATGCTTGTAATCCCAGCACTCAGGGAGGCAGAGGCAGGCTGATCTTTGTGGATATTTGTGAGATCCAGGCCAGCCTTGTCTACAGGACAAGCCTTGTCCAGGACAGCCAGGGCTACATAGAGAAACTCTGTTGGGTGGGGGGTGGGGATGAAGTATCCTAGGGAGGGTTTAGGGGAAGAGGAGGCGGGAGGAGGGAGGGTCTGCAGGAAGAGGAGGTGGGAAGAGGGACAGTTTGGGAGAGAGGGGGTGGGATAAAGGTGTGTATGTATGTGTGTGTGTGTGTGTG
>OU015753.1:8901895-8935392 GCA_907169655.1 Acomys percivali
AGGGAGGGTGCGGGAGGAGGTGGGAGGAGGGAGGGTGCGGGAGGAGGTGGGAGGAGGGAGGGTGTGTGAGGAGGTGGGAGGAGGGAGGGTGTGTGAGGAGGTCGGAGGAGGGAGGGTATGTGAGGAGGTGGGAGGAGGGAGGGTGTGGGAGGAGGTGGGAGGAGGAGGTGTGTGAGGAGGTGGAGGAGGGATAGTTTGAAGGAAAGGAAATAAGCGTATTGGAGGGTGTGTGGGAGAGGAAGTGGGAGAGGGAGAGAAGGGAAGATATGGAGAAGGAGGACGGGAGGTGTGTGAGAGGTTGGAGAAAGGAGGATGTCTAGGAGGCAAGTGGGAGGGATAAGGTTGTGGGAGAGGAGGTGGGTGTAGGAGAGGGAGGTCACAAAGAATGCCAGAGGAGGGAAGAGGTGGAACAAGACGGGACAGTAGGGAGGGTGTGTGGGGAAGGGATGAGGGAGAGTGAAGTATGAGGGGCCAGGAAGAGGTTGTTGTTAGTGGGAGGCTTAGAGGCTCTAGGCTGCACCAGGAGAGGCTCTGCCCTCCTGTGCTGAGAGGTTTCTTCGCCTCTTGGACCCGCCAATGGAGTCTGGGTAGGCTAGGGACAGGTTGACAGCTGAGCACCTGGGTTGTCACTGAGGGAGAAGTGGGGGGTTGGGGTGGGGAGGCTTGCTCTCCACATTTCTGCCAGGTCACTGTGGGGCTGACAAAGCTGTGGGGAGAAGCCTGTCCTGCCAGCCCAGGAGGGTGGGCAGCTGTGTGGCTGCTGTACCTAGCAGTGGCCTGTGAGGAAGGCAAGAATTCCAGAGTGATTTGTATATACCGTCTGCTTTCACGCTTGTTTTTGTTTTTTGTTACATTTGTTTTTCTATCTATGCGCGTATGTGGGTGCTCAAATGCTATGGCGTTTATGTGGAGGTCAGAGGACAACTTGTAGGAGAGAGATGAACTCTGTGACAGAGTCAGAGGGAGAGTCACCTCAGACTCTGAGCAACATGGACAGATGAAGCTGAGGAGAGCTAACCAGCCAAGTGGCACGCACAGAATAGGGTAAACAGGTACTATAAGTCATGAGCTGCAGGGGAGCAAGCCAAAGCTTATGGTCTAGGCTTTATTAATAAATTATAAAGTCTCAAAGTGGAAAAAACCCGCTGTTACAACAGCTGACTCCTACTTGCTTCTGATTTATTAAAAACTTTTTCTAAAAAAAATGGACTCCCTGGGAGAAGCAATGCAACAAGATCCATGGTAGAGCTCTAATAAAATGCATTCTAGGCTCTCCACTTTAGAACCACAAAGCTGCAAGCCTGGGCCAGGCTGTGACGTATGTCCACAAGTTGCACGATTTACAAATAGCTGACATGGCTTTGTCCAAAGGTTCCTTGGAGGCCAGTGAGATCTGGCTGAGATAAAGTGCAAGCATGTGTCATCCACAAGTCACACGGGTGGGATGCTCTGCTTTGTCCTGTATCTTCTGGGCTTGTCGTGCCAAGGGTCCTGGGGCCACAGGCCTATTTCCTCTTGAGCCTGACCAGGCTTCACCCCAACTTGTCTACTCTGAAGCAGGGTTCTGCCTCTGTTGGTGGCAGCACAACCTACGACTTCAGCCGTCATTTCACAAACTGTAAAATGCAAGCACTTCTCAGGCTTGACTGGCTTTGATGTGATGCTTCATATGTTTTCTAATGTGTGCACTTCGGCCGTGCTTGTACAAGTGGAGTGACACATGGCTTGCATGCATGTGGCCAGAGGTTGACAAGCGTCTTTCACAATTGTCCTATACTTTATCTTCAGAGGACTCTTTAAAGTCAGCTTACTGACTGGCTAGACAGATGACTGGTGAGTTCCAGGAAATCCTGGGGTCTCTGCCTCCCCAGTGCTAGGGTTACAGGTATGTCATCAGCCCCATTTTTTGTGGGTTCTGGGATCCAAATTCAGGCCCTCATGCCTACATGGCAGGCACTTTAGCCACTGAGCCAAATTCTCCATCCCCCCCCCTACTCCTTTCTGAGAGAAAAAACAACTATAAGAATTCATCAATACTGCTGTTTTTAATCACCTATTTTTCAGTCTTAGACTGTATTCAAGGACACAAAATACTTAATCCTTATGCTCAATGGTGATATGAAAATTCTAACAATGACCACTCAAAGGCTGATACCTGAAACCTGGCCATTAGTGCACCACTGGGGTTTGGGTCTGTGATCCAGGCTCAGGCCTGAACTTGCTTTTCAGTCAACCTGAAGGAAACCATGGAACGGAGGGGACAGGGACCCTATGAAAAGTGTATACAGCTTCTGTTGGCCAACAAGACCAGGGCTGGAAGAGCTAGGGAGCGTTGGGAGGAGGGGGAAGTGGCAGCTCCATGTCCCCAGTTCTGCTTCCCAACACCTATGTGTACCCCATGCACCTTGTGAGCCCAAGCTCAGGCTCAAGGTCTGTGTGGGCAGATGTGGCTCTGGTCAGACTGCTTTCGAAAGCACGCAAGGGAACACCTCAAACCAAAGCCCCACTCTTTTGGAAGAAGACAGGCAAAGCACCGAAGGGCCATCTGATGGCCGTGGGGTGAATAGCGCCTAGTAGGACCAGTCAACCTGGGAAGGGGCCTGAGCTGTCTTCAGGACCACTCTGTTAATTCCAGGCCATCATTTCATTTAGATCCCCTGAAGCCCTGGAGGGTGCGACCAGGAATGTCACTCAGGATGGAAATGGCAGTGCTGAGGTCACATGTTCCACCACAATGTGTCTGGTGGATGTGGGAAGCAGCCCAGCTCCCCAGAAGGGAAGTGGGATTACTGAGAAGTGTCTTTTAAGTTTCCCTTTTGTATAGACCTGTGACAGGTCCTAGTAAGGACCGGAGCCCCAAAGCTGCTAGAGGGCCATCCAGGGTTAGGGTCAGGGCCACCGTGGGGTCTGAGCAGGTGAACAGATGACACCCAGTACCAAGGACACCGCAAAGGGAAGCTGGCACCATGTGGGCAGTTAGTGGAGTGCTGGTGAAAGGTGAAGACCAGAGTGGATGGGGCTCTAGGGCCACACTTTGAAGGGTAGTCGGCAAGCTGATGTAGAGAGCTAGGCAGCGTGAGGGTGCCCGACAGAACAGGGCACCGAGTGCAGCTGGGGCAAGGACTACACCTTGGAGATGTCCCTGTCTCAGCCACTCCCTCCCTCTGTCTGCGTGAAGATAACCCTAGCCCCTACTCCCAGCAGCTCCCGAGAGCCCTCTGCAGGAAGACCTGATGTTTGCCTGAGGTTCTGTGTGTTACAGCCGGCCCCTGTTTCTGTAAGCTGAAGCTAAACCAAGAAAAGCCACACACTGTGTGGGGGACTCTGCTGGTTAAGGTTGAAGTCTGTCTTTTCCGGATAGCGGTTTAGCACTCGGGCTATGAAGAACAGACTTCCTTTCTCAGCGGGTTCTCACCCCACATGATCTGGTAAGCCCAGATCTTGTAAGGAGAGTCACAGAGTCCTAAAAGAAAATACAGGCCCAAGTTTTTCCTGATAATAAGCACAAGGAATCCCAGAAAGTACCCCTACCTGTGCTGAGATCCTAGCCTGCAGCAAATGGTCCTGAATTACACTAGGCACCATTCTCTCACACATAGGATAATTAAGTACTGTGATCCTTCCTGTGATAAGGACCCCATGTTATGGAGTCACTGTATCATTTATGTAGATGAAGTATCCTGGCACTCTTAGCCCTAGCAAATCAAACACAATCACTCTCACTGCCTGGGGTTTATAAATCCCTAATTCACAAGTAGAGTTGCTTTGATTCCTCACTTCATATGACTGTCTCAGACTTGTCATTCTGGGTGGGGGGAGGCTCCTGAGACACACAAGACTGACGCTGGGTACTGGGGAAGCATCCCTTGAGCTTGCTCTCACCCTGTTTGCCTGCAGTTTTTGGGTATCCATCAGCATCTCATACCTTGTTGGGCAAAGTCTATGAACCAAAGAACTATGACACTGGTGGGATTTTGGAATCCCCAATTCCTATTGAGACCTTCAGGCTCATTCTGAAAAGAAGCTTATTGTAACACTCTCCTGGGAGAGGCTGGGAACCTGGCCCTGTGCCCAAGCCAAAGCCTCAACTCTAAATCACTCTAGCTATCTGAGAGAGAGAGAGAGGGGGGGGGGGGGACCTGGTGAGACCCAGTCTGGGAGCCCTGGGTCTCAGGACTCAGGTTGGATCCAAGAGGCACCGCTGGACACTGAACTACAGCAGGCGGACCTGCTGCTGACCTGCAGGGACCCAGATCTGCAGGTGCCCGCTGGATGGGGAACCACAGTGTTAAAGACTCAATAAGGCAGAGAGACTAGACTTCCTGATTATGGAAAGTTGGAATGTTGCAGATCATAGTCAAACTCCTAACTATCCTTGTCTTTCATTTGACCTTAGTATGCTCAATGCATCTCCTGGGGTTGACCTAGTAATCTTGTGACTGTCAAAGCCTTTAAAATGTATTAAGAAGTGTTATTATATTTTCATTGTTATTCCTTCTGTGTGTGCCATGGGAAAAATCTGGAGGTCAGAGGAAAATGTTGAGAGCTGATTCTTTTCTACCATGTGGGTTCTAGATTTGTCAGGCTTGGTGTCCACAAGTTGTCAAGTTGTCTTGCTGGTCCTAAAATGCTATGTAACAAACCACTGGCTCCCACCAATCAAAAAGACAAGCATGGCATCAGGACCTGGACTTTTATCAGGTTTCCTGCATTGATGGACCACGTTTGGCAAATGTTTTATGGCTTAGACCTATAAGTAATAAATCTATGCAGAACACTTTCATGGTGGGGCTGTCTTTTGGGGCAACCTGAGGCCATGTTCCTTAGGTCATGGTCACTTGCGTTTGGCTCAAGTATAAACAGTCTTTAATTCACACCCTTTGAGGTGACATTTCCACCTAGGCCCATATTGACCTGGAGCTATGAAGTCAGCCAGTCTGGGAAAGTCTAGAAGATGCTCTGGGGAGTCCAGGGGACATGCATGTCCAGCTGGGAGCAGCAGCACTATCCTGCTGACGTGTGATGTGCCACAGATGCACATGTATGAGTGTAGATGCGAGTGCGCGTGCGCACACACACACACACACCTCCTCCGCTCCTCACCCTAACCTCTGCTCTCATCCACACTGTTCCCAATGGGCTGGCTGGGGACTGTGACACTGGACATTTTAGAGCTGAGCCTGAGCCTCGCCAGGACTCTAACCTTGAGGAAAAGTACGCAGTGAAGCACTCAAAGAAAGGTATACAGTGAATGATCATGTTTAATGTTTGCAGAACAAACTTGTTCTTTACTGTTCAATTCATTATGAACTGGACTCTCATTTAAGCCCTATAGCCAACTCCGGCCTCAAGCAGCAGCTTCCACACAGTGTGTCTCTGCCCTTTGCACATCACAAACCCTCCCTAGGCTGAGCTTTAACTGCGGTAGTAGCCACAGCACTCACCTTAGTCCTCTTACTACACAGAGAGGATGTGACTGCCAGCTCTGCAAGCGCCAAGGGGTCTGTGCTCTGGGCTCTGCCCTGGGTGGCCTGTGCTTAAGGCCGTGCAGCTTCCTGAAGGCAGAGGCTATGGGGCAACAGCAGGGCTTCTGGAGCGACAGTGCTATCCCCAGGGTATGTGTACCCACACCACCTCCTCCAAGCAGTGAGTCGGCCAGCATGGTGACAGCTGAGATGTGGCCTGCTGAGGACAGGGGACACAGCACAGCTGTGGCTTCCCTGAAAAGGCTCCTGTGGTGAATAACCTGGTGCATCCTAACATAGCCCCCTTTCTGAGCAGGGGCCTGGGCTTTGGGAAGGATGCCCCTAGAGTTTGCTGTTCTTCTGGAACTGGGCCACCAGGCTGAGGACCTGCTCAGAAGCCTTGATGTTCTTGGAGCCCAGGTAGGTGATGCTGTTGGGGCCTGTCTCCTCCAGGTAGTAGCGGTAGTTGACCATGAGGCCGCAAGAGCTGGTGAGGCCTTTCAGGCTGCTGTCAGCCATCCAGTTGATACGCCACATCACTGCCCCATTCTGCAGATGGAAGTTGGCCACTGGGTTGAGGGCGTAGCCTCGATGCTTCTCACCATACAGGTACCAAGCACACAGTCTCATGAGCGGTCCCTGCAGTGCCTGCACCAGCTTCTCTGACTTAACCCACTCACCACTGCTCAGGAAGCCCTTAAGGCTCTCGTGAACTGGGTCGCCCGTGACCTCTGAGATTTCCTTGCACTCTGAGTCTGTGAATAGCTCGTTCCTCCCATGCTCCTTTCCCTGCACATTCAGAAGGCCCAGAAGCCACTTGGTGAATCCAGGTATAGGTGACAGGCTTGAGAAGGCCCCCAGGTGAGGAAACTCCTTCTGCACAGCAGGTAGGTGAGGGAGGGAATGCAGAGAACACATGGTCAGCAGGATGGTACACACAGGGGACACTCCCAACACAGCCTATGCGTGCTGCTCTAGCAGTAGGGCCAGCTGACGGCACTGCTGCTCTTTCTTTCAAACCATATTCATGAGGACTCTGGTGGGTGCCGAGGCCTGGAGGCATACTGCATTCCCAAGATCAGCCTACAACCATGCTATCTCCAGCCATACCTTTGCACAGTGGTGAAGAAGGTCAGGAGTGGGCGGTTGCTTATAACCAGAGATCTGGCTCTTGTGACAAGATGTGGCCTTTGCCGTCTCTCTGCACCACATTTCTACGAGTGTTCCAGTGGCCCAGAGCCAGGTCTTGAGGCTTGCTTGGCATACAGATGCCCAGTGATTTATGACTGTCCAGCTCTACCTCAGTGGTGGCAGAGGAGAGACAGCAGGGCCAGGCAAAAAATGTGTTACCACACACAGGAATAGCTTAATCACCACCATATGCATTACATAGAGATCTCATGGATGGTCTTTAGACATAAGCACTCTGTGGCTATAAGCACAGTAAGCTCGCTATGGGAAAATTCCACTGCTGTGAGAACACAGCTGAGTCCACCACATCACGGTGCCTTTGGTCTTTCTCTGCAGTTCTTCCACAGCTGAGGTGTCTGCTTTACATCCTGTATGCAAGTTTATGCTGTATACATGTTCTATCATTTAAAATCAATAGACCAGCACAGGAAGATCTGCCGGCAGTTCCCACGCTCTCCTCACAGGCACTGGGGCCTCTGAAAACCCCAGGTGAGCCCTTTGGTGCAGAAGGGCTCTGCGCTTTGGCCACCTTCAGGAGGGGCACTCAGAGGGACTTTCTGGCAGGAAGTGGCCACAGGTGACCTCTGGGTGAAGCTTCGGCTCTCTCATGAAGAGTCTTGGGTGGATCATCCAGAACTCTGGATCCTGCTCTCTCCCTGTCTTCCTAGGCTTGTGTCCCCTCCCCGTGAAGCACTCTTTAACCATCGGCAGAGAAAGGGAGAAGGGTGTACTTGGCTGTCTCCAGGGGATAGGGGGAGAAAGATGATAAAGCAGACTCCCGGAACACCACGATCTCCCGGTCTGACTTCTGCCAGGCATGCTGGCTGCCACGCCTGTCATCCCAGGGCCTTGGGAGCTGACATGGGAGGTTGATGAACTCAAGGCCAGCCTGAAAAACTCTGAGAGGCGCTGTCTCAAAATGAAATGTTGTGGGGAGGGGCACAGGGGCACAGGGACTGTGGCTGAAGCTCAAAGACAGGTTTGCTTACACGATCAAACCCAATTCCTGTGTCAGCCAGGAGGCACCTGACTGCCCTTGGCTGCCATGAGGTCAAGTGCCCCTGTGTACTGTGCCTGAGCCACTGTCAGCTGCCCAGAGTTAGATTCTCCTCACTGTGGCCACCTGGTACTCCATGCGGCAGCTGGAAAAGCTGTGCCCAAGGTAAACTGCAGCATTACTGTCTTAGGACAGATAACATGTCTATGGTGGTTTGAATAGGAATGGCCCCCACAGACTCATGTGTTTGAATGCTTGGCCCATAGGGAGTGGCACTATTAGGGGGTGTGGTCTTGTTGGAGGAAGTGTGTCATTGTGGAGGTGGGCTTTGAGGTCTCAGATGCTCAAGCCTCTGCTGCCTGCAGATTAAGATGTGGACCTCTCTGCTCCTTCTCCAGCACCATGTCTGCTTGGACGCTGTCATGTTTCCCACCATTAAGATAATGGACTAAACCTCTAAAACTGTAAGCCAGTCCCAATTAAATGTTTCCATGTTGCCATGGGCATGGGGTCTCTTCACAGCAATAAAACCTTAAGACAGTGTCCTCCCAGGCAGCAAAGAAAAGAAAATCAGACCAACACGGGCTAATCCATTTACCTTCATATTGTCTGGTCTAACCGGGGATTTCCCCTCACAAGGCTCTGAAGGCTGCGTGGAGGGAGCATGGTAGGAAGGACTGTGAACTATACTATCTGGACTGCAGCAGCAGAGAGTGATGGGCAGCCATGTTGACATGTATGCCCAGGTGTGTGCCACCAGAGGTATAGGCAAACAGGCAAGGTCTCTCCAGGTAGCTCACAGCTCATGACATATGTATGCTGCATAGCAGTAAATGCTTAGCTTCCCACTCCGGCTTTCTGGGTCCTGGCCTGGCCCCCAGCATCCCATGTTGCTGGCCTCCTTCTCTTCTGTCCATCCCTTGTATCTGGATCCTGTGTCCCCAGAGAGATGGCAGGGCTCACCTGCCATCATGACAGTGACTCATGGAGCTGGACCCTGCCCCACTAAGCTTACCTGCAGCTCCTTGACCACTCGCTTGATGAGGAAGGTCCCGAGCTCCACGCCCTGCAGGCCCTGCTGGGTCAGACTGATGGAGTAAAAGATGGCGGCTGCGATCTTGTTCCTCTCCTCCGTGTCAGATGGCGGGCACTCCTTCACGATGCTCTGGGAAACGCCAACAGTGCACGTCAGGAAGGCTCCCTGTGCACTGCTCACACAAGAGTCACAGGACAAGTCCCACGGAGCCAAAGCACTGTAGGAGAATTTAGTCTCTCCATCCCAGCCCATCTGTTTTGAAAACTCTGGCGGCAACAGTTTCATACTGCCCTTCCCAGCACATCTGGAGACCCCGTGCCAGTCCTGCTCAGCAGCAGCTCCTCGGGGCAGCCGCTCAGGAGGGCAATGGCCACCCGTGGGATCTCGATGTTTTCTTCTCAAGCCCACCTCCCTGCCCACTGCTATCTCTGTTCCTTTGCTCGGCTCACACATCCGTTCCAGAAGACTGCAGGCAGTACAGTGTCTGTTTCTTTCTCAAAATGTACCCTTTAAAGGATTTCCTATGCACCTCTTTAGCTCTGTGCTGGCATCCTTACGTTTCCTAAATGAAAACACATTCCCAGGCACCTCCACAAAGCAAGCTAAGAAACGACTTGTGCTTTGAAGTCTCTTAGCTGACACTGACTTTATTGGCTCTCAGGTTTTATTAAATGTGTAGAATTTTTCTGGTTTTTTGTTTGTTTATTTTTGTTTTTGAGACAGGGTGGCTCTGTGTAGCCCTGGCTGTCCTGGAACTCACTATGAAGATTAGGCTGGCCTCTAGGTGTGTGCCATCATGCCTAGCTCACTAGTGTTTTAAGCTGATACTCTGACTTCCACACACTCACTGTTCCATACATAGGTGTGTACACACACACACACACACACACACACACACACACACAAAGAGAGAGAGTGTGATAGGCCCATCTTGTCTTAAAAGGACCACTCATAAGTACCTGGATGTTGTTGGAAATGTCACCAGTCAGAGCCACATGCAGAACCACCAGGGGCTCCCCAGGGGTGGAGCAATGGGAGAAGAAGTAACATCTCCGGTATGGCCCTACCCGCCGCTTCATGTCCATCCAGTTTTTCACAGGGTGCACAGCCTCACACCTTACCAAGTAATACAGAGACAAGAAAGATATGAGAATTACAAACTGACAACTACTGAGGCCTATTCATGCTAGCTACTTCTGCTCTGCATTTTAATACCAGTTTGTCTGTTCTATCAGAGATAGGGTCTTGCTTTATAGCCCTGGATAGGATGATACAATAACCCAGACTGACCTTGAACTTTTGATGATCCTCCTGCCTCAGCCTTCTAAATACTGGGATAGCAGGCATGTGCTGTCCAGTTCAGTACCTGTTTTCAGAGTACTTTGTGGGGCTCTTGGGTACACTTATGTAGCAGTTTCATGGAATGTCTTGCTCCTGAACAGTATCTTTGTTTTGGGTACCTGCAGGTTGGAAGTTGTCACAGACATGAGGATAAGTCGTAGAGGCTTTGCTTTGCAAAGTTCCAGAGACCTCCGACTGTCCAGCATGATCTCTAGACATCTAGAACAGCTGTTGAGGCTTTGCTTGACAAAGTTCCAAAGATCTCTGGCTGATCACCACTGCCCCTAAATATTATGTATGGTCCAGGTGTAATCTTGTTTAGAAATCTGCTATTTCTCCTAAAGCTGCTTTTTTCTCTTTCTTTCTCAGGCCTAAGGAAATACATACAGGGAAAACTTTTTCCCACAGAGAATGTTGAAAGAGGACACCTGGCCAAGGACTTGAGACAACGAGAGAGGTTTTCCCCCCATCTGACTGGGAGCACCCAAGCGGAAACTGTGAAAGTTAAGACCTTGACATAACAGTACCTGGCTAGATACTGTTACCTATCAAAATGTTTCTTTAGAATCTGCTTTGAGAGCAATAGAAGGTGGGCTTGGAATGTCATGCTTTATAGATATTTTACAATAGAGGACCCCTTGGCAGTTAGCCTAGGCTTGGATAGCACATCTGTTAGTCTGGGTCTGGAAGTAGGTCAAGTTTTTTCTTTAGAGAACATTTGGCTCAAGCTATGTTGCTATGACCATCTTGTAAACACATTGGCTTTAGCCCGGGGAAATGTATGATAAAACTTTCCTGAGAATTGTTTAAAAAGTAATAATCAGGTTATGCTGACCATTGTTTGGAAATTGATTTTTGTTGTAGGTTACAGAACTTTTTGTATTTCCTTGTTACTCTGTTGATTTTTGATTGTCCTAGTGATTGTAAAAGATGAAAAAAATTCATGATATAATCTATAATGAAAAGAATTGAACTTCATTTCAATAAAACCTTGGGGTTGGCCCAAGAAAAAGGGCAAACAAGAAACAGACATGAGAGAGTAAGCTAGAGTGAGATGGGGAACGGCAAGAGAGATAGAAAGATGGGGAACAGCAAGGAAGAAGAGAGACAGTTAGATAGAAAGACAGCAAGCAAGCAAGCGAGCAAGGAGCGAGGAGTCAGACAGCAAGTGAGACAGAGACGGAAACAGTCAGAAGAAAAGTTCTCCTGGGCTTAATACCTTCAGCTTGTAGCACATATGCCTGAGTCTCCAAGTATTTCTTTTTCCTCCATTCCTCAACCTCTCCTCAGCAACTAGCTCCTCTAGCTAGTTGTTCAACCAACAGTTGGTTTCCCTTAACCAGCTGTTCACCGCCTGCTCAATTCTCCCTACCACGGATCCACTTCTCTCCTGGAGCTGGTCTTGGGGAGCAGCATTCTTTGGTGCACCTTCGTGGGGCCGACGGTAGGGTAATTAATCATAATTTATTATTATTTTTTGGCCTTTTGAGCGAGGCTCCCGCTCATAGAGTGCTGCAGACTCATCTGACAAGGGGCTGTCAGATCAGAAGCTGGTAATCATGGGTAAAAATGAATCTAAGGAACGGAGCACAGATATTCAGATTCTTAAGAAAACCTTAAAAACAAAGGGTATTGTGGTTCATTCTGATGCTCTGAAGGAATTCATAACTTTCATTCTAAAGGTGAGCCCATGGCTCCCAGAATCAGGTACATTAAGCCAGGAGGAATGGAAAAAAGTAGGGCAAAAATTAAAGAGATGGACTGTTAGCCATGCTGATGAGCCCATGCCAGAAAAATGCCTTTACACTGTGGGTAATAATTCAACTGGGACTGAGAGCAGAAAAATTAACATTGCCTGACCTGCCAGACTTTAGCTTTCACGAAGGCTGCTCTCAAGGAGCTTAGGTTTCTGGTAAGTCTTCTGGCTCTTCTATGGAAGAGGACTTGATTGAAATCCAGTTTTTTGAACAGGATGGGAAACGATTTGCTTTTAGCCTTTCTTCAGTTAATTTACAGAGACCTTACCAACGTTGTCAGTGGGATGTTTTGCCTCAGGGCATGAAAAATAGTCCCATACTGTGCAAGAAGTTTGTGGACGAAGCTTTGTTATCTATAAGGCAGAAGCATCCCCTTGTCCTTAATATCCACTATATGGATGATGCTTTATTGGCTTGCCCTAATCATGATTATTTAATGCAAGTTTTGCAGGAAATGTCCCTGGCTCTTGTAGCTTATGGACTTAAAACTGCTCCTGACAAAATTCAGCTACAACCCCTTTTCAACTATCCTGGGAGAATTATCCAGACACAGTCTGTGATTCATCAGCATCTGCATTTGAGTTTTTCACACCTAAAAACTTTAAATGACTTTCAAAAGGTGCTGGGAGAGATAAATTGGATCAGAACCTTCTTAAACTTGACTAATGAAGAATTAAAAACATTGTTTAATACTTTGAAAGGTCCTTCAGATCCAAGCTCCCCTCATCAATTAAGGCCAGAGGGAAAGGCTTCTTCGCAACTTGTACATCAGGAATTAAATAAGCCTCAGTTACAGAGAATTTCCCTCGCTTTGTTCTGGGAACTTTTGGTCCTGCCTACTCGCTTTATACCTACTGGGGTCACTTGGCAGGAAGGCCCTCTAGAATGGGTCCATTTGTCAGCTGCTCCAAGAAAAATATTAACTGCTTACAGTACCTTAGTTGCTATGGTAATTATGAAGGTGAGGAAATGAAGTAGAGAAATATTAGGAGCAGACTTTACTTTTATCTCAGTACCTTATAATAACAAACAGTTTATTTGGCTTTTAAATATGTCAGAGGATTGGCAGTTGGCATTTCTTAATTGTACAGGACAAAGTTTTATCTTCTTTGTCATCCTTTGGGGCAGTTCCTTAAATTACAAGCTGTCACCTTTCCTAGGTTTTTTCAACAACAACCAATTTTTGGTGCCATCACTGCCTTTACTGAGGGTTCAGCTTCAGGCATGGCAGTAGTGGTTACAGAGGCCCAAACAGTGAAAAGCAAACTTCTTTTACTTCAGCTCAAAAGGTTGAGCTTGCTGCTACTACTGTGGCCAACTATGTGCTGTTGCTAACTATGATAAGACTCAAATTAATGACCTCTTGCTTGAACTTCAGACTTTGGTACAGACAAGAGAGTTCTCCTATTTTATTACTCATCTGCGAGCTTGTTCCTCCCTTCTGGGACCTCTGACAGAGGGAAATCGCTTGGCAGATGAAGCTAGTAGATTGACGATGCCAGTACTCATCCCCATAGAGCCAGGAAGAGTTCTCATGCTTCACACCATCAAAATTCACAAGCATTGAGATGTCAATTTCATTTGTCCAGAGAAGACAAATTGTTAAGCAGTGTTAGGCCTGTCCAACTCATCATCCAACCCAACAGTTGTGTGTAAACCCTTGAGGCTTAAGGGCTGGAGATCTGTGGCAAATGGATGTCACACATGTTCCTTCCTTTAGAAGAAACTTTTTTGTACATGTTTGTATAGATACATATTCACAGGTGCTGATGATCACTGCCTGTCCAGGTTTCTACTGACAACTTCCCTGCATCCCCACAGAATTTGTTTGTGGGCATACTTGCTCTTTTGGCAGTAGAGGTATGTTTTTCTTGCTTTCCTATGGCCAATGCTCAGGAATTTGGAAATTCTTTGCCTTATTGGGTTTATATACCTGATCCTCCCATACATCATGTGGCTACATGGGATACTGACCTAATTAAAGTCACTGCTGACAATGCTGACTTGCTCGGTAACAACTATTTAACTCAGTGGTCAGAAAGTAATTTTACTTTTGAGGGCTTTGCTCCCTCACGGCCTATTTGCTTTACAGCTGGAGAAGTAACTCAAGATAGTTTCATGCTGAAGGAACATAGTTCAGGAGCTGCTTCTCCTTCTCCTTCTCAGGATCATGAGATTCCAAGGGATGTATGTTCCCTAAATTACATTTACCTCAGGTTTACAATGATGCTCATTTTGAATGGGCTTCGAAACCTTTGCCTAGGACACTGTCTCGTTGTCTTATACCACTTAGTATAGATAGTTAGTATCTGAGGGAGAATACCCAAAATAGTTTTCATGTGGTTTTCCCCCGATGCTGTGGTGTATACTCCTTTTTTTTTTTTGGTTTTTCGAGACAGGGTTTCTCTGTGTTAGCCTTGGCTGTCCTGGACTCCCTTTGTAGACCAGGCTGGCCTCGAACTCACAGCGATCCGCCCAACTCTGCCTCCCGAGTGCTGGGATTAAAGGCGTGCGCCACCACGCCCGGCCATGTATACTCCCTTTAATAATTCTGATTTACAGCTCTGGGATTGGTCAGTTTCAAGCTCACATCTTGACCAAGAACATGAACTTCAATGGCTATGTGCTGTTGAAAATGTGAGACCTTGGTTCTCCCCAGGATGGGTGACTCTAATGATTGGAAAGAGAGCTGCCCTTGCAAGACAATTTATTTTGTCTTTTTGCAGCTACTGAAAAAGTGTCTCTTGCCCAGTGCAGAGCTAATATGACAAGAGAACCAGTCACTGCTTGTGTTTCCTCCCCATTTTCCATCTTACATAAAGGAACAAATGCAATCTTACATTTCAAAAAAAGAAATGAAGGTGTCTGTCATGTTTCTGGTAAGGGATGTGTTTTGACTGACTACATCACTGAAACTGGTCAGGACACCTTGACACTGTTGAAACAACCCCCCTGTGTTTTCTGCCTGTGAGCATCACCGGGTCTTGGTTTAGCAATCCTGGAATTGAGGCATTATATAGAGCTACTTCATCTTTAAAGTGAGCAAGAAGATTTGTGGCTTCTCTTATTTTAGGAATTCCAGCACTGATAGCCACTATCTCCAGCTTTGCTGTTGCCACCAGGTCACTTAAGGAAGTCTATACAGCCCATTATGTAGGTCAGCTATCTAGAAATGTCTCCTTGGCATTATTTTATCAGGAAAACATTGATAGAGGACTTCAGGATAGAGCCAGTGCTCTTGAGGAGGCAGCTTTATGGGAAATCATCTTCAGAACATCAAAGTTAGATTAGCAGTTCCATGCCGTTCAATGTTTACATGGATTTGCAAAACTCCATTACAATATAATGAATCGGAATATGAATAGATACGTGCACAGAGCCATATTAAAGGACTCTGGAATCATTCTGATTTGGGAGTTAATCCTGATGTACTTCATGGAAAGATAATTAACATTGGTAGCTCACATTTAGGCTCTGCCTCTCGTGAGGAGGTGGCTACTGCATTTTCCTCTGCACTGGATAGCCTTCTTTCTGCATCCTCACACAATCCGATGTTAGTTCATGGTACACTCGGGCTATTCTTACTCTTGTCATCTGTCTTCCAGGCTTCATCGGCCATCTCCAAAAAGCCATAGATGCCTTGACAGTGGACCTAAAGACCACTGAATTATTACAGAAAAGAGGGAGGAAGTTGATGTCCGCGTTGCAAACACTGGTGGTCACGCCTGTCTCTGGCCTCGTCCCACATGCTCCTGCTGCCAGGGTGGGGAAGAACAGCGCACACTACCAAGGCTTACATCCCAGGATGCTCCCTAGCCTTCGAGTCTATGGGCCAGTGTGCAGTGTGGGCAGGACAGCAGGTCACGTGCTGCACTGTACCTGGGACATGCTGGGATTATGCCAAGAGGGCATTCAACATCTGGATGAGACAGGACTGTTCTGACCACTGATGCCGATGTTTGTTTTAACCAGTCCCCACAGCTTTGGTGATGGGCCACTTGCTTTAAGTAACAGGGTGTGAGACCCTGGGTGACCAGTCGGTCAGGGTCTTCCTGGGGTACACTCCCATCTTCACCCTCCCTGTCATAATAGCCCAGCACCCATACATTCAGTGTGTTCATGTATCAGAGAAATACAACCCATGCAGACCAGGACTGCCATACTCACTCGCTGATCTTCTGAAGCACCTCACAGGGTGAGTGCCAGGTGACCCGCTCCAGGCTCAGGAAGCCAGAGGAGAACCACTCGGACAGCATGCTCTTTAGCACTCCATTCATCTCCTGGACAAGAGAGAGGAAGGCAGGGGTCAGGGGAGCAAGTGTCTGTCCTGGGGTCTATCTACTCTTCCATAGCCTGATGTCGTGGAGTCCACAGACACACTGCCAGCTAAACTCTTGGCTATGGAATCAGTTTGCACTGCACACGGCAGTACCCATGGTCTGACTTCTGGCTACTGGGCTGTCGGCAGGAGTCCCGTAATGGTGTTGGGAGCCTTGAATGACATCAGGGACATGGCTTTTGCTGACCCTTTTCTTTCATCTTTTCCACTGTGAGTTGAGTAGCTAGGATGGAAGGTTTTGGAGCAGCCACAGTAGGACAGGGTAGCTGTGACAGTTTTCAGGGCAGACCAGTAAGCCCCAATGCAGGACATCAAAGGGCGGGCCCGGCCTGGGGCTGCTTCACTCCGGACTTTGACCTGAGTCACCTACTTCTTGCTACACAGGCCTCTGTGCCTCGGGATCTACTCCTCACAGGTGAATTCCACTCTGACGGACAGAACGGAAAACATTCCAGTGCATCTGGCACTGAGGTGACCTTCCACACACCCTGTCAGGTTCAATGCATGTGTGACCTGCGTTTACGAAAGTTAGTTTTATCACAGCTATAAAAATTATACAATGCATCTTAACTCTTGATAAAAGATGAAAGGTCTCCAACTTGGGTGACCTGGGCAGAAGCTGCAGGGAAGGGGAGGGTGGTGGCTCTAGAGAAAAGCCTTTACATAAATATATGACATTTCCATCCATATAGTTAAGTACCAGGACACAGAGGAGGCACAGTTTTGTCCTGTGGGGCTTCACAGGGTGGGGAGTACAAACCCAGGACCAAGGGACTTCATCTAATGTGAGAAAGGTGAGTGGAACGGCAGGGCTGCCCACAACTATCAGGCTCATGGCAGAGTGTGAGAAGAGTTGGAAGCGACTGCATGCGGGGTGCATGAGAAGTCAATGCAGGCCTGGAAAAGAGGCTGGGTGGGAGCTGTGCAGGTCCTTTACCTTAGATTCTCAGTCTCATTTCCCTTACTCAGAAAAGGCTCTGCAGGGCAAAGTCCACCTTAGTCAAAGCATCCATCCACACACCGATACAAATAAGAAAGAGGTGTTGAGATGGTGCCTGGGGAGCCACACTGGGCTGAGAGATGGCTCAGTGGGTAAAGCACTTCCCATTCTCAAGTACAAGGATCTGAATGGATCTGGAGAACCTGTGAGTGTAAGCTGGACATGTGGCCCGTGTGCCCGCAGCCACTGCACTAGGGAGAGATGGGAGGTGGAGTCAAGAGGGGACCTGGGAGCCTCAGGCCTGTAGCACTCACAGTGGTGAACAAAAGGCCTATCTTCAACAAGCTAGAAGCCAAGGCTGATACCCATGGCTGTCCTCTGACGGTGTGTGCATGTGCACTCACAACACACACACACACAATGACTAAAAAGAACAGCTGGGCATGCTGGTGGTACCCACCTTTGATGCCAGCACTCAAGAAGTAGCGGCATCTCTATGACTTTGAGGACAGCCTGTCTCCAAAGCAAAACAATCCAGCAAGCTCTTGCATACTCTGCACCTGACTATGATGGCTCTTCATGGTCCTGAGGCCCTCCCCAGTTGTAAAGCTGAGAAGCGCCAACTCTACCCCAGGAAGAAGGCAAGCGCATCCTATATCCGCCTCTGGGGCTCATGGGTCTGCTTCTGTGCCCCTCGCTGTGGGGCTGGAACAGGCTGGCTGCTCCTCACTGTGGGGCTGGAACAGGCTGGTTGCTCCTCACTGTGGGGCTGGAGCAGGCTGGCTGCTCCTCACTGTGGGGCTGGAACAGGCTGGCTGCTCCTCACTGTGGGGCTGGAGCAGGCTGGCTACACAGGGGTGAGGAGCTACATTCTGACACTCAGGGCAGAAGGCCAGGAAGGCTGGCTCCATTGATGGCGGCTCTCCTCTGGAAGCCTCTTCTGTTTTGGGCTGCTGACAGACACAACATGTGATGCTGGCCACAGAAGCAGGGAATGTGGGCTAAAGGTGAGAAGTCTCACCATGTAATTCTACAACAGCTGTTCCATGGGACGTCACCACAGCAAACGGCCAGGTCACCAGGTCACAGGCAGAAAGCAACAACAGTCTCTCATGCGTTCTGCTCACTCACGCAGCAGTTATGAGCCATAGCAAAAGCTGAGGAGCCTGGGAGCCCCAAGAACCTTGCCATCCGTCCCCCAGTGCCTGCTTGGCTCTCAGAGGCTGCTCTTTTCTCAGCAGAATGCTCTCCCTGACTCTCTTCTGAGATGCTTGGCTTTATAAGTGGCCTTTTTGGGGCATGCTTTGCCTTGCACAGAAGCCCAGAGCAGGGAGGGAGGTGAAGCTGTTGTCAGGGAAGGAGGGCAGGGCCACAAAGAGTACCCTTCCAGCTCATGGGCCATGGGGGTAGGGGAAGGGCACCTGATAAACTGCAACCTTTGTTCCTATCAAAAAATAAACTTTGCTATAACACAGAAAAGCACAAAATTAGCACAGAACGTATTAGAACACAGAACTGCTAGAGTGCTCAGACTCCACTGCCTAACAGGCAGAGGCTGGCCAGCAGCACCACGCATGGTGGCTGTGTGGGAGACGGTGGGCAGTTTCCTTCCTCTGACTCTCTTGCTGGAAAGGGTTACTACTTCCTGTCTTATGAAGCCAATGCTCAACCTGCTTGTGTGGAATATTTTTGGGCGCTGTAACTCCCAACTGCTAAACAACACTTGACTGTCCTTCCCTTCACTGCGTTTCTGCCTGTAACAAATAACCATGTGGGATGCTGCAAGTGTGTGAAAAAACCCCAAATGCCTGTCAACTCCACCCAGTGGGTACTTCCCCTGGCACCGTCCCATACACCCACAGATACAGCCTGAGGCAGGCGCCACTACACAGGGCTGGACCAGACCCTGGCCACTGTCTTCTGTTGAGGACTCAGCTCCTGCTAGGAATCCCTGTCTGTCGGATATTGAGTATCTCCCCTTACACTGCTCCCTGATCACCTAAGAGCATAGTAGAGAGGAAACTGATGGCTCAGATCTGAACTGGTGCCTCTTTCAGCCCAGAGCCCTTGGTGGCCATCTCCAGAAAACCACCAAGCTAATCACCACAAAGAGCCTTTGAACTCAGAAGCTTTTTTTTTTTTTTTTTTTTTTTTTTTTAAAACAACACTGTTTAACTTGTAACCAAGGGGAACTTTCCCTGGCATGGTACCACTGCTTTTAGGATTTTATATTAGTCCCCACACTGAATAATCCTTTCATGTCCTTTTTTTCTATGGGTTAACATTTTGGCTTTTTGAGGCAGGGTCTTATGTAGCCCAGGCTGACTTCTTACTATGTTGCTCCCCTGAGATCAGCATCAGCTGGCAGCTTCACTTCATGGCACAGCCCCAGAGCACCATGAAGCTTAGGAACTTAGCTACAATTGTCTAAACCACACCACATAGACAACGGCAAGCACAGGTGTATCTCCTCACTCAGAGCTTCCTCTACTACATCCTGGGAAACACATGGAGACAGCATGTGCTTGGGGACTAGCATTTGCCACTTATCCTAAGGTGATGGCACCACCCAGGGTTCAAAGAGACCTGAAGTCACATGATGGGAGACCTCAGGAGCAAGCTCAGAGTAACTGTCTATCTGTAACCAAGTGTCCAGGTACTACAAAGGTTAACAGGGGCCAGGCAAGCTGCATGCCTGTTAACCAGTAGTTCTGAGATCTGAGGACACTCAACACTGGGCACATTGCTGTCCTACTTAGCTTCAGTTGTTAACTTGACACACTTTTGAAGAGGGAAACTCCACCGAGGAGCCAGCCGCCTCCAACACACTGTAAGTGGGACATTTTCTGGATTGATGACTGACATGGAGGGCCTAGCTCACTGTGGGCGGTGATTCCTCTGGGCATTTAAGGCCCTCGTGGAACGTGCCTGTAATCCCAGCATTCAGGGAGGCAGAGGCAGGTGGATATCTGTGAGTTCCAGGCCAGCCTGGTCTACTAAAAAGTGAGTTCAGGACAGCCGAGGCGACACAGAGAAACCCTGTCTCAGCATCTACATGGCAACTCACAACAGCTGCAACTTGAGTCCCAGGGGATCTGATGCCCTCTTCTGGCCTCTGTACACACATGGTGCACATACATACATGCAAACAAAACACAGGTACACATAATCTTTAAAAGAAAGGTCAGTGTAGCGGTGTCCTCCGTCAGCTGGCACTGAGGTGGGACAAGAATACTCCCAGGGTTGACTGAGCTGTCCACCTAATCTAACTGGTGAGTCCCAAGCCTCAGTGAGAGACCCTGCCTCAAAAACTAAGGTGCACAGCCTCTCAGGATGACGCTCAAGGCAGACTGCTGTCCTCTGCATGCCTGAGCACATGCACATGTACACCCCCACCTCAGTTCTTCTAGTGATAGGTGACAACATCATATTCTGACTGACAAATGCTAGGGAGAAGAATAAAAATCTCTATTCTCAAAATGATTTAACTGGGGCTGGAGAGGTGGCTCAAAAGTTAAGAGTACCACTGCTCCTTTAGAGGTCCTGAGTTCAATTCCTAGCAACCACATGATGGCTCACAACCATCTACAATGTGATCGATGCCCTCTTCTGGCCTGCAGATGTAAATGCAGACAGAGCATTGTATACATAATAATAAATAAATCTTTTTAAAAAATGATTTAACTGATAAACGACTACAGAACCATGTGAAGGATAAAGCAACTGATTGGCTTAACTGTGTACAGTTAAACATGGCAATTACCTTGGATCTAGGTGGAGAAAACACACAAGGCCTCCAACGTGTTTACCATGTGGAAGGGCAAAGGTCAGGCAGTGGCTGATATAATGACTCCTGGCTTGCAGTAGGCAATGCCTTTCTCCTTTACGTGGAGGACAATCAGGGCTAAAAACCCAAGAGGACTTGTATGCATCATGTCTAAGTGTGGCTCGCTTCTGACTGCCAGATACAAGCTCCTCCCCCAAAGTCAGTCTCAATGTTACAGTGTCAGTGATGGTGATGAGCTACTAAGAGCTCTGGCTGGTAAAGGAGCATCCAGAGACCCTGGAAATGGATGGGGCATTGGAAGCCATCCAAGCAGGACTGCTGCTTCGCTTTGTGGCTGGTCATGGGTCTCTCAGGTCCCTCCTGGCCTGGCATGAAGCAGCCTGACCTCAAATACACCTGCCTCCCTGGAGCCTATCTCTAGGACTCAGGCGTCATTTTACTACGCAGGAGATTTAGGAAAAGGTTCCAGGTTTCAAAGAACCATCCTTTAGTTGTGTAGCATGGAATACAAAAGAGCAGCCACTCAGACTATGACAAAGCCTGGAACAAGGTATTACAGAAACCTTTTAATATCCAGTGAGCACCTTAAAAATAAACCAGCTTTCATATGCACTGTTGTCACTCATATTGATCCCTGAGCTACACCCAAGGCTAAGCAACCAAAGAAAAAAGTCCCGGGTAAACCCTCACATAGCATGTTGGTGGGCAGTGCAAAGGAGTCTGGATTGGAGACGGGTATCAGAGACATATGTATTTGCTCTGAGGTCTGGGACAACTCATCACCTAGCATGCCATGTCCTTCATTGTAAAGGGGAAACATGTCACCTGAAACAGAGGAATGGAAGTAAAAATCGTCATGCTTGTTTTAGAGTTCTTAAGTGGGTCTGAACAGAATCACGCTGCTCTTTGGCTTTGCAAAAAGTAGACAAACCTTTGAATGCCAAGAACCTCTGAAATGGTCGTATCACTGTGCACGAACTCAGAGTCAGGTGAGTGCTCCCTGCTACGGAATATTAATGGTATAAAGGGGCTGGGAGCTACGCTTGGCTATCTTTTGGGTTACAGCTATGTAGACATCCCTGTTATCTGTATGCTCACTGGGGTAAGCAGCTGACTAGCTCAAAGTACTCCAAAGTAAACTTAGGATCACTGTGTCTAGGGCTGAGCTCGGGGTCACATCTCCTGTGCAGAAAGAAGGTTGGAGGCTTTGGGGAATCAGACTGGTGACCTTCACTTGCGGCCATCTTTGTGCATTTCACCTAACCTGTTAGGGCAACGCGGCACTCGCGGTGGGTGCCCAAACTTTGGCCAATGCCGTGCTCCATCTTTGTTCAGGTAGAGCACAGTTAAAACCAGAGCTGTTTTGGAGTAAGAGCAACGGGTGCCACACCTGACAGCCACCCAGAGGATAGCGCTCCATACCACGTAGTAAGCACTGTGTACCTGAGGCCGGCGAGGTGGGACTGGGGGGTTGCTGGGGCTTGGAAAGCGGGGAGGAAGGGGCAGGGCCCGGGGTGGTGGTGGCGGGAACCCCGGGGTCGCGGCGGCCCGGGCGGGGCCTTACCCGGACGTGCGGCCCTTCCACCAGCTTGAGGGCTTGCGCCTCCAGCAGATCGGCTCGCAGCTGCACCAGGAAGCGCACGCCGCCATCTAGCTTGCTGATGTGGTGGAAGAGGCCGCGGTAGCGCGGCACGAGCGCGTAGCGCAGCCGGTCCTCGGCCTGCAGCAGCACGGCCACCTCGCGCGACTGCTGGCGCAGCTGCAGCACCCCCGCGCTCTGCTCCGCCACCTGGCCGTGGTCCACTCCGAAGCCCTGCGCCAGGCGGCCGAGCAGCTCGGCACGCTGGGCCGTCTCGGCCAGGCCGCCGTAGAAGCTCACGAAGTCGGCGCACTGGCCCTCGGCGGGCGCCGGCGTCTTCTCGCGCAGCTCGTAGGCCGGCGTGGGTGGCACGGCTCGCCGCAGCAGCTCGTCCATGGCGCCAGCCGGGAACCCGCTGCACAGCCTAGGTGCCCGAGGCCCCGGCGGCCGCGGCGGGTACCGCGGCGGGAGCAGGCGCCGAGCTTTCAGGCTTGGCCCGAGGCCTCTCATGACAGCTTGCAACAGCTGCTAACAGGAGAAGCTACCGGAAAGCAGCCCCTGCCGCACTTCCGGTTTCGGCTTCCGATGCCTCACCTATTCCATTGGTCGAGGCGGGACGACGGACGGGGGCATCAGCCAATCGGATGGCGGAACTGCGGGGCGGGGCTAGGCAATTTTCCCAGGCTAGAAGCCAAATGTAGCCAAAGGTCCCGGGAACCCTGTGTCCTCAGGGCGCCTGACTCGCCCCCTTGGCCTGCATCCTGACACCTGTTTTGAGAGCCATTCTCTCGGCCCCTTGCCTCTTCCTACTATGCACGCGCTTCTCTTTATCTGAGTGCTTGTCAGCTCAGCTGCTCCGGGAACTATGCTGTGCACGCTGGTTCCTGGGCTATAGTTTGGATCCGGCGTGGGCGAGGAGCTGAGAAATTTGAGTTTGCACGATGAACAAGAAACTCCTAGGGATGGGGATTACTCAGTTGGTAAAATGCTTGAGAACTTGAGTTCATGTCCAGAACCCGTGGGAAAACGCTTGTAATCTCAGTGCGGCGTGGTGGTGGTGGTGGTGGTGAGGGTGACGGTGAGATGGAGACAGGAGGATTTCTGGGACTGCCAATCCGGCCAGTCCAGCTTACATGGTGAGTCCAGGCTAGCCAGAGACCCTATCTCCAAAACCAAACCAAACCAACCAAACAAACAAAAGTAATCAAGTGGGTATCGCCCAATACCCGAGGCATCTTCTGGCTTTCAGAACCACACGTGTGTACAAGAAAATGCGCAGGGACACATGAAATGCTCAGAGTAATTCTCTGGCTTGACATTTTGTTGAGCCTGCGTAGGCACTCACTGGCCCATGTCTAGGGTCCCACCCAGAAAGGACTGCCAGAGACCCAGCCTATGCTTCGAGCTGCACCCCGGAGAGCTTCTGGTCATGCCGCCAATGGGTATATCCTAAGAATCTGTTTTCCACCGGCCTCCTTGCTGGGCCTCTTTCATTTACTCAACAGAACGTTATTCCAGGCCGCACACTAGGCTTGCATTTGAAATGCACCCCTCCCCCCGCCTTCACCCCCCCTCCCCCCACCCCTGCTCTCATTCAGTTTACAGTCTGAAGAGGAGACAAGTTAAAGTAACTAAAAAAGAAACAGAATGCTGGAGCAGGCGCTCTATGGATTCAGCTCGTTATGACCAGAGTCATCTTGAATCCAGACTGTCGTGAAACCACAGGCCGTTTCTGATGCATGGTTTCACTTCAGGCTATAGAGGAATCATACTCTGAGAATGATCTGTGGGACCTTAGGATCGGATCCAGGCTCCACCCTGTGTCTGTAAGATGAGCCAGGGGGATGTCACTTCATCCCTACCCTGCATGTGGCTCTCTTTCTGACCCATACAGTGCGGTCCAGTTGGATTTTCTGTCTTCCAAGGCTACACATTTATTAGTAAGTCCTACAAAAAGCTGTACTCCCCAGTTCTTCACCTGCCTACATCTTTCTTTGGTCTCCCAGCACCTCAGCCAGCCTGTGCACACCAGGACCTGCTGTTTTGGAAGAGTTTACCATCATGGATAGAATCGCCAGGAACAGCCTATCAGAGAAGGCGACATATTTTTGTTTTATGTTTTTTTTTTTTTTCCAAAACAGGGTTTCTCTGCATAGCCTTGGCTGTCTTGGACTCACTTTGTAGACCGGGCTGGCCTTGAACTCACAGTGAGCCACCTGCCTCTGCCTCTCAAGTGCTGGGATTAAAGGCATGAGCCACCACGCCTGGCTCCAGATGAGGTGACATTTAAGTTGAGAGCAGCCACTGGTTATGGAACAGGGACAAAGAAAGTTGCGGTCTATTCTCCTAGCTCAAATACACGACGTAAAACTCCTGCCCTGCCCTCCATTGCAGTATCCAAATGTCACTGATTTCTCTTTCTTTCTGGCCCACTGCACCTGGGGTTCCTGTGACATCTCACTAGGACCCCTGCAGCACCTCTTTGCATCCAGGCTTGCTCTCTCAAGCCCACCATCTGGTCTACCTGCCCAGAGTGGTGGTTTTTTTCCCCCTTATGCACACATGCTGTTCACTTGCTTAGCGAGCAGGCACTGTAGTCGAACACACTTAGACTTAGCTTTTACGCTCCCACTCTCTCCAGCCTATCTTCTGTCTTTCCTTGCATCATGATGCCTCTAAGTGTCCGTGCCCTTCCTGGCCAGCAGGAATAAGACTCAAGACAACTAGGTTCCTTCTCAAGGCAGTTTACTCAGGAATGAATTTACAGCAGTTTAGCAAAGCAGAGAATGGCCCCCTCCCTAGGAGGGGCAGAGGCTTATATCCCGGCAAGAGCCAATCAGGAGGCGCCACGTGTGAACTCCTCTTAGGTCAAAGAGACGGTGGAGCTAAACGCCAGAGCTTGTTAGCCATATAAGGACTTGTTTACCGGAGAGAGCGCTCACCGCCGGGAGGGTGACTAGCGGAAGCCAGCGCCATCTTTAGGTGTGGCTACATCGCAGCTCTCGACATCTAAGCACAGAGAGTTTGACTTATCAGTTTTGAAAAAAGACTTTTTTTTTAAAAACAGGGAGGGAATGGATTCTACATGGGTGGGGTGGGGGTGGGGCAAGTAGGCTCCAAAGACGAGACTTCGACCTGAGGAGGTGGATACAGAAGGATTCTGGGTCTTGCTGGAACAGGACCCCCAGGAGATCAAAGGGTGGGCCCTTCTCCTTTGTAGTCACAGTAGTCAGAAATGTATGGCCCCCTTGCAGGGCCTTGAAGAGACAGATGTACAAAGCAGTTGAGCCCTTTCTGTATTTTCACACACAAACCACTTCATGTGCTAGATGTGTGCCCTCTAGAATTGTTGCACATTTAATGTCACAATAACCTTATACGGCGAGACCTGTTGCGATGAAGATGGAACAGAAGCCCAGAGAGTTATGAGGATTTTCATGAATGCTCCCAGCTGGTAGATGGCAGTCAGACTCCGTGGACTGCTCCGAGGCTGCAGTAGGTGTGTTTGGACTTGAACCTGGGCCTGCCATACTTCAGCCAGGGCTTCATCCATTCCAGGGCTTTCTGTGCTCAAATGAGCATTTGTTTGTATATTGAGACTTGAGTTTCTTTTTGTGCTGCAGCGCTGAGGGAAACACACAGAGCTGGGAATGTAGCAGACACTGTATCCACAGTCAGGATATTCCATGCTTTTAATTCTCATATTTGTCACATCAGCCAGCAGATAAAATGGAGACCTGATGGGATCACATGAATCACCAGGGCAAATGTGCGGATCACCACTTCAGATCCTGCTTGGGCTACAGAATGAGTTCAAGACCAGCCTGGGTAATTTAGTAAGATCCTGTGCCAAAATAATAAGCAAAAAGAGGATGCAGGATGCAGCTCAGTGGTAAAGCACCTGCCCACTCTGTGAGGCTCAGGGTTCAATATCCAGGACAGGAATAAAACAACACAAAGTGATTGTCTTGGTTGAAGTTTCTGTTGCTGTGAAGAGACACAACGACCACAGCAACTCTTATAAAGGAAAACAGTTAATTGGTGCTGGCTTACAGTTTGAGAGGTTTAGCCCACTGTCATCATGGTGGGGAAGCATGGCAGCGTGAAGGCAGACATGGTGCTGGAGACGGAGCTGAGAGTTCTCCATCTGGATCCACAGGCGGCAGGCAGAGACAGTGACACACTGGCCAGGCTTTAGCATCTGCCCCCAGTGACCCATTTCCTCCAACAAGACCACATCTACTCCAACAAGGCCACGCCTGCCAATAGTATCTTGGAGGGGGCGCATTTTCATTCAAACCATCACAATGATGAAAGCACAATGATGTAAACACTGATGAAAACACAGAAGGAGGGTTTGTTACTAGCAATAGGAAGTAGAATTAGATGTTGCTGGCAGGGCAGCCTGAGGAGACCTTTCAGCCTTTCGGGGGTGGGGTTCCTTAACAGCTACCACAGAAAAGAATTTTAGATCCAGTCTTAGGGAAGCAGTTAGCAAGTTTGTTGATGAGGCAGATAGACGAGGAGCTCTTGAGGAAAGCCCTCTCAATGCACTGAGGAGGAGTATCTTGAGACAAGTCCCTTCGGTATATGGCAGTGCCTCGGCTGAGTTTAGATGTCACGGAAGCTATGACCGGGTGCAAACCTGTTTCTTAGCCACGGAGTTCTGTCCTTCAAGATGTGCTCCCAGGCACAGGATGCAAGCCCGCTGCTGGAGTGGAAAGTGGGGGGAGGGAGAAAACACCCATTCCAGGGTTCTTGCTTACACAGGGGGGTCATGAAGAAACTGGGATGAAGGCCCGGGTCATTAACCATCATAGCAATCTTGTGTGAAGTTTCTCAGGGGGTGGTGTGTGTGTAGGGGCTATAGTTCCTTTCACGGATTCATGTCTGGTCAGTTATGTTGAGATTTCTGGATATGAACCACTGGGAGACAGAAATTATAAGCAGGGGTGGGTGGGGCCCTAAGTAGCTGTCCTGCCTCATGTCCATGGTTACAGAAGCCTTGCACATGATCTGTGTCTCCTGGGAGAAAGGACAGGGTTGGATGTCAGCTTTGGACTATACACACTAAAGCTCAGATGCTTGAGGCTTGAGGCGATTTAAAGGGAAGTAAAAATGGATCGCTGTTTCTGAGAGAGAAACACACAGTCCTGCAGGCCACGCAGAAGGTGGCGCTCACCTTTAATCCCAGCATTCAGGAGGCAGAGGCAGGTGGATCTCTTAGTTTGAGGCCATCCTGGACTACAGAGTGAGTTCTAGGACAGCCAGGGTTACACAGAAACCATGTTTCAGAAAACCCAGAACCAAAACCACCACAACAAAAAGCCCCAATATTTTCAAACAAAAAGCAAAACACAATTTTCAGCAACCATGACATCTCTAGAACTGATTTCTCTAGTACATGGAAGGTGATAATGCTGAAGGGAAAAGTCTCCACACAGTGAGAAACAGGGGAGGGGATATAGCCAGAGCATTCTTAGAAGAAGAAATAAGAATGACACTTAAAACATAAGAACTGGGGTCCCCATCCTTCAGTTGCCCCCAGTTTACTTATCCTAGGCCTCCTTGAGACCTTGAAGCCATATACAGTTGTGGTAGAATCACATAAAACTGCCTGGAGTTGGGAAGGGTGGGCGTGGTGGCACACACCTTTAGTCCCAGCACTCCAGAAGGCAGAGGCAGGTGGATCGATGTGAGTTTGAGGACAGCCTGGTCTACAGAGCAAGTCCAGGATAGCCAAGGCTACACAGAGAAACCCTGTCTCAAAAAGCAAAGCAAAGCAAAACAAAACCCAAAACAACAACAACAAACCAAAACCAAAACAAAACAAAATTGGCTGGGGGAGTGTCTGGATACTCAGGTGAGAGTCCCATGATCCTCCATCTATGAGGAAGTGTCAAAGGTCAACAAGCTCAGCTGACACGACCCTTTGCAAAGCGGACTTAGCTGCTCTTGTGAAGCTGGCAGCAGGGTTCAGACAGTGCCAAACAACATTTAGCAGATATCATGGGACACACACATCTTTTAAACAACAACAGCAACAACCATCGAACTCCATTCTGGCATATTCTTACATATATGAGAGCTTAAGAGCCTATGTTAAATTTTTTTTTTACCTAACACAAATTTGTAGCAAAATCCATAAGCTCCAGTAGATGGGGGTATAGTTACATGAATAAAAAAAAAAAAAAAACAACCACTCTGCCTGGAAAAGGATGTTCTGAGTGCCCCATCCCAGAGTAGGGAAGGAGTTGAAGATACCGCCCTGAGAGGACTCCACCCAGACAGTTGCATACCTCAGATGTGTAACAAACACCTTGCAGAACACATCAGGGCATTCATATAGCGATGTGGTCAGAGGCCTGAAGGCCCAAACATGCCCTACTCTGCCAAGCCTCCAACCTTTTGCGTTTCAGATTCAAACTGAAACACTGGGTCAGATTCATCATGACAGAAGGTGTTGGGCTGTGGCCTGGTCTTTGATCCTCGGTGGCTGAGTAGAAAACAAAATAGCCACCCATGTCTCTGGGGAAGTCACAATGGCAGGGGATGGAAAGAGCTCACCATATCACATCCATAGACAAGAGCAGAGAGAGGAGTATATTAGTGTACACAGGCTCGCTTGCTTGCTTGTGCTCAGATTGCTTTCTCTATTTAGGAACCTGCACTTAGGGAATGGTGCCACCCACAGTTGTCTGGGTCTTGCCACATCAATTAACAAGCAAACTCCGCCTTCTGACTTGGCTACAAGGACAAGCACAAAACTCCTCACCGAGGCTCGCTTCCCAAGTGATTGTAGGTTGTATCTGTATAAACCGATGATATGACTGTGCTATGGTTTGGCTAAGGTTTTTTATTGTAGATAAGAGAGAGACAGAGAGAGAGAGAGAAAGAGAGAGAGAGAGAGAGAGAGAGAGAGAGAGAGAGAGACAGACAGACAGACAGACAGACAGACAGACAGACAGACAGACAGACAGAGACAGAGACAGACAGAGAGAGACAGAGACAGAGACACAGAGAACCAGTAGGCATGGCTGATATAGCAGGGTTATAGGGAGAATGAGTACCTATGGGGAAGGGAAGCCCATGAGCTAGGGAGAGTTTATGGTAAGGGAGGAGGCTGCCTGGTTTTGTTCACATCCAGAGACATTGGGAAACCATGCCAGTACAATGTGGCTACATCACCAAGATCTTTGTCTCCAAGGGCCTTGTTGATTGCTTTTTAATTTTTTTTCATGTCCATGGCCAGGCTTGGCACTCCTGAGGAAGCCAGGAATGGGGTCGTGTTCTTTCATGCTAGGATGCTAGCATGGACTTTGAGAAGTGTAACAGGCATTTATGATACAGAGGAAGCCTAGAGGCCAGCATGCACTTAGGTGTGCTGACAGGCACCACGGGTAGCCATTTGTCCCTTCTGCCAGTGGTAAGAGAAATATCTCCTTTTGGTAGCTCATTTCACAAGTTCCTGAGGAATGTTGGCTTTTGTCTACTGCTGAGAAATCCTCTATAGTCCAGGTTGAGCTCATTTCTGGATGTTTGAACTGGCTTTTGGAATTTGGGAAAATGGAGTTTCCTGTGGGCCTGACAGTGATAAGATGACAGTTAAAGATCATCAGCACAAAGATAGAAAAGGAATTAACATATTCAATAGCTAAAGCTGAGGTCCAGATGCCCCTCAGTGTGAGTGCCTGCTCATGTACATGTGTGCAGATATGTGTATGCATGTGTGTGCACACACATATGTATGTGTGTGTATGCATGTGTGTATATGTGTGTGTGTTGTGGTGTACACACGTGGAAGCCACATAAGACATCAGGTGTCATCCACTATTAGTTTCCATCTCACAGTTGTGAGACAGGGCTTATTGTCAGACTGGAGACTTGCCATCTGGGCTCGACTAGATAGTTTCACTTGCAGTCATAAGGTTACAGTTACGTTCAGCCACATCTGGCTTTCAATGTGGATGCCGGGGACTTCAAACTCAGGTCCTAATGCTTATAGATGAAGAACATTTACCCAGGTAAGTCTCCAGGCCCCAAGTAACTCTTTTTTTTTCCCCCAAGTAACTCTTTCAGTGTGCTGGATGTGTCCTTTTGTACGTGTCCTTGAAAAATACACCATTGTTTTATGATGGACTGGATGGTCTTCTGGGTGAATTTTACCCAATGTTCAGAGATTAGCATCAATCCTTCTTGAATTCTTCCTCAAACTAGAAGTGGTAATACCTCCAAACTCACCTTACAACCTGATAGCAAAGCCAGAGAATGCTGAAGAAAAGAAAATTAGAGGCCAGTATTTCCCAGAAACGTAGAGTCAAACAGTCTCAATAAAATGCTTGCACTGGGTGTGGTGGTGCATACCTTTAATCCCAGCACTCAGGAGGCAGAGGCAGGCAGCCTGGTGTACATAGTGAGTCCAGGACAGCCAAGGCTACACAGAGAAACCCTGTCTCGAAAAACCAAACCAAACCAAACCAACCAAACAACCAACAAACCAAACCAAACCAAACCAAACCAACCAAACAAACAAAAAAGAATTAGAAAATGCTGATGAAGGCAATTGCAAAAGGATAAAGCTAAATGGAGAGATGCCATGTGTATGTGGATTGGACTTGATACTGTTAAGGTTCCCATAAGGCCCAAAGGGACAGAGCATTTGCCTAGCATGTGAGCAAACCTGGATTCAATCCTTTGCACAAAAATAAAAGTCAATGGGCTAGAGAAATGGCTCAGGGTTAAGAATGCTGGCTGCTTTTGCAGAGGACACGGGTTCAGTTCTCAGCACCCAGTTGGTGGATCACAACCATCTGAACCTCCAGTTCCAGGGAACACAATGCTCTTTTCTAGCCTCTATGAGCACAGCACATATATGGTGCGCATACATACATGCAGACCAACACTCATGCTACAACAAGGTATCCTGTCCCATTTGTTTGGTTGCCATAACTTAGAAAGAAAAACAACACAGCATACCCAGGTTGGTAAGGAGGTAGAAAAAAGAAAACTCTTGCAATCTATTGGCAAGAATGCATTCATGTAGCCATCGTGGAAAACAGTATGTCAGTCCTTAGAAACAATAAAAAATAGAGCTACTTTGTAAGGTGGTTATGTAGGAATCTGGTATTGGGTAGGTGCTCTGCACCATTTATTAAACAACCTGCTTTTCATCTGTCCATGTGACATACTTACACACACACACACACACACACACACACACACACACACACACACCCCTGAGCTTCCTATTCTAGTCTACCACTAGTTAACTTGGGTGACTTCTCTGTGAGCCTATTCATATTATAAAGGTAATGCACTATTGAGAATACATATGCCCTCAGATAGCTTTCATTTAATGGCTCACAAAGTGGGTCTTTTGCACATTGCTTTACTGAAACAAAATCTAGCAAATACCATTAACTATGACATGTTTTCTTCTGTAAAAAAAAAAAAGAAAAAGCGCAGCACACTCCTAGAGTTGTGTTGGAAACTCCCACGCACTGCCGTTCTCCCACACCTTCTTTTCCAGGTATTTGACACTGTCAGTGCCTTTGCTAATGGCAATGCTGGCAAGAAAATGCATTTTTTCCATTTCCCCCCTTTCAATATTCTTTACCCAGTTTTCCCTTTTTGCCCTCTACTAAGAAGTTTTAGAGGCTTTTAATTTTCAATCAGTTTCTGACTTTTATGAATGAAGCTGCTATTTTGTTTGTTTGTTTTTGTTTTGGAGACAGGGTCTCTCTGTGTAGCCTTGGCTGCCCTGGACTCGCTTTGTAGACCAGGCTGACCTTGAACTCACTTCGATCCACCTGCCTCTGTCTCCCGAGTGCTGGGATGGATGAAGCTGCTATGAACACAGTTGAGCAAGTGTCCTTGTGATAGGATGGAGCATCCTTTAAGTATATGCCCAGGCGTGGTGTAGCTGGGTCTTGAGGTAGATTTCCATTTTTTTTTCCTGAGGAACTGCCATATTAATTTCCAAGGTGGATGTACAAGTTTGCAGTCCCACTAGCAATGGAGGAGTGTCCCCCTTGCTCCACATCCTCACCAGTATGAGCTGTCACTTGTGGTTTGTTAGTATCTAGTTTCTTGAGTTCTTTACATATTTTGGATATTAGGCCTCTGTGCAATGTGGAGTTGGTGGAAATCTTTTCCCATTCTGTAGGCTGCTGATTTGTTCCATTGATGGTGTCCTTTGCCTCGCAGAAGCTTTTCGGTTCCATGAGGTGCATTTATTAACTGCCGATCTTAGTGCCTGTGCTGCTGGTGTTTTGTTCAGGAAGTTGTCTCCTGTACCAATGAGTTAAAGGCTATTCCCCATGTTCTTTTCAATCGGGTTTAGCACATCTGGTTTATGCTCAGGACTTTGATCCACTTAGACTTGAGTTTTGTGCAGGGTGCCAGATATGGATCTATTTGCATCCTTCTCCATGCTGACATCCAGTTAGAGCAGCACCATCTATTGAAGATGCTTCCTTTTTTTCCATTGTATATTTATGGCTTCTTTATAAAAAAAAATCAAGTATCTGCAGTTGGGTAGATTTATGCCTGGGTCTTTGATTTGATTCCATTGAGCAATCTGTCTGTTTTTATATAACATATGACTTTAATCCCAGCATTTGAGAGGTTGAGGCAGGTGGATCTCTGTGAGTTTAAGGCCATTCTGGCCTACAAATCAAGTTCCAGGCCAGTCAGGAATACACAGGGAGACCCCCCCCCCATCTCAAAACAAAACAAAACAAAACAAATGAATAAAGACTAGAATTGAGTGTTTAGGGTATAGCTTGGTGGGCAGAGTGCTTGCCTAACATGCATGAATCCCTGGGTTTGAGTCCAAGCACTGTACACATCAGGCTAGGTATCATGTGCCTGAAGTCCCAGTATTTGGGATGAGGAGATGGGAGGATTGTAAGTTCAAAGTCATCCCCAGCTACATGAGTTTGAAGCTTGTCTGGAATACACAAGACTCTGTCTCAACCTCCTTCCTTCATTTTGAAGAAGAAGAAGAAGAAGAAGAAGAAGAAGAAGAAGAAGAAGAAGAAGAAGAAGAAGAAGAAGAAGAAGA
>OU015753.1:8943870-8946370 GCA_907169655.1 Acomys percivali
ATCTATCTATCTATCTATCTATCTATCTATCTATCTATCTATCTATCATCTATGTATCATCTATCTCTCATATTGACTCAGCCCCATTCTGAGAAGGTGCTCTTTGCTGGGGTGCTTCTGCCTGTAATTGAGGAGGTCTGCTGTGTCATCTTGGACTCAAAATCCAGATGAAGGCTCCAGCCATAGGCAAGGTCTGAGGCATTCCTGGGCATCCTGGATCTTGCTAAGTGAAGGAGCTCAAGGCTCACTACTCCACAGGAACAGTTCCTGCCTTCCTTCCCTCAGGTTTTGATACAAAATGTTCCCAGCACTTGTTCCAGCTGCTGTCTGGCTTTGCTACTGGAAGACTTGGGGGACCTGTGCCAGGACCAGGTCCTTTGCATGGCTGGCATCTGCCCTGGCTCCACAGGTCCCTTAGATTCAGAGTCTCAGTCTCAAGGGTCTTGGTTTAACAAGCTGAGCTAAAGGAACTGCTGCTGCCCTTTGGAGTGATGGACCAGCAAGATGGCTTGCTTAATAAAGCAGCTCTCCACCAAGGCTGACGACCTGAGTTCAGTCCCTGGGACCGCACAGTGGAAGAAGAGAGCCAACTCCAGCAAGTCCTCTTCTGATGTCCACATGTGTTCTGTGACACTTGTATGTGTGTGCCAGTGCATGTACACACATAGATACACAAATACAAAGAGAGAGGTGCAAACACATCCAGGGGTCAGAAATAAGTTCTCTTTCCACTTAGAGTTAAGAGAAAATGATGATAAAACTCATCAAAATGGAAGCCACCAGTGTTTCTTATTAAACATTTTTTATTTAATATAATAGTCTTATTAAATTATTTTTATTATTATTTTGACTCCTCAGATAAAACATGAAAAAGCTGACCACTTATTTATTTTTTCTTCCTTTCTATTTTTTTTTTCCCTGCCAGCTTCAGGAAAAACAAAAAACAAAAAGCAAAAAACCTTCACTTTTATGGTGGTTGATTAAAAAGCAGTTTGTGCTGTATAAATCCTCCAAACTTAACTATTGGCTGGATCTACAAGACTGAAAGTCTGGGGGAGTAAAACAAATGAGATAACCACAGTTGTGACTCGTGAGTTAATTAATCTGCTTTCTTTTCTAAGCTCTGTGTTAAGCTGCAATCGGAGAAGACAGGAGCACCAGTCAATGACTTTGAAGATTTTTTTTCTTTCTTTTTCTTTTTTTGCCCCAGGAATGAGACAAGCTTAACACAACTGGAAAATTAAGATTTCTGCCAGACACGATAAAGATAAATGAAAAGAATTTCACAGAGTTCAAATTATCTGGAGGGTTCTGAATCCATGATTATCCGCAGTCCAGGAGGGAGGAACTACCAACCTTAGCAATAAGTAAGATTGTGAGTTTGAGTGTAATTTCCCCAAATGTAAGAATGGGCGTTTTAGTTCTTTACAGCAGGCTGGGGACCTGGATCTGAAATTTGGCTCTTCTTTTGCTATCCATGGAAAAGACAGTTTATGTTTTGAATGTGGAAGTGTCTGGCACAGGCTCCTCTGCCCAGGCTGTGGCACTGGAAGAACACCATCCAGGACTGGTACCCTACCGAGCCACTTTAGTTTGAGTCTTTAGCTAACAGACAACCCAACCCAAAATTCTCCTGGGAAGTGAATTTTTGCCCAATGGTGGACACACATTCTGCTCCCTGCCTTCTTCCCTGCCTGAGGCTTTGGAATCAGAGAGCCTGGTTGCAACTTTTTGCTGTGACAATTTCCCCCATCCTTAGAGAACTGTTGTGTGGGCTCTGATTTTCTTCAGGGAACCCACTGTGCTGTCTGTCTCTGGTGCTGGGGCCTGAAGCCTCCTAGGAGCCTTGCCATGATGTTGCCCCGCTGCCCGTGTGTCCATAGAATTTACCACTCTTCTAATAATCGCCTTATTCCCTAGTAGTCCAGTCCCTGTGTCCACAATGTGTTTGAACACTTTGTGCCCAGCAGGTGGCACTGTTGGATGTAGAACACTTTGCGCCCAGCAGGTGGCACTGTTTCGGGAGGATGTGAAACCTTAGGAGAAGCCAAGTTGGAGGAAGTGTGTCACTGGGGGTGGACCTTGAGGCTTGTAGTCTAGCTCTACCAGCCCCATCTGTTTCCTGTTCCATTAAGATGTGAGGTGAGAGCCCAACGAAGTGATGCACGCTTGTAATCCTAGCAGTTGGGGAGGCAGAGGCAGGCGAGTTCGAGGCCAGCCTGGTCTGCAAAGCAAGTCCAGGACAGCTGAGGCTACACAGAGAAACCCTGCCTTGAACAAAGGACGTGAGATGAGGACTTACAAGGCACGATGGGTGTCCTTTCAACCTGTTCCCTGAAGTTGCTCCCTGTCAAGTATTTCGTTTACAGCAACAAGAAAAGTTAACTAATAGTAGATACAAAGTCATGTTAACCCCTTAGATGAGTGTTCTAGGCACTATGGAGTCAGCAATGGAAAGCTCCTGGTTGTTGTAAGCGGAGCCTCCTGCTCTGTGGCATTA